>JAWMAG010000091.1:22500-631674 GCA_037013455.1 Ceratitis rosa | reverse complement strand
TTCATTTCATTTCATTTCATTTCATTTCATTTCATTTCATTTCATTTCATTTCATTTCATTTCATTTCATTTCATTTCATTTCATTTCATTTCATTTCATTTCATTTCATTTCATTTCATTTCATTTCATTTCATTTCATTTCATTTCATTTCATTTCATTTCATTTCATTTCATTTCATTTCATTTCATTTCATTTCATTTCATTTCATTTCATTTCATTTCATTTCATTTCATTTCATTTTATTTTATTTTATTTTATTTTATTTTGTTTTATTTCATTTTAATTTTTTTAATTTTTTTATTTTATTTTTTTAAATTTATTTTTATTTTATATTTACTATATTTTATTTTTATTTTATTTTATTTTATTTTATTTTATTTTATTTTATTTTATTTTATTTTATTTTATTTTATTTTATTTTATTTTATTTTATTTTATTTTATTTTATTTTATTTTATTTTATTTCATTTAATTTCATTTAATTTCATTTAATTTCATTTAATTTCATTTAATTTCATTTAATTTCATTTAATTTCATTTAATTTCATTTAATTTCATTTAATTTCATTTAATTTCATTTAATTTCATTTAATTTCATTTAATTTCATTTAATTTCATTTAATTTCATTTCATTTAATTTCATTTAATTTCATTTCATTTCATTTCATTTCATTTCATTTCATTTCATTTCATTTCATTTCATTTCATTTCATTTCATTTCATTTCATTTCATTTCATTTCATTTCATTTCATTTCATTTCATTTCATTTCATTTCATTTCATTTCATTTCATTTCATTTCATTTCATTTCATTTCATTTCATTTCATTTCATTTCATTTCATTTCATTTCATTTCATTTCATTTCATTTCATTTCATTTCATTTCATTTCATTTCATTTCATTTCATTTTATTTTATTTTGTTTTATTTCATTTTAATTTTTTTATTTTAATTTTTTTATTTTATTTTTTTTAATTTATTTTTATTTTATATTTACTATATTTTATTTTTATTTTATTTTATTTTATTTTATTTTATTTTATTTTATTTTATTTTATTTTATTTTATTTTATTTCATTTAATTTCATTTAATTTCATTTAATTTCATTTAATTTCATTTAATTTCATTTAATTTCATTTAATTTCATTTAATTTCATTTAATTTCATTTAATTTCATTTAATTTCATTTAATTTCATTTAATTTCATTTAATTTCATTTAATTTCATTTAATTTCATTTAATTTCATTTAATTTCATTTAATTTCATTTAATTTCATTTAATTTCATTTAATTTCATTTAATTTCATTTAATTTCATTTAATTTCATTTAATTTCATTTAATTTCATTTAATTTCATTTAATTTCATTTAATTTCATTTAATTTCATTTAATTTCATTTAATTTCATTTAATTTCATTTAATTTCATTTAATTTCATTTAATTTCATTTAATTTCATTTAATTTCATTTAATTTCATTTAATTTCATTTAATTTCATTTAATTTCATTTAATTTCATTTAATTTCATTTAATTTCATTTAATTTCATTTAATTTCATTTAATTTCATTTAATTTCATTTAATTTCATTTAATTTCATTTAATTTCATTTAATTTCATTTAATTTCATTTAATTTCATTTAATTTCATTTAATTTCATTTAATTTCATTTAATTTCATTTAATTTCATTTAATTTCATTTAATTTCATTTAATTTCATTTAATTTCATTTAATTTCATTTAATTTCATTTAATTTAATTTAATTTAATTTCATTTCATTTCATTTCATTTCATTTCATTTCATTTCATTTCATTTCATTTCATTTCATTTCATTTCATTTCATTTCATTTCATTTCATTTCATTTCATTTCATTTCATTTCATTTCATTTCATTTCATTTCATTTCATTTCATTTCATTTCATTTCATTTCATTTCATTTCATTTCATTTCATTTCATTTCATTTCATTTCACTTCATTTCATTTCATTTCATTTCATTTCATTTCATTTCATTTCATTTCATTTCATTTCATTTCATTTCATTTCATTTCATTTCATTTCATTTCATTTCATTTCATTTCATTTCATTTCATTTCATTTCATTTCATTTCATTTCATTTCATTTCATTTCATTTCATTTCATTTCATTTCATTTCATTTCATTTCATTTCATTTCATTTCATTTCATTTCATTTCATTTCATTTCATTTCATTTCATTTCATTTCATTTCATTTCATTTCATTTCATTTCATTGTGTGAATTTTAATTTAATTTTTGTTTTCAATTCATTTTTTTTTTTCTGTTGCTGAAATTTACTTTTCTTAAATTTTGTTCTGCACTCACGTTTTTGTTCTCCACTGCAATCTGTTTCTTCACATGATGTTTGCTAATTTATTCTTAGTAACACATCTTTTTTTCTCAATTTTAACTTTTTCACGTTTAAACTTTTTGGTTACCACGTTGGTCGTTATTATTTATTACTTTTTTAGTTTGTTTAGCTTTCTCTTTAGGTTTTTAGGTACGCTTCTTTTTGTACACTTCGCTGTTCACTTTTTGGTTTCTTAATTTATTTAATCACTTCTTTTATTTTATTAAACGTATTTAAATAATTTCACAACTCACGATTTCCGATTTTCGTTGTTTTTAATGTGACCGCCCGATTTTTTTTTGTGTATAACCGCTCAAATTTTATTTTGGGTTTTTTTTCGATTTTTTGCAGCATGTTTTCTTTTTCTATTGAACTTTTTACCGTGTTTTACTCAATTTATATTATTAATTAACTATAAATCACGTTTCGCTTATAGCTTATTTTTTTGTTCACGCACATCCGCTCGATTTAATATTCCGTTTGATTTTTTATTAACTTTGTACCATTTGTTCTTTTGTAAGTCTGTATGGTTTTTTTTTTCTCACATAGCGGGCAGCACACACAATATTTCACCTTTATTTGGTATTTCGCACTTTTTGCATTAACTTCGTCCGATTTTGTTCACTTTCTATTGTATTATTTTTAACAGCACAATTTTAATATGTTTTTTTGCACACACGACCGCTTGGTTCAAGATTCCGATTTATTTTTCTATTATATGTGATGGCCGCTGTTGCCGTTGGGTAGAGCAGTGGTGCCAATTTGTTTTGGGGGCACCGAAGGACCATGTATAATGTTGAGTGGGGGTAAAAAATGGGCCGTTTGCAATGAAATGAAGAGGTCTAGGTCTTTTTGTTTATAAACGGTATCAATTCAGGTTTATTTAATTTCTTACGTTATAATATGGGTTATTGAAAAAAATAATTATTTAGATTTAAAATTCGTTGTACAAGTTTTTAGACACATATCGTCTTAGTGTCTTTGAGACCATTTAATTATTACAAGACTAGGTCTTTGAAATTATTTGAAAATACAATTAAAAAGATTTAAGTAAATATAAGATTGAAATGCAAATGACGAAGAGCGGTCCGTGGTCGCGATGTCGATTCGTTGGAGGTTGAAAAGCGATTAAAAACTGAATGTGTCGCTGTTGGCTACTTTAGCCTGTTAGTTAATTCAAACGGTGTTGCTGGTGCGGAACGTTAGCAACATTGAGCGACATTGGGCAGCACATCGCGGCGTTGCCACCTGAGGTGGATCACTCCGAAAACGAAAGGAGATGCATGTCCTCAACAGCCATCATATTTTACTAGACGTTTATGGTGACCATGCTTTAACCGAACGAACGTGCCAAAAGTGGTTTGCACGGTTTAAAAGTGGCAATTTCGACTTAGACGACGGACAGGCAAAAAAAATTCAGGACGAAGAATTGGAGACATTGTTCGATGCAGATGCATGCCAGACGCAAGAAGAACTTACAAAAGTATTAGGAGTTAATCAAGACAATTTTTTCACAATAAAGTCTTAAATTTCGAAAAAACCCGCACGAATTATGCATACACCCAATAGTTTAATTTAATTTATGATTTTTTTATATTACTTTATTTTATTTCAGCTTATTTTTTTCATTTATTTTAATTTGGTATGTTTGCATAAATATGAACGCACTACAAGGCACTATACATTTTTTACAGTAGCAGCGCATTCTGGTGGTCACCTAGTAAAATAAAATTAAATTTATAAAAAAAATTTTTAAAACTTAATTAAATTAAATAAATTGCAATAAATAAGTAAAATGAAATAGAGATATAAATAAAATAAATTAAATTAATGTACAATAGATAAAATAAATTAATTGAACTAAGACTAAGAAGAGGGTAATAAATATACATAAGTAATTAAGTATGTATATTAAAACATTTTTTTTTAAACATTAATATTTATTTATTGAATCTACTTCGACTTCGGAAGCCTAACAATAAGGAATAAAATCTTAAATTAAATTAAAACATAATGCCCATTAGTAGGAATGGGCTGCTGGCTTGACGTTGCTCTTTAGAAGGCTGCTTTGTCTCTTCTCCGCAGGCGGGTTTGACTTGTTGCATGGGCCAAGGTGTTAGCCAAATTGTTCAGATGTTAACGAAGTTTTGTTGCTGCTGTCTCCAGGTTAAGCGGCTGTCCAAGTGGATTCCGAGGTATGTAATTTCATCAGCTTGCGGTACTGATACATTGTTGAGCTTAACAGTAGGACACGTTTTTGGCCTTAATGTAAAAGTTATGTGTTAGCACTTGTTTGCATTAACTTTTATGCGCCATTTCGCTACCCATTCTTCAATTAGTTTAAGATGCTGCTGTAACACTTCTGTGGTTGTAATGGGGCATTTATGTCGACTTATTATAGCAATATCATCCGCAAATTTTGACGTAATTACTTCGTCACTTGTAGGAATATCTGCGGTAAGCAATATGTACAATATTGGTCCAAGAACACTACCCTGCGGAACACCTGCCGTAATTGGACACTCTTCTGTTATGTATTCATTTACTTTTACTGTGAATCGCCTGTTGGATAAGTAGGATTCAAGGATATTGTGGAACGTGTTAGGTAATGATTTTATAATTTTATGAATGAGGCCATCATACCTTACAAATAATAATCATATACCTTACAAATAATAATCATACTTTGTCAAATGCTTGCGCCACATCAAGAAAAACGGCCGAGCAATACTCCGTCATTTCGAAAACTTTCCTTATTTCATTTGTTATACAATTTACTTGTCCAATTGTGCCGTGTTTTTCCCGAAAACCAAATTGATGTGTAGGAATAATATCATTTTGATGGAGAAAATGAGTAATTTTTGATAGCAGTACTTTTTCGAAAAGTTTTGATAGGCAAGGCAAAAGGCTGATTGGTATATACATATGATGACGACAGGGTTGCGTCTTT
This sequence comes from Ceratitis rosa, assembly GCA_037013455.1. Lineage (NCBI taxonomy): Eukaryota > Metazoa > Arthropoda > Insecta > Diptera > Tephritidae > Ceratitis > Ceratitis rosa. The sequence goes on along the minus strand of JAWMAG010000091.1, from coordinate 626,353 downwards.
ACCTGGTTTAGCTATCATAATTATCTGCGACTTTTTCCAGATTTGTGGAAAATATCCTAGCATAAAAATGGCACTGAAAAGCATTGCAAGAAAAATGAGAGCAATGCTGGGCAATTCTTTTAGCATTTTTGGTGAGATATGACCGTCTCCTGAAGATTTTTTTTTTAGATTTAAGGCGCCAACAGTGTTTTTTAGTTCAGACACAGATGTTCCGCAAGTAACAATGTACGTAGGCTGCTATATATAGGTCTGGCCTAGGCAACACTAAGTGTTGCCAGGTGCAATCTGACATTTCCATTTGAAAGTTTGACATATTTTAGCATAACATCACTCAGAACGTTTTGTCATTTAATCGTGAATTGTTTTATTTACAGGGAATTAAAAAATTCATCTCGGCCAAAAAATGGAATTAACTCGTGAACATTTTCGTGCGATCATTTTTCACAACTTTCGACGTGGATTATCACGACAAGAGTGCATCGATGAACTAAAATCTTTGTATGGCTATGAAGCACCATCTTATAGCACTGTGAAAAACTGGTACAACGAATTCAATCGTGGCCGACGCTCGTTCAAAGACGAATTCCGTGAAGGTCGTATAATATAATATATAAAGCAACCCACGTATCTAGGAGCAGTATATGTAGCAGTATTTGGTTGAAATACTGTGCTGCGGTGCTCTGCTAAACTAGACGCCTTTTCTTCATCCGTTCTTGACGATGAACCATTACACAGTCTCAACGATACTTCAGTGCTAACTGGTGGCTTAAGGTTTTTGCTAGCTTTCCATAAAGATTTTTTAGTAGAAACGTTGGGAGACAAAGGCGTTATAATATGTTTGATATCTCTTTCTTCTTCGTATCTTAATGCCTTTTTTAGTTTGTTTTCTGACACCTTAAGAAACATGTGTATGTGTATGCATATGTACATAAATACCTGACATACTCATTTCGTTTGAGTTTGCTAAAATCTTACATTTTTAGGACATCAGATAGTTATTGAATTATACCACATGCACGTAAACGCAGCGACAACTCGCTTTCTTGATGTAGAGTTGATATAGACGCAGGCATTATATATATATAGGTATCCCTGGCAGCTAGTGCTTCTTTCTCTGTAAAATGATAATTGTATTATTATTTTTCATTTATAATAAATAAATAAATAAATATATAGGTATATAAATATATAATTGGCGCTTTGTAACCGCTTAAGCGATTTTCGGCCGAGCTCCTCCTCCAATTTGTGGTTTTGCGTCTTGATGCTTTTCCAACAAATGGAGGGACCTGAAGGCGGTTTTTTAATAAGACTGTAGCTTCTTCAACTGCGTCTCGTTCGTCCCCGGCGCCCAGATCGGTGCAGCATAGCTTACGACCGGCCGCCAGCCAATTGCTTTGTAAATTGCCAGCAAGGTCGTATGCGGAGTGAAGGAGTGCATGCTATCGAGTGTGACTCCCAATATATTTGGGTTGTATAGAGTCGGAATTTTTACGTCATCGACCTTCACATCTAATTCAAGCCTGTGCTCCTTCGTCCAGCTGGTGAAAAGGGTAGCCGAGGACTTAGTTGGTTATTTGTTAACTGTCGTGCAGTGAAAAAGCAAGATAGCAGCTCCCTTTCGAACAAAGGTCATCAATATCCTGATCAGACGCCAATATCGTGCAATCATACGAGGTTAGGAAAACTTCTTCTGGTGGAGGAGGGAGTTTCGATAAGTAGAAATAAAACAGTAGTGGAGAGAGGGCACCATACTGTTTAATTTTCCTAAGTTTCGATTTTTCACCTCCGAATATTACCGACGATTGTCGACTACTCAGGTAGCCCATGACCCACCTCTGCAACCCCTGGCAGTAATGAGGATTCCTCAATGTTCATAAGCAGCACTGAATGGTTGACGGTGTCAAAAGCTTTTGACAAATTCAGCGCTACCAGGACAGTTCGCGCGCAAGGTCGTGTTTATCTGAGTGTTTATGGCGTTTAGTGCTGTTGTGGTACTATGTACTTTACGAAAGCCATACTGCTGTGCTGCTGAACGGAGATAGCGGGTGAAAGTCGAAAGCAGCAATTCCTCAAGTGTCTTCGCTACTGGGGAGAGGAGAGTTATCGGCTGATAACACTTTCCTTTGTTGGCTGGTTTCCTCGGTTTAAGTAGCGGGACCACCCTGCCCGTCAGGTATCATTAGGGTAGTCAAAAACAAGTTGAAGACCTTGTTGAGGAAGTCTGCTCCCGCTGGTCCAAGATGTTTTGTCATCAGCATGCTTATTCCGTCCGGGCAGATGGATTTGTACAGGTGCTCCCGGCTCATATAGTCGACTATCCCGTTGATCTTCCCCTGGAGTCGGTTGCAATTAAATTGTAACAGTCGTGTCTGTCTCGGGGGGACGGTCATGATGAAGGGGGTGAGGGAGTCATGCGTGGATGGAGTGTGTTGTTGCTTTATTACCCGCTGAAATTGGCGCCGCACGTTGGTGTTGGTTGGCGGTGTTGTTGTAGATACAGGCGGTGGCAGACTCCTACAGCACGGGGCAACGTACGTATCACTCCACTTACGGGTGGTGTGCAGGTGCGCAAGCCAGAGCCCGTCTGAAAATGACACCAGCCAGAGCAAGAGGTGCTATAATTTTTATATAATTCTTATTTATAAGTAAATAATTAATATTTTGTGTATTATTTTACGTTTTTCTGAGATTTTCAAATTTGCCTGAGATTCTGTGTTCACAGGTGATCATGAGGACAAAAATATTAAAAACAATATGTTGGAGGGAAATAGTTAGCCCGAGCTAGCGACACACCACGTACATTTTTTTCATCTTTTTGTTTCTTATTTACGATTATAGCGGAATCAATATTAGCGCACTATTCCTCTCTTCCTGTGGCTGTCTGACGCCAGTTGAAAATACCAAGTGAGGCAAGGTCACTCTCCACCTGATCCTTCCAACGGAGTGGAGGTCTTCCTCTTCCTCTTTAGTGCATCGAATGCATTCAAAGCTAGACAGCTTTCATCCATTCGGACTGCATGACCAGCGTATGCGCTGTCTCTTCATTCGCTGAACTATGTAAATATCATATTTTAGCCCTTATTCGCCGTTCGCAAAACTTCTCTCGAAAACTTATAGAGCCGACTCATCAGATGTTGACATCGTCCATGCTTCCGAACCATATAGCAGGACAGGAACGATAAGGGACTTGTAGGGTTTGGCTTTCGTTCGTCGGGAGACTACTCAGTCCAAAGTAGTACCTGTTGACAAGAGTGATCCTGCATTGGATTTCAAGGCTGACATTATTATTGGTGTTAATGCTGGTTCCAAGATAGACGAAATTATTTACGACCTCGAAGTTATGACTGTCAACAGAGGCGTGGGAGCCGAGTTGCGAATGCGATGACTATTTGTTTGATTACAGGAGATATTTCTTCTTGCCCTCATTCACTGGCAGACCCATTCGCTAAGCTTCTTTATTACTGCGCTGGTGTTGAGGCCAATAATGTCGATATCATCGGCGTACGCCAAGAAGATTGTACCTTCGCTATTCAGCTCTGCAGCTGATATTATTTTCTCCAGCATTAAGTTAAAAAGGTCACACGATAAAGAGTCACCTTGTTTGAAGCCTCTTTTGGTTTATAACGGCTCGGAGAGATCCTTCCCGACCCTGACGGAGATTAGTGCAGCTTAAGGTCAGGTTACACAGCTCTATAAGCTCTGCGTGGATACGAAATTCAGGCATAGCAGCGTAGAAACAGCTTCTTTTCGTGCTATCGAAGGCTGCTTCAATATCGACGGAGAGGTAATGTATGCTGATCCTCTTTACACGGGTCTTCTCCGAAATTTGGCGCATGGTGAATATCTGATCAATGGTCGATTTGCCAGGTCTAAAACCACACTGATAAGGTCCAAACAGTTTGTGGACGGTGGGCTTTAGTCTTTCACACAATAGACGAGACCGCATTTTTTGTGGATTGGGCAGAGCACACTTAGGTTCCAATCGTCGGGCATGCTTTCGTCCGACAATACTCTACCGCTTTGTTGTTTTTTAAGCGGGCGATTGCTATTCAGACTTCTTCATAATCGGGCAATGGAACAACTTTTCCATAGTCATCAATCGAAGTTTCGGGTTCTCCTTCCACCTTTCGTGTGATTCATTTTCACTGCCATCCAGGAGGCTGGAGAAGTGTTCCCTTCATAGATTGAGTATACTCTGGGCATCCATCCCTTGCTCACCCATATGGGTCCTACAAAAGTTTACTCCAGCCTTGAAACCATTCTTAAGTTTCTGTATCTTTTCGTAGAATTTTCGAACATTACCCTTATCGGAAACTTATCAAGCTCGTACTCACGCATTTCGGCCTCTTCCCTTTTTCCCTGCAAATGAGTCTTGCTTCCCTCTTCAACTCTCGATATCTATCCCACCTCGCACGTGTTGTAGCCGATCGCGAGGTTGCGAACTAGGCAGTCTGTTTTTCCTCCATCGCGACACGGCAGTCCTTATCGTACCATCGTGTTTTTGCGACCTTTCCGAAATCCAATAGTTTCGTTTACAGCTGTACGTAGAGAGTTTGCATGCCGCCCCACAGTTTCTTTATGCCGGGTTGCTGATGAGTGCTCTCAGAGAGCAGGTGTGCAAGTTGAATAGAAAACCGTCCGGCTGTCCGTTGTGATTGCAGCTTTTCAACGTCGAACCTTCCTTGCGTTTGTTGACGGACGTTCTTCGATATCCAAAGGTGCGTGCGTATCTTCGCTGCGACAAGATAGTGATCCGAGTCGATATTAGGAGCTCTTCATATTCTTATATCGAAACGTCTTTTCCATCGTCTTCGGATTCACTATCTCCTGGTGTTTCATAGTCACTGCCATTTAGTAGGCTGGAGAAGTGCTTCTTCCATAAATTCATTACACTCCGGGCATCCGTTGCTACATTTCCGACAAGAGTCCGCTTGGGTCTTGAAAACTTCTGTAAGTCGCCGTATTTTTTCGTAAAATTTGCAAGCTTTACCCTTGTCGGCCAGCTTTTCAAGCTCTTCATACTCATGCATCTCGACCTCTTTCTTTTTTTGTCGGCAAATTCGTCTTGATTCCCTCTTCAGCTCTCGATATCTATATCAACCCGCACATGTAGTGGTCGATCGCAACGCTGCGAGGTAGGCAGCCAGCTTTCTCTCGACTGCGACACTGCACTCGTCCTCGTACCAGCTGTTCTTGCGACCTTTCTAAAATCCAATAGTTGTGTTTTCAGCTGTATTTCGTTCCACAATTCCCTTATACCGAGATGCTGATGAGTGCTTGCAGAGGGCAGGAGTGCAAGTTGACGTTCAAATTTCCTTGTGTTTGCTGGATAGCAATTTTTTCTGCACAGAGGCGGGTGCGCATTTTCTCTGCAACAAGATAGTGGTCCGAGTCGATGTTGGGTCGCCGGAGTCTATGTACATCAACAACACCTGACACCTGACATATGTCGATATCTATTACAAGATGATCGATTTGGTTTTGTTTTTTTCGATCAGGGGACCAACAAGTAGATTGATGTATTTTCTTGCGCTGGAATATAGTACTACAGACAACCACATTTCGGGCCCCGGCGAAGTTGATTAGCCTCAACCCCTTAGGGATGTTTCGTTGTGGACGCTGAACTTTCCGAAAGTCATACCAAAGATACCTTTTTTGCCCATCCTGGCATTAAATTCGCCAAGCACGATCTTCGCATCGTGTCGGGGACAGCGCTCGTAAGTATGCTCTCATAAAAGGCGTTTTTGGCCAATTCGTCCTTCTCTTCCATTGGGGCGTGGACGCAAATCCATGAAGCAAGCAACTCGCTTCCGTCCTTGTTCTGGTTATCGCACTTCTTGGATGGCGGTGATGTCAGCGAGGACGTCAACCAGCTGGGCAGTGGCACCTTCCCAATTAAAGGACCGGACTTTTCAGGTACATGCCTTCAAATCGTAGTCCTTCATCATCAAAAGGAGGATATCTTTTCTGACGCGTTGTTTTTTTCATTGGAGCTGGGTTCTACGTGGCGGGTCCCAAACCCAGCGCATAAACACGCTAGACGATTCAATTTAAATGTTTAACACATTTATGTAGCGAACTGGTGAACAGCCGCTGCATTTGTTAAATTAAATAATATAAACAAAAACAACCCACGGTTCCAAACTTGTGAATCGAAAAGTGTATTGAAAATTAAATAAAAAAGTGAGACTGAATACTTTACGTAAACTTAAAACAATTGAGAAAAAACAAGCAACTTACGACGACAACAGAAAATTAGAAAACCCAATAATAATAGTAACAACTGGCTTCATTGATAAATCAGATCCATCACGCAAACATGGCTACATTGATAATTTAGATCTATCAACAACAGGCGGACTTCACAGAGAAAATAGCTCGGCTAGAGCAACAAAACATTCCACATGACCGACCCAAGGGATATAGACCATAAATTGTTCAAATCTTTACCAAAATTCGATGGAGATAAAGAGCAATACCGATCATGGAACTTCATAAAAGCGATAAAGAACTTCCAACACCATCTAAAATATTGCAGCGCCTTGGGAATGATACGAACAAAGATTACAGGACCAACTGCGAATATATTGAAATATCTCGATAACAAATTGAAATATTCAATCATCAACCGACTGAACTATACTTATGCTGACCAACGCCCACTATATGTCCTTCTGGATCAAATGAAACGAAACTCACAAGGAAGAAAAATTGTCAAAGAATTCTTTAGTGACGTATATAAGGCGCTTAAATTAGCCTTAGCCAAAATCGAAAAGCCCAGTGACGACAAAGACGAAGGTGTGAAAACTTACGCCAACCAAGAGGTACGTTCATTCTTGGCTTAAATACAAAATATACCAGCGGTACACTGTATAGCCATAATCCAACAAATTTGGAATCGGTATACGCGAGAGCCTGTAAAATATCACACGATAATATAAATGAACAATTTGAAAAACGGAACATAAACCCAGGTTCCTGCATCATAGGCAGAACTCGAACATCTACTCTCAACAACATCGCGAAGAGAAATACTATAAGCCAAACATCAGAATACAAAGAGATTATCAACAAAAGAACTTCTTCAATCAATAAAGACAATCCGCACCTATTCCAATGGACGTGGACCACTCTAGACAATTTATCCCAACAAGTAGAGTCATTAATGCCGTAAGTGACAATAATAAAATACCTAACAACATACTAGGTGGGGTGAAAACAATCAGCTGTCAAAACAAAACTAAGGGCAGTATAGCACCGAAACTTGGCATGTTTGCCTAAATATGAAGGGAATATAAGGCACTATAACATTTTTTGCAGTAACAGCGCATTCTGGCGGTCAAGGAGATTACTTTTCACCCCATCTAGTACATAAAAGATATAGGACAAACAATCATACAATAATAATGTAACTACTTCACAAAATAAGACACAAAGAATAAATCAAGCAAATGGAGAAGAACTAGAGTCAGCACATTTTTCAAACTTTTGCTTACAAACAAAATGCGGCCTAACAATTACTTAAATATAAATTGCAATATAGGAAAATTAATAAAAATAAAACCATTTAAAACCAAAACCTTACATGGTCACTCAATTATAAATTCCAAAAAAATAATAACCCTTAGTAATGAAAAATTTAAAGATCAAGCCGGTGACCTTATGAATATAAATAATAATTTTAGTGAAGCATTGCATTTTACATGAAGAACAAATACATAGAACACATCCGAAATATAATTAATTAATGCACTTCACAGTGCTATCAAGAAAATTTTTGACGAAAAGTCACATTTTATCCAAGATAGAGATATTACAAAACACAATAGAATTACCGTATATCCAAAAAAATTGAAACCATAAAGAATTATAGACAACTAAAAGGTTAAAAAAAATTGAAATCTTTCTTAAGGCTTTCTAGTTACTATGGAAAGTTCATAAAAGATTTTGCTAAAATCACGAAACCCTTAACAATTCATTTGAAAGGAAAATTAGGAATGGTAACTAAAAGTAAGAGCCGAACTATCAATATGCACAGCAGCAGTGGGAGCCATGGAAAAAATAAAAAAAAAACGCTTTACAAGAACATGTTGAACTTTTCCAACCAGATTTCTCGAAACCATTCAACTTAACAATTGAGTCTAGCAATTTTGCCACCGGAGCAGATTTATCTCAAAATTGGCACCCAATCGAATTCATCTCAAGGACACTAAACAAAACGGCGCAAAACTATAGTACAAATGAGAAAGAATTACTAGCAATAGTTTGGTCTTTACAAAAACTTAGAAATTATTTGTACGATGTAGCAAACTTAACAATCTATATATACACGTATGCAGCGTTGATGATGAGAGGTAGATTATTAAATATAAACGATTGCTTAGTTCAAGAGTTTAACAAGAAAAGGAAAGAGTTAGCTTTTATTCTTATTATTTAAGCATACAAAATTAAAGCACAAAGAAGAATGCACGATAATGTAGAGTTGCATTTTGATCGTATTATGTGAGGATTATTTTGGTGATACCACAATACTCCCCTCCCAGTCGGGAGCTACGGCGACAAATGCTGGCTTTAAACGGTCAAGTGAGATCTTTACTGTTTTATCATTTAGGTTGATTGTAAAGTACTTATGATATCGTTGCTTGTAGGGCGCTTAGAGGGTACCGACAGGTCAAGTAGGAATACTTGATCACATGTGTTCAGAGCCTAAGGCATAAAGGATGCCTTCTTAGTGTGCCAGGAGGTATCCGCTGGCAGAATGTCACGCATAGCACGAAAAATTCCGACGGTAATCGTAGTGTTGTTCCATAAGCCAATTCGGCTGGTGAGCTGCCAAAATCGGGTTTACACGCGGAGTGTAGACCCAAGAGAACTAAAGGTAAAAATGTTGTCCAATTGTGAAGGTTGTGGCACAAGATGGCTGACTTTAAGCTACCGTGCTATCGCTCGACTAACCTGTGCATTTGCGGGTGATATGGCGTAGTTCGAAGAGGTTTAATGCCGAGACACTGGAGCAACTTCTGGAACAATATGCTCTCGAATTGGCGACCCAAATCGGAAGTGATGTCAATAGGGATACCGAATCACAATATCCATCCCCTTGTTAACGAATGAATCATATTATGAATAGCTGAGAGGGCTGTCTGTCGAAAGCGTTTGGTGATGAATGGACGTATATGACCCGATGAACTATCGCAGTATACTTTATTTGCACTGAAAGGAAGAGTGAAAGCAGTTAGTTTAAACGAATGATTAACGTGCCTATCTAGGAAGGAGCGCAATTGGCCGTCGTTGGCTTGGTCCATTGCAAGATCATCGTAGTTGATTGGCTCAGACGTAATTGTTTGTACACGAGAGAGCAAATCAGGTCTCTCTCTACCTGGTCTTTCCAACGGAGTGGAGGTCGTCTTCTTCCTCTGCTTCCACCGGCAGGTACTGCATCGAAAACTTTCAGAGCCGATTTTATAACATTGCGCCATTCATTTATGTTTTTTGATGTTTTGCGCCGATTGAGGATACCAAGTTCAGCCAGGTCCTTCTCAACCTGGTCTTTCCAACGGAGTGGAGGCCTTCCTCTTCCTCTGCTTCCGCCGGCGGATACTGCATCGAAAACTTTCAAAGCTGGTATATATTCGTGGAAGAAACTTCAAGTTAACTTACCTAACCGGATAACAAAGATGTCACAACCTGAACCCTTGGAAATGCGCACATTTCATTTTTAAAACCGGGGAGAGTTAATGATGCTAATACATACAGATATTTCATACACACATACACGTACTTAGCTAACAAACCTTGTTACATATATTATATCTATATATAAACTATAATGTAAAAATAAACATGTACATATGTATATTCTTGTTCAGAATATACAAAATACGTAAACAGCTTATTAATAGATAAGTTATAAAATAACGAACAAATAAACATACGAGTATTTGTCTCATCGGTAACAAAAGAATATGATAACATTATAAACAATCTTCAATAACAATTTGTCATCAGTAGTATTGTAGAAATAGTATAAATAGGTGTAAGCATAGAAATATAAAGTAGTTCTAAATTCTACGAATTCAAATAAAGAGATTTTGCTTAGAAAAATATAAAATAATATTTTTTTTATAATTTTGCTGACTCGAGTATTAAACTAGCTATCCATACTCACGCGTTTCGGTCTTTCTCTCTTTCTGCTGATTCAGAATTCCTTGATACCGAGTTGTAGATGAGTAAGGCCTTTCGGTTTGTAGGCAAGTAGAAAACCGGTTGTGATTACAGCTTTTTTGACGTCAAATTTTTGTTGTTTGTTTAAGAGCATTCTTTGCTTCCCAGAGAAGAGACGCTCTTAGTGCTACAGGCGAAAACAAAGATAAAGGAAATATCTTTTACATTTCTGAGTGCGTTTTACGTGACCGTAAATCAACCAAAGTTGAAGAACTTCGATTTGAAAGCCAGGTTTTGACAACGGAGTTTCTTTCCACCCACAAATCTTTTCGTGTTGGATTTGTTCTTTTTATCCATCTCTAATAATAAATCACAATAGAAACCGTGCTATTTAGTTTAATTAGATTATTAAATGTTGATATTTATGGAGAGAAAGATCCAACAAACTTATGGGAGCCTCATGTAGGCAGCGAAAAATTGCCCCTATGGTCCACCAACTAGAGCGTTTTTGCTTTGAAGCCCGGTATACTTAACTTATAGTTGTTTATTATATCCGCTGAGTTTCTGTATTGCGACCAACCTCATAATTTATATACGCGAAACAATTTCCGATATTATATTGTGGTGTAAAGTGGAGGAGAACCCGTTCTTCTGGATCATTCGTAGGAGGTTACGATAACATCATCTAAGCCTAAAGACGTTTAGAGTTTTCGCAACAGGAATAATAATGATAATATAATACTAAAAATGAATCTGTAACTTACCAAGCTTTCATTACTAGAATAACTACAACAGGAAATACTGTATCGAATTCTTACCGATTTCGATCATTTTAATTCAATGTAGTTATTGGAAATATTTACATAAATTTTTGCACATATGAATGAATGTATCGATTGCGTCTGTATTTATAAATTTTTTTACTTTTCGCTTATGGTATAAATTTGTGAGTATTTGGGCGTATGTAACTTTAACGAATATTGTTGCTTTTAAAATGCTTGTATGTTTCTTGTATATTATCTTAATAAAGCAGTTTTAACCTCTATGACTACTTTCGCTTACTGCAGTTTTTTTCGGTCTCATAAGCGTTGTCGATTGTTATTGAAAATGTTTTTATTTTATGCTTTGGTTTACAGTTTACAGGCAGATGAGAATTCACCATCATTCATTTAGTTTTTTACATCATTCTTGCTGTTGTATTTAAATTCAAATAAAAGTATTTCATTTAATCGATTAATTTAACCCGTGATTCAGTAAGCAGTCTCTATTCTCAAATAGATAATAGATACATACTTTGTATTTTTAGAGAGATTTTCCTTTACACATTTGCAATCCTGAAAAACATATGTTCCTTTGTTATATATGTATGTAAGCACATTAAGGTGGCATGGCATACGATAGTAATCGATTGGTGGTGATTAAAAATTTTTAAGTTATTATTAGTATTGATTCAGGAAAAACGTTAATTTAACACATTAAAAATATTATATATTGTTTTCTTAATGCTTTCATTATTAGCAGCTTTTCTTCATTTCAATGAACAATTATTTCGTTAAGTGTTTATGTGCATCTCTTACTATTTCGCTACCTTTTCAGCTTTGTATCAGGTATCAAAAATAGTCTCTTTAAAATGATGAGACTAGTGACTATTCCAAAATACTGAATCTCTACTCAAAAAATATATATATTATATATATATATATCTATATCGTATATATATATATATATACGTGTATATATATATATCTTATCTTTTCTATGACCGAAATATGCTTGCTCTCATTGGGAACTCTTCACCTTGTTTTGAATGAGTTATTTACATATATGCAAAACAGCATAACACCAGTACGATAAAACTGTTAGAACTATTTTTAAAAGGGCAAGCGAAGATGAATTTATGTGTATAGGTATACCTATACATATATTGCGATGATTTGGTGAATTGATTCAGGTAAAACGCATATATAATACTGAAAAAAAGAAGCTCTTTGATAATGTTTGTTGTAGAAACTTTTTCTTTTCATGAATAATTATTGTTATAAAACATGGCGACCCAAAAACTGGGAGTCTGTTAGTGAGAGAAGAGAGGATCACTGAAAAATTATATTGGGTGCATTAATTAATGCGGTTTTCTAAGAGAGGGCTCTTCTAGTATTATTTCGCGTCGTGTTCATCTGTGGCTATATTCATTTCAAAGGTACTGTCATTTCGCGTCGTTTTCAGTAGATGCCATTTGTTTTATAGTGAACAACAATTTGTTTCATTCATTTGAAAATGTCAAAATTTGTACCAGATAAAGTATTTTTGCGGGGAGTTCTTTTTCACTACTTTAACATGAAGAAAAGTTCTACCGAAAGCCATCATATTTACTCTACGCTTATGGTGGCCATGCTTTAGCCGAACGAACGTGCCAAAAGTGATTTGCACGGTTTAAAAGTGGCAATTTCGACTGAGACGACGGACAGGCAAAAAATTTCAAGACGAAGAATTGGAGACATTGCTCGACGCAGATGCATGCCAGACGCAAGAAGAACTTGCAAAAGTATTAGGAGTTGATCAAAACAAAAAACCGCACGAATTAATGCATACACCCAATATTAAGGAAATTAGTTTAATATTAAGTTTATTTCTAATAATTTAATTGTTAAATAAACTGATTTTAATAATAATAATAATAATAATAAACTTTTTATTGAATATTTGTTGTAATATAATAATATATGTGTTGTTGTCTTGTCGTTTGGTTTGCGCATAAGAATACACAAGAATGCACAGGATCGACAAGCAAATTTTTGTGTACCTTCGGGGTTTTTTAGCTCGTATTTCGCCATATTTTTCAGCTGATCTTTTGATACTGTCATTTACATTCAAACATAAATTTTATTCAGTCAATACTTGTGGGAATACAACATTTTTGGCTTAACCATTGACACTTGGTCCACTTCCTGGGGAGAAGAATAGTCCGACTATTTGAATAAGCGAGTCACCGGTCACTCCCCGGAGAGCAGAGTAGTTCGACTGTTTTTAATAGGTCGGTTCCTGGTCCACTTCCCGGAGAGAAGTGTAATCTTCCTGTTAATCTAAGCAAAAAAATCACCTATGTGCCAAATTTCAGGTAAATCAAACCATAGATAAGATTTCATTGAATAGGGCAGCGCCTGGTCCACTTTCTGGAGAAAATAACAGTCTTCATGTTAATCTAAGTAAAAGGCCAACTACGTATCGAATTTCAAGTAAAGATAAGTAAGATTTTTTGAATATGTCGGTCCCTGGATAAGTGTAATCTTCCTATTAATCTAAGTATACAGCTACGTATGTACCGAATTTCAAGTAAATCGAACAATATATCAAATTTTTTCGAATAGGCCAGTCCCTGGTCCATTTCCCGGGAAGTACAAGAGCCTTCCTGTTAATCTAAGCAAAAACACATTTATGCACCGAATTTCAAGTAAGTCCAGCCATATATAAACTTTCTTCGAATAGGTCAGTCCCCGGTCCACTTCCAGGAGAAATGTATAGTCTGGCTGTTAATTTTAGCAAAAAGCCACCTATGTACCTAGTGTCGAGTAATGCGATCCATAAATAATTTTTTTTTAATAAGTCAGTCTCCGGTCGTCTTCCCGGAGAGAAGAAGAGTCTTCCTGTTAATCTCAGCAAAAAGCCACCTATGTACCGAATTTCAAGTAAATCGAACCTTAAATAAGATTTTTTTTTAGTAGGACAGTCCCTGGTCCACTTTCCGGAGAGAAGTGTAGTCTTAGTCTTCCTGTTAATCTAAGCAAAAATTTCAAGTAAATCGAGCAACAAATAAGATTTTTTCGAATAGGTCAGCCCCCGGTCCCCGTCCCGGAGAGAATTGTAGTCTTCCCGTTAATCTTAGCAAAAAGATACCTACGTGTACCTATGTACCGAATTTCAAGTAAACCAAACTACAAAAAGATTTTTTCGAATAGGTCAGTCCACTTCCCGGAGAGAATTGTAGTCTTCCTGTTAATTTAAGCAAGAAGCCATCTATGTACCGAATTTCAAGTGACTCGAACCATAAATAAGATTTTTTGGAATAGGTCCCTGGTCCACTTCCGGAAATTTTTTTTTCGAAAGCCCCTATCCAGGTATCAAAGAAGCAATCTGACGAAGTTTCAAGTCAATCGGTTTTTAACTTTTGGAGAACACCCGTGCCGGGGGAACATAAGAGTATTTTGAATAAGGCAGTTGTTTAGTTTTCCGAAACGATAAGCCAGCAATTAAAATGTATGGCCATAAATTCATATGCTGTATGACATTTATAGGCACAAGGCAATAAAAATTAAAGTACAAACAGATGTCCATATACACATATTCATGATATGAATATTGACACTTGATGCCCTTACAACAACATAAGGGTTGTTGCATATGCATCTATGTATACTAATGTTCTTATCATGAATGTGTAAAGCAATAAAACTAAAACATAAGATAAGATTATCCATTCGTGGGTAATCTTCTAATGTAAAATATTTAACATACTTAAGTACACATATACATCTATGTATACTGATGAGCAATAAAACTAAAACATAAGATAAGATTATCTATTCGTGGGTGATCATATCATATTTCATATTACAAATTTATATAAATAAACGCTCCACAGATTGTGGAGTCAGTTATACTTAAACCTAGTCATAAGAAAGTGCTTATTGTTCTTATTTAGTGTTTTTTCAGATTAACCACTGGTGACCCCTGGTAAGAATACGTTTTAAATATTTTTAATATTTTGAATTTAAAAATTTAAAAAAATAATAATAAAAATATTTTTAATTATTAACAACTTAAAATAAAAAAAAAAAAAGTAAAATAATAATAATTATTGCTAAAAATAAAAAAAATAATAAAAAAAAAATTTTTCTAAAAATGGAAAAAGTAATTTTCGAGCAGCAGGCCATTGGAAGTGAAATTGAGAGCTTACATAATGCGTTAGTAAGCCTCAAAGCAACTCCAGTGACCAGGGAACAGGTTAACGACTGGGGAATACGTATAACTCACCTGTCCCACAAGCTGGAAAATAATGATCGGGAATTAGGGCAACCGTCGGCAACAATGTCACGGAACCCGTATTATACGGAAAAATATGCTCCAAAAGTTAGGGAGCTAATTAAATTGAGTCAGGAGATGTTAAAATCCCTGCAAATAAAAAATATTGAAAAGTTAACTATGAAGGATAGTGATAATAAGAATTCTGTTCTCCAAATAAAATTCGAATTCGCCGTAAGTGATTTGGAAGAAAACTTTGAAGCTCTTCTTGCTGGAACTGGGAATCTAGAAGAAGTAAATAAGTGTTCAGATCTGGCGAAAGAATTGTTTTTAAAATATATTGAAGTTCATGCAGAAGATGAACTAACAAGTAAATTTAGGCAATTGAGGAAAAACTTAAACTCAATGCCAAATAAAAGTAAAAATGAATATAAAGTGGAAGAAAAAATAAGAGGAAGACCCCTCAATCTTCCACAAATTGATATTCCTTGTTTCGAAGGGGACTATACTAAATGGAATATGTTCAAGGAACTATTTCATGAATTAGTGGATTCTGAAAATATATCCACAGTGCAAAAAATGTGCATTTTAAAATCAAAATTAAAAGGATATGCGTCCACATTAATTGAAAATCTTCCATCTTCGGAAGAAAATTACTCAGTCGCATGGAATTTGCTAAAAATCAACTTTGATAATAAGCGAGCTTTAACAAACATTTATTTCAAAAATTTAGTAGATGCTCCCTTTACAAATTCCACAGCTGCTAGTGTGAAAAAATTAAAAGAAGTTATCGAAGAAAGTATTCAAGCTCTAAAGGCGACAAATTTATCGTTAGAAGAAATACTTCAAGCGTTACTGAATTTTCTGCTTGTGAGAAAACTTGACGACTCTCTCAGAACAAAATATGAATCTTCTTTAAAAGACTCCAAAGAATTACCGAGGCTAGATTCATTAACACAATTTCTCGGAAAAGAATTTTTTGCATTAGAAGCAAAACAAAGTGAATACAGAATACAAAAAGCTGTAAATATTAAAAAAAAAAATGGTAATATTTCAGTAGCACCAAATTGTATTATGAACTGCGGAATGCAGCACTATTTAAATCAGTGTAAGAAATTTCAAGGTTTATCCATAAAAGAAAGATGGAATATAATAAAAAACAAAAATATTTGTAAAAAATGTCTAAACGGTGGGCATGTGTTTAAAAACTGCAGCTACATAAACTGTCGGTTTTGCAATTTGGAGCATCATTGGTTACTCCATAAAGATATAAATGCAGTGGCTAGCACAGTGAGCAGTGTAAATTTAAAAGAAAACAAATATGTCCTTTTATCAACAGCAGTAATTAAAATAAAGGATTTTGAAGGGAAATTCATTAATGCAAGGGCATTAATAGATAATGGATCGCAAGTAAATTTAGTAACAAAGCAATTAAAAACTAGACTAAAAATAAAAGGAGAAAATAAAAAAAGCATTATAGAAGGTATTGGGCAAAACATATCTAAAGCACAGGAGCGGATAATAATTGAAATAAAGTCGAAAGTATCCGAATATGAAACATACATTGAAGCATTAGTAGTGGAAAAAATTATTTCACCATTGCCATCTACTAAAATAGAACGTGGAGAAATTCCTACAAAAATAAAATTAGCTGATCCAGAATTTGATATACCAAGCAAAATTGATATATTACTTGGAGCAGAAATTTATCACTCTTTATTGAAGAGTGGTCAAATAAAAATAAAAAATCAAGAATACAATCTTCAAAATAGTGTGCTAGGATGGCTAGCCGGAGGTAGAGCAGATATTAAATTATACTCAAATCATTGTGGAGTATTAGCCTACCATAGCGAAAGCTTGGATAATCAATTAAGAAAATTTTGGGAACTTGAAGAAATAGATACACAGAAAAGAGTTTTAACAGAGGATGAGAAAAATTGTGAATATCATTTTAACAAAAATTTCAAAATTTCAAAAGATAACAAGTTTTCCGTAGCATTGCCATTTAAAATTAATCCACTTCAACTAGGTAATTCGGAGTTAATAGCAAAACGGCGATTTTTTGCTTTAGAAAGGAAATTAGATAAAGATATAAAAAGTCTAAAAGTTAAGTTTAACCAAGTTTTTTATTACACAGATTCCACCATAGTATTAAGCTGGCTACGTTTAGAGCCAGCTACTCTCAAAATATTTGTAGCCAACAGAGTCAGCCATATTCAGTCCAACAGCAAGGTCAAGGATTGGAATCATATAAAATCAGAGGAGAACCCTGCAGACATACTTTCCAGAGGAATAATGGGTAAGGAATTGTCTAAAAATAAATTTTGGTTTACAGGTCCGAAATTTTTAGAAGAAAATAACTTTAAAATAAAAGAAATTATGTTTGACGATGAAATCCCAGACATAAAAAACATTAAAAAAGTCGGGGTAGTAATAGATAAAAATTCAATGTGGGAAAGAATAAACCACAAAAATAATTTTAACCACCTTCAAAATATAATTGCCCAAATATATAAATTTACTCAAATTTGCAAGAAAAAGGAATCGAAACCTTGGGTAGAGTACAGAAAAAAAGCTCTAGATATAATTGTAAAAAACATACAAAGCAAACACTTTAAAGAAGAAATTAAAAACCTACAAAAAAATAAAGTAGTACCCCCGAATTCCAAGATAGCTACATTGTCTCCCTTCTTGGATAATGATGGTTTAATTCGAGTTGGAGGTAGAATAGAAAACAGTTTGCTTCCTTTTGAAGCAAAGCATCCTATTTTACTTCCATACGGAGATGAGCACACAGAATTGATGATAAAATGTCTTCACAGTAAACATCTACATGTAGGACCTCAAGGACTACTTGCAATTGTGAGACAAAAATTCTGGCCATTGCGGGGTAAACAATTAACAACAAAAATCGTAAAGCAATGCTATAGGTGTTTTAAAGTAAATCCACGACCATTACATCAACTGATGGGTAACCTGCCAGAAGATAGAGTCACAAAGACTAGGCCATTCTTAAATGTAGGTATTGACTTTTTAGGTCCGATAAATATTCACCATAAAATAAAAGGGAAAAGAATTGATAAAGCGTATGTGTGCGTTTTTGTGTGTTTTGCAACAAAAGCTGTACATTTAGAAGTTGTATCGGACCTCACCTCAGCAGCATTTATAGGATCCCTAAAAAGGTTTATAGCTAGACGCAGTTGTCCAATAAAGATTTATTCCGATAACGGAACCAATTTCATAGGAGCAGCGAATAGCTTGAACGAAATTTATAAATTGTTTCAAAATAAAACCCACAATGATAGTTTAGAAAAATTTTGCGCAGAAAGACAAATTAACTGGATCAATATACCAGCAAAATCGCCACACATGGGAGGATTATGGGAGGCAGCAGTAAAAAGTGTCAAAAAACACTTCTTCAGAGTAACTGAAGGAACAATGACCTTTGAAGAAATCAGTACCTTAATGGCACAAATCGAAGCAATTTTAAATTCACGACCCCTAATACCCTGTTCCAATGATCCGAACGATTTAAATATAATAACTCCTGGTCATTTCATTATAGGCGAACCAATGGTAACAATTATTGATAATAATGACAATAAATGCTATCATGGGTTACGTGACCACTGGAAGGCAGTAGAAAAGAATACTCAAGAGTTTTGGAAAATATGGTCCAATGAGTATTTATGTGAATTGCAAAAAAGGTTTAAGTGGAAAAACCAAGCAGAAAATATTAAAAAAGACACACTTGTACTTCTAAAAGAAGAAAACGTTTCTCCAATGAATTGGAGGAGGGGAAGAATCGAGAAGGCGATTCTCGGTAAAGACGGAAAATGTAGAGTAGTAGACGTACGTACCAGCAATGGCATATCGACCAGAGCGATACACAATGTTTGTCCGTTTCCTACAGAAGAAAAAATTATTAAAGAAGAAACCGTAAATTTTAAGGAAAAAGATGTACAAAATAAAAATAGACAATCACATAGAATAAAAAATAAAAATTGTTTGTTAACAATTCTCTCTTTTTTGTTAATTTTGCCCAGTATTAGCACACAAAATATTTTTGTAGAAAAATTTAAAGATAAGTCAGGAATTTTATTTGAGTCGCGGGGAACAATCGGATTAACCAAGACATCGTGGGATATAATAGTCCACGTAAATTTGAATGACTATTGGCACTACAAAAACACCGTTGATGAAGCTAAGGCAGCGTTGCAGAAAGTGAAGCGCCCCGCAGATGAATTCTACTATTCGGACACCATTAGACAATTAGAAGCGAAGTTTATAAGGATAGAAAGAAGGGATAAAATTATCCTACTAAATAAATCAGCGGCGTTTAAAAAACTGAGAAGATCAGCTCCGTTATCATTTATGGGAAGCCTGATGCATGCCCTGTATGGAGTAATGGATGAAGAACATGCTGAGGAACTATCAGAGAAGGTTGAAAGAAGCTACCAAAATGAAAAATACTTGGCTGAACTTTTTAAAAACCAGTCTTCGATTGAAGATATGACTGTAGATGTAATGAGGCATCAAAATGAAATTATTTGGAACAATTTCAAATTATTGAACAATTCCATTTATATGTTCAAAGATGCAATTAATAAGAACATACATCAAAATATAATGGCAAATGTGGTAACATCGGCCTTAGTGGCTATGTCATCCTATGAAGAGCTGCAACAAGATATTATAGGAATGATTTGGAATTCAAAGGGAAAATTCCTAGAAAATCTATTACCGCTACATAAATTTCAAGAGCAGATTAAATTAATTAAAACTCACCTCAATCAGCATTTAATGCTTCCAGATATCGACCCAATCGAACTGGCCAAAATAGCAAAAATAACAACTCGTACAACGGAAGAGATGTTAATATTTGAAATAAAAATTCCGTTAATGAACAAAAATAACTTGCAATTATACTCTGTATTGACATACCCAATTAGTCATTCAGAATATTTTGTAAAAATCCAAACTACGTTCAAGCACATTATAATCGACGACAAGAAATCAATGTACTATGGTCTTGCTGATAACAATTTCGACCATTGTGAAAAAATGAAAAAATTAATTTTATGTTCACAAATACATCCACTGTACAACATCGGAAAGGATGCGGAGTGTGAAATACAGCTATTCATAAACAAAAAAGAATTATCTGCAGATTGCGCACTAACCATCTTACCTCGAACCAATTATTGGAGTCAGATGCATTCGGAAAATACATGGTTATTTTCAATTGCTGACAAAGTTTCGGCTGACATCATTTGCGACAACCAAACATCAAGCGTAAACTTACATGAGCAAGGTATTTTACGTTTAAAACCGAATTGCCATTTGAAAGCGGAGCATGTCAATATATGGGCTTACAATACCTACACAACAATTGCAGACTACCGAATACCAAAAGTGAACTTGACCCAACAATTACCAGTTTTTGAGAAACTACAAATAAAAGGGGAAATGCAGACATTTAAAATAGGAAACATTCCAAGGCCGCGAGGTCTAATGGGGTTTCCGATCGATTTCGAATTTCATCATCTAATGCACTACACATCAAACGCCGGATCCTGGGCAATAATCATCATAATCATCATAGTCATCATACTGATAGCAAGGAAAATGTGGAGAATATCGTTAACACATATACCTAATATGATTGTTCTTCCGCGTTTAGCTTAGAAATAATAACATTATGGTATTTATGTGTCAGTAACTAAATAATGTATAAGATTAAAAAAGGGCACAAAATGTACATATATAGATATCAATTATTAAAAGAAAAACAAAAAAAAATAATTTAAATTTAACGGTTTAAAATTATATATAATCAGATACATCTTTAAAAGACTAAGCCTTTTAACGCGGGCAATATGTTTAGTTTTCCGAAACGATAAGCCAGCAATTAAAATGTATGGCCATAAATTCATATGCTGTATGACATTTATAGGCACAAGGCAATAAAAATTAAAGTACAAACAGATGTCCATATACACATATTCATGATATGAATATTGACACTTGATGCCCTTACAACAACATAAGGGTTGTTGCATATGCATCTATGTATACTAATGTTCTTATCATGAATGTGTAAAGCAATAAAACTAAAACATAAGATAAGATTATCCATTCGTGGGTAATCTTCTAATGTAAAATATTTAACATACTTAAGTACACATATACATCTATGTATACTGATGAGCAATAAAACTAAAACATAAGATAAGATTATCTATTCGTGGGTGATCATATCATATTTCATATTACAAATTTATATAAATAAACGCTCCACAGATTGTGGAGTCAGTTATACTTAAACCTAGTCATAAGAAAGTGCTTATTGTTCTTATTTAGTGTTTTTTCAGATACAACCAGCAGTCTTCAGTCGACTACCCGAATTTTGCTTTTTTTGGAAAAAAACCAGCTCAGGAATAATAGAAATAATCTGATGAAATTTCACGTCATTTGGCTGGAAACTTTTAACACCAGTTCCGCGGCGACATAAGAGTTTTTTCGAATAGGTCAGTTCCCGGTCCACTTCCCGAAACTGCATGCAATTCGGTCGGTAACTTTTGGAGATTTTTGGAACTTAATGGATTTTTCTATGCGGACATAAGATTTTTATATGCAAGAAAATAAATATACAATAGGGTGACCCTTGTTTCAAAATGAGGTCGGATTCTCGGTCTCACCCCCCAGGACTATTCCAAACGGCTAAAAATTAATTTATGTGGGTATATAAAAACTTATTGCAATCAAAGAAGGTATAGAGGTGGGTCACAAGCTCAAAATCAGTTTTTTGTTGAATCAGTGGGGTATAATGCAAATGAATTAAACCGTATAACCGCAGCGTCAAAGACATTTAAATCGGATTAAAAATTCCCAAGAAATGAAAGACAACTTCATTGCAAATTTAAGTCTTGCGCTCAAAATTAAAATACAAATAAATATCAATTTTATGTTAATAGATGAGTCCTTGTACCTCACATTGGGATACTACTACCGGAAATAACAGGTGGTGGAATCGAACGACTTCCGGTTGTTGTTACTTTTAAAAATGGTGAACATTCATAGAACTCCAAAGTTATCTGCTGCAACTGGTTCAGAAATTGCTGATGCATTGTATGAACTTTTATTTGACTCGAATTTGGAAGAACGTATTGTTGCTGTTGATACATACATATTCGACCCAAGAGGACTGCAACGTTATTAGAAAAAAAATTTGAATGCAAACTGTTATATTTACCTTGTTAGCGGCCTTTACACGGTCACACATGCTCGCGAACATGGCATGATGCAAAAGATTGACGATTTCGTTTATACGGTCATGCATGTGTGTGAACTTCATTTTCGTTCAGCTTTCAATATGGCACGCGCATTAATGGCAGCTCTTCTGATTGAAGAAATTTTAGAAATGGAGGAAGAGGAAGAAATTGCAAAAAGTGATAAGAAAAAACGAATTTGGGTGCAAGATTGGCGGAAGAAAAGACCAACACGCTAGCATACAAATTTGTTAAAAGAACTAGAAATATTTTGCCCAAAGCATTACAAAAACTTTCTAAGGATGGATGATGCAGTTTACAACGACCTCTTGACGCTGATAACGCCATTAATCGAAAAGCAAGATACTGTTATGAGAGATGCAATTTCACCAAATGAACGTCTTTCCGTAACGCTAGGATTTTTGGCCACTGGAGAGTCCTACGAAAGTTTAAGATTTCCGTCACGCATTGCAACCCCAACTTTGAGCAATATAATAATAGAAACATGTGAATCAATAGTAAAAGTACTCAAAGATTTTATTTCAGTATGTATTATTCAACAAAAAATAAGACATTTTTCAAAATGTAAAAAACTAAAGTCAAAAGGGAGGAATATGAGTGCTTATAAGCTATACTTAAAATAATTACATTTCAAAAAAATTAAGAATAATCTGAGTCGGTGAATATATATATATATATATATATATGATATATATATGATTGGCGCTTTGTAACCGCTGAAGCGATTTTCGGCCGAGCTCCTCCTCTAATTTGTGGTTTTTGCGTCTTGATGTTTTTCCAACAAATGGAGGGACCTACAGTTTATACTAAGCCGCCTCCGAACGGCTGATGGTTTTTTTTGCGAGGAACCTTAATTTCATGTCCGAAATACACTCGGAGGGGTGGACATTCCCTGCCGAGGGGCGACCGCAATTAGAAAATTTTACTTAATTTTTTATTTAAATTAATTTTCCATAAGTTTTTTTTTGGATGTTGGTGGCACCGGGATATGAACCCGAGCCTTCCGAATGGCAGTACGCAATGCTAACCACTCGGCTACCGCGGCCGCCGGTGAATAGTTAACTAAAATTGCGATATTTTGTGCTCGCGTCAAGGTTGTTTCCATTAGCATGCGAATTTATGCTGATTGCTGGTACAAACTGAGGTTGTTGTGGTCCAGAGTGATGACTTGACTGATGTAGAGTGATGACTTCTCTGGATGTCTGGTGTTGGTGCGTATGGGATTGTAGTGATATACGAGTAAGCTCCTCAGGACTTTGCAGCGGTGTGGAAACAAAATATTGTGAAGCTGCAGATGAAGTATCGCTGAAAAAAATAGTGTTGAAGAAGATCGTGGTGGAAAGCTATGCTGTGTCGTTTTATTTTCAAATAATTTGAAGGAGCTTTCATTCAAGCATTCCAATTCTCCTTGATATAAAACTTCCATTATTGCTTTGTTGGCAAAGAGTTGGTGTGTGAAAAAAAGTTTTCTGAAAAGCAATTTCCACGTTGAGCTGAATGTGCTTGCATCGTCCTTCGATTGGTTTGAATTATCAAGAGCTTCAACTGCCTTAGCTAGCAACTCACTCCTTTTTTTTCGGCTATAGTCTTTTTTATATTTCTTTGCAGAAGGTGGTCGATTCTAAACAATATAAAAAATAATATTGTTATTATTTCAGATGCCCAAAAATGAAGAAGAATGGAAAATTATTGCTTCGGGGTTTTTTGAAATGTGGAATTTTCCGAATTGCCTTTTTGCTATTGATGGCAAACACATCAACATTAAAATACCACCACATTCAGGCGCTTACTATTTCAACTACAAGAAAACATATAGCATTGTACTGATGGTACTTGTCAATGCAAAATATTAATTCACAATGGTCGAAGTTGGAGCTAATGGAAGATTGTCTGATGGTGGGGTTTATGGAAACTCAAATTTTGCAGTTATGCATGAAGAGAGAAAGTTAAAAATTCCTCTCCCAGTTAAATCCTCTGGTTTTGACAAAGAGCTGCCATTTGTTTTTGTAGCAGATGACGCTTTTGCCCTGCATGAAAATTTTATGAAGCCATATAGCCACCGAGTATTGACACACCAGCAGCTACAGTACAACTACCGAGTATCACGAGTAAAACGGGTTGTGGAAAATACGTTTGGAATTATATCTTCAAGATTTCGTATTTTGCTGACCACCATAAATTTATCCCCAGAAAAGTGCTCAAAAATTGTACTTCCGATGTGTTATTTGCATAATTTTTTAAGTAAACGTAGTAGCGCTTCATATCTCCGCAAAATAGAAGATCATGATAAGCAGTTCATTGAAATGGCAGAATTGCAAAATACCACAAGCCAAAACTATTCTAACAACGTCAAGGAATATTTCAATAGTGTCGGTTCATTGGAACATTAACTTTATAAAAAAAATTTATGCAAAATCGTCATTAAAAATACATACCTATTTTGTACATTAAAAAGATTGTATTATTTACTTACTTCTTCAACAATATCTCCTTCATTCTCCTCAACTTCTATTGACGAATGGCCGCTTACTTGCACCTCCTGATCTTCCAAAAACGAGAGGTCATCAAAATACCATAACGTCGGTTGGTGTATATCCTCCACACCAGCGCCAGATTTTTCACTTCTCTTTTTCTTTTAAAGTTCGCGGCGGTAAAATGAACGGAATGAATTGATTTTGTATTTTAAATTTTCCAAGTTAGCGTTGCCATCAATTTCTGTTAATTTTGTCAGAAGCACTTCATACGCTGCATTCTTTTTGTTTTTGTTTTTATAGCACTCGCTTTATATTTGCCACGGTTCTGGTAAACTTCGATAGAGTTCAAAGAACTCTTTCCAAAATTGCTCGTTCATGCGTGGCACCATTCATACATACTGTCTTTTTTCCGACTGAAAAAATACACTGCGTGCATCATGCAGACCTTTACTGTGATCGTGTGTGACACACCAGCAGAAAAATTAAACAAGTTTAAAAACTATGAACATGTGTGACAAGCATGTTTTTTCACCTTTACACGATACAACTTGGTGTGATGTCACACATGTTGTCACACATGTGTGACCGTGTAAAGGCCGCTGATGATACTGATCTAAAGCAATAACCACAAACAATCCGTCACTTAAGCTTCATACTTTCCTTTTAAAAGTATTTCAGCTGATGATACTGATCTAAAGCAATAACCACAAACAATCCGTCACTTAAGCTTTTACCACAATAAAAGCATGCCGTCTGTGTGAAGGGAAACATCCTATACGCCTATGTCCGGTTTACCGAGGAAAGTCGCCAGCAAAGAGGCTTCGCGAAGCGGCCCTTGGCCAATTTTGCGCCAATTGCTTATCAATGGCCCATCGGCGACAGAAGGGCAACAAAACCCAAACAAAAGGCAAGCGTGAGATCATGAGCAGACCAAGTAGCCAGTGAAGAAAGGGAAAGATCTCTATACACGCAAGTGACTCCGGTGATGAATCGCACTCAATGAACCAACCCGAGGTAACCAAAGAGCCCGCAGCGGTAACACGGCTTTTCCGCGTCACAAATCAAAGGGAAGCGGAGACTCGGTCTTTCCGATCCCCTCTTCAGCATGAGAAGAATAAGACCTCTAGATCGGAGACCACGACTTTCCGACCACGCCATAAGGAGCCACGCAGATCGGAAACACGTACTTTCCGACCGCACCAATCGGTTCAACATCAAGGCGAATGTGGACTGGTGACCAGGCCTCGCCAGCTACCTCGCCATTTTAGAAGTGGGCAACTCGGTGCCCAAAACCTACTGGGGCAAACATTTCGCCCGATGATAGCCGCGGCCCGGACGGCAGAGGTCAAAGTAGAGGCAGGAGGTCGCCTCCATTTCGTTCGTACGTCTCAACTACTTTAATTTGTACGAGGCTAATGCACGAGCTGAGGCTGCCGCCAGTACAAATGGGAAACCAAAGAAGTTGTGTGCTGTGCTTCCGCGGAAAGCACGGAGCAACGACACGCATAACGATGCACGCTGCTGCCGTCAATGATTTGCGGCGCGTTTGTCCCAGCACATCGCTGGAATTTTGAGCGCATATTTGTATATAAAACTTGCCGATCCTCACTTTGATTGGTCAAGTCCGGTGCGGTTCGTGCTCGACGCGGATGTGTAAGCCGACATATTGTTGCCGGGGACTCTACCCACAACCTTTGGCCCGCTTATTGGGCAAAGCACGGTATTTGGAAGCGTCCTCTCGAGAATATGCAAAAATTAATAATATTATAATACGTAGTTATAATTATAATGAATTATCAAAGAAAGTACAAATGAAGTAGAAACAACGTACGTTTTATTAATTTTATTTCCAGGACAACATACTTAGGTACTTTTTTCCATAGACAACCACATGTTGACGCAGATGAGAACATTACTCATGGGAGTGATGGTTGGGCTCGCAACATAACCAGGTCTTGCTTACCGGGGGCCGGCATGTTTAGGGCAAAAGCCTAAATTAGCCTTCCATATGTATTTCTATTTACCACTAAAAATCTTTCGTTAAATATCACAAAAGGTGAATTACTTTTTATCGAATTGATGGCATACGCTAAGAACTTATTTTTCTTATATGGCATTGCGATTCTATCAGTAAAAGCCAACGGACGTGTCCTACACAGTGAACCACCAGCCATCGCCCTCATCAAACACATACCATTGTACAGGTAACAAAACATTTTTCATTTAATAAAGATTTATTCCAATACCGGCATAAAACAAACCTTTTATTTCATTGGTTTATTTTTATATTAACAAATATACACCGGTGCGCTCCAATCACACGACGCGCCGCTGTATCTAGGAAGACTACACTTCTCCGGGAAGTGGCTGAACTATTTGAAAAAAGTGAACATAGTGCTCAAATTATTAGAAATTCTGTGCATAGATAGCTTTTTACTTAGACTAACAGGAAAACTACTTTTTTTCGGGAAAGCGGACCAGGGACTGACCTATTTAAATAATTCTTATTTATTGTTCGATTTATTTGAATTTCGGTACATACTCGTAGGTGGCTTTTTGCTTAGATGGACAGGAAGTCTACACTTTTTTCCTGGAAGTGGACCAGGGACTTACCTATTCGCAAGAACTGTCCTTCTCTCTCGGGAAACTGGACCAGGGGCTGGCCAATTTACTTGAAATTCGGTACATAGGTGGCATTTTGCTTAGATTAAGAAGAAGACTATACTTCTCTCCGGTATGTGAACCAGGGACTTGGTTATTCGAAAAAAGTGTTCTTATTGATTAAATTACTTAAAATTCGGTACTTGGATAGCTTTTAAGTTCAATTACCAGGGAAACTACTTTTCTCTCCGGGCAGCGGACCGGGGACTTACCTATATGAAAGAACTGTACTTCTTTCTCGGGTAACTGGACCATGGACACTGTATTTATGATTCGATTTACTTGAAATTGGTACATAGGTGGCTTTTTGCTGAGATTAGCAGGATGCTACTCTTTTATCCGGTAAGTGGACCAAAAACTGAACAATTTGAAAAAATATAATTTATGAATCGATTAACTTGAAATTCGGTACATAGGTGACATTTTTCTTAGACTCACAGGAAGGCTATACTTCTCTCCGGGAATATGGAATTGGATATATGTTGGCGTTACGACTCTTTGCACCCGCTTGCATCAACTTGTAAGAATGCTTTGTATAGCCACCATCTAAATATAAAGCTAAAGCTTCTTCTGGAGTATATGGAATCACAGATTTTATAGTTGATTCCCCGCAGGACTTTAGTTTTTTTGCAACGTCTTCATTTGAAAGTAAACCAACAAGTGCTGAAGCATTTCGTTTACCAGCTTTATACAAGCTACTTTTTGTTGCCACTATGAGCTCTTCACATGATGTTTGGTCCATAATGTCCGAAACTTTAACTAATTTTGTTTTAGTGGAACATTCTGTAAAGGGTTTTTCAGGCCTCCCAGGAGTCGATGGCGTATCAACAAGTGAAAGCGTTTCATTCAACCAGTTCATATTTTTGGTTTCAAATTTTTTCAAAATACTTCGGCTCTGCTTCCATTTTTGAACTAATTTTGCTACAAAATTGCTGATTTTTTTCGTATGGCAATCACCTGTACTTCATTGTATAATTTGACATCAATAATATTGTCAAAAACATAACTTACAACGGCCATAACTTGCAACGGCCTTGGATTTTTTAATAGGCAAGTGCTCACTATGCCATATATGAAAGAGTACCCGCTTCTGTACAGACATGGTACCTGGAAAGCATACTATTGTTAAAAGTTGACAAAAGTAGACAAAAACAATTGCCATTTCACGATCACAAAACATCATTCTAATTTTGAAAAATTATTTTGGACCGAATACCGGCGAATATTAGAAGTTCTGATCTATGAAAGTTGTAGGTTAGGCTAATTTAAGAGGTTAGAGTAGAGTAAACATTAACAAAGGTTTTAATCTACAACATATAAACAGAGGCAACAAAGAAAAAGTTTTTTCGTCACAACAAACCTTAATATTTATTAAAAACCAGTTTTTAAAATTTTTGTTTGCAAAATAAAATTTTGGTGCAATTTTTACGACACGCTGCAAAAAGGCGGGAGAGCTCAGTGAGCTGCACGCTGAAACATATGTTGACTTTGTAAGCTCACAGCTGATTGAATCGATAATATTAAAGAAAAAAAACACTATCGATATACTCATTGAGATGTAAGCACCCGTTTAAGGAAAAAATTTTACACATTTGAACGATTTGAAATTTCAATTAAACGACGCTAAATGGGCCATTTCGACCACTGTGCAGGGGCTGGCCAATTTACTTGAAATTTGGTACATAGGTGGCTTTTTGCTGAGATTAGCAGGATGCTACTCTTTTATCCGGTAAGTGGACCAAAAACTGAACAATTTGAAAAAATATAATTTATGAATCGATTTACTTGAAATTCGGTGCATAGGTGGCATTTTTCTTAGACTCACAGGAAGGCTATACTTCTCTCCGGGAAGTGGACCAGGGACTGGCCTATTCGAAAAGAGTGTATTTATTGCTTAAATTACTTGAAACTTGGTAGATAGATAGCTGTTTACTTAGATTAACAGAAAAACTACTTCTCTCTCGTTATATAGGTGGCTTTTTGCTTAGCTTAACAGGAATACGACTCTTACCTCTGACATTGGACAATGGACTGAGCTATTCGAAAAAATTGTAATTTTCTTTCGATTAACTTGAAATTCGGTACATAGGTGGCTTTTTGCTTAGATGAAAAGGAAGCCTAAACTTCTCTGCGGGAAGCGGATTAATCGGAAGACTACACATCTTTTCGGAACTGGACCAGGGACTTACCTATTCGAAACCCTGTATTTATTGTTCGATTTACTTGAAATCCGGTACATATGTGGCATTTTGCATAGACTAACAGGAAGACTATATTTCTCTCCGGGATGTGAACAAGGGACTGGCCTATTCGAAAAAAGTGTACTTATTGCTTAAATTACTTGAAGTTCGGTACATAGATAGCTTTTTACTTAGATTCACAGGCAGCTTAATTTTCTCTCGGGAAAGTGGACAAGGGACTGACCTTATCAAAAAAATCTTATTTATGTTTCGATTTATTTGAAATTTGGTACATAGGTGGCCTTTTGCTTAGATGAAAAGGAAGCCTAAACTTCTCTGCGGGAAGCGGCCCAAAGACTTACCTTTTCGAAAGAACTGTACTTCTCTCTCGGGAAACTGGACCAGGCACTAACCTATTTACTTGCAATTCGGTACATAGGTGGCGTTGTGCTTACATTAACAAGAAGACTATACTTTTCTCCGGCATGTGAACCATGGATTGACTTATTCGAAAAAAGTGTACTTATTGAATAAATTTCTTGAAACTCGGTACTAAGTTAGCTTTTTAGTTAAATTAACAGGGAAACTACGTTTCTCTTGGGAAAGTGGACCAAGGACTGACCTATTCAAAATAATCTTATTTATGTTTCACTTTACTTGAAATTTGGTACAAAGGTGACATTTTGCTTAGATTAACGGGAAGAATGCGCTTTTCTCCGGAAAGCGGACCAAGGACTGGCCTGTTAAAAAAAAATCTATTTATGGTTCGATTAACTTGAATTTCGGTATATAGGTATCTTTTTGCTTAGATTAACAGGAAGAGTGCACTTCTTTTCGAAACTGGACCCAGGACTTACCTATTGTTCGACATACTTGAAAATCTTGGAACAAGGACTGACCTATTCGAAAAAAGTGTGCTTAGTGCTCAAATTACTTGAAAAATGGTACAAAGGTGGCGCTTTGTTTAGATTAACAGGAAGGCTAGACTTCTCTCCAGGAAATGGACTATTTGGAAAAAAGCGTACATAGTGCTCAAATTACTTAAAATTCTGTACATAGATAGCTTTTAACTTAGATTAACGGGAAATCTACCTTTTCTTGGGAAAGTGGACCATTGACTGACTTATTCCAAAAAAGTTTATTTTTGTTCTATCTACTTCAAATTCGGTACATAGGTGTATTTTTGCTTAGATTAGCAGGAGACTACCCTTATCTGGTAAGTGGACCAAAGACTGAACTATTTGAAAAAAAATTTATGGATGGATTTACTTGAAATTCGATGCATAGGTGACATTTTGCTTAGAATAACAAGACGACTATACTTCCCTCCGGGATGTAAACCAGGGACTGGCCTATTCGTAAAAAGTGTACTTATTGCTTAGAATACTTGAAATTCGGTACTTAGATAACTTTTTAGTTAAATTAACGGGCAAACTACTTTTCTCTTGGCAAAGTGGACCAGGGACTGACCTATTTAAAAAATTCTTGCTTATGGTTCGAATTACTTGAAATTTGGTACCTAGTTGGCTTTTTATTTAGATAAACAGGAAGTCTACACTTCTCTGCGGGAAGCGGACCAGGGCTTACCTATTCGAAAGCACTATATTGATTGTTCGATTTACCTGAAATTCGGTACATAGGTGCCTCTTTGCTTAGATTAGCAGGAAGACTAGCCTTTTCTCCGGTAAGTGAACCAAAAACTGAACTTTTAGAAAAAAAAAATTGTGGATGGATTCACTTGAATTTCGGTGCATATGTGGCATTTTGCTTAGATTAACAGGAAGACCATACTTCTCTCCGTGAAGTGGACCAGGGACTGACCTTTTCTAAACAAGTGTATTTATCGCTCCAGTTACTTGAAGGTCGGTACATAGATGGCATTTAGCGTAGATTAATGGGAAGACTATACTTCTCTCCGGGATGTGAACCAGGGACTGGCCTATTCGTAAAAAGTGTACTTATTGCTCAAATATTATTGGTACATAGGTGGCGCTTTGTTCGAAAAAAGTGTATTTATTGCTTAAATTACTTGAAATTCGGTAAATAGATAGCTCTTTAGTTAAATTATAAGGAAAGCTACTTTTCTCTTGGGAAAGTGAACCATTGACTGACTTATTCCAAAAAAGTTTTTTTTTGGTTCTATCTACTTCAATTTCGGTACATCGGTGGCTTTTTGCTTAGATGAGTAGCCCGGAAACTTCAAAAATATCTTATTTATGTTTCTATTTTCTTGAATTTCGTTATATAGGTGGTTTTGGACTGTGGACAGAGCTACTCGAAAGAATTGTAATATTGTTTCGAATTACTTGAAATTCGGTACATAGGTGAGCTTGTGCTTAGATTAACCGGAAGACTGTTTTAGTTTCCCGAAATTGGATCAAATTACTTGCAAATCGTGCAATCGCGCTTTGGTTAGATTAACAGGAAGACTACACTTCTCTCCGTGAAGTGGACCAGGGACTGACCTATTCAAAGAAATCTTATTTATGGTTCGAGTAACTTGAATTTTGGTACATACTCGTAGGTGGCCTTTTGCTTAGTTGAACAGGAAGTCTACACTTCTCTCCGGGAAGCGGACTAAGGACTGACCTATTCGAAAAAATTGTATTTATTGATCGATATACTAGAAATTCGGTTCATAGGTGGGTTTTTGCTTAGAATAACAGGTTGACTATACTTCTCTCCAGGAAGTGGACCAGGGACTGAACTATTCAAAAACACTTGAAATTCGGTACATAGGTGGCATTTTGCTTAGATTAACAGGAATAGTGCACTTCTCTCCGGAAAGCGGACCATGGACTGGCCTGTTCAAAATAATCTTTTTATGATTCGATTTACTTTAATTTCGGTATACACATAGGTGGCTTTTTGCTTAGATAAATAGGAAGACTACACTTCTTTCCGGAACTGGACCGGGGACTGGCTTATTCGAAAACCTTGTATATATTGTTCGATTTATTTGAAATCCGGTACATAGGTGGCATTTTCTTAGATTAACAGGAAGACTATAATTCTCTCCGGGAAGTGGACCAGGGACTTACCTATTCGAAAAAGTGTATTTATTGCTTAAAATACTTGGAGTTCGGTACAAAGGTAGCTTTTTACTTAGTCTAAGAGATAAACTACTGTTCTCTCGGGAAAGTGAATCATGGTCTGACCTATTGTAAGAAATTTTACTTACACGTATGTTTCAATTTACTTGAGTTTTGCTATAAAGGTAGCATTTTGCTTATATTAACAGGAAGAGTGCACGTCTCTCCGGAAAGCGAACCAGGGACTGGACTGTTCAAAAAAATCTATTTATGGTTCGATCACTTGAATTTCGGTGTATAGGTGACTTTTTCCTTAGATTATCAGGAAGACTACACTTCTTTCCGAAACTGGATCAGGGACTTACCTATTCAAAAACCCTGTATTTATTGTTCGATATACTAGAAATTCGGTTTATAGGTGGCTTTTTGCTTACAATAACATGTTGACTATACTTCTCTCCAGGAAGTGGACCAGGGACTGAATTATTCGAAAACACTTTAAATCCGGTACATAAGTGGCATTCTGCTTAGATTAACAGGAATACTATTGATTTGAGCTGGCAAGCATTTTTGCCAACTAGTGCGAAAATAAAACTAAGCGACCATACGATTCGACTCCAGGTTTAATAAGAAGTGAACAGTTTATTTCGAACGATAATTTATATACCTCTCTTAATATGTAAAAGGTGTTAAGTATAAATACATAGTAGGTACTTCATAAAGAATAGAAATAGTCAATACAGTTATCGGTTCTCTTAATGCGACAAACTAAATTCATTTATATATTTTTCTATGTTGGTACATATGTTCATTTATATACCTACATAATTATGTATGTGACCTTTATGTACATACATAAGCGCATAAATAATAACAAACACTAGGTGAGTTGATGTTGACTGCGGCGAATGAGAGCTACAGATAAATGAGCAAAGAATAGATCGCATAGACAAAATTAACCTTTATGTGGTCATCGATGCTTAACCCTTATATGACCGTCTCCTGGAGATTTTTTTGGATTTAAGGCGGCAATAGTGTTTTTTTGTTCAGACGCAGATGCTCCGCAAGTAACAGTGTATCTAGAAGCGGTATGATTCGGTGACAAAGGTGCACTGTATGTAGCAGTATTTGGTTGAAATACTGTGCTGAGGTGCTCTGCGAAACAAGACGCCTTTTCTTCATCCGTTCTTGCCCATGAACCATTACGCATTCTCAATGGTACTTCAGTGCTTACTGGCGGCTTAAGGTTTTTGCTAGCTTTACATAGAGATTTTTTAGTAGAAACGTTGGGGGACAAAGACGTTATAAGATGTTTGATATTTCTTTCTTCTTCGTATACTAATGCCTTGTTTAGTTTGTTTTCTGCCACCTTAAGACGAATTTTTGCATCGGGAGATCGGCAGGCTTGCCATTCGCTTATTCGGACCAGTAATTCTATTCCACTATTAGTTATCAATGCCTTTGCTTTTGTATTCTGCTCTGGTGTGGCTATAGTTGCTGCTGTTGCTAGTATACTGTTAAATACAAGTAACTCATTTTCAACGTCAGTTCCTCCCTCTATTTGCGGATTGGTCTGTATATGACTGCTAATGTATTTTTTATATTTAAGCCAGTTAGTTCTTGATGTAGTAAGTCGAAAAGCATGCTCACTTTCAATTGGTTGTTCGTTCAACTTAATGATTATTGAGGAATGATCAGAAGATAAGTCAGCACAGGTTTCAGCAAATACTAAACTCCTATCTACGTTTTTAGTGACTGCAAAATCAATCAGGTCAGGTAATTTCCTTGAGTCCGTAGGCCAGTAAGTTGGTTGTCTTGGGGAGATAAAATCGTAACTATTTTTTGTACTTATGATCGTGTTATATAACTGACGACCTTTCGGGTTAATTAGCCTCGATCCCCAAGGAGTATGCTTCGCATTGTAATCACCTCCAGCTAAGAACCTATCTCTTAGAGTCATAAAGAAGTCGCTAAATTGTTTTTCTGTTATTACGAAACGTGGCGGACAGTAAATTGCAGCTAAAGTAAGGTCAACCCCCCTATTTTTAAAGGTGATCGAGGTGGACTGCAACCAATTTGTTGAAAAGGAATTAAGAAAGTTATGCTTTAAACGGTTTCTTATGAGTATAGCTGTGCCGCCATGTGCTTTGCCATCTGGGTGATTAGTGTTGTACAGCTTAAACCCAGGGAAGTAAAAATTATACTTCTGGGTGAGATGTGTTTCAGATATAAGCATAACATCAATTTCGTGGGTCTGTAAAAATAATTTGAATGCTAATTTATGCTGGTTTACACCATTAGCATTCCATAAGCAAATCCTGAGTTCACTCATTTTTTGGTCAACCGGGTTTGGAGCATTTGGTTTTGCGCCTTTAATAGGTCTTGAACCATACTTTGCATGGTTGACATAAATTGTGTCATGCACTGGGTTAGATTAAGAATCATGGTCCCAACTCCAGTACTGGATGGGGTGACTGGTGGGGCCTGTACATTGGCTTTTACTACGTTGGCATAGGACATTTGACCAATATTTGAGCTGGGTATGTTGGAAAGGCTCGGAATGGAAGTAGTATATGGGAGTTGGTTTCGTTTGGCTTGTATACCCTGAGAAAGTTTAGATTTTAAATCTTTGTAAACCGGACAACCTCTATAATTAGTGGTGTGATTGCCACCGCAGTTGCCACACTTTTTTTGTGTTGCATCCGTTTTATTCAAGGGGCATTTGGTAGAATGGTGAAGATCACCACATGCTACGCAAACGGTACGTAAAGTACAATAGGATTTTGTGTGACCAAATTCCTGAGAGTTTGTGCATTGCACGGGACCATTACGTTTAAGCGCTTCTTCCACCATGATTCTTCGGTGTAAAAGGTGTTTTAAACCATAAATTGGATGCGTTTCGTTTTTTTTAAGTTGAGCTAAGCTTGGCGATAAGAACACTTTAAACATAGGCTGCGGCGCTTTATTTCTGTTAATTATGTTAACGACCGCCCTAATTTCAAACCCTTGCTCCTCTAGAGCTTCATTTATGTCACATGAGTCAACAGTCGCTTCAATTCTCTTAATTACAACAATCAGGCTTTTCGCAATCTTCAACTGGTAAGAGTAATAATACTTGTTGTTTGCAGAGAGAAACACGACTTCACGAAAGTCTTTTTCACTATGTACAATACTTGTATTTTTGTCTCGTCTATGTTTCCTTTTTTAAGAGGTACAATGTGAAAATTGTTGGTACCTAGTATTAGTCGCCCGCACTAGAGTTGCTGCTGCTGCTGCGCTGCTTGACTGCATAGCTGTTTGTTTTTCTGTTGGGAAGAGAGTTTTGTCACTCTTTGCTTTTTCTGTTGTTGCTAAGGTCTGCGTTGGCGCCTTTAGAGTTGAACTGTTTGCCTTTGCACTGCTGTTAGGTGGTGATTTACTCACAACAACAGTGAAATAAGCATTTCTCTCTGTCGTCGCGACTGAATGCCGACGCTCTTTCTGATTTGAGCGTTGATCACTCATTACATCGCCGGTTGACTTTTTGCTTAACGTTTTCGTTTCTCTGTTTATTTTTTCTTTTTTCTTTTTTTTTATTATTATTATTATATTTGTTTAATGCCAACTTAAGTGGCTATACACCCGGTACAGTCGATGTATTGGATGAGTGCATAAGTTCGTGCCCGATTCCGCTGGATGCCGTACGAATCGTTTGAGAGTGGCGCTCGTGAAAGAAATATATACATATTATATATCGTTGGAAAGGTGACAGTTCGAACTGTAAATCAAGCATAAAATAACTTCATTTTGATTTGAGTTGCTTAGTGAAAAGACGCATGGAAGATGAACAACGAAAAATATCATATGCGTCATATTATGTTATACGAATTCCGCAAAGGAAAAACAGTGGGCGCTGCAACTAAAGATATTCGCGAAGTTTATTTGGACCGTGCTCCAGCACTCCGCACAGTAAAGAAATGGTTCGCGAAATTTCGTTCTGGAGATTTTAACATCGAAGATCAACCTCGCAGTGGACGGCCTTCTGAGTTTGATGACGATGTTCTAAGGACTTTAGTTGCGAATAACTCACGTATTTCGACGGAAGAGGTTGCCAGTGAATTGAACGTCAACAAATCAACTGCGTTTCGTCGTTTAAAAAAGGTTGGGTACACTTTGAAGCTCGATACATGGGTGCCACATCAGTTGAGTGAAAAGAACAAAGTGGACCGTATGTCAACAGCAATTTCTTTGCTTCGACGGATCAAAAACGAACCTTTTTTGGATCGGCTCGTGACTGGTGATGAAAAATGGGCCCTGTACAACAATGTTCAACGCAAAAGAACATGGAAACAGGCACACGAAGGGGCGGAACCGATGTCGAAAGGTGGATTGCATCCGATGTAGGTACTGCTGTGCATTTGGTGGGATATCCGAGGCGTGATCTCTTTTGAGCTCTTGCCAGCTGGAGAAACGATCACTGCCAACAAGTAGTGTCAGCAATTGGTCGAATTGAAGAAAGCAATTCATGAAAAACGTCCGATTTTGGCCAATCGCAAAGGAGTTCTTTTCCATCATGACAACGCCAGGCCACATGTTGCAAAACCGACCCTGGTCAAACTGAAGGAGATGAATTGGGAAATCATGCGGCATCCCCCATATTCACCCGACATTGCACCTTCTGATTATCATTTGTTTCGATCGCTGCAGAACAATTTGAATGGAAAAAAATTTAAAAATGTGGAAGACGTCAAAAACCACCTTAACACCTTTTTCAACGAGAAACCGCGCGATTTCTATGAATCAGGCATCCGTAAATTGGTTGAACGTTGGGAGTGGATTGCCGAACATGATGGCGAATACATAATTGATTAATAAAAGCGCTTTCTTCAAAAAATTTCAATTTTAGTTTGCACTTGAAATCGGGCACGAACTTATGCAATCATCCAATATAAGTTTAAACGATTTGCACTAATAAAATTATATTTTTCTAGCATATAATGTTAGGTAAATAGTACAGAATGTTGTTTATTTAAAAAATAGGTGATAATTGTAGCAACCAGCTACCGAGACGATAATTGTTAGTTCAAGTGGCTAAGCAGAATATTGTGTGCAGAGTTATCTCAAGAGATTGTGTCACAGCGTAACACTTACGAATGGTAATTTGACTGTGTAGTTACCATTATTTTGACGCGTTGTTGTTTTGCGATACAAATTTTCGCAAAATTCGTCCGGTTCTGAGTGAGTTTGAGGAGCTGGGACTTCTTCTTGCTCCCAGAATTTCCTTAGTTCGATGCTG
Organism: Ceratitis rosa; assembly: GCA_037013455.1. Taxonomy (NCBI): domain Eukaryota; kingdom Metazoa; phylum Arthropoda; class Insecta; order Diptera; family Tephritidae; genus Ceratitis; species Ceratitis rosa. The sequence goes on along the minus strand of JAWMAG010000091.1, from coordinate 588,259 downwards.
ATCGGGTCATTTTGGGCTGGATGGACCTGTGTTGAAAAGGACTCTACCTTTGGAGTTGTCGGTCCGCTGATTATCCATCCAAATATTGTCTGCTGTGTCAACAGGGTTCCGTTGTGGAGGTGTTGCACTCGTTGTTTGAGGTTTTGGGGTGCTAAGTCGCTGCCGATTACCATGTCAATTCGAGATGGGGTGAGACATTTTGGGTTGGCTAACGCTAATTGGGTTAATTGATTGATGTCAATGGTTGGCACCTGGGTTGTGGGTAGAAGGTGTGTGAGCTTGGGTAATATTATTGCTCTAGCTTTTACATGGTGTGATAAGTCTGACGAACATGGAGTTAGTTCGCAGACTTTAGTTGAGTTCTGGACGAAAGTTCCTCCCATTCCTGAGATTTCGTAATGCGTTTCCTCCGTGGGTAGATTGAGTGTTTTTTGAATCCGAAATGTGACAAAGGTTTTTTGCGAACCTTGGTCGGATTTTGTGGTGTTTTCCCACTAGATATATCGGGACTATAGCTGTGGGCAAGAGTGTGGTTTCGTTGCTGCTTGCATGGTGTGTTGTTACCTTGACTGTCTTCTTCTGAGCCTGGGTGGTATGGCTGATTCTTGTTGATGTTGATGGTCTGTCGTCTGCTATTTCCCCTGCGGTCGCTGCCTGTGCTGTCGATGGGAGGGGTTTTGAGTATCGGTTGTGTTTTGAAAATGGAGTGATGACGTCTTTGGCAGTAAACGCAGGTGAATTTGCTTTGACATTGACTTCGCTGGTGTGAACAGGAAAGACAATTTTCGCAGTAATTGTTTTCTCGAACGAATTTTTGTCGATCTGGGTCGGAAAGGTTCCTAAATCGGATACACATTTTCATCCCGTGACTAGAGTTGCATAACTTGCAGGAAACGGGTTTTTGGAACTCTGTGTGATAGGTTTGCATGCGACTTTTATTCGCAAATGGGGAGCTTTGATTGCTAGCTCTGGGTGTGAATGTTTTGATATAGGGTTTGGGTTTACCTGGGCGATATGTTCCCAATCGTTCTACTACCTCGTATCTACTGGTCAGGAATACGTTCATTTCGGACCAGAGTGGTAGTTCTTTCCTCGAACTGAGTGATTGTTCCCAAAGCGCGAGCGTTTCGCTCGGGAGTTTCGAGGAGCATATATAAATGAGGATGGGGTCCCAATCCGTATTCGAAATTTTTTGTGATAAGAGATTGGAGAGGCAGTTATTTATTGTGGTCTGCAGTTTTTGCAGCTGCTCTCCGTTCTCTGCATAGATGGGTTGTAGATTAAGGAGGGTTTTGAGCTGGTTATCTACCAGAATTCTTGGGTTCTCATAGCGAGATTTTAATGCTTCCCAAGCAAGCGGAAAGCTTTCATCTGTGAGTGGGTATTGTTTCACAATGAGGGCTGCTGGACCTTTTGCCTTGTGGCGCAGGTGAAATAATTGAGGGTCATTTATACAGACTGCCGTAAACATGTCTCGGAATGTCGACCAGTCGTCGTAGCCTCCGTAATATGTTTCAGTATCGCATGCTGGTACTTTGAGACATACCCCATTGGAAACTGAGCTTGTGTGTGTATTTGTTGATTGTTGGGTTGTTTGGTTGGGTGTTGTAACTGTGAAAAGCTGCAATGCTTCTAGCATTTGCGCTTTACAGTTCTGCTTTCGGAACAATTTGCGTATTTCTGCTCCACTGACTCGCTGATTTCCGGGTATGCGTCTGCCATGAAAATAGCCTCGTATGCTTCTAGGAGGCTATCCCAATTTTTGTCCAGCTGCTGTATTTTTACGCTGAGTAGGGTTTCCATCTGGTCACTCGCCATGTCCGTTGACCATTTTGAGCAGAAGACCTCCATTCTGTTGGATTCAAAGATGAACTTCTGCAAGTACCTGTTCATCTTGGTTGATGCTTCTTCTGCCTTATCTTCTGGCATTTTGTGGATTTTTTTTTATTTGATTTAATGGGGTTTTTTTGAAAAAATTAAATTGATATTGAGTGGGTTTCATAAAAGATTGGGTTAGTATTGCAAAAAATTGGGTGAGTGCAAATATTTGGTTGGGTATGCAAATATTTGGTTGGGTATGCAAAATTAAAAAAATTTTTTTTTTTTTTGGGTGTATATTTATTATTTATTCCAAATAAATAAATAAATTTATTTGGAATAATTGGGTTTTTAGTGGTGAATTCCTATTAAAACTATTCACTTTTTTCCCACTGTACAAAAGTGTAATAATTACTTGATCGCGGCCCACTGTGTCTTATGCTGCGACTCCTGTTGTTTATTTTTCCTCAGCTCGTCTGAGTGCAATGCGTTAAATGTTTGAGAGCGCGTTTGAGTGGAAATCAAATGTGTGTGCTGCGCTGTAACGGGATTGAGATTTTGCATATACGTATACAGATATGCTATATGCCAGCCGTTTTAGAGAGAGACGGTACTGAGATGTATACTATATTTTTTAACCGCTGCAAATTTGAGGGAGTGACCAACGGGATTTTTTTGTGTTGTACAAGCTTGTACAGTTTAATTTATATATAATTTTTTTTATGGGTATATTTTAACCGTTTTTCAGAAAAACGGTACTGATATGTATAATATGTTCTTTCGCTACTGCAAATTCGAGGGAGTGGTGGGTTTTCTGGTGTTGTACAAGCTTGTACAGTTGACACCAATAATTATGTAATTTATGAGGGCTTGAAAAATTATATGCGACTATATATGTATGTATGTTTGAGTGAAGATTAGGTTGTACTTACTCCGCCATGGGTCTTACTTAGCCTTTGGGTAGCTGGTTGGGCTTGGTTGTTGTTGTTGGTTGTACTGTCCTTGCGCTGGCGGACTTGATTGTTGTTGTTGTTGGCGGTGGTGGTAGAAAGGGTACGCTTTTATTTCTATTATATTGCTCGAAACTTCACGATATTTATATATGCATGTATGTATATATATTTTTTTTTTTTGGTATTTTTTTTTACGTCGAATTGGTTGTTTTATAATGAATAATCGAGCTTCGACTTATGGGTAATTTTCAGCACCAACTGTTGCTAAACTTTCTATTTCACTTTTCTTTAGCCGTATATATTTATACCAATGTACATATGTACATACATTAGAAAATGGGTTAGGTATTTAGAAAAATCACTTTCAATTTCAAATATATTTTTTTGGTTTTTTATATATATGAATTTTTGCTTATAGCGGAAAATATTTTTGATTAAAATTGTTTATTCTGTAACTTTTTTTTTAAACACAAATATCGTAAATTATTTAATACACTTTAACTTTATATTACTAATTTATAGCACTGAATATTTACTGTTAACGTGCGTATATTTATCATGCATTTGTAGGATATACATAGGTACATATGTATAATATTATTTTGTTATTGCAATTTTTTTTTTTTTTTTGTTAAACTCTTAACACGTTAGTTTGATGAAACTCGCACAGTTTCGTCACTTAACAATGTGTAAAATAGTAGCTTTTATTTTCAAAATGTTTGGATTTTTTAGTTTTATAATTTTCACCGTTTCTTTATCTTAGTTAAATATTTTATATGTAGCTGTAATTTTAGCAGGTCTTACGGCTTTTCGTTTGCCCTTCTCCTTGTCCGACGAGTCCGCTATGTTACGTTATGCGAAATTAACAAGTAAACGAATTTAATTTTTTCCAAAAATTATTTAAACAAAATTTGTCATTTCAAACACTAATTTCACAGAATTTTTAAATCAGCGCTTTAAAAGAGATCCTTTCTTTTGCTATATTTTGTTTTTGGAAATATAAATTTTTAATTCAAAGTTCACTTTCACGGCTTAATTTGATTTTTTTTTTTGACGAAAATTATTTTGTACTGAACGCAATTGTCTTTAAACCGTTTTGCCTCTGGCTTCTTTTCAACATTATTATTGTTGAGATATTTCCAATTTTTTTCTTTTACCACACACGACCGCTCGTTTAAAGATTCCGTTTGATTTTTTATTAACTTTTTACCGTTTGTTTTTTTTGTAAGTCTGTATGGTTTTTTTTTCACAAAGCGGGCAGCACACACAATATTCCACTTTTTTAGGTATTTCGCGCTTTTTTGCATTTATATCGTCCGATTTTGTTCACTTTCAATTATTTTTATTAGAACAATTGTAATGTTTTTTTGTTTTTTTTTTTTGACACACGACTTCTCGGTTCAAAATTCCGTTTTATTTTGTCTATTATGTATGATGGCCGCTGTTGCCGTTGGGTAGATCAGTGGTGCCAATTCGTTTTGGCTCGAAGTACCATGTACAATGTTGAGTGGGGGTAAAAAATGGGCCGTTTCCAATGGAATTAAGAAGTATAGATTTTTTCGTTTATAAACGGTATCAATTGAAGTTTATTCAGTTTTTTAAGTTATAAAATGAATTATTGAAAAAAAATAAGAATAATATAGATTTAAAATTCGTTGTACAAATTTTTAGACACAAATCGTCTTAGTGTCTTTGAGACTATTTAGTTAATAAAAGACTAGGTCTTTGAAAATTATTTGAAATTACAATTAAAGAATTACAATTAAAGATGTAAAGAAATATATTGACTTTAAATGAGGAAGAGCGGTCCGTGGTCGCGATGTCGATTCGTTGGGGGTTAAAAAGCGACTGATAAAACTGTTTGCCGCTGTTGGCTATTTTGGCGGGTTGGTTAATTAAAAACCATGTTGCTGGTGCGGAGCGTTAGCAACATTGGGCGACATTGGGCAGCACATCGCGGCGTTGCCATCTGAGGGGGATCACTCCGAAAACGTAAGGAGGTCCATGTCTTCAACAATTCGGTATTAGTACATATCGAGGAAAATGAAAATTAGATACTAATTCAAGTTCACCGTGAAAATCAGTCCAACTTTTATGCAGATTCTGTGGCAAACTTTCATCCCAGTGTAATCGGTGTAATATTTTGTATGAATATTTTAGCTTGAGTAATCAGTGGAGCGATTAGTCCTAGTGGATCATAACACCAAGCTATTGTTGATAATGCGATGCGTTTTGTTATCTGTCGATGATTCCTCTTTGGGTCATCTGATTTTGGGTCCCATACCAGCCCAAGCGCCTTTGTAATGCACGTATTATCGCGAAACTGTAGCAACGGCTCGTGGTCAGCATCATCTAACCCATCGAGAGAAGCCGAATTGTTTGAGCACCATTTTCGAAGAACGAAATTTCCCTTTTGAAGTAGTTGTGTTGTTTGGCGACGAATTTCAATAACTTGTTCTACCGTGTCTGCACCAGTGATGAGATCGTCAACCTAAAAATCTCGACGAATAATTTCTGCTCCAAGCGGGAAGTTGGGTTCTTCATCTGTTGCTAGTTGATGCATAGTACGTATTGCCAAAAATGCAGCGGGCATTGTACCATACGTAACAGTGTCGAGGGTATATGCCGTTAACTCTGCCTTCGGATCGTCTCGCCACAGGATGCATTGTAAGTAATTGTCCGGATGTAGAATTTGAACACATCGGTATATCTTACATACTTGTACATCTCCGGTTAAGGCATCGAATACGACTCGCAATTTTTATGAACACAATGATGCGGTAGAAAGAAGGTTTTCAATTGTGGTTCCAACCTTGCGAGTGACATGTGCTTTTTATCGGCATATTCCTTCATAAATGACGAATACTGAGCCTTAATATAGGGTTTATTTTGCAGCTTTCTTTCTAAAGTTAAGAAACGTTGCTTGGCTTGTGTGTATGAATCGCCAAGAATTGTAACAGGTTTATTTAATGGCAGCCGTACGGCATGTTCACCAGAATTAAGCCGATGATAGTTTTGCTGGAAGTGAAGTTCGCAATTGATTTCTTCCTGCGTTTGAGAACGTGAAACTGAGCAGCCTTCAACTTCCCAAAATTGCTTTATAAGTTCATCGAGACTTGCATTGTCTTCTTCTGACTGAGATCGAGCTGCAACTAAAGCCGATGATTTGTGAAAATGTAGTCCGCCACCAGAAGCAACCCATCCTAGCCTGGTCTTTTGTAGAATTTGAATGTTCTCTGCCAACTTGATTTGGCCAACACACAACAACTCGAAGAATATCGATGCTCCCAGCAAGACATCAATGCGTTACGATTTATGAAAAAAAGGATCTGCGAGTTTGGTATTCGGCGGAATATTCCAAGAATCGATGTTTAGATCAAAGTTCGGTTGGTAATCAATGATAGTGTTGGTTACGATAGCTTCAAAACCAAATATGTAGTCGTCAATCCGTGCCCTTGCAAGAATGTTAACTGCCCGGTCAGCGATGAAGATTGATTCACCAATATCAGATAATGAAGTGGTTGTATTTTTCGTTTCGATGTTTAATTGATTTACTAAACGCGATGTAATGAAGTTCACTTGAGAGGCAGAGTCGAGTAGTGTTCGGCAAGGTACGTAACAGCCTGTGCGATTTTTAACCATCACTATTTGCTGTTGCCAATAGAACGAAGTTTTCAGAGGATGCAGCAGTAGCGACTTGTTGCACTCTTGACGAAGATGTTGGAGTTGTTCCAAACTCGTTGTTGCTAGAAGAACGAAGCGGTGGGGATTGCTCATCATTTTGAAAGTGTAGTAGTGAATGATGTTTGGAGGTACAATGTCGGCAATGTCCTGCTTTACATTTGTTCAATGTGTGGCCTTGTCGAAGGCAGTTAAGACACAGCTGTAAGCGCTTAGCTTCCTTATAACGCGTTGCAGGTGATAAGGCTCGGAATTGAGAGCAATCCAAAGACCAGAGGAACCACAAAACGAACAAACGCTTGAAGATGTTACGAGTGCCTTTCGAACGCTGTTGTTACCGTGAAGAGATTGTTTGCTCATTGCATTATTGTTGTTTGGTGATTCTACTGTGGCCTCCACGTTTTCTAGCATGCGACATCTTTTCTCAAGGAACGTTGCCATAGATGACCATGTAGGAAGCGAATTTGTTGGTAAATCTTCTTCCCATTTGATTTGCGTTTTTGCATCCAGCTTTTGACAGATCAAGCATATGAGAAATCCATCTGTAATCTGCTCCCCTGTTGCCATTGCTTGCAAAGAGTGCAGATATGCGTTTAGCTTATCGCTGAAAGAGCGCAATTCGGAAGCGCAACCGCCTCCAACTTTTTTCGATAAAAGTGTATTTATTGCTCGATTTACCTTCGGTATATTTGGTATATAGGTGGCTTTTTGCTTAGATTAGCAGGAAGACTACCCTTTTCTTCGAAAAAAGTGTACTTTTTGCTCAAATTACTTGAAATTTTGTACGTAAATAGCTTTTTATGTATGTCGCGCACAAGAGTTTGTTCTGTAACCTGGTATTCGTACCCGGCAGGGCGGTTTGTAGGCACGCTTGCCTCCCAAGCTAGGTCGTCGGTGGAGTGGATCATTTCCGCCTGCAGTGGTATTAGCTACATAAACAAAATTATTTCTCATGCCTGATGGTGTAACACAAAGGAAGCACGATGTGTGAACGAGAGATAGAAAAAAAGGTGGTCCTGTCCCGTCCCGTCAGGTGGAGTCATCCCACTCTTCCTTTAACGTGAACTTCACGGAACACCATGGACGTTGTCGTAACTCCTCATGCTCTTCACAACGCCCCTAAGCCTAACGTAAAAGAACCATCAGCCGTTCGGAGGCGGCTTAGTATAAACTGTAGGTCGCTCCATTTGTTGGAAAAACATCATTACGCATACCGTAAATTGGAGCAGCAGCCCGGTCGAAAATCGCATCAGCGATTACAAAGCGCAAATTATATATATGTATATATATAATAAATCTGAGTATGTATGTTACTGTATAAATATATACATATGTATATATGTGTATAAGACAGGGAAATAATGAGAAACCATTTACATTGCACTCACCTTGGCCTCCAGCGATGATGGTACCAGCATGCTGAAATGAAGCTGTGTGGGATTTCAAGATTTTGATATTATACCGTAACATACATGTACATATGAACTGCCCCAGTAGTTTTGTTACTCGCTCGTAGCTCGGAGCATTGTTTCGCGAATATTAAAACTTCATAAAAAACGCGGTAAAACTAATAATAATTATTAAATAATATAAATAAGCTAGTGAAAGTGGACGTGCTAGCTTAGAAAAAAAAAACATATATTCGTATGTACCTATATCTATTATACGCATCTACGGCGGGATTCTTATTTATATTATAAGGTAATATAATTGGGCCTACATTTACGGGTGTTCATGCGATTAATTTCTTTCCGATCATATTCAACTATCGTACCATTAAATTGACAAGTAAAAAAAATAAAAAAATGTGTGCAAAAGAAAAAAAGCAACGGACTTCCAAAGTAAACAAAAAAAAACGCAAAAAAACTTATATATGATAATCGCTGGACTTGCGATGGTGCCGTCGTTCAGTGGCGGAGGCATGGTGTCCGACAGTTATTTTCTCTTGGTGTGTTTATGTGGTTGTCTCCTTCACTTATTTTGGTGTTCCGATTCCGTGCAGCTCCAGTTTCCAGTGGCTCTAAAAATGATTCCCGCGCGCTCCGTTGAGTGTGGCGCAGTGTTGGTGAGTAAAATTAATTCCTTTTTGAAAGTTTTTATTATGGTGATTTGTGTGTGTGTGGCGTAGTTATTATTTATTCCTAGGCAGTAGGATAATGAAGGTCATTTTGCTTTTTCTTAGGCAGGCGACCTTAAAGACAAAAAGCGACTTAGTCCATGGGTTATGAGAAGGGTTGCGTGTTCATAGACTGTCCTACTTTGTCATCCACATACCTATGTACATATACCTAGGTATGTAGATTGGGGTCACAACACTAGGCGGTTCTTACCACCAATTCCAACTTGTATCGCGTTCACAGATTGTAATGTTCCTTTTTTTTGTTTTCGTGGGAATGTGGGAGTGTCACGATTCGCGCTCGTTTTATATAAATTTGCACCTTCTTCTTTTTTTGTTTGATTACACACCATAACCACTATGACGCTACAACTTATTTTTTTCCTCTGGCGCGTTCCGCAACGTTTGGGTCATTTTATAGGACAACAGCTAGCGTTAAAGGCTCGGACCCGTCGATGGTGCTTGCACCATTGAGCGTGACAGTAAAAAAATTCTTGACGTGGCTGGTTGCAAGGTCTTCTTCCTGCCTAGCGTGTGGCTTCGATCCACGACCTAAAGCCGGGCTTTTATCAGGGTTTCCCCTCGTTTGTTCATACCGCCGTCTGGGGCATACGTAGCTAGATACACAACTAAACACTATCTCTGTCTGACGCTTATTTCGAAATCACACAACACTCTAGGTCGATACATATATTATAAAAACATCGTAGATGGAAATTTGGTATTACTAAATGGGTATGTAATTAGATAGATGGTTGCATCACCTCTTAGTGACAAATATGAATAAAATCAAAATTACTACCTTCCTAACTATCCAAATAGCTCAAGTATCACGTCTATTATGGGGTCACTGTCAAGTGGTTTCTGGGGGATTAACCCAATGGCAAGAGTATTCCCTACGATAAACAATTAACGCTGTACTAAGGGACATCTAACCGAACAATAAACTCTCAACAACTTCAGCGTGACTACGTGAAATGACGACTTTTATCTCGTAAAAATTTCCTTAGCATGGTATCCGCTCATCCTTTTCCCGCAGCTGTCTCCTAACTCGTACATCGAAGCCTGATATGGCAAGGTGTTAATCGGTTCTGGTTTTCTTTTCTAAAGGCCCTAATAATTTGCAACATCGACCGGTTGACCCTTTAGGCTGCATTACCCTGCGGAGAATAAAATGTCGTTTTTACATGTTTGGTACCATATTTCTCTTGGAAACTGGTGAAGATTTCAGACGTAAACTGTTTGCCGTTGTCTGAATGAACATATTCCGGAACGATCAAACTGCGTCTTTTTGTAGACATATCCGCCCGATATACTCAAGTCAGGCAACTTACTTTGGTTATTGGTAATTGTTTTCTTTAGATCTTCGTACTCATTTTATTTGAAGAATGGCAAATCTAAACAAACATCTAGTGTTCGGTCATTTATTTTAAATTCATCCATGTCGACTCGAAAAAGCGTATCTGGCACTATATTTTGTGAGACCTTACGATGTTGGATGTCGAAGTCATAACCCTGTAGTTTTAGACTCCATCTCGCAAGTCGGCCTGCGAGTTCTTTTTGGCTCGTTAGCCATTTCAGGCTCACGTGGTTCGTTATCAGGGTGAAGGGTAATCCCTTCACATGTGGTCTGAATCTTTTGATGCTTATGACAGCTGCATAGCATTCTAACTCTGTTATACTGTAATTACGTTGCGCTTTATTTAATTTTGCGGATATGTAGGCGATTGGTCGTTCATTACCGTCTTCGTCTAGTTGGAGTAGGGGAAGTCTACTCCGTCGGTCGATGCGTCGCACTGTACGTAGAATCTTTTGTTGAAATCTGGGTGTGTTAAGCACTCAAAAGCGGTCCTTGCTTCGTCAGTCATTACGAACTTCTTATTCTTTTCCTTGGTGAGGCAGTCATGCAGCGGAGTTGCGATTGTCCCGTAATCTCGTATGAATCTGCGGTTTCAGCCGGACATCCCTAGGAATCTCCTGAGCTGCTTTGGGGTCTTTGGTTCAGGGAAATCCCTCACCGCGGTGATCTTATTTGTATCTGTACGGATGCACCCCTTGCCTACCACATTTCCCAAGTACCTGACTTCCTTAAAACAAAAATTGCTTTTTTCGACGTTTATGATTAGTTTTGCCTCACGCAGATATTTAGCGACCTTTTCTAGTAAGCACAAATGAGACGAAAAACCAACAGAAAAAACATGTAAATCATCTAAATATACAAACGCGGTTTCGCGAATTGAAGCGGGAATATCCTTGTTCATAAGTCTGCACATTCGCTGTGCCGCGTTGCACAAACCGAACGGCATAACCGTGAATTGATATAGTGGCCTACGTGGCACAGTGGAAGCTGTCTTTACCCTGGATCTTTTTTCAAGAAGAATTTGTCAGAATGCGTCCTTAAGATCTAAAGCTGATCTATAACGGGTGTTTTGTAATCTACTTATGATCCCATCTATGTGAGGCAGAGGGTAGGCATCTTTGACTGTGTGCTCATTCACTTTTCTTGCATCAAGTCACAGTCCAGTGATACAGGCGAACTCCAACTACTATTATTCTCTTCGATTACTCCCATTTCCAACATTCGCTCGAGTTCGGCATATATGAGTTTTTGGATGGCTGGTGATATAGGATAAAATCTTTGTTTTACTGGCAGATTTTCATTAGCAACTTCACTACATTCATACCAAATACTTGCCAGAAATCGACACCTAAATAGACTTCCTGCTGCAAGTCTGGCACAATTAAAAATTCCATGCCTTTTACCATACCGTCCCATTCCGCAGGGAGTGTTGTAACACCCGTTACCCGTTTCCCCACCATTCGCGATCCTAATATTCTGATTTTTTAATGGCATTATTAGGTCTTTCTTGCCCTTAAGTAATATGCTAGCGTTCTTTCCCTGCTCCCGAATCTAAAAGAGCTAATACTTCATTCCTCGTGGAGATTATCTTAATTCTTATTCTATTGAGATTTTTCTTCTTTGTCCTCATCTTCTTTTTTTTAATAAAGTTTCAATTTTTCCTCTTTTTTGTCTCTTCTTCACAGAATACTCTTTTACGTGCTGCTTCATACTCAACTTTCCTTTGGTGTGGGCTTTTCCAACTAGTTTGTCTATCTAACAGTTTGTTCTCCTTACTTCCATTTATCTCCTCATTGCGATTTATTTCTTTTCTTTAAATGCTTTTTACTTATTTTCCGGGTTCTCCTTCATCTAGCTTGGGTCCCTGGTTACCTTGGCCAGCTTCGGGTTTCCCTCACTTGACTTAAACACACAAAAGACGCGTTACTACCACATGAAAAGCAAACCAGGATTCTTTGAAAAATGGTCCACGGGCATACCACAAGAGAAACACAACATCAGATGGAACTGGAGACGGACAAAATGATGCAATGGTTAGCGAGGAAATATTGGAACGACTAGAAGAGAACGCGTTGATTTGGCTGGTCATGGATGGCTGGTATTTCCTCCGTTAATTTCTGCTTATTTCCTCGACTACATTACCCTCTACATTAGCTACTACTGGAGGTTCAGAAATTTCTAATTCATGTACCTGCTTTGGCCTATTTCTATTTTCTTTCATCACCTTTTCGGCTCTCCTACACTCATTCTTCAAATCTGACAGCGATTCTATCCTAGAAGCGAATGTCAAATTTGCTAGGTATGGCTAAAGGTTCCCTCTAATAATGCCAACTAATTCTTTTTCTGGAATTTTCTTCCGAAGGCGGAAAATTGAATTATGCACGTCACCATAAAATTCATCAAAGGACTCTAGTGCCTGTTGTTTCCTTTCCATAATTTCCTTAATTATTTCATAATCTGATTCGGTCGTCTTAAAGTGGCTCAACAGTTCCGATTTAAGCTCAAAATAGCCAGAGCTTTCATTCAGTCCCTGCCAATACCACTTTAAGGCGCTACCGATAACCAGGCAATGGAAGTCCGTGAACAACTGGTGATGTGTTACCCGTTATGTGTCGACCGTTATCCCCTTCCCAGTTCCATCGAATTTCACGTGCCACTCATCCAAATCAACACTCTTCCTGGCACGGAAGTCATTTTTTGGACGAGAATAGGTTTCACCATAAACTTCTTCTTCAGCTCTTTCTCGTTCTGCCGCTGCTGATCGCTCTCCTACTGATTCTGGTGTAGAAGCCATTCCCGGTCGGTTATTGACATGTGCAGATACTTCTACTCCCGTTACTCGTTTGCCCAAGTTCGTCACGTTATCCCTCATGTGGCGCATTTCATTCATACATTAAGCCAGCATTTCACTTTGTATGTGCAATATTGGATAAGAATTGGAAAAAAATAGGAACTCAAACGGATAAAAGAATAATGGATAATATTAGTTATCAACAAGATAAGATAATGCAATAGTAGAAAAAAACCATGTGATAATAAAAATTCTAAAACTGTTTTAATCACCTATTTAAGTGAATTATACAAAATTTGTGTATGAATATATTTTAACATAAAAAAACATTAATTTACAAATAAAATTCAAAATAAATATATGTACGAATTTATTATTGCTCTTTTTCGATATATAAATATCACATTTGTTTTATTATATTATTACTATAAGTATACCTATGTTCAATTTACTTAAAGCGCTCGGTGCAAAGGTGGCGTTTTGCTTAGATTAACAAAAAGTGCACTTCTCTCCGGAAAGCTGACCAGGGACTGGCTTATTCAAAAAAATTTATTTATTGTTTTTGATTGAACCAAAAACTGAACTAGATTAACAGGAAGACTTTTCTTCTCACCGGAAAGTGGTTCGATTTATTTGAAATTCGATACATAGTTGGCATTTTGCTTAGATGAGCAGCAAGTCTACACTTCTCTTTGGGAAGCGGACCAGGGGCTTAACTATTCGAAAAAAGATGATATGTGGATCAATTTACTTGAAATTTGGTATATAGATAGCCTTTTGCTTAGATTAACGGGAAGCCTCTTCTTCTCTCCACTCTTCTCCGGGAAGTGTACCAAGAGCCGACATAGAACACAAATCTAATTTATGGTTCGATTTACTTGTAGTTTGGTATATACATAGGTGGCTTTGTGCTTAGTTTAACAGGAATACGACTTTTATCTCTACCCTTGAACCTAGGACTGAACTATTCGAAAAAATTGCAATTTTCTTTCGGTGCATAGGTGGTTTTTTTAGTTTATCAGGAAACCTCTTCTTTCTCTGGGAAGTGAACGCGAGACTGAGCTACTCAAAAGTAATTATTTATTTGAAACATAGGTGGCCTTTTACTTAAATTAACGGGTAGTTCCGGGAAGTGGAACAGGGACTGACCTATTAAAAAGTTCTTTATTTTTGTTCTATTTACTTCAAATTCGGTACATATATATATTTAATTTTTGCTTAGATTGATAAGAATACTACACTTCTCTCCGGGCAGCGGACCAGGAATCGACCTATTCAAAAAAGTTTATTTTCTACTGAATTACCGTGTAGTTCGTAACATAGGTGGCTTTTACTAAGATTCATAGGAATACTCTTCTTTTTTCCGGGATAGGACACAGACTGGGCTATTAAAAAATCTTATTTATGGCTGGATTTATTTAAAATTCGGTACATAGATTTCCTTTTACTTAAATTAACGGATAATTCCGGGTTCTATTAACTAGTAATTTCGTACATGGGTGGCTTTTTGCTCAGAATAACATGAAACTACTCTTCTCTCCGGAAAGAGGAACAGGGACTGACCTATTCAAAAAAATCATATTTGTGGTTCGATTTACTTGAAATTCGATACATAGGTGTCCTTTTGCTTAGATTAACAGGAAGGCTAAACTTCTCTCCGGGAAGCAAACCAGGGATTTACCTATTCGAAAACACTGTATTTGTTGCTCGAGTTACTTGAAATTCGGTACATAGGTGGCTTTGTGCTTAGATTAATCGGAAGACTGCTTTTCTATCCGGAAAGTGGACCAGGGACTGGCCTATTAGAAAAAATCATATTTGTGGTTCGATTTACTTGAAACACGATACATATGAGGCTTTTTGCATAGCTTAACAGGAAGGCTATTCCTTTCTTCGGGGAGTGGTCCAGATACTAAACTATTCAAAAGTATCTTATTTATGTTTCGATTTACTTGAAATTCGGTGCAAAGGTGGTGTTACGAAAGATACGGCAATACCCAGCGATGACTAACAACCCTGTAATGGCAACTGACACATGTCTTTTCTTCTATATTCTTTGACCTTTCGTTTTCTTTCCTTTTCGCTTTGGATGCCTTTCAAGGAGCACGCAAACTTTGCTGAACGTAGACTGGCGCTGTTCTGACTGCTCAACACAGACGGATAAAAGACAAAATAGCGCAACTGCAACCGTGCTAACCCTGCGGGTTAGGGGATTAAGAATTTACCCGCGGTAAGGCATGCCTGTCGTAACAGGCGACTAAAATCCAATAGTTCCCGCGACAGTCGGGTCTTTATACCGGAACGACCCGGATTTTTTATCCGGCCAAGGACTGTCATTCCCGCAACATTCCCCAAAAATTACTTTGAGGAATATTTTTGCGGCTACAACAACAACAACAGGCAGTCGAAAACAAGAATAGGCACCGAAATACAGCAAGTCACCAAGAAAGCGCTGCTCAGTCACTACAGCAGACGAGTCATCCACCGCCTACAGCCGCATGCAGGCAAGATGGAACGTCGATAGAAGTATCACTGATTAAGGAATAGGGGCGGCTTCTTCGCCAAAGAGAAGCCTTATTGGATCGGCGAAAGAAGCTTTCACAACAAGTAGAAACTGAAGACGACTGTTCCGACTTAGATGAAGGTTTGGACACCATCGAAGTCCAAAAATTGTTAAATGGTACTGGGCCTACCACCTTGCCCACGCCAGCACCACCGACTATCTTCAAAGGCAAGCGCAACCTCGTACATGGCAGTAGCCTCGCCACCCCCGTGCAACCGCAGCAACCACCAGCTGAAAATACGTTGAAACAGCAATTAATTAACTTGCAGAAAGAGTTTTCTAGCCTAACACTGCAGATACAAGTTTGGCTACCAAAACTGGTGCCCGAAAGCGTAGTGCCAACTGAACCCCTATTGGCAAACCAGCAGTTGACACATCCACCTGATCAGCACTGCCTTACAAAAAATCAAATTGCTGCACGAAATGGTGTTTATAAAGAATTGCCCAAGTTCAACGGAAAGCCCGAAGAGTAGCCGTTATTTCTGGCTACGTGTCAACAGACTACCGAGCTATGTGGATTTTCCGAAGGTGAAAATTTATTACGATTACGGCAGGCACTGGAAGGCCCAGCACGAAATGCTGTAAGAAATATGCTCTTACATGCGTCATGCGTTCCACAAGTACTAGACACACTGCGAATGAAGTTTGGACGCCCTGAACTCATGATCGCTGTGCTTTTAACAAGAGTTCGAGATATACCGCCGGTAAAAGAAACCCGTCTTGATGCACTCGTCGATTTAGCTTTGGATGTGCAAAACATCTGCGCTACATTGAAAGCTTCTGCCATCTTAACAACCCTGAGTTGAAACCAGAGTTGGTTGGTAAGTTGCCGGGATTGCTAGCAGCCTTTTGGTGCATGCACAAATTGCAGTTAGCTTCTTCAAATCTTGAAAGCTTCGGTTATTGGTTATTCCAGTTGGCTCAAGGGGCGAACAGTGTTTTTGTACCAGGCGTCGGACCCAGAGCTTCAACTAAGCGCGGATATTTACATGCACGCAGATAGAATCGGAGGAGAGAGAATGGCTGCATGTATTGTTTGTCGGAGCGAGTGCAGCGCAATTGAACATTGTCATAAATTTATGAACGCGGGCAGAACGGAGCGGAAATTTGTGCGCCTACATAAGTTATGTCGTTGTTGCCTAAAGCTTCATGATGTGCTTAGCTGCCGATCAACAACTACCTGCGGTATTGGCCGTTACACCGCAATTCACCACCAATTGCTTCACAAGAATCCGGATGACGGGGTTAACACACTACCCACCAACTCAATGTTAAACGATCATAGCAGTGACTTCGATTCCATCCTATTTCGAGTGTTGCCAGTAACCCTCCACGGGCATAACACCAAGTTAAATACTTACGCCTTCTTTGACGAAGGCTCTTCACTGGCGTTAATGGATGCTGAAATACAAGAGAGGCTAAACCTGAAAGGGATCTCACAACCTGACTAAAGAAGATGAAGACGCCAGCAAACAACTTAAAGCAACGACAAAACGCATCGTCGACCGTTTCGAAACTGGTCTAATTTGGAGGTGCACTAATACCGAACTACCCAACAGCTTACTGACTGCTGAGCGTCGGCATGGAAGAGATGTATCACCAAGTTCGGATCCGACCCTAGGACCAAAACTACCAACGCTTTGTGTGACTTAAGCCAGGCGATAACGAACCGTCAGTAACTGTAATGACGGTTATGATCTTCGGTGCCACCTGCTCACCCAGCAGCGCTCAATATGTCAAAAACCTAAACCTACAGTCAGTATCCGAGGGCCGTCGAGTGTATGCTGTTCAGCTTGCGACTGACGTCAGCTATATTCACAATAAGGGTGGCTTTCATATCAGAAATTGGCGGTCAAACTCTCAGGAGGTACTAAACGCGTTGAAGGTCAAAGCCATTGATGCCGAAATAACCCTCGATTCCCCTCATGAAGTGGTGATTGAAAAGGTATTGGTACTTTGGTGGCTTACCAAGGAAGATTGTTTTACGTTCCGGCTCGCTAAGCATCACAAAAACGGGGATCTACTGCGGAGCCACCGCCGCCCCACCAAGAGGGAAGTATTAAGTGTGGTTATGAGCATATTTGATCCTTTGGGACTGCTTAGTTTCTACGTAATATATGCCAAAATCATTTTTCAGGAAGTTTGGCGCTTTGGCTGCGGATGGGATAATAGCGTTCCCGACGAGCACTACAACAGTTGGCTGAAATGGGTTCACCTACTCCCTAAGGTGGAGAACTTGAGAATACCGCGATGCTACCTCAAGACATTGAGTCCCGATTCCGAACTAGAAATGCATGTCTTCGTGGATGCCAGCGAAAACGCTTATGCTGCTACATGTTATCTTCGCCACACCCTAGCCAATGTCGTAAACTGCAAGTTTATAGGCAGCAAGGTGAAGGTGGCACCCATAAAGATGCTTTCTATTCCTCGACTGAAGCTGTAGGCCGCTGTCCTGAGCGCCAGATTAGCAACAAGCGTCCTCTCTTTCCATACACTTTCCATCAAACGTCAGACTTTCTGGACCGATTCCCGTACGGTTTTGTCATGGATTCGCTCTGATCACCGTCGCTACTCACAATTTGTGGCCTTCAGAATCAGTAAAATTCTAGAGTTAACCAGTGTGGCTGATTGGCGTTGGATTCCTTCAGTCGAAAACGTAGCTGACGACGCTACAAAATGGCAAACTACACCTGACTTTTCAAATCAAAGCCGTTGGTTCAGCGGCCCTCAATTTCTCAAACTTACGCCTAGCCACTGGCCAAGCGACATAGAGGACACCCGAGCTACTGGCGAAGAACTCAGAGCTAAGTACGTCAATCCTCACCATGAAATACACCAGGTTTCACCGTTCTTATCAATTCATAAACGGTATGGGGTGCTCTTTATTTGTATCACAACAAGAGCGGTGCATTTAGAATTAGCATACTCATTGTCCGCAGATTCATGCACCCTAGCCATCCGCAGCTTCATGGCCCGGCGGGGAGTACCGCTCGAATTTTGGAGTGACAACGCCACTTACTTCAAGACTACACAGGAACTGATCAGCGCTTTCAACACCATGCATAAAGAAAAACTTGTGAGCACATTCACAAACTCCTCTCCGAACTGGAAATTTATACCGCCCGCTTCCCCCTCCTCCCATATGGGCGGCGCCTGAGAGCGCCTAGTACGTTCAGTAAAGAATATCCTCCCAAGAATATTACAGTCGCGTCGTCCATCTGAAGAATTGTTGCGTGGCACCCTAATGGAAATTGAGGCGGTGATTAATTCTAGACCGCTCACTTACATGCCAATCAACCACTGCGAAGACGAGGCTCTCACTCCTGACCACTTTCTGTTAGGGAGCTCCAGTGGTATGAAACCTTTAGTACAATTTGACGATGATGTAGCTGAACTGCGAAGAGGTTGGCGATGCTCACAACAATTAGCTGATATATTCTGGAGGCGCTGGCTACGTGAGTACCTGCCCAAAATAACACGACGGACTAAATGGTTCGAAAAGGTGAAGCCTATAGAAGATGGCAACGTCGTTTACATAGTTAATCCCAACGGACCCAGAAACTGCTGGTCTAAGGGTCGGTTGATCTCCACAAAAACAGGTTCCGGAGAGCAGATGAGAAGCGCCATCGTAAAGACTAGCACAGGAATTTACGAAAGGCCTGTCGCGAGACTTGCCGTTCTTTCGCTAAATGCTCCGCAGGATCAGGTAGCTCCAAAGGATATACCGGGGGGGAGAGTTACGAAAGATACGGCAATACCCAGCGATGACTAACAACCCTGTAATGGCAACTGACACATGTCTTTTCTTCTATATTCTTTGACCTTTCGTTCTCTTTCCTTTTCGCTTTAGATACCTTGCAAGGAGCACGCAAACTTTGCTGACTGAATAAAAATCCAACTTAATCTTGAGCCCGACACTTAATTCTGCTTATACATTTTTCAGTCAATTAACGCCTGAAAGTATACAGGATTCACTAACCATTCTGTTAAGAAAAATAGCGGCTAAATTAGCGCACTTAATAGTTGTTGGTTAATAATGAATTAAATAATACAACAATAGATTACATTACATAGGTGGCTTTGTGCTTAGATTAACAGGAAAACTACACTTCTCATCGGAAAGTGGACTAAGGTACATAGGTGGCCTTTTGCCTAGATTAACACGAAGACTACACTTCACAACGGAAAGTTGGCCACGGAATGACCTATTCAAAAAAAATCTTAGTTAAGGTTTAATTTACTTTAAATTCGGTGCACATACAAACATGTATTTTTCTGAAAGGTAATTTTATTCTATATTTGATAGAAAAAAAATTTTTGTTGTTGTTTAGCGTACAACAACAACAGCATTTATTTACATACACTATTCTTATTATTGTTTACAAACACTTGACCACTTAAATTTAGATTCATCGCTAAATATGATGGTATTCCATTGCCTTTGAGTCCAAGACTAAGCTGAGAATATCTTGGACTCAAAGGCAATGGAATACCATCATATTTAGCGAAGATGTGTTATCTGCATTATCTTCACATATATTGTGTGCTAAACATTGCATATGCGTAAAAACACCAGCCGTGCGAATTAATAGTGGTCAGGGCTCGTATTTGTCTTCTCTCTGGGAAGTGTTTTGGTTTACTTGAAATTCGATACTTAGGGTGCTTTTTGGTCACATTAACAGGAAAACTACACTTTCCTCCGGGAAGTTGACCAGGGACTGACCTTTTCTAGAGAGGTGTATTTAATGCTAGATTTACTTGAAACTCGGTACATAGATGGCATTTTGCTTAGATTAACATTGGACCAGGGACTGACATATTCCAAAAATAAATTATTTTTGTTCTATCTATTTCAAATTCTGTACATAGTTAGCTGTTTGCTCAGATTAACAGGGAGAGTAATTTTCTCTCAAATAAATCTTATTTATGGTTCGATTTACTTGAAATTCGTTACATACACGGTGTGTCCCAAAAATAACCGAACTTTTTGGATATAAAATAGTAAAATCTTTGAAAGTTATTATTTATTCAAAATAGGTTCCATTTGACTCAACACAACGTTTGGAACGATCAACCAGCGCATGCACAGATTTTTTATGTCATTTATAGAAATGTTCTTAAACTTCAATTTCAATTTTTGTTTGACACAAAATTTTATATTTGCTCTTTGTTCCATTTTTTTGGAACCATTAGCACACTTTTGGTTTTATTGAAATGGCTGTCACTTTTACATCTGTCATCCGAATTACATGAAGTCAGGTGCGTTTGAAAGAGGATGAATGTATCTTTTGTTGCAAATTTTCAATAGATGGCGCTGTATGTTGTACCGTGTAGGTGGATTTTTCTTAGATTAATAGGAAGACTTTTCTTCTCTCCGCTTAGATTAACAGGAAGACAAAAGGAAGGAAAAAAGTTTATTTGTTGCTGGATTCACATGGCAACCGGTACATAGGTGGCATTTTGCTTAGATTAACAGGAGGTCCACTCTTCTCTCCGGGAGGTGTAACAGCAGCCGACCTAGAAAAAAAATCTTATTTAATGTTCGATCTACTTGTAGTTTGGTATATACATAGGTGGCTTTGTGCTTAGATTAACAGGAATACGACTTATAACTCTACCCTAGAACCTAGGACTGAACTATTTGAAAAAAATGTAATTTTCTTTCGGTGCATAGGTGGTATTTTTAGTTTAGCAGGAAACCTCTTTTTTATCCGGGAAGTGAACGCTCAGTCTCGCGTTCACTACTCAAAAATAATTATTTATTTGAAACTCGGTGGCATTTTACTTAAATTAACGGGTAGTTCCGGGAAGTGGAACAGGGACTGACCTATTAAAAAGTTTTTTTTTGTTCTATTTACTTCAAATTCGGTACATATTTGACTTTTTGCTTAGATTGACAAGAAAACTACACTTCTCTCCGGGCAGCGGACCAGGACCCGACCTATTTCAAAAAAGTTTATTTACAGCTGAATTAACGTGTAGCTCGTAGGGATGGAAAAAGCGCGCGAAGAATCGACTTTTGACTTTGGGATCGACTTTAAGTTTTTCGATTCTTGAAGTCGATTAATCATCCCTAAACGTCGACTTTGGTGATTTAAATCATTTTTTTAGTAATTTAACGGTTCGAGCATAAAAACTGTTTAATAAATTATTATTTATTAAAATATGAACATACATATGGTACATAGTTTTTTTATTCTTTATACATGTAATAAAGTATATTTAACAATTAAATTGCATAGAATTTGTTACGAAGTAATAATATTGCCTGTTTTCATTAAAAAATAAGATTAAACTATTAAGAATTCCACATATGTTCGTCGATCGAACGTAAAAATATGAGTTCATTTACATGCTGGGGTGATAATCGGCTCCTCAACCGATTTGCGATAAGACAAGCGTGTGAAAATAAGCGTTCGCAAGGTACAGATGTGGCGACGATCGGTAAATATTTTTTAGCCACATTCCATAGATGTGGATATTCAAATTTCATTGTGTCCCACACAATTAATGGATTAGGGTTCGCTTTCCGATTTACAGCTGGCCGTGTTAAATATTGGCGCAACTGTATCGGATGCCCTCCAGCTTCATCAGAATCTGCCTCACTGTAGCTGCAACTTACTGCGTTGTCAATATAAGACCATAGATCATCTGCATTTTCAGATTTTTGACATTCTACATCTTGAACAGCTAAAATTTCATCTCCTGGTTCGACATCTGTTGAAGTTACTGCCGCCGCCGATGCTAACTTCCTCTCAGTCTTAATTAAATCACGTATTCTCGAGGATTTTCAAAAGCAAACCTTTTATAGCGAGGATCTACCAATGTTGCGCAAGCGTATAGCTTGACTGATCCAATATTACCGTATTTTGATTCAATTTCTTGAGATAGTTTATTTTTCAACTGCCGTCCAATAAACGTAACTGGTTTAACCTCGTCTATCTTCTGTAAAAATATAAAATCATTTTTGTTAATAGAAGTTAAAATCGATATTATATAGCAATACATTCTATAGTTCATCAATTAAAAATACCTTTTTAAGACTAGAAATTAAAGGAATGCATTTGCTTAACGTTACACTTTTTTCACAACAGACTTCTTGAGTTACTCGCCAAAGAGGTTTTAAAATGTCACAAACTTCTATTAGTGAATCAATTTCCTCGCCTGTGATCATGTTAGGTGGCTTCGCTTTAGAAGACTTGTCCATCTTCACTTGCAAAAGAACTTTGCTGACATGATCAGCGAGAAAAATAAACCGATCAACCATTTCTAAGCACGAGTTCCACCTCGTTCGAACTTCTTGAACTAACTTGAGACGCAAATTTTTAGGACGATCCGTTTGTAAAGCTAATAATTCAGTAGTTGCCCTTTCGCTTTGTCGAAAAAATCTAACAATTCTTTTTACTTTAGATAATAGCTCACGTAATGAAGATCGCTCCATTGTATCTTCTTCATTCTCGTCAAGGTTATCGATAGCATCATCTTCATCAATCGGTAAATCCATTACTTGATTTTGAGACTCAGACGCAGGTGGAGTTATATTTATTTCAATTAGGCGTTGACCAATGTTATTAATCCCATGTCCAAGACACGAAATGTGTTTTCCGTCACCAAATTCTTTTTTAATTGCACCTTTGATATTTGCGCCCCCATCTGATACAAACGCAGCTATTTTATCATTATCAAGACCCCAGTCATTACAGATTGCTCTCAATTTTAAACCTAAGTGTTCAATTGTCTTCCGCTCTTCCATGTGATAAGCACCCAATTCAACAGTTTTCATCTCATTTCCTAAAGAATAAAATTAATATGTTAATAAACTTTATTTGAAATTAAAACTGAGTATACTGATTTTTGAGAATGATAATAACTAACCTTTTACATAGTGAACTGTCAATCCAAGATAACTTTTCATTGTGTGCTGATGAGTCCAGATATCAGTAGTCAGACAAACAGATTCAGCCTGTTGTAGTTCAAATTTTACTTTATTAGCTAGTTCGTGATATTTACGACTCATCGCAGCAGTGAGGGTTGGTTCGGATGGTATCGAATATAATGGTTGTATAGTTTTCACAAACTTTTTAAATCCTTGTCGTTCTGTAGTACACAAGGGCATATTATCTACTGCGATCATGCGAATAAGTGCTGTAGTCACTTGATCGTGTCGATAACCACCAGCTAAAAAATAACGAAAGTACATGATAAAAAAATTTGAAGAATAATTATTACTACCCGAAAAAGAACTTGCTTTATTTATACAACGATCCATGGGACCTTGGACATTAAATTGAGTTGCAATAGCTGATTGAACAGATGCACTTCGGGTTACCAAAGCAGTCGACGGACCAGAAGATATCGACTAAAGCCTAAAAATAAACGTAATTGAGTTAATATGAAAATTAACAGTTAAATTGTATGAAGAAAAAAATAGTTCGTATCAGCTTAAAAAAGTTCTTTAAAAACACTTACCTTTTTATTGGGTTGAATTTCTGAATCATTCTGACTTTCACTCAATCTTTTACGTCTATTTATTTCATTACCCGAAGGATTCGAAGGTGAATTAATCTTGTGAACACATTGCAAATGCTTCATCATAGTGGTAGTACTTTTATAAAACCAAAATTCTTTTGCACAGAGATTGCACTTGACTTTACTGCCATTATTAATTTTTGTACAGTGTACCCATATGAAACTAGGAGCCATAATATAAAACTGACGATATTTAATACTATTTATTTCAATATGTCAATCGATGTAGCAGTAATTTGTTTAGTTCTGAATATCAACAGACGTGGAATATACTTAAATTAATTATTTTATTTGAAATGGTTGTCAAGGATACCGGCGACAATATGACTATAAAGTTGTCGACCAATATTACCACCAGATAGTAAGTGTTGTTAAAAAAAGTCGAAAAGTCATCGAGTAAAACTCGATTCTAATCGATTTAAGGTAGCCCCAGCTCGATTGGAAAAAGTCGATTATTTTTATCAAAAAATCGATTCTTGACTAAAGTCAGAGTCGACTTTCCTATCCCTAGTAGCTCGTAACATAGGTGGCTTTTACTAAGATTCATAGGAATACTCTTCTTTTTTCCGGGAATAGGACACAGCTCAGTAAAAAAATATTATTTATGGCTGGATTTATTTAATATTCGGTACATAGATTTCCTTTTACTTAAATTAACGGGTAATTCCGGGTTCTATTAACTAGTAATTTCGTACATGGGTGGCTTTTTGCTTAGAATAACATGAAACTACTCTTCTCTCCGGAAAGAGGAACGGGGACTTAGATTAACAGGAAGAAGTGGGCCACGGACTGAAATATTAAAAAAAAACTTAGTTATGGTTCGATTTACTTGAAATTCGATAAATAGCTGGCATTTTGCTAGGAGTCCCTCCGGGAAGTGAACCAGGAACCGACCTATTACATGGCTGAGGTTGGCGCAGTGGTAGAACACTCGCCTCTTAAGTCAGGTTCCGTTGGTTCGACCACTGCCATAAGAAGTCTGATGAGGAGATGTGGTGATCTCCGAAACAGCTGTCACTTCTACCAGTTTTCTTTGCATTATAACAAAATATTCAATTCATACAAACAAATCAGACCTTTTAGCTCACTATAAAAAATAACTAACATTAATAGTATGTATGGCCGCAAAAATAAATTTTAAATATACGTGTATATGTGTTGAGCCCGACACTTAATTCTGCTTATACATTTTACAGTCAGTTAACGCCTGAAAGTATACAGGATTCACTAACCATTCTATTAAGAAAAATAGCGGCTAAATTAGCGCACTTAATAGTTGTTGGTTAATAATGAATTGAATAATACAACAATAGATTACATGGCTGAGGTTGGCGCAGTGGTAGAACACTCGCCTCTTAAGTCAGGTTCCGTTGGTTCGATCACTGCCATAAGAAGTTTGATGATGAGACGTGGTGATCTCTGAAACAGCTGTCACTTCTACCATTTTTCTTTGTTGTATAACAAAATATTCAATTCATACAAACAAACCAGGCCTTTACCTCACTAAAAAAAAATAACAAAAAATCTTTTTTTTTCGATTTACTTGAAAATCGGTACATAGGTGACTATTTGCTTATATTAGCAGGAAGACTGCCATTTTCTCCGGGAAGGTGACCAGGGACTCACCTATTCGAAAACACTGTATTTATTGTTCGATGTACTTGAAGTTCTGTGCATAGTTAGCATTTTGCTTAGATTAGCAGGAAGGTCACACTTCTCTCCGGAAAGTGGACCAGGGACTTTCCTATTCGAAAACATTTTATTTATTGTTCGATTTTCTCGAAATTTGGTGCATAGGTTTAGCTTTTTGCTTAAATCAACAGGAATAGTACATTTTTTTACGGAATGTGGATCATACACAGACCTATGGTATTTGGAAAAAGTTTATTTATAGCTGAATTGACGTGAAATTCTAAGATTAATAGGAAGACTAGAGACTGAGCTATTCAAACAAATTTAATTAATGGCTGGATTTATTTAAAATTCGGTACACAGGTGGCCTTTTACTTAAATTAACGGATAGTTCCTGGAAATGGAATAGGGACTCATCTATTAAAAAAATCTTTTTTGTCGTTCTATTTACTGGAAATTCAGTGCATATGTAGTTTATTATTTAGATTAACAGGAAGACTACACTTCTCTCCGGGAAGTCGGCCACGGACTAAACTATTTAAAAAAAATCTTAGTTAAGGTTTAATTTACTTTAAATTCGGTGCATTGTATAAATATCAGCTACATGCTGTATTTATTTATTTATTTATTTTCGTATTTAATTAGAACACTTTTGATTTTTCTTTAAATATTATTCACAAAATTTATTTTTAGTTTAATTTTATATTAATATTATTTTTTAGGGACACAATCGTCGAGTTCTTAGCGAGCGAAAAATGATTATAATTTAGAGTTACAAATACATACATATTTATATACATTATTCTTTTATTTTCTCTTTTAGAATAGTAACGGAAGTAGGGTTGCTGGTGAGTATGTTTGAAATGGGAGTAAATTCAGTATGGTGAGTATTTGGGTATGTATTGGAAAGTAATATGGTAAGTATTATTCAGTATTTCATTATTATGTTGATAAATCTTATACATATAATTTTTAATTTAAAATCCGATTAGGTCTTCCCTTATGTCTTCTACATACCGGGCGGCCTGCGGGGTCGTAACATGCACCAAGTCCTCGAGTTGTTGTAATGCCTTCTTTGCTTCGCTGACCAGGCCAGTAAATCGATGTTGGAGGGCCGAGGAAGAATGACTTCGGGATTTTGGGGCGTCAACTTTTCGGTGACCTGCTCTTTTTGGGACTTCCTGCTTCTTCACGATTCTTTTGCCCTTGTCGATGTCTGGACTCGTGCACTAGCGGCAGGTTTACCGCGTGGTGGTTTGGGGGCTCTCTTCGAACTACTGGGCGTGGTTCGTGTTGATGGCGTGCATGTGGAGCTGTGCAGCAGAGTGTGGTGTGCGAGTCCACAGCGGTGGCAGCTGTCTGGAGAATTACAACTTCCCGTCGCGTGCGATCTCGCCAAACAGTTGATGCAACCGTCGCAGACTCATATCGCTCATTTGGAGTCATTGCCAGGAACGCACGACAGTGGCGGAATGAGTGGGAGCGTCAGCGCAGCCGACACTTGCCAAAGTTCTGTGATCTTGAAAGACATCGTTCGAAAAGCAATTTTAGCATGAGATAATGGAGAGTGGAGGTGTGATGAGTTTAGCTTTTCGAGAGAGAGGGAGAGGGGGATGTATAAGCTAAGCGGGTGGCAGAATGCAGATGCTATGTTGCGGGTAACCGTTCCGCCTTGAATGCGGATGTCTACCACACGAACGTTTTGGTCAGGTCCGGGATGCAGTTTCGTTATGCGACCTAGTCGCCATTCGTTTGGGGGTAGGATGTCGTCTTTGATGACGACGAGATCACCTTCCTTCATATTTCGCTGGGATCCTTTCCATTTAAAGCGTTTTTGAAGATGATGGAGATATTCAGTTTTACAGCGCTTGCTGAACTGATGATGGAGTACTCTTAATTTTTTCCATTTATTAATGAGTGAGAGGTTTTCTGAGTTTGGCTCAGGGATCGAGAGTAAGGGTGCGCCTCGTAAGAAGTGGCCTGGGGTTAGTACCTTCAAGTTTTCGGGATCTTGAGACATAGGAGAGAGTGGTCTGGAGCTGAGTACCGCTTCGATGCGCATTAGGAGAGTGGTAAACTCCTCGAAGGTGAACTTTTGATTTCCAGCGACTTTAATGAAGTGAGTTTTGAAGCTTTTCACTGCCGCTTCCCAAAGTCCTCCCATATGTGGAGCGTAAGGCGGTATGAGCTGCCATGTAGGTCCGTGAATGGCATATTCTGTTGTGGTTTATCCGAAACTTCCTCAAGGAAGGCGGATAGTTATCTTAGGCTTCGCTGTGCTCCTACGAAGGTTTGTCGTTGTCGGACAATATCTTGTGGGGAATGCGTCTTCGTCCTACAATTCGTGCGAATGCTGCCTTAAACGCTTCTGTCGTTAGGTCAGAGCATACTTCCAGATGAATGGCCTTTGTCCAGAAACATACGAATACACACACGTATGCTTTGGAATGGGATGCTCGGCGGTGAATCGATGTTTTGACGAGGAATGGGCCGGCAAAATCTACACCGGTAGTATGGAATGGGAGTGTATATGTGTACCGTTCAGGGGGTAACGCTGCCATCAATTGCGTGCTCATCTTCTTCTTGTATATCTTGCATGTCTTGCACCGATTTTACCTTCTGGCGGATTCGGGGAATATGGTATTCCTATTGGACCACGTGAATCATCAGCTGCTTTTCCGGGTGCAGTAGAGTTGAGTGGAAGAATTCGAGGTGGAGGGAGCAATATCAGGAAATCGGGTATGATAATTAGATGACGCTCATCGTAGCTGAGGGCGGCATGAGTGAGACGTTCATTTGCACGCAGCAGTCCTGATTTATCCAAGAAGGGGCTGAGAGTACGGAGAGGATCTCTTTTTTCTATCGGACATTTCGACTCCAGGGCCGTGATGGCTTTTCCGAAATATTTTCGCTGGGTGACAGCTATGAGCCGAGTTTTTGCGAACTTTATGTCGCTTTGAGAGAGAGTGGTAGATGGCGGATTTGGCAGTTTCCTAGCCTTTTGTGCGAAACGAAATATTTACGCTGTTACTCTGAGAGCGGTGGAAAAGGAGGAGAAATGGTCTAGAAAATCAGGAGATTCTAAAGCGTGGAATGCTTCAATTTGTCGTTGTTCGGGAGGGGACGAATGAGTTGGTGAGCTTTTCGGCCAAAGAGGGGATGGCCTAGTTAACCACTCGGGCCTTTCCACCAGAGTGAACAGTAGACGAGTTCTTGGGGTTTAACTCCACGCGTACCTAGATCAGCTGGGTTGTCAGCGCTGGAGACATGTCGCCACGTAGCATTGTTCACGAGTTCGAGGATCTGAGGTGTCCTGTTCGCTACGTATGTTTTTCACGTCCATGGGGGTTTTTCCAGCCATGCTAATACAATTGAGGAGTCTGTCCATTAAATTAGTTCATGAGGTGTCAGATTTAGGGATGATAGGATCTGCTTTACTAATTTTGCTAGTAAAACTGCTCCGCAAAGTTCCAGCCTGGGGATAGAGACGGTTTGTAAGGGGCCACTTTACTCTTGGCTGCGAGTAAGTGGGATGTAGCAGCATCACCTTGCTGGACTCGTAAATATACGCAAGCACAGAATACTCTCTCGGAAGCATCTGAGAATCCGGGTAGCTGAATGGAACTGTTTGGGCGGAATTGCACCCATCGAGGTATCCTTATCTGTTCGATTGCGGCGAGATTTTTCCTGAAGGTGTTCCATTTGTGGAGTGAGATCGGCTTCACGGTTTCGTCCCAGTCTGTTCCTTCCATTCATAGTTGGTGAAGAAGAGTTTTCGCTGCTATCATTATGGGCGATAGCCATCCTGACGGGTCGAAAAGTTTCGCGACCGATGAGAGGATCTATCCTTTTTGTAGAACTTGCCTCTTGGAATTGGAGAAATTCTTCATCTAAAAGATCAGACGGGGGGATGTCTTTCAGCAGTGACTTGTGGTTTGCTGTGATCTTTTTTAACGGGAATCCGGCTGACTTGAGTACTTCGATAACTTGATGTATCGATTCGCCGGCTGAGTCTAGAATGTGTCCGCCTGAGAGGATGTCATCTACGTATGTCTCTCCTCTTAATATTTTTGATATGTGGGGGTATGTCTCCTTAGAGCCCTCGGCTAATTGGTGGAGTGTCCCTATTGCCAAGTATGGAGCGCAGTTGACACCGAATGTGACAGTTTTTAGTTTGAAGTCTTCTATCGGACTATTGGGGGTTCTGCGAAATGGAATGCGTTGAAAGTCTTGATCTTCCTTATTTATGTATATTTTGCCATACATTTTTTCAATGTCGCCGTTAAATACATACTTATAAAGTCTCCATTTTAGAATAATGAGCATTAAGTCATTTTGGAGAACGGGGCCCGTATGTAATACGTCGTTGAGTGAGAGACCGGAATGCGAGGTTTTTGAGGCATTGAAAGCTACACGGACTCTAGTAGTTTTACTACCAGGTTTAATCACCGCATGATTAGCAAGGTAAAAGGAGAAATATTTACCGTCGAGTATGATTTCTCGAGAATGGGTTGGTTCCATGTGGTCTAACGTTAGGTATTCCTCTAGGACTTCTGAATAGGTGCTCCGAAGTTCATCTTTCTTTTCGTTAGTTCTTTCCACACTGAGGTATTGCTGCTGTGCTGCAGGTCTGGAGTGCCCGAGTGCAATGGAGTCCGGGAATGCTGACTTGAATGGTAGCTTTACTACATACCGACCATCTTCTCGTCGATGAGTGGTTTTTTTGTAGAGAGTATGTAGAGTATATGGGGGCCGGTGGTACCTCTTCTTGTTCCCAGAATTTCCTGAGTAATTCTCCTATTGATTCTGAAGGGGTTTCAATCACCTGAGTAGAGAATGATGAGATTTCTTCCACTACTGGTCCACTTAATATCCACCCAAATATTGTGTTTTGGGCTATTAAGCTGCCGCCTACATTAATTTTGAGGCCTGGGGTCAGTATTTTTGGGATTATATCGGTACCAATGACCATGTCTATTCTAGCTGGTGTAAAGCAGTTGTGGTCTGCCAATGATAGTGAGAGATATTCTGTTAAATCTACTTATTTTATTTTGAAGGATGGGAGAGTGTGCATCAACTGAGGCAGTATTATCGCTTGAGTGTTACCGCCCATGCCAAGAATTTGGTAGTTGGCTTTTGTGGTGGGGAGACCAAGTAACTTTTGTATACGGGATGTTACAAAAGTTTGTTGAGAGCCTTGGTCAATGAGAGCTCTGATGTGAGTTACTTCTCCTTTGTGGAGAATGGGAATATTTGCTGTGGGAAGCACTGTCCTTTCTTTGGTACTCGAATAGTGGGATAGAGTTTTTGTTCTACCGCTTTTATTTGCCTTTGAGTTTTTTGATGCCTGCTTAGAGGTGCAGGGCTGTTTTTCCTCGACTGTCACTTGAGAAGTAGTGAAGTTTCTTTGAGGTTTTGGGGGGTTAGGCGTGTGGTTGTTCGCAGTGTAATGGAGGAGGGAGTGGTGACGTCTTTGACAGTAGACGCACGTAAAGTTGCTTTTGCAATCTTTCTTCAAATGCGAGTACGCCAGGCAATTTTTGCAGTAGTTGTTGTCTTTAATGTACTTGTTCCGGTCTGAGACGGATAGTTCTCGAAATTTGACGCACGTTATCATCGAGTAGTTTGATTGGCATAGTTTACATGAAACTTGCCTTTCGTTTTGAGTATGGAACGATTTGGTTTTGTTCCGATAATTGAGTTGGGAGGGACCGCTGGTGTCCGTTGGGGGAAGCTGGGCTGACTGATCTTCGGCTTATTGAGTCTGTATGTGCAGAGTCGCTCCACGACCTCGTACCGAGCTGTCAGAAATTGGTCAATTTCTGACCATCGAGGTAACTCCTTCCTTGAGTTGAGTGATTGCTCCCAGAGAGCTAGTGTTTCTTCCGGCAGTTTTGAGGAGCAGAGGTAGACAAGCATTTGGTCCCAGCTTTCTGTAGATACTCCATTTGCCTGTAAGGTAGAAAGACAATTATTTATTGTTGTCTGGATCTGTTGAATCCTTTCTCGGTTCTCTGTGTGGGCAGGTTGGATGTTAAACAACGTCTTTATTTGGCCATCCAATACGATTCTTCTATTTTCGTAGCGTGCTTTGAGTGCATCCCATGCTAATGAGAAATTGTGGCCACTAAGTGGGTAAGTTTTGATGAAGAGTGCAGCTTTACCTCTTGTTTTCTGTCTCAAGTGGTATAGTTTCTGAACTTCGGATAATTGGGGGTGGTTGATGTGCAATGCTGTGAACATGTCCCTAAATAAGGGTCAATCTTCATATCCTCCATAGAAGATTTCTGTGTCACATGCAGGTACCTTGAGAAAGCTGAGTGAGTCAGCTTGTGTTGGGGGAGGGGGCATCTTAGTGATGGGGGTGTTTGATCGGGAAGAATCCATATTTTGTTGAATTTGGCCAAGTAGCTCACTTATTTGGATTTTCGTGAGCATTGCGTTGTCATTTGTGGTCTCGTAGGCCTCTGTGCATGCTGAGCGGGTCTTCTCATCATCCACGTTGCTCATCTGTAGGTTTTTGTTGGCTGCCTCCACTAGTTCCATGTGCCTTTCCAGATGGTCCTTGAAAATTTTAGGGGCTGCTTCGGAATGAGTCTCTTCACTAGTGTTCCACCATTTACCGCAGAACTTTTCCATTCTGGATAGCTGATATAAAAATTTTTTATGCAACTGGGGAATTCCTCTTCTTCCGCCTGAGATTTCGAGCAAGTTCGGGGTCTGTAAGCGGGTGGAGGGATTGGGGTTTCTCCATTTTGTCCTCCATTGTGAGATATTGATTTTATTTATTTTTAATATAATAGATTTATTTATATTTATATATATATATATATGTATGTATGTTATGTTGTCTACTGTACTGTCTCAGCGCGTCTGAGCACAGCAATGTATAAATATATACTGGGTTTTTAATATACCTTTTTTGTATGCTGGGTGCTTTGCTTAGTTTATACGAGTATGTACGTATATATACTTATGTACATACGTATCTTTGCACCCTTGCTATAGTAAATAGCGAAGAAGTGGAAATTGCCGGAATATGAAAAAACCACTTTATGTACCTCTATATGTGTATGTATATACATGTACCACGGTTGGGTAGCGGTGACTTGCTATGAGGTGGTGACTTTGGGCAGGGTAATGTGTTTACACTGATCCGGTTCTGGTCCCGCTGGAATGAGTTTCGGTCCAGTTGGGGTGTATATACCGAGAATATATATATACTTGGGAGGATGTATGAATATATTTATATATTTTAAAATTTTACTTAATTCTTTTCTTCCTTTTCTTTTTTTTTATGTATGTAACTATGTGTTTTATTTTCCACTTCTTTTTTTGGTTTTTTTGTTTTTTGTCACTGCATGTATGTAATTATATATGTATGTATGTACATACGTGTAAATATATATATTTTTTTCGTTTATATTTTCCCCGCTTTTTTTCAATTTTTTTATGTTTTCTGTACATACTATGTATGGCCTTTTTGCTTAGATTAACATAAAAACTACTTTTCTCTTGGAAATGTAAACCAGGGACTTACCTGTTAAAAAAAAAAAAAATTTAATGATTCGATTTACTTGAATTTTGGTAAATAGGTGGCTTTTTGCTTAGATTAACAGGAAGTCCACTTTTCTCTCCGGGAAGTGTACCAGTAACCGACTTATTCAAAAAAAGCTTTTTTATGGTTTGATTTACTTGAACTTCGGTATACACGTGGCTTTGTGCTTACATTAATCGGAATACTGCTTTTCTGTCCGTATAGTGGACCAGGGACTGGCCTATTCGAAAAAAGTTTGTTTGATGCTGGATTCACTTAAAAATTGGTACATAGGTGTCATTTTGCTTTGATTAACAGGAAGCCTCTTCTTCTCTCCGGGAAGTGGACCAGGGACTGACCTATTTAAAAGAATCTTGATTATGGCTGCATTTCTTTGAAAATCTGTGCACAGGTGGAATTTTGCTTAGATTAACAGGAAGACTACACTTCTCTCCGGGAAGCAGACCAGGGACTGGCCTATTCGAAAAAAGTTTATCTGTTGCTGGAGTCACATGAAAACCGGTACATAGGTGACATTTTGCTTAGGTTAACAGGAATACGACTTTTATCTCTAACCTTGAACATAGGACTGAACTCTTCGAAAAAATTGTAATTTTCTTTCGGTGCATAGATGGTTTTTTTAGTTTAACAGGAAACCTCTTCTTCTCTCCGGGAAGTGGAAGAGGGACTGACCTATTAAAAAGTTCTTTATTTTTGTTCTATTTACTTCAAATTCGGTACATATTTGACTTTTCGTGGCGGCCGCGATAGCCGAGTGGTTAGCATTGCGTACTGACATTCGGAAGGATCGGGTTCATATCCCAGTGCCAGCAACATCCAAAAGTTATGGAAAATTAATTTAAAAATAAAACAATTAAGTTAAATTTTCTAATTGCGGTCGCCCCTCGGCAGGGAATGTCCACCCCTCCGAGTGTATTTCGGACATGAAATAAAAGGCTCCTCCCATCAGCCGTTCGGAGGCGGCTTAGTATAAACTGTAGGTCCCTCCATTTGTTGGAAATACATCAAGACGCAAAACCACAAATTGGAGGAGGAGCTCGGCCGAAAATCGCTTCAGCGGTTACAAAGCGCCAATTATATATATACATAACAGGAGAACTACACTTTCCTCCGGGAAGCGGGCCAGGGACTTACGTATCCGAAATCATTGTATTTATTACTCGACTTACTTGAAACTTGGTACATAGGTGGGTTTGTGCTTAGATTAACCGGAAGACTACTCTTCTCTTCGGAAAGTGGACCAGGGACTGACCACTTCGAAAAAGTTGTATTTATGGCTGGATTCACTTGAAATTTGGTACATATGTGGTATTTTGCTGAGATTAACAGGAAGCCTCTTTTTCTCTCCTGGAAGTGGACCAGGGACTGACCTATTTAAAAGAATCTTGATTATGGCTGGATTTCTTTGAAATTCTGTGCATAGGTGGCACTTTGCTTAGATTAACAGGAAGACTAAAAAAATGTTTATTTGTTGCTGGATTCACATGAAAACGGGTATATAGGTGGCATTTTGTTTCGATTAACAGGAAAACTACACTTTCCTTCGGGAAGTGTTCCAGGAGCTGACCTATTCAAAAAAAAAATATTTATAGTTCCATTTACTTGAAATTCGATAAATACGTGGCTTTTTGCTTAGATTAACAGGAGGTCCACTCTTCTCTCCGGAAAGTGTACCAGGTGCCGACCTAGAAAAAAAATCTTACTTATGGTTCGATTTACTTGTAGTTCGGTTTATACCTACATAGGTGGCTTTGTGCTTAGATTAACAGGAATACGACTTTTATCTCTAACCTTGAACCTAGGACTGAACTATTCGAAAAATTGTAATTTTCTTTCGGTGCATAGGAGGTTGTTTAGGCTAAAAACCTAAATTATCAAATCAACTAGTACCGCCCTAATATTTCCAGCAAGTTTTCCTTCGTTAAGGATTCATAACACGAATTACGGGTTTACTGCAAACGGGTTGGTACGATTTTATGTTATTTTCTTACGGCACTGCGAAATTACGATTGCAAGTGATTAGACATAATTGTCTCGCGATTTTTTTCATCAACGTTTGGAAGCGAACCCCAGCCATCACGTCCACCAGCCCGTATAATCGTAAAGGTATATATATGAACACTGATTTAATAAAGAATTTTACTTGCACAAAACTGATATTTTTCTTGATTCCTTTTTATTCCATTTTCATTGTGTACACCAGCGTGCTCTGCTGACACGACGCGCCGATGTATATATTTGTCCTTCGAGCCGGATATTAATCAAACTTTTCAATTGTAAAGCACCAGCGAGTACACCACCAATCACATCAAGGATGGTTGCACTGCCGCTAAAAATTTCACCACACGATCTACATCCACTAATATTCAAAGGCCTTTGTGCAACACACGCCAACCACGCATACGTTTATATATCGAAACACTTTGTGGAATAATAACGTAGAGGTTCAAAGGTACGTGGTGAAATTTCAAGTGCTTGTATAAACAAAAATTATTAAAACAAATTTTCAGAAAAAAAGGCGAGTTTGTGAGAAAGTCCATTTATTGATCTGCATTTGCGGTATTTTAAACGAATTAAGTAAAAACAGCAGCATTATTAAATGTGTCAGTATGTATATTCGGTAATAATGGAACACTAATTTGCAGTTAACTCCAATTCTAATCACTTGTGTATTGAAGTTGATGTATTTTTTTTTAATTGGCACTGCACATTGTAGGAATTAACTTCCCCTTGTGCATTGATTCTTTTTCCTCATAATAGATGTGACAGCTTATTTAAATTAACATCCATCATTATCATTTTGCTGCGGCACATTATCACTTGCTGTTGTCGATGTACAATATCACTTGATGTAGTTGTTGCACAATATCACTTGAGGTTTACTGCTGCATCTCATTGTTTCGCCGTGCCGCATTTGCATTAAGTTATAACCTTTTTTAATATTTGAGAGGATATAACCTCTAGGTTCACATAACAACTTTCATTGCATCTTTTTCACACAAACTCACTTTCATTATAATATAATAAAATCTTTAATTTCGAGCAAATTATATATCACTTATTATTTTCATCATCTGCAACTTCACGGCACATACCTTTACTCATTTTCTGATTAAACAGTTGGGTGGCGAGATTATCATCCATAGAAGCTTATATAGCTGTATACTAAACTATTTAATAAAACCAAATATATATATACCAGGTGTGTTTGTTGAAGTGTGCCGGTTTTACTAGTAGGTGTCGCTAGCAATATGTATAAATTTCTATGATTTGGCATGTATGTATTTTTTTTCTTTTCACATTAACCTACAAAAATACGTAAGTCACATTCCGCCAAAATAATAGCGTCATATTTGTTTACCGCAGTGAATATTTCGAGTTTCGTTCCAAGTAAATCGCATTTGCGGCATTCGTTGCTTTTCTTATTTCATCAAAAGAAAAAAGCAGCTGAAGCTCACCGGTTGCTGGTAGAAACTTATGGTGAACATGCTCCAGTGATTAGAACGTGTGAGACATGGTTTCGTCAATTTAAATGTGGAGATTACGATTTGACAGACAATGAACATCCTGGTGCAGCGAAAAAGTTCGAAGACGAGGAATTGTATGTTGATCCCACCCAATCGCAACAAAAATTGGCAGAAACACTACATGTGACTCGAGGAGCAATCTGCCAATGTTTAAAAGCCATGGGAAAGATCCAGAAGTATGGACCCATTTTCCACACCAGCTGAACGATAGACAAATGGAAAATCGAAAAACCGTTTGTGAAATGCTGCTTCAACGATTCGAAAGGAAATCTTTTCTGCATCGAGTTGTCACGGGGGACGAAAAATGGATTTATTTAGAGAACCCGAAGCGAAGAAAATCATGGCTTTCCTCTGGTGAAGCTGGCCCATCGACTGCAAGGCCAAATCGCTTTGGCCGTAAGACGATGCTCTGTGTATGGTGGGACCAGTGTGGTGTGGTGTACTACGAGTTGTTAAAACCTGGTGAAACGGTGTACACGGATCGCTACCGACAACAAATGATCAATTTGAATCATGCGTTTATCGAAAACGGTCGGAATGGGCCCGAAAACATGGCAAAGTTATCTTGCAACATGACAACGTGCCGTCTCATACCGCTAAACTGGTGAAAGACACATTGAAAACACTTAATTGGGAAATATTATCGCACCCGCCGTACTCTCCAGACCTCGCCCCATCCGACTATCACCTTTACGCATCGATGGGACACTCCCTTGTAGAGCAGTGCTTCGCTAATTTTGAAGAAGTCGGAAAATGGCTCGTCGAATGGTTTGCCTCGAAAGAGAAAAAGTTTTTTTGGAATGGTATCCATAATTTGCCTGATAGATGGGCGAAATGTGTAGAAACCAATGGTCAATACTTTGAATAAAAAATTTTGAGATTCCTCTAAAAATTAAGTGTTTTCTTTATCGAAAAACTTCAACTAACACACCTGGTACCTACATACATATTACTATTTATGGTATATATATTGTACATACAAAATTTTAAGTTCTTTCTTCATAATTGGGATTTTTTTATATTGGTGCTGCGTTTTTGTTTTGTTGGGTGAAATAAGACTCGTTCACTGCGATTTCACTCCATACTGTGGCTTAACTAGAACACAAGACATATATAAATATATAACATGGAGAATTTTATACGTTTAGTTGAGTCAGTGTTGGAATTCGAAATCGATTTCAATAATGCCTCGGTTTCAGAGCATTCCAAACACTCTTTAGCGGTAAAACAAGAGGAACTGAAGGCGATATGGGGAAAACTAAATCTGCCTTTGAGGGGATAGTGAGTACCGAGGGCATCCCTCCAAAAGAAGTGGCAGCAATCAAAATGAAGAACAAACTAGCGTACACTATTTATGTTAGATGCATTTCAGCAATGGCCGATATGGCCGAAAAGTTAACCAAAACGGAAAAGGTCCACGGGGACTCATCATATTAATTTGCCACCGCGTGACACGGATATTTTTAGAGGAGATTATCTGTCCTGGCCGACGTTTAGGGACATGTTCACGGCCATCTACATACTAAATGATAGTATTTCATCGGTTCAAAAACTCGTCCACTTGAATCAAAAGACCCGAGAAAAAAATGCATGACTGAGGAAGAGAAGTATTGTGAAGAGCTATACCAAAGAAACACGAAGCGACGTGAAGACGGAAAATACATCGTCTCCTTACCGTTTAAGTATGAGTTTCCAGGAATCGTTCAGCTTGGTCTATCGCTGAAAAGGGCCTTTTCACAGTTTTACAGGATTGAAACCCGACTCGCGAGAAATCCAGTACTGCAAAAGTAATATAAAAAAAAGCTCCAAATATATAATATATAATCCAAATATATAACCTAACAGGAATATAACAAAGTTTTATCAGAATATGAAACTCTTGGACATATGGCAAAGCTCACCTGCAACATAGCTGATGACTCCAACGACAACTACTTCCTGCCGCATCATGCAGTGACAAAGGAGGAGAGCACCTCTACGAAGGTCCGCATAGTGTTAAACGCATCCAGTCCGACGGCCAATGGAAACAGTTTAAACGACGTGCTTCATTCCGGACCTGTCCTACAGTCTGACTTGCCGATATTAATCCTGCGCTGGTGACTTTTAAAATACGTTTTTAACACCGACATAGAGAAAATGTATCGCTAAATTTATGTCCATGATGATCACACTAAATTCCAGAGAATAGTGTATCGTGACAGCGCAAACAAACCAATAAATCTATATGAGCTGAAGACAGTTACTTTCGGGGTAAATTGTGCTCCGTACCTAGCTATTCGGACTTTGATACAGCTAGTCGAAGACGTTGAAGGAACGAATCCTATTGCATCAAATATATTACGTAAATGCATGTATGTCGATGATGTTCTTGCTGGAGGTCATAACATTGAGGATTCCATAAAACCACGTAATGAAATCTCTCAAGCCTTGGAGTCAGCCGGCTTTCTATTGAGGAAATGGACCAGCAACCGCGTAGCCGTATTGAAAGGCATT
This sequence comes from Ceratitis rosa, assembly GCA_037013455.1. Taxonomy (NCBI): domain Eukaryota; kingdom Metazoa; phylum Arthropoda; class Insecta; order Diptera; family Tephritidae; genus Ceratitis; species Ceratitis rosa. The sequence continues at coordinate 549,238 of JAWMAG010000091.1, read as the reverse complement.
CCAAAACAGCACTGGTTGAAACAAAATTTTCTGAAATTCGAGGATACCAGCACCGTGAAGGCTTTAGGTATCCGATGGAACGCACGTTCCGACTATTTCTATTTCGCAGTAAAACCAATAGAACACTGCGAATCTACAACAAAAAGAGCGATACTTTCAGCTATCGCAAAACTTTTTGATTCCCTCGGTTGGCTGGCGCCCATAATCATTGTGGCAAAAATTCTTATGCAGGGTGTATGGCTAGAAGGCACTGATTGAGATGAACCGGTGTCCCAAACTATATTGGATCAATGGTAAAACTTTCAAAAGGATTACCCTGAAATCAACCATATAAAAATTCCAATGTGGGTATACTACTCTCCGAAAGATAATATGGAGATCCATGGATTCTGTGACGCTTCAGAAAAAGCCTATGCAGCGACATTATATCTGCGAGTTCAAAACAAAGATGGCACATCTGTCAGTCTGCTCTTAGCAAAAACCAGTGTAGCGCCGGTAAAGACTATCTCTCTTCCACGCCTGGAACTTTGTGGAGCAGTCTTACTAGCAGAACTCGTGGAATCGGTAACAGACAACTTGGACTTAAGGCAAATAAAAATGAATCTCTGGACCGACTCAACAATAGCCTTAGCCGGGATCCGGAAGCCACCATGCTCATGGTCAACGCACGCAATTGCACACCGGATTACGAAGATAGTGGAAAAGGTAGTAATTCTAAACTGGCATCATGTTAAATCCGCCTCGAACCCGGCGGACTTAGCCAACAGAGGATTGTCTGCAAAGGAATTAAGCAACAATTCCTTGTGGTGGAACGGACCTTCTTGGCTACAAGAAGACATTTCAAAATGGAACAGCTACGAGACGGAAATCGAAGAAAAAAGGGTGCATGTTTACGCAACAAGTGTTAATAGTTGTATTACTATTCTAGACAGATTTTCAAATTTACCGAAAGCTTTAAGAGTTATCTCATATATTATGAGGTTCTTAAAGCGTACTCATCCACGAAATAAAACTTCATTTAAAGCTAATACTTTTCTAATTTCCTCCGAGGAAATTAAAGAAACTAGTTCTCGCTTAATAATAATCTATCAGAAGCACTTTTATAAAGAAGAATACGTGAATTTGAAAACTGAAAAACCAGTTAATAATAAGAGGGAAATTTTGCCCTTAAATCCCTTCATAGACAGCAACGAGATACTGAGAGCTGGAGGCCGTCTAGGTGCATCGTTAAACTTATCATACAACGAGCGCCATCCAATTGTCCTTCCTTATGACTGCAAACTTTCCCGTCTTATTGTTCAATTCGTCCACGATATAACCGTGCACGGAGAAAACCAACTAATGCTACGTCTTATCCGTACACAATACTGGATTTCCAGAGTAAAAAACATGATCCGGTCCATCATCCACAATTGTAAAATCTGTACAATCTTCAAGAAGCAGGTTCAATCCCAGCTAATGGGAAATCTTCCGCAGGAACGCATTTCTTTTTCACGCGCGTTCACGGTCACCAGTGTGGACCTCGCAGGCCCATTCGAGATTAGAAATTTTCGGGTCAGAGGATGTCGCATTTCGAAAGGCTATGTATGCCTTTTCGTCAACAAATGCGATTCATTTAGAAGCAACCAATGATCTGAGTACCCCATCCTTCCTGGCAGCCTTTGCTAGATTTGTAGCAAGGCGCGGATGCCCAAGAAAAATCCACTCCGACAATGGTACTAACTTTGTCGGAGCTTCACGATCTTTGGGATCAGAATTCAAAAGTTTCTTGCAAGATGCATTTCATTTCATTCCCGCTGGTGGATTGTGGGAAGCAGGGGTAAAAAGTTTTAAAACCCACTTCAAAAAGATTGTGTCAGGCAACAGGTATATATTCGAAGAGTTCTCTACCCTTCTATGCCGAATAGAGTCGTGTCTCAATTCCCGACCTTTGAGCCCCTCTTCGAATGAGCCATCTGATTTGGAGCCGCTTACTCCAGGTCACTTCCTGGTTGACGGACACCTTTTAGCGCCACCTAAAATAGAGGCTAATGAGAATTTTGCCTCTATCGTAAACCGATGGCAAAAACTCAAAGCCCTCCATCAAAGCTTTTGCAAGCGATGTAAAAATGAATACCTGATTGAACTTCAGAAACGTACTAAGTGGAATCATCCTCAACAAAATATTAAAGCAGGAGACTTGGTTATCAAGGAAGATAACCTTCCCCCTAATGAATGGCGACTTGGAAGAATCCTGTATATACACCCCGGTTCGGATAACCGAGTACGAGTTGTGGACGTTATGACTGAAAGGGGGCAAGTGACAAGACCGCTTGTCCAGCAACCATAGAAACACCAGAACCAGATAGTATAACTTCGAATCCTACACAAACTCCACTAGAAATTACCGTAACTACCCAGAATTGCCACTAGTTAATAATGTTTGTTTATTGAAACAAAACAAAACAATAGAGCAAGTTAGAGAAACAAGAGTCGAGCAAATAGATTTTCATGAAACAAATCTTTTTAACTAGAGCAACTTAGAACAGTTCAATTAACAAACCTAATATGTAATACGAGAAGGTAAAGGGAATCATACATAAACCTACATGATATGTAATACACATATAAAAGTATAATAAGGTGACTCACCATATTCATATTCGTCGGCATTTCCACTTCTTAACATTTATCTTCCAGCAGAGCCTAAATAACCTAAATAAAAACAAACTCTATTAGTTACAAAGAGATATACATAATATAATAACACATTATGTCTTCTCCAAAAAAATTGAAGTAGTATGCCATACGCCATCTTATATAAAAACAAAACTTTCAAAAAAAAAAGGTTATTTAATTTTTTAAAGATTGTCAGTTTATAAGTATATGCGGTTAAGAAGGTATTGGCTAACGATTATTTACACTATTAACATAATAGTCCTTTCCGTCAAAATAACAAAACTTATTTTAAAAACAAAAAAAGAAAAAAAATCGATCATTTAACCAAATGCAGGTGCTGGTTGTAATATAGCAACTATTATCATAAGGCAACTTGTTCGTTAATTTATTAATATTGAATTTCTGTGAAAATAAAGATAAATTACCGAATGGAAGAAAACAAGATAACCAGATTTCCTTTTAACCTTTTTGTTCATTTCAAAGTACCATTACGCAAATTATTAATTAAATACAAAATATACAATTAGTACTAGTAGCTGTGGCGTATTATTTTTCTCAAAACGATCAGTCAGTTGACATAAAGTTATTATATATTTGGAATAACGCAACAGCGTAACACCGGTAGCTACTTACACCCGATTAACCCTTCAGACTTGTCAGGTTAGCACGCATTACTTCATCCACCAGTAGTAGAATGCTGGCAATCACTGTTGATTGGTTTCATTGGTTCGCCTGTTGACAAATCCATGCCAATTGGTTTGGAATAAGACGATCGTCTTCAGTCAAGCTCACAATGGTATCTTAAGTATCACAACCGCTGTTGATAGCCTCAGCAAATGCTTGCATACTCAACGAACTTTAACCTTAACAGGATCCTTATATTTCAAGAGTTCATTTTAAGCACGCATTTCAAAGGCGTCAGCCCCGGGAATAACCCACTTGACCAAAAGCGCATTATTAATAGCACATAGACCATCACGTATGTCATTCTTAATTTGCCCAATAGTATGGTTGTTGGGACCCTGGGTTAAAATGGTTACCGATTGTGGATTTTTACGCCAGCATATCCCAAGAAAGATTCTTCCAAATCATCAAAAGAGTTCGTGGCAGTGCCACCGCAAGCTAAGGCTAAACGCCCAATATTTTAGGTTGAAATAGCACTCCATTAACTAGCATATGATTTAAAAATTGAATTCAAAAGTACTCACATAAATTTGAAACCAGCAAAATAATATTTTAAACCACAAAACATTTTTTTAAGAAAACTGAAGTTGTTGTGGTTGATTTTTTATTTAATTTTTATTTTTCAATTCACACGTTTATTTTCTCGTTACAAATAAATAATGGTCGAGTTGTAGTGAATAATGTGCTTTACGATTGATTGTTTGGGTTATGGTGCTGACTTTTCTGAGCTGTAGAAACGCAACGCTGGCAGTAGATGTACCGCCATTTGAGTAATGTGAGGCGGCATCTGGATTTTTAGTACGGTAATGATAATGACTTTCTCCACGATCGTTACGATTGTAGCCACCATAAGAACCCATATTACTATTGTAATAGTTGCCACGACCACGTTAACCGCCACGTCTTGTGGATGAAACTCCATGTGTTTCACTAGCTAACTTACGGCCTGACGCCATTCATTTTTTCTTGTTCTTACTGCGATCCAGTGCTGCTTCGCATGAAAGGTTATCAAAGAAGGATTTTGCCTTACCATATCCAAAAGTGATTCTCTTCTTCTGGCTCATGTTCGCCAGCACCAGTCTCATTACCAGAATCGTCTTTTTTATCTGTTTCCCCGTTCAGCTGTTCGGATTTTGGTTCTTCTCCCACCTTTAGTTTAGACGTTAGATATTTCAGGAAACAAACTGGAACTCGGTGAATCTACAAAGACATTTCAAAAAAAGTTAATTCATAACATTTTTATGATGTCATAACCTTCTTACCCATGGTGTTGCTACCTCGTGTATTTTTTACATGACATCTCAGTCAAGGAAAATGGAGGAAAGTATGGGCAGCACATGAAATTAAGAAAACGGCAATGCCACTTATACAAAGTACACACGAGTTTAAGAAAACGGCAACGTCACTTATGCAAAGTACACACGACACAGTGTGCTGTACAGCAGGTTGCGTCCTTTACTACATACATTGCAACTGTTGATCCAACCTGCTGAATAGCTCCATTGTACCTGACTTATATTTTTGAGTAAAAATATTGCATTAAGCAGAAAAAAAGAAAAACAAAATAAAGGATGCTTTCCAATCGGAAATGGATAAAAGGATTAAAAGAAATAAAGCCACTGGATTTTGAAAACATCATTAACATCTCATTATCTATATACAGGTATATACACGTATGTTTATATTTTAGTTTATATTCCACGAGTAATGTATTGTTAGCTTTTTATATACTCAATTTTAGGGAAAAGATTGTAAACCACATACTTTGAAAGGTAATTAGGTCAAGAAAAGTCAACCAAACTAAGGATGTGAACGTCCATAGGCATTATCACTGCCGAGTTCCCTACACTCATTAAGGTTGTTAACGTCCATAGGCATTATCAAGGATTAAAAGAAATAAAGCCACTGGATTTTGAAAACATCATTAACATCTCATTATCTATATACAGGTATATACACGTATGTTTATATTTTAGTTTATATTCCACGAGTAATGTATTGTTAGCTTTTTATATACTCAATTTTAGGGAAAGGATTGTAAACCACATACTTTGAAAGGTAATTAGGTCAAGAAAAGTCAACCAAACTAAGGATGTGAACGTCCATAGGCATTATCACTGCCGAGTTCCCTACACTCATTAAGGTTGTTAACGTCCATAGGCATTATCACTGCCGAGTCCCTATACTCATTAAGGATGTGAACGTCCATAGACATTATCACTGCCAAGTTCCCTATACTCATTAAGGATGTGAACGTCCATAGACATTATCACTGCCGAGTTCCCTATACTCATTAAGGATGTGAACGTCCATAGACATTATCACTGCCGAGTTTCCTATCTTCATTAAGGTTGTGAACGTCCATAGGCATTATCACTGCCGAGTTCCCTATACTCATTAATGATGTGAACGTCCATAGACATTATCACTGCCAAGTTCCCTATACTCATTAAGGATGTGAACGTCCCTAAAAATTAGAGCTGGAGGCCGTCTAGGTGCATCGTTAAACTTATCATACAACGAGCGCCATCCAATTGTCCTTCTTTATGACTGCAAACTTTCCCGTCTTATTGTTCAATTCGTCCACGATATAACCGTGCACGGAGAAAACCAACTAATGCTACGTCTTATCCGTACACAATACTGGATTTCCAGAGTAAAAAACATGATCCGGTCCATCATCCACAATTGTAAAATCTGTACAATCTTCAAGAAGCAGGTTCAATCCCAGCTAATGGGAAATCTTCCGCAGGAACGCATTTCTTTCTCACGCGCGTTCACGGTCACCAGTGTGGACCTCGCAGGCCCATTCGAGATTAGAAATTTTCGGGGCAGAGGATGTCGCATTTCGAAAGGCTATGTATGCCTTTTCGTCAACAAATGCGATTCATTTAGAAGCAACCAATGAGCTGAGTACCCCATCCTTCCTGGCAGCCTTTGCTAGATTTGTAGCAAGGCGCGGATGCCCAAGAAAAATCCACTCCGACAATGGTACTAACTTTGTCGGAGCTTCACGATCTTTGCGATCAGAATTCAAAAGTTTCTTGCAAGATGCATTTCATTTCATTCCCGCTGGTGGATTGTGGGAAGCAGGGGTAAAAAGTTTTAAAACCCACTTCAAAAAGATTGTGTCAGGCAACAGGTATACATTCGAAGAGTTCTCTACCCTTCTATGCCGAATAGAGTCGTGTCTCAATTCCCGACCTTTGAGCCCCTCTTCGAATGAGCCATCTGATTTGGAGCCGCTTACTCCAGGTCACTTCCTGGTTGACGGACACCTTTTAGCGCCACCTAAAATAGAGGCTAATGAGAATTTTGCCTCTATCGTAAACCGATGGCAAAAACTCAAAGAGTTCCATCAAAGCTTTTGCAAGCGATGGAAAAATGAATACCGGATTGAACTTCAGAAACGTACTAAGTGGAATCATCCTCAACAAAATATTAAAGCAGGAGACTTGGTTATCAAGGAAGATAACCTTCCCCCTAATGAATGGCGACTTGGAAGAATCCTGTATATACACCCCGGTTCGGATAACCGAGTACGAGTTGTGGACGTTATGACTGAAAGGGGGCAAGTGACAAGACCGCTTGTCCAGCAACCATAGAAACACCAGAACCAGATAGTATAACTTCGAATCCTACACAAACTCCACTAGAAATTACCGTAACTACCCAGAATTGCCACTAGTTAATAATGTTTGTTTATTGAAACAAAACAAAACAATAGAGCAAGTTAGAGAAACAAGAGTCGAGCAAATAGATTTTCATGAAACAAATCTTTTTAACTAGAGCAACTTAGAACAGTTCAATTAACAAACCTAATATGTAATACGAGAAGGTAAAGGGAATCATACATAAACCTACATGATATGTAATACACATATAAAAGTATAATAAAAACAAACTCTATTAGTTACAAAGAGATATACATAATATAATAACACATTATGTCTTCTCCAAAAAAATTGAAGTAGTATGCCATACGCCATCTTATATAAAAACAAAACTTTCAAAAAAAAAAGGTTATTTAATTTTTTAAAGATTGTCAGTTTATAAGTATATGCGGTTAAGAAGGTATTGCCTAACGATTATTTACACTATTAACATAATAGTCCTTTCCGTCAAAATAACAAAACTTATTTTAAAAACAAAAAAAGAAAAAAAATCGATCATTTAACCAAATGCAGGTGCTGGTTGTAATATAGCAACTATTATCATAAGGCAACTTGTTCGTTAATTTATTAATATTGAATTTCTGTGAAAATAAAGATAAATTACCGAATGGAAGAAAACAAGATAACCAGATTTCCTTTTAACCTTTTTGTTCATTTCAAAGTACCATATACGCAAATTATTAATTAAATACAAAATATACAATTAGTACTAGTAGCTGTGGCGTATTATTTTTCTCAAAACGATCAGTCAGTTGACATAAAGTTATTATATATTTGGAATAACGCAACAGCGTAACACCGGTAGCTACTTACACCCGATTAACCCTTCAGACTTGTCAGGTTAGCACGCATTACTTCATCCACCAGTAGTAGAATGCTGGCAATCACTGTTGATTGGTTTCATTGGTTCGCCTGTTGACAAATCCATGCCAATTGGTTTGGAATAAGACGATCGTCTTCAGTCAAGCTCACAATGGTATCTTAAGTATCACAACCGCTGTTGATAGCCTCAGCAAATGCTTGCATACTCAACGAACTTTAACCTTAACAGGATCCTTATATTTCAAGAGTTCATTTTAAGCACGCATTTCAAAGGCGTCAGCCCCGGGAATAACCCACTTGACCAAAAGCGCATTATTAATAGCACATAGACCATCACGTATGTCATTCTTAATTTGCCCAATAGTATGGTTGTTGGGACCCTGGGTTAAAATGGTTACCGATTGTGGATTTTTACGCCAGCATATCCCAAGAAAGATTCTTCCAAATCATCAAAAGAGTTCGTGGCAGTGCCACCGCAAGCTAAGGCTAAACGCCCAATATTTTAGGTTGAAATAGCACTCCATTAACTAGCACATGATTTAAAAATTGAATTCAAAAGTACTCACATAAATTTGAAACCAGCAAAATAATATTTTAAACCACAAAACATTTTTTTAAGAAAACTGAAGTTGTTGTGGTTGATTTTTTATTTAATTTTTATTTTTCAATTCACACGTTTATTTTCTCGTTACAAATAAATAATGGTCGAGTTGTAGTGAATAATGTGCTTTACGATTGATTGTTTGGGTTATGGTGCTGACTTTTCTGAGCTGTAGAAACGCAACGCTGGCAGTAGATGTACCGCCATTTGAGTTATGTGAGGCGGCATCTGGATTTTTAGTACGGTAATGATAATGACTTTCTCCACGATCGTTACGATTGTAGCCACCATAAGAACCCATATTACTATTGTAATAGTTGCCACGACCACGTTAACCGCCACGTCTTGTGGATGAAACTCCATGTGTTTCACTAGCTAACTTACGGCCTGACGCCATTCATTTTTTCTTGTTCTTACTGCGATCCAGTGCTGCTTCGCATGAAAGGTTATCAAAGAAGGATTTTGCCTTACCATATCCAAAAGTGATTCTCTTCTTCTGGCTCATGTTCGCCAGCACCAGTCTCATTACCAGAATCGTCTTTTTTATCTGTTTCCCCGTTCAGCTGTTCGGATTTTGGTTCTTCTCCCACCTTTAGTTTAGACGTTAGATATTTCAGGAAACAAACTGGAACTCGGTGAATCTACAAAGACATTTCAAAAAAAGTTAGTTCATAACATTTTTATGATGTCATAACCTTCTTACCCATGGTGTTGCTACCTCGTGTATTTTTTACATGACATCTCAGTCAAGGAAAATGGAGGAAAGTATGGGCAGCACATGAAATTAAGAAAACGGCAATGCCACTTATACAAAGTACACACGAGTTTAAGAAAACGGCAACGTCACTTATGCAAAGTACACACGACACAGTGTGCTGTACAGCAGGTTGCGTCCTTTACTACATACATTGCAACTGTTGATCCAACCTGCTGAATAGCTCCATTGTACCTGACTTATATTTTTGAGTAAAAATATTGCATTAAGCAGAAAAAAAGAAAAACAAAATAAAGGATGCTTTCCAATCGGAAATGGATAAAAGGATTAAAAGAAATAAAGCCACTGGATTTTGAAAACATCATTAACATCTCATTATCTATATACAGGTATATACACGTATGTTTATATTTTAGTTTATATTCCACGAGTAATGTATTGTTAGCTTTTTATATACTCAATTTTAGGGAAAAGATTGTAAACCACATACTCTGAAAGGTAATTAGGTCAAGAAAAGTCAACCAAACTAAGGATGTGAACGTCCATAGGCATTATCACTGCCGAGTTCCCTACACTCATTAAGGTTGTTAACGTCCATAGGCATTATCAAGGATTAAAAGAAATAAAGCCACTGGATTTTGAAAACATCATTAACATCTCATTATCTATATACAGGTATATACACGTATGTTTATATTTTAGTTTATATTCCACGAGTAATGTATTGTTAGCTTTTTATATACTCAATTTTAGGGAAAGGATTGTAAACCACATACTTTGAAAGGTAATTAGGTCAAGAAAAGTCAACCAAACTAAGGATGTGAACGTCCATAGGCATTATCACTGCCGAGTTCCCTACACTCATTAAGGTTGTTAACGTCCATAGGCATTATCACTGCCGAGTCCCTATACTCATTAAGGATGTGAACGTCCATAGACATTATCACTGCCAAGTTCCCTATACTCATTAAGGATGTGAACGTCCATAGACATTATCACTGCCGAGTTCCCTATACTCATTAAGGATGTGAACGTCCATAGACATTATCACTGCCGAGTTTCCTATCTTCATTAAGGTTGTGAACGTCCATAGGCATTATCACTGCCGAGTTCCCTATACTCATTAATGATGTGAACGTCCATAGACATTATCACTGCCAAGTTCCCTATACTCATTAAGGATGTGAACGTCCCTAAAAATTAGAGCTGGAGGCCGTCTAGGTGCATCGTTAAACTTATCATACAACGAGCGCCATCCAATTGTCCTTCTTTATGACTGCAAACTTTCCCGTCTTATTGTTCAATTCGTCCACGATATAACCGTGCACGGAGAAAACCAACTAATGCTACGTCTTATCCGTACACAATACTGGATTTCCAGAGTAAAAAACATGATCCGGTCCATCATCCACAATTGTAAAATCTGTACAATCTTCAAGAAGCAGGTTCAATCCCAGCTAATGGGAAATCTTCCGCAGGAACGCATTTCTTTCTCACGCGCGTTCACGGTCACCAGTGTGGACCTCGCAGGCCCATTCGAGATTAGAAATTTTCGGGGCAGAGGATGTCGCATTTCGAAAGGCTATGTATGCCTTTTCGTCAACAAATGCGATTCATTTAGAAGCAACCAATGAGCTGAGTACCCCATCCTTCCTGGCAGCCTTTGCTAGATTTGTAGCAAGGCGCGGATGCCCAAGAAAAATCCACTCCGACAATGGTACTAACTTTGTCGGAGCTTCACGATCTTTGCGATCAGAATTCAAAAGTTTCTTGCAAGATGCATTTCATTTCATTCCCGCTGGTGGATTGTGGGAAGCAGGGGTAAAAAGTTTTAAAACCCACTTCAAAAAGATTGTGTCAGGCAACAGGTATACATTCGAAGAGTTCTCTACCCTTCTATGCCGAATAGAGTCGTGTCTCAATTCCCGACCTTTGAGCCCCTCTTCGAATGAGCCATCTGATTTGGAGCCGCTTACTCCAGGTCACTTCCTGGTTGACGGACACCTTTTAGCGCCACCTAAAATAGAGGCTAATGAGAATTTTGCCTCTATCGTAAACCGATGGCAAAAACTCAAAGAGTTCCATCAAAGCTTTTGCAAGCGATGGAAAAATGAATACCTGATTGAACTTCAGAAACGTACTAAGTGGAATCATCCTCAACAAAATATTAAAGCAGGAGACTTGGTTATCAAGGAAGATAACCTTCCCCCTAATGAATGGCGACTTGGAAGAATCCTGTATATACACCCCGGTTCGGATAACCGAGTACGAGTTGTGGACGTTATGACTGAAAGGGGGCAAGTGACAAGACCGCTTGTCCAGCAACCATAGAAACACCAGAACCAGATAGTATAACTTCGAATCCTACACAAACTCCACTAGAAATTACCGTAACTACCCAGAATTGCCACTAGTTAATAATGTTTGTTTATTGAAACAAAACAAAACAATAGAGCAAGTTAGAGAAACAAGAGTCGAGCAAATAGATTTTCATGAAACAAATCTTTTTAACTAGAGCAACTTAGAACAGTTCAATTAACAAACCTAATATGTAATACGAGAAGGTAAAGGGAATCATACATAAACCTACATGATATGTAATACACATATAAAAGTATAATAAAAACAAACTCTATTAGTTACAAAGAGATATACATAATATAATAACACATTATGTCTTCTCCAAAAAAATTGAAGTAGTATGCCATACGCCATCTTATATAAAAACAAAACTTTCAAAAAAAAAAGGTTATTTAATTTTTTAAAGATTGTCAGTTTATAAGTATATGCGGTTAAGAAGGTATTGCCTAACGATTATTTACACTATTAACATAATAGTCCTTTCCGTCAAAATAACAAAACTTATTTTAAAAACAAAAAAAGAAAAAAAATCGATCATTTAACCAAATGCAGGTGCTGGTTGTAATATAGCAACTATTATCATAAGGCAACTTGTTCGTTAATTTATTAATATTGAATTTCTGTGAAAATAAAGATAAATTACCGAATGGAAGAAAACAAGATAACCAGATTTCCTTTTAACCTTTTTGTTCATTTCAAAGTACCATATACGCAAATTATTAATTAAATACAAAATATACAATTAGTACTAGTAGCTGTGGCGTATTATTTTTCTCAAAACGATCAGTCAGTTGACATAAAGTTATTATATATTTGGAATAACGCAACAGCGTAACACCGGTAGCTACTTACACCCGATTAACCCTTCAGACTTGTCAGGTTAGCACGCATTACTTCATCCACCAGTAGTAGAATGCTGGCAATCACTGTTGATTGGTTTCATTGGTTCGCCTGTTGACAAATCCATGCCAATTGGTTTGGAATAAGACGATCGTCTTCAGTCAAGCTCACAATGGTATCTTAAGTATCACAACCGCTGTTGATAGCCTCAGCAAATGCTTGCATACTCAACGAACTTTAACCTTAACAGGATCCTTATATTTCAAGAGTTCATTTTAAGCACGCATTTCAAAGGCGTCAGCCCCGGGAATAACCCACTTGACCAAAAGCGCATTATTAATAGCACATAGACCATCACGTATGTCATTCTTAATTTGCCCAATAGTATGGTTGTTGGGACCCTGGGTTAAAATGGTTACCGATTGTGGATTTTTACGCCAGCATATCCCAAGAAAGATTCTTCCAAATCATCAAAAGAGTTCGTGGCAGTGCCACCGCAAGCTAAGGCTAAACGCCCAATATTTTAGGTTGAAATAGCACTCCATTAACTAGCACATGATTTAAAAATTGAATTCAAAAGTACTCACATAAATTTGAAACCAGCAAAATAATATTTTAAACCACAAAACATTTTTTTAAGAAAACTGAAGTTGTTGTGGTTGATTTTTTATTTAATTTTTATTTTTCAATTCACACGTTTATTTTCTCGTTACAAATAAATAATGGTCGAGTTGTAGTGAATAATGTGCTTTACGATTGATTGTTTGGGTTATGGTGCTGACTTTTCTGAGCTGTAGAAACGCAACGCTGGCAGTAGATGTACCGCCATTTGAGTTATGTGAGGCGGCATCTGGATTTTTAGTACGGTAATGATAATGACTTTCTCCACGATCGTTACGATTGTAGCCACCATAAGAACCCATATTACTATTGTAATAGTTGCCACGACCACGTTAACCGCCACGTCTTGTGGATGAAACTCCATGTGTTTCACTAGCTAACTTACGGCCTGACGCCATTCATTTTTTCTTGTTCTTACTGCGATCCAGTGCTGCTTCGCATGAAAGGTTATCAAAGAAGGATTTTGCCTTACCATATCCAAAAGTGATTCTCTTCTTCTGGCTCATGTTCGCCAGCACCAGTCTCATTACCAGAATCGTCTTTTTTATCTGTTTCCCCGTTCAGCTGTTCGGATTTTGGTTCTTCTCCCACCTTTAGTTTAGACGTTAGATATTTCAGGAAACAAACTGGAACTCGGTGAATCTACAAAGACATTTCAAAAAAAGTTAGTTCATAACATTTTTATGATGTCATAACCTTCTTACCCATGGTGTTGCTACCTCGTGTATTTTTTACATGACATCTCAGTCAAGGAAAATGGAGGAAAGTATGGGCAGCACATGAAATTAAGAAAACGGCAATGCCACTTATACAAAGTACACACGAGTTTAAGAAAACGGCAACGTCACTTATGCAAAGTACACACGACACAGTGTGCTGTACAGCAGGTTGCGTCCTTTACTACATACATTGCAACTGTTGATCCAACCTGCTGAATAGCTCCATTGTACCTGACTTATATTTTTGAGTAAAAATATTGCATTAAGCAGAAAAAAAGAAAAACAAAATAAAGGATGCTTTCCAATCGGAAATGGATAAAAGGATTAAAAGAAATAAAGCCACTGGATTTTGAAAACATCATTAACATCTCATTATCTATATACAGGTATATACACGTATGTTTATATTTTAGTTTATATTCCACGAGTAATGTATTGTTAGCTTTTTATATACTCAATTTTAGGGAAAAGATTGTAAACCACATACTTTGAAAGGTAATTAGGTCAAGAAAAGTCAACCAAACTAAGGATGTGAACGTCCATAGGCATTATCACTGCCGAGTTCCCTACACTCATTAAGGTTGTTAACGTCCATAGGCATTATCAAGGATTAAAAGAAATAAAGCCACTGGATTTTGAAAACATCATTAACATCTCATTATCTATATACAGGTATATACACGTATGTTTATATTTTAGTTTATATTCCACGAGTAATGTATTGTTAGCTTTTTATATACTCAATTTTAGGGAAAGGATTGTAAACCACATACTTTGAAAGGTAATTAGGTCAAGAAAAGTCAACCAAACTAAGGATGTGAACGTCCATAGGCATTATCACTGCCGAGTTCCCTACACTCATTAAGGTTGTTAACGTCCATAGGCATTATCACTGCCGAGTCCCTATACTCATTAAGGATGTGAACGTCCATAGACATTATCACTGCCAAGTTCCCTATACTCATTAAGGATGTGAACGTCCATAGACATTATCACTGCCGAGTTCCCTATACTCATTAAGGATGTGAACGTCCATAGACATTATTACTGCCGAGTTTCCTATCTTCATTAAGGTTGTGAACGTCCATAGGCATTATCACTGCCGAGTTCCCTATACTCATTAATGATGTGAACGTCCATAGACATTATCACTGCCAAGTTCCCTATACTCATTAAGGATGTGAACGTCCCTAAAAATTAGAGCTGGAGGCCGTCTAGGTGCATCGTTAAACTTATCATACAACGAGCGCCATCCAATTGTCCTTCTTTATGACTGCAAACTTTCCCGTCTTATTGTTCAATTCGTCCACGATATAACCGTGCACGGAGAAAACCAACTAATGCTACGTCTTATCCGTACACAATACTGGATTTCCAGAGTAAAAAACATGATCCGGTCCATCATCCACAATTGTAAAATCTGTACAATCTTCAAGAAGCAGGTTCAATCCCAGCTAATGGGAAATCTTCCGCAGGAACGCATTTCTTTCTCACGCGCGTTCACGGTCACCAGTGTGGACCTCGCAGGCCCATTCGAGATTAGAAATTTTCGGGGCAGAGGATGTCGCATTTCGAAAGGCTATGTATGCCTTTTCGTCAACAAATGCGATTCATTTAGAAGCAACCAATGATCTGAGTACCCCATCCTTCCTGGCAGCCTTTGCTAGATTTGTAGCAAGGCGCGGATGCCCAAGAAAAATCCACTCCGACAATGGTACTAACTTTGTCGGAGCTTCACGATCTTTGCGATCAGAATTCAAAAGTTTCTTGCAAGATGCATTTCATTTCATTCCCGCTGGTGGATTGTGGGAAGCAGGGGTAAAAAGTTTTAAAACCCACTTCAAAAAGATTGTGTCAGGCAACAGGTATACATTCGAAGAGTTCTCTACCCTTCTATGCCGAATAGAGTCGTGTCTCAATTCCCGACCTTTGAGCCCCTCTTCGAATGAGCCATCTGATTTGGAGCCGCTTACTCCAGGTCACCTTTTAGCGCCACCTAAAATAGAGGCTAATGAGAATTTTGCCTCTATCGTAAACCGATGGCAAAAACTCAAAGCCCTCCATCAAAGCTTTTGCAAGCGATGGAAAAATTAATACCTGATTGAACTTCAGAAACGTACTAAGTGGAATCATCCTCAACAAAATATTAAAGCAGGAGACTTGGTTATCAAGGAAGATAACCTTCCCCCTAATGAATGGCGACTTGGAAGAATCCTGTATATACACCCCGGTTCGGATAACCGAGTACGAGTTGTGGACGTTATGACTGAAAGGGGGCAAGTGACAAGACCGCTTGTCCAGCAACCATAGAAACACCAGAACCAGATAGTATAACTTCGAATCCTACACAAACTCCACTAGAAATTACCGTAACTACCCAGAATTGCCACTAGTTAATAATGTTTGTTTATTGAAACAAAACAAAACAATAGAGCAAGTTAGAGAAACAAGAGTCGAGCAAATAGATTTTCATGAAACAAATCTTTTTAACTAGAGCAACTTAGAACAGTTCAATTAACAAACCTAATATGTAATACGAGAAGGTAAAGGGAATCATACATAAACCTACATGATATGTAATACACATATAAAAGTATAATAAAAACAAACTCTATTAGTTACAAAGAGATATACATAATATAATAACACATTATGTCTTCTCCAAAAAAATTGAAGTAGTATGCCATACGCCATCTTATATAAAAACAAAACTTTCAAAAAAAAAGGGTTATTTAATTTTTTAAAGATTGTCAGTTTATAAGTATATGCGGTTAAGAAGGTATTGGCTAACGATTATTTACACTATTAACATAATAGTCCTTTCCGTCAAAATAACAAAACTTATTTTAAAAACAAAAAAAGAAAAAAAATCGATCATTTAACCAAATGCAGGTGCTGGTTGTAATATAGCAACTATTATCATAAGGCAACTTGTTCGTTAATTTATTAATATTGAATTTCTGTGAAAATAAAGATAAATTACCGAATGGAAGAAAACAAGATAACCAGATTTCCTTTTAACCTTTTTGTTCATTTCAAAGTACCATATACGCAAATTATTAATTAAATACAAAATATACAATTAGTACTAGTAGCTGTGGCGTATTATTTTTCTCAAAACGATCAGTCAGTTGACATAAAGTTATTATATATTTGGAATAACGCAACAGCGTAACACCGGTAGCTACTTACACCCGATTAACCCTTCAGACTTGTCAGGTTAGCACGCATTACTTCATCCACCAGTAGTAGAATGCTGGCAATCACTGTTGATTGGTTTCATTGGTTCGCCTGTTGACAAATCCATGCCAATTGGTTTGGAATAAGACGATCGTCTTCAGTCAAGCTCACAATGGTATCTTAAGTATCACAACCGCTGTTGATAGCCTCAGCAAATGCTTGCATACTCAACGAACTTTAACCTTAACAGGATCCTTATATTTCAAGAGTTCATTTTAAGCACGCATTTCAAAGGCGTCAGCCCCGGGAATAACCCACTTGACCAAAAGCGCATTATTAATAGCACATAGACCATCACGTATGTCATTCTTAATTTGCCCAATAGTATGGTTGTTGGGACCCTGGGTTAAAATGGTTACCGATTGTGGATTTTTACGCCAGCATATCCCAAGAAAGATTCTTCCAAATCATCAAAAGAGTTCGTGGCAGTGCCACCGCAAGCTAAGGCTAAACGCCCAATATTTTAGGTTGAAATAGCACTCCATTAACTAGCATATGATTTAAAAATTGAATTCAAAAGTACTCACATAAATTTGAAACCAGCAAAATAATATTTTAAACCACAAAACATTTTTTTAAGAAAACTGAAGTTGTTGTGGTTGATTTTTTATTTAATTTTTATTTTTCAATTCACACGTTTATTTTCTCGTTACAAATAAATAATGGTCGAGTTGTAGTGAATAATGTGCTTTACGATTGATTGTTTGGGTTATGGTGCTGACTTTTCTGAGCTGTAGAAACGCAACGCTGGCAGTAGATGTACCGCCATTTGAGTAATGTGAGGCGGCATCTGGATTTTTAGTACGGTAATGATAATGACTTTCTCCACGATCGTTACGATTGTAGCCACCATAAGAACCCATATTACTATTGTAATAGTTGCCACGACCACGTTAACCGCCACGTCTTGTGGATGAAACTCCATGTGTTTCACTAGCTAACTTACGGCCTGACGCCATTCATTTTTTCTTGTTCTTACTGCGATCCAGTGCTGCTTCGCATGAAAGGTTATCAAAGAAGGATTTTGCCTTACCATATCCAAAAGTGATTCTCTTCTTCTGGCTCATGTTCGCCAGCACCAGTCTCATTACCAGAATCGTCTTTTTTATCTGTTTCCCCGTTCAGCTGTTCGGATTTTGGTTCTTCTCCCACCTTTAGTTTAGACGTTAGATATTTCAGGAAACAAACTGGAACTCGGTGAATCTACAAAGACATTTCAAAAAAAGTTAATTCATAACATTTTTATGATGTCATAACCTTCTTACCCATAAACATTATCACTGCCGAGTTCCCTGTACTCATTGAAAAGGGCAACCAAAAACAGTAGTCGAAAGTTCCGCCCACAAACAAAATGCGAGGTTACAGCGGCGTAATTATACCACCGTATACAAATATATGAATTTCATTATACATTAGAAAATATTCTCGCCACCCAACCTAAATAACAATTATCACATCGTTCCTAAAAATAAATAACGATCGCAATATAGAAATAACCCGATTCACCGCCATACGTCATAAAACCGAGCGGGAACATCAGCGGTTAGCAGTTCCGTGCCACCTTTGCGACCAAAAGCACCCGTTACGAGTCAAATTGCCTATTGCCAGTGAATGCCCAAGTGAGAGTAGATGTCGACGGTGCGGAGAAGCACCACACCACCTTGCATATGAATTAGGAATTGAGATCGTGGAGCCAGCAGGTGGCCGACGAAGAAGAAGACATTCTATCTATAGACTCCTCTGAGTCAGGCGCGGAGACCAGGCCTCACCAACCCGAAATGGGCACAAGAAGTGAGTCCGGAGCGGAAACTCGGACTTTCCGACCTCTGTTAACGCATGAACGAAGAAGACAAAGTGGATTGGGAACTCGGCCTTTCCAACCACACTGTTGAGGACATGAGTCCTTAAAGGGTTAAGGCAGACCCAAATGTTGGCAACGCGTCGCCATGCCCCCTTGGCTCAGTCGCTTTATATTTCTAAAACCAACCATCAAGGCGTGAAATACCAGCCATCACAACAGTTATATGTGCATATATTTTAGTTTAAACCCTCAAACAAACCCTACGACATTTAAAATATGTAATGTATCATGTAACATTAATTTTTAAATTAAAAATTGTGTAAATAAAGTGAATTAATAAATCCAAATATAATTCTCTCCATTCTTTATTATTTTGTACGGAAAAAAACATGGTCCTTCGCCGCCATTTAAAATAATTGGCATGTCGAGAATATTAAAAATATAACATAAAGACAAAGAAAAAATTTAATAATTTAATAAAGAAAATAAAAAAAACATCTTAAAACAAATAAACACGGCTTTGGCTACCATTTGCCTGCGCTCAAACTCGTTCTCAAAAAATACGAAAAGATATGAAAAGGAAGTTCACGAAAAAAATAACGGCACAACTTTCAATGTGAGTGGAACAAATTTAATAAACCAGAAAATTTATGAAAAAAAAGAAATTTGCAAAAATTAAAAAAAAAACAGAAAACGCTCTACGTAACCAAAAAAAGATATGTACGTGTATATAAATTAATAATAAAAAAAAAAGAAAAATAAAAATAAAAATAAATCCAGTGCACTAAAAGTTAATAAACCAAAAAATAATTGTCAACGTGCATCACACAAATAAAAACCATTGAAACTTGATACAAAAATTATGAAAATATTTATAAGAATTAAAGTGAAATTAAACAAAAAAAGCCTTAAAACTCTACAAGAAAAAAGGTACACAAAAAATTAATTATAGTGTAAAAAGAAAAGTGCACATATACATATACACATATACATGAAAAAATTTATAAGAATTAAAGTAAAATTAAACAAAAAAAAACCTTAAGACTCTACAAGAAAAAATGTACACAAAAAATTAATTATAGTGTGAAAAGAAAAGTGCACATATACATACGTTAAAATAAAGGATATTAACCTACAAAAACTTGTGCAAAATTTATACGAAAAAAAAAACAAGATTATAAATAAATATAAAAGCTATACTTTCTTTAAAAATAAAAATACAAATATACAAGTGCAAAAAACAAAAGTTTATCCTTAATAAAATTAGTGCAAAGGAAACCAAATCTATTAACATTAAAATAATATAAAACAATAATTTTAAGTAGGGTTGCCCAAAAAGTAATTGCGGATTTTTTAAAAGAAAGTAAATGCATTTTTAATAAAACTTAGAATGAACTTTGATCAAATATATAATTGCCATTTTGTTCGATAACCTTTTGCCATCTTCCTGGCAAATTTAGTATTCCACGCTCATAGAACTTCTGGCCTTTATCTGCAAAAAACTGAACCAAGTGCGATTTTATACCCTCATCATTGCCGAAAGTTTTACCATTTAAGGAGTTCTGCAAAGATCGAAATAAATGGTAGTCTGATGGTGCAAGGTCAGGGCTATATGGTGGATGCATCAAAAGTTCCCAGCCAAGCTCACTCAGTTTTTGGCGAGTGACCAAAGATGTGTGTGGTCTGGCGTTGTCATGATGGAATACGACACCTTTACGATTGACCAATTCTGGTCGCTTCTCCTTGATGGCTGTATTCAATTTGTCCAATTGTTGACAGTTAACATCCGAATTAATCGTTTGGTTCCTTGGAAGCAGCTCAAAATATACCACACCCTTCCAATCCCACCAAACAGACAGCATAACCTTCTTTTGGTGGATATCAGCTTTTGAAGTGGTTTGAGCTGGTTCACCATGCTTGGACCATGATCGTTTTCGATTGACGTTATTGTAAACAATCCATTTTTTATCTCCAGTTATGATTCGTTTTAAAAACGGATCGAATTCATTGCGTTTAAGGTGCATATCACAAGCGTTGATTCGGTTTGTTAAATGAAATTCTTTCAATTCATGTGGTACCCAAATATCAAGTTTTTTTACGAGTCCAAGACTTTTTATGTGATAATGAACGGTTGACTTTGGTATATTTAATTTCTCTCCTATCTCACGCTCAGTTACATGACGATCCGATTCGATTAAAGCCTTGATATCGTCATCGTCAACTTCACTTGGCCGACCTGAACGTGGCTCAACTTTAAGTGAAAAATCTCCAGAACGGAATTTGCGAAACCAATTTTGACACTGTCTTTCTTTTAAGGCTTTATCACCATACACATCTCGTAACTTTTTAGCAACCTGCTCAGCGTTTTTTCCTTTACGGAAATAATAAAGTAAAATATGACGAAAATGCTCTTTTGTGGGCTCCATATTAAAATTGACGCCAAACAAACAAATGTAAACAAAATTTCGCGCACTTTTTTTCTAAAGCAAGCTAAAAGTGACAGCTAATAACTGACAAAAGAAAGAATGCAATTACAGAGTCACCGCCGTTCAAAAAAATTGTCAAAGCCGACTATATGAAAAATCCGCAATTACTTTTTGGGCAACCCAATATATTATCTCAAATAAATGGTTAGTAATATAGAAAAAACCAACATTGTGAAAAAGTTTAAAAGTTAAAACTAAAACACATATACATAATCAATAAAAATTAAAAAAAGGGAAATAAGAGTGCAAAGTATTAATTGTATATATAGATACAACAAACAAAAAAGTGAGCATAAAATGAGTGAAACTTAAACACAAAAAAGAAAGAGTGATAAATACACACATACATTTATACAATAGTGGATACACGTACACATCATCATTACATAAAACCATACGTACATTATAATTATTAAAACCCGCCTACATTGAGAGGTCATTGTCCTAATTTTTCTAATAGGTAAAAAATTAAACCGTAATACCATCAAAACCCGCAAAAATATAAGCACGGTTATATACACATATGTATATACATAAAATATATATCGAATAATTTCCACCCACACACACTCACAATTTACTCAAACGTATTTATACTCAATTTCGAAAAACACAGTGGGCCTCAGCTTATCAAATCGCACACTTGAGTACAGTGGTACAAAAGTTCTATAATAATACAATAGAACTAAATTCGTATAAATTCTAAATACGTTTAAATTAGATTATCTCACCCATCCCTTTGAATAAAAAACTTTTTTCGCAAATATGACGGAAGAGAATTCAGTGAAATCAGCTTCAAGCAAAATTAGCAAATATCTGCAAAAATTTATTTTTGAAAGTAACCGACTAGAGATTTTTTGTGAAAATGGTCAACGGATTTGGCGAGTGACCAGACAGAGACATTGCTCAATGTCAAGATACAACAATTGGACAGCAACTGGGACAGCCTCCTAAAATCTTATGAAGCTATATTCATGGCAGATGCCTACCCGGAAGTGAGCGAGTCGGTCGAACAAAAATATGGAAAATGCTCCGAAAGCTACCAAAACTGCAAGGCACAAATACTGGAAGCATTACAACTATTTAGAATTAATCCCATCACCCAAACAACCCAACAACCACTCGATACTTCTCATAACCCACCGTCTGAGGAAGTTTACCTTAAAGTACCACCGTGTGATACAGAAGATTTTCACGGTGGCTATGAAAACTGGCCGACATTTCGGGATATGTTTACGGCAGTATATATACAGCACCCAAAGTAAACCCCTGCGCAAAAGCTATACCATTTACGGAACAAAACAAAGGGTCAAACAGGCGTTATTGTTAAACAGTACCCACTTACTAATGAAAGTTTTCCGCTTGCTTGGGAAGCACTGAGATCCCGATATGAAAATCCCAGAATATTACTAGATAATCAATTAAAAACCCTACTTAACCTTCAACCAATATTCTCAGAGAGTGGAGAGCAGTTGCAGAAACTGCAAACAACCTTAAATAATTGCCTTTCTACCCTCTCTTCTCAAAAGGTATCTACCAAGGACTGGGACCCCATACTCGTATACGTGTGCTCGTCAAAACTCCCAAATGAGACACTTTCCCTATGGGAACAGTCTCTCAGCTCTAGAAAGGAACTGCCACTGTGGTCAGAAATGGACACATTCCTTACAAGCAGATATGAAGTGGTCGAACGACTCGGAACGTATCGACCTGGAAAACTCAAACCCCATTATAACAACCCAAACCCTAGAGTAGGCAATCAAAGCTTCGTATATGCCAACAAAAATCGCACACAAAATTTTCACACGGAGTTTGTTAAGCCGGTGTCATGCAAACTGTATAACGCCAACTACGCAATGAAAGTGTGCGTTAGAATCAGAAATCTTTCTGTACCAGACCGACTCAAATTCGTCCGTGAACACAATTATTGTGTAAACTGCCTTTCCTGCTCTCATCTAAAGAACCAATGTCAGAGTAAATTTTCTTGTGTTTATTGCCAACGGCGCCAAAATTCGTTACTCCATAGTCAAATCACTCAAACCTCATACCCCTCCTCAAAACCCAAAGCAACGACAACACAGTGGAAATATTAGATGACACACCCTCAGCATCAGCAGGAATCTCAAATAACGCACAAACTCACAATAAAGCTGTCCACAAAATCTCGACTCATTTCTCCAGTAGCAATGGAAGCACGTTATTACCCACCGCGATCGTTCCAATATCCTCCCAGAATTGCATACACTAACACTAGCAGACACAAATTGCTGTACCCCAAATTTTCACCCAAGGACTATGTCACCTAACTGAGGGAACGCTATTGGCGCAAAATACTATATCCCAACTCGATAGCACTTGGCTCAGCAGCAGTACTTAAGTACTGCCTGACCACTATTAATTCGCACGGCTGGTGTTTTTACGCATATGCAATGTTTAGCACACAATATATGTGAAGATAATGCAGATAACACATACAAACATATATTTTTCTGAAATATAATTTTATTCTCTATTTGATAGAAAAAAAAATTTTGTTGTTGTTTAGCGTACAACAACAACAGCATTTATTTACATACACTATTCTTATTATTGTTTACAAACACTTGACCACTATTATTTCGTACGCTACAAACTTTACAGTCTATTTGGCTTAATATAATATATATACTTAATATTAATACTTGGTAACATCACCCTTAGCCTCTATAACACACTTACAACGATCCTGCATTGAATTAAGCAGGTATTGGCACTGCTCTGTTGAAATAGAGTCCCATATTTCTTGCAGCTCAATTTTTAGCGCTGGAATAGTTCTTTGAGGCTTATTTCTCAAGCGCCTCTTCATGATTCCCCATATATTTTCAATTGGGCTGAGATCTGGACTATTAGATGGCCAATCCAAGGGCTCAATTCCTTTTTGCTCCAGCCAACTTCGGGTTTTTCCACAAGTGTGAGATGACGCTCCATCTTGCTGAAAAGTATATTCACCACCATCTGACAGCTTTGGTATTGATGGCAGCAAATTTTCTTCCAATATATGCATGTGCTTTTCAGCGTTAACAATTCCATCAACAAAATGCAGTTTTCCTACCCCCTTGGCAGACATGCATCCCCACACCATAACGCTTGCAGGGAACTTTACTGTCCTTTTAAGACAATCTTGGTACGTAAAGCAAAAGCCATTGCTCACACTTCGTCAAAAGAAGAAGCGTTTGCAATGGACTAAGCTGAGAATATCTTGGACTCAAAGGAAATGGAATACCATCATATATAGCGATGAATCTAAATTCGATGTGTGTGTGGGTGATGCGCGGAGAAGAGTTATTCGTACAAAGGTAGAAGCGTACCATAAAGATTGTCTTAAAAGGACAGTAAAGTTTCCTGCAAGCGTTATGGTGTGGGGATGCATGTCTGCCAAGGGGGTAGGAAAACTGCATTTTGTTGATGGAATTGTTAACGCTGAAAAGTACATGTATATATTGGAAGAAAATTTGCTGCCATCAATACCAAAGCTGTCAGATGGTGGTGAATATACTTTTCAGCAAGATGGAGCGTCATCTCACACTTGTGGAAAAACCCGAAGTTGGCTGGAGCAAAAAGGAATTGAGCCCTTGGATTGGCCATCTAATAGTCCAGATCTCAGCCCAATTGAAAATATATGGGGAATCAAAACACCAGCCGTGCGAATTAATAGTGGTCAGGGCTCGTATAGAACGGAAACCCGAGCTACGCGACAAATATAACGAGGCACTTGGAGAGTATTTAATACTCAATCACATGACACCCACGTCACCCTCTGAAATAATTAGAGAAGGAAGATACTTTTCATTCTATCTCCCCCATCATGCCGTGCTAAAACCCGATAGAAAGACCACAAAGGTTCGCGTGGTATCTCACTCAGGAAATGCACTGAACGATGTGCTACATACAGGACCCGTATTACAAAATGACTTAATGCTTGTAATATTAAAATGGCGACTCCACAAGTTTGTTTTTAATGGCGACATTGTGAAAATGTACCGCCAAATACTCGTACCCAAGGAAGATCAGGACTTCCAGTGGATCTTATTTCGCAAAACCTCAAACTCGCCAATCTAAGATTTTAAACTCAACACAGTCACATTTGGTGTTAACTGTGCCCCTTATTTGGCAATTCGAACTCTACATCAACTCGCAGAAGACTCGAAAGACTCATTCCCTCTAGCCAATAACATTCTTCTACGAGAAACATACGTTGATGATGTACTCTCTGGAATTCACGATATACAGTCCACTATCGAATCTATGTCACAGGTGATCGAAGCTCTAAAGTCAGCAGGATTTTCATTAAAGAAAATTACAGCCAACCACCCAAGTATTTTAGAATCAATCCCACACTCAGATCTACTAGACGTAGATTTCTTGAAATTTCACGACTCAAGCTTAACAAAAACCCTAGAAATTCAATGGAATGCGCTGACCGACACGTTTTCTTATTCTTATGAACCTATACCTTCCACAAACGCGAACACCAAGCGTCAAATTCTGTCAGCGGTAGCAAAACTCTTTGACCCGGCAGGATGGCTATCGCCAATACTGGTTATGGCCAAAATCCTCCTCCAACAACTCGGGATGGAGGGAACGGACTGGGATGAAACAGTCAAGCCCGGTGCCTTACATAAATGGAACTCCTTTAGATAAAATCTTCAAGAAATCAAGCTCATAAAAATACCCAGGTGGGTGCAGTTCACCCCAACTCAGAGCTTTGAAATTCATGGATTTTCAGACGCTTCTGAAAAAGCATTTTGTGCATGCGTCTATTTAAGAGTTTCACTAAGCAAAAACACTTTTGCAACCCCATTACTTGCCGCCAAAAGCAAGGTAGCACCACTCCAAACGGTCAGTCTGCCCAGATTAGAGCTCTGCGGAGCAGTTCTCCTTTCTAAACTTGTGAAGCAAATTCAATCAGAGCTCAAAATGCCTTCTCCTCAATAGTATTAGCCTGGATGGAGAAGCCCCCACATACATAGAAAACATTTGTGGCAAACAGGACGTCTCAAATTCTGAATAACGTCAATAACACAGCTTGGCGGCGTGTTTCTAGTCACGATAATCCAGCAGATTTACGAAGCCGAGGTTGCAAGCCCCAAGATCTGACCACAAGCACTCTCTGGTGGAGGGGTCCATCATGGTTATCCAAACCGAATTCTCAATGGCCTCCAAACTCTAGGTCGCATACATCTAATACCCCAGAGTTGAGAGGACTGGAATCTTTTCATACCACTGAAGACACAAACATACTTGAAAGATTCTCTTCTTTACCACGTGCACTAAGAGTCGTTGCATACATATATCGATTCATTAATCATTGAAAAGTGGTACCTATATCCAACACCCAGGTACTATCCCAAGATAGCTCAAACGCAACGAAATTATTATAAAGACGAAATCTCATTACTCGAGCACTCGAAGTAAGTAAGCAAAAAGAGTACACTCCTTATCCTCAACCCAATGCTAGATAAGATGGGCATTATGCGTGTAAATGGGCGCTTAAAATATGCCACACTCAGCTACAATGAACGCCACCCCATTATAATCCCAGATGATTCGCGATTTTGCTCCCTGTTCTTAGATTTTCTTCATATTACCCTGCTTCATGCTGAAAAACAGCTTATGACCCGAATAGTACAACAGGAATACTTCATCCCACGCTTAAAACAGAAAATAAAAAACGTATATACCACTGTAAGGCATGCACAATATATAAGCATCGGATCAGAACCCAAATAATGGCAGCGTTACCCCCAGAATGAACCACATTTACATTACCATTTCTTATTAAAACGTCACCGCTTCGTAAGGCGACTTGCTCAAAGGCATATGTACATATGTGTTTTTGCGTGTTTTTCAACCAAGGCCATACATTTAGAACTGTGTTCAGATCTCACAAAAGAAGCATTTAGAGCCGCATTCACCCGATTCACAGGTCGGCGCGGCCTGCCACATAAAATTTTGTCAGACAACGGAAAGACATTTGTGGGAGCGCAGCGAGCCATGCAAAAGGACTTGGTTCAATTCCTTAAGGAAACATATTCGAACATCGTTGAAAAATATTCCGTGCATGGATTTTCTTGGAATTTCATACCACCTTACTCTCCTCATATGGGCGGCCTCTGGGAGGCAGCCGTCAAGAGCTTTAAAACTCATTTAATTAAAGTTGCAGGAAATCAAAAATTCTCCTTTGTAGAATTCTTTCCAGGCCTCTGTCCCCCATGTCTCAAGATCCAAACGATTTGCTATCTCTTACCCCGCGACATTTTCTACGGGGAGCTCCCATCATAGCACCACCTGATCCGGACGCCAAAGAACTCCCTCTTCTCAATAAATGGCAGAGACTAAAGGTTCTCCACCCCCAATTTAGCGTTCGTTGGAAGAACGAATACTTGCAAGACCTACATCGAAGGCACAAGTGGAAAACCCCCCAACGAAATCTTCAGGAAGGAGACATGGTCATCGTTAAAGATGACTGGCTTCCTCCAACCGAATGGCGACTGGGTCGTATTACTCGATTATTTCCTGGACCCGATGGAAATGTCCGTGTTGTAGATATAAAAACTCAGCATGGAGTCATAACCCGAAGCATCGTCAAATTGTGCCTCTTACCCCCTGTCTAGTTATGATAGACCTCAAACCCAATACAACACACTGCCAGTTAATTAAAATGTCTACCCCATTTATCCATATATATACGCATACCTATACATCATTTATGTACCAATTACTACTTGCGCATATTCCACCCATATTGCAAAATCACTTCTGATGATATATATCTTTGCAGATCACGAGGAAAGGACTCGACAAAATGTCGGTTGTGTGGCCGATTGCACCCCCTACGTTTGTGCGCCGCATTTCGTGCAATGGATGCACGGGAACGCTACGAGTGTGCAAGGATGCATAAATATTGTATAAATTGTTGCAATGTCCCACACAGCTGGAGCGTGCGAGTCAGAAGCCAGCTGCCATCGGTGCTGACTCGCTCACCATACTGTACTCCACCTAGAGAAAAGTCAATCCCAATCTCTGCGGAAAAAGGTGCGTGCGGAGATAATCAGCAACGACGACTGGTTGCTGATGCACGAAAGGCCATCGACCAAATTGAGAAGGAGCTGCTGCAACTTGCACCGAGACAGGGGGGGCGCCATGTTGAGGACATAAGTCCTTCAAGGGTTAAGGCAGACCCAAATGTTGGCAACGCGTCGCCATGCCCCTTGGCTCAGTCACTTTATTTTGAAGTCAGTCTAAAACTAACCATCAAGGCGTAAAATATCAGCCATCACAACAGTTATATGTGCATATATTTTAATTTAAACCCTCAAACTTGTAATTCGGTGAACATAATCCATCGAATCTAAAGCCTCAAATCTGTTGTAACTTAAATTATTAAACTAATAAACCCAACAAATTCGTACAATTCATTTTAAATAATACTACATTTAAAATATGTAATGTATCATGTAACATTAATTTTTAAATTAAAAATTGTATAAATAAAGTGAATTAATAAATCCAAATATAAGTCTCCATTCTTTATTATTTCGTACGGAAATAAACACACACAATCTCATCGACGACAGCGTGGCGCGGAAACTCGGACTTTCCGCCCACCACAAAACCTACGCCCAGTAAGGCGCAGAGGCAGAAGGGACGCAAGACAGCTTTCGAGTAGCTTCAGAACAGGGCTCCTCCATCACGAAGCCGCATAGCACTGAAATTTCTCACACGTATATTTCTAATGTTAATTAAAATTTCTTTCCTTCCTTAAACCGCAGCAACAGAGTCCTCGAACGCAACGAAGGAAAAGAATATTTAAGTTAACCTTGTAAGTGCAAGGGGGCCGGCATGTTTAGCCCAAAAACCTAAATTATCAAATCAACTAGTACCGCCTTAATATTTCTAGCAAGTTTTCCTTCGTTAAGAATTCATAACACGAATTACGGGTTTACTGCAAACGGGTTGGCACGATTTTATGTAATTTTCTTACGGCACTGCGAAATTACGATTGCAAGTGATTAGACATAATTGTCTCGCGAGTTTTTTCATCAACGTTTGGAAGCGAACTCCAGCCATCACGTCCACCAGCCCGTATAATAGTAAAGGTATATATATGAACACTGATTTACTAAAGAATTTTACTTGCACAAAACTGATATTTTTCTTGATTCCTTTTTATTCCATTTTCATTGTGTACACCGGCGTGCTCTGCTGACAGGACGCGCCGATGTACCATATATAGTGGTTTGTTTAGTTTAACGGGAAACCTCTTCTTTCTCCGGGAAGTGAACGAGAGACTGAGCTACTCAAAAATAATTATTTATTTGAAACTCGGTACATAGGTGGCCTTTTACTTAAATTAACGGGTAGCTCCGGGAAGTGGAACAGGGACTGACCTATTAAAAAGTTCTTTATTTTTGTTCTATTTAGGTACTTCAAATTCGCTACATATTTGACTTTTTGCTTAGATTGACAAGAATACTATACTTCTCTCCGGGCAGCGGACCAGGAATCGACCTATTCAAAAAAAGTTTATTTACAGCTGAATTAACGTGTATTTCGTTACGTAG
The DNA here is from genome assembly GCA_037013455.1 of Ceratitis rosa. NCBI lineage: Eukaryota > Metazoa > Arthropoda > Insecta > Diptera > Tephritidae > Ceratitis > Ceratitis rosa. The sequence goes on along the minus strand of JAWMAG010000091.1, from coordinate 519,413 downwards.
GTGGCTTTTAATAAGATTCATAGGAATACTCTTCTTTTTTCCGAGAACAGGACATTAACTGGTAGTTCCGGATTCTATTAACTAGAAATTTCGTACACGGGTGGCCTTTTGTTTAGAATAACATGAAACTACTCTTCTCTCCGGGAAGCGGACCAGGAATCGACCTATTCAAAAAATCTTATTTATGGTTCGTTTTACCCGAATTTCGGTACATAAGTGGCATTTTGCTAAGATTAACAGGACGGCTATATTTCTCTACGAGAAGTGGAACAAGGACTGGCCTATTCAAAAAAATCTTAAGTATGGTTCGATTTTCTTGAAAATCGGTATATAGGTGGCTTTTTGGTTAGATTAGCAGGAAGACTACTTTTTTCTTCGGTAGGTGGTCCAAAAATTAAACTATTTGAAAAAGATGATTTATGGATCGATTTACTTGAAATTAGGTACATAGGTGATCTTTTGCTTAGAATGACTGGAAGACTAGTCTTCTTTCCAGAAGTGGACCAGTGACTAACTTATCCGAAAACATTGTATTTATTGCTCTATTTACTTGAATTTCGGTACATCGGTGGCTTTTTGCTTAGATTAACAGGAAGACGACTCTTATCTCTGACATTGGACCAAGGATTGAATTATTCGAAAAAATTTTATTTTTCTTTCTATATACTTGAAATTCGGTACATAGGTGGCTTTGTGCTTAGATTAACCGGAATACTGCTTTCCTCTCCGGAAAGTGGACCAGGGACTGGCGTATTCGAAAAAAGTGTGTTTGTTGCTGGATTCACTTGAAAATCGCTACACAGGTGGTGAATAATATTTCAACATTGTTGAAGATTATTTTCTTAATAAAGGGTGGTTAAATTGTAAGGGCCGATGTTGAATGTGAACCACACCTAAACGCCAAGTTTTTTTCCGAATTTAATTTGACATTTCTCTATTTCAGACTTACTCAATTTGAACCATGGAGAGATACACAATCCAACAACGTGTTAAAGTTATCCAGACTTATTATGAAAATTTTCGAAGAAAATCATCTTCAGTGATGAGGCACATTTTCACCTCAGTGGATTCGTCAATAAACAGAATTGCCGCATTCGGGCGAATGAGAATCCAAGAGTGATTGTCGAAAAACCAATGCACCCACAAAGAGTGACTGTTTGGTGCGGTTTATGGGCTGGCGGCATCATCGGGCCGCATTTTTTCCAAAATGAGGCCGGTCAGGCAGTTACTGTGAATGGTGTTCGCTATCGTGAGATGATAACGAATTTTTTATGGCCACAATTGGAAGATATGGATGTGGACGATATGTGGTTTCAGCAGGACGGTGCCACTTGCCACACAGCTAACGAAACAATGGCTCTTTTGCGCAACAAATTCAATGGCCGTGTTATCTCACGTAATGGCGATGTCAATTGGCCCCCAAGATCATGTGATTTGACACCGTTGGACTTTTTTCTCTGGGGTTATTTGAAAGAAAAGGTGTACGTCGATAAGCCAGCAACAATTCAAGAGCTAAAGGATGAGATAATTCGGCACATTAACGGCATAAAAACTCCATTATGCCTCAGCGTCATCGAAAATTTGGACCATCGTATGGAGGTGTGCCGCCGAGGTCGCGGCGCTCATTTGGCCGATATTTTGTTACATACATAATTGAGTAATACCAATATATTATAATAAAATAAAATTTCAATAATTTCCTAAATAGTTTGTGTTTTATTCAAAATCAACATCGGCCCTTGAAAATTTAACCTATGTATATATATATATATATTTATATATATATATATATATGGTATATATATATTATTTACAAGTGAATCGAACTTTTGCTATTTGTTAGCCACAATGTGCAAAAAATATATTTATTTAATTATTAAGAATACACAAATTTTATTTTATTTAGAATTTATATTAATATTATTTTTTTGAGGACACAACCATTTGGAGTTCTTAGCGAGCGAAAAATTATTGTACTTAAAAATTACATTTACATACATATTTATACATTTTTTTGTTTTGCTCTCTCTTTGGAAGTAGTAGCGGAAGTAGGGTTGCTGGTAAGTATTTTAGTTAGGAGTAAATTCATGGTGGGTAAGTATAGGGTGATTATAATTCAGGATTTCATTATATATTAAATTTCTTATATATATTTAAAATTCGATGAGGTCTTCGCTCATGTCTTCTACATGTCGGGGGGCCTGCGGGTTCGTAACATGCACTAAGTCCTCGAGTTGTTGTGATGCCTTCTTGGCTTCGCTGACCAGGACAGTGAGTCGACGTTGGAGGGCCGAGGTAGAATGCTTTCGGGATTTTGGGGCGTCAACTTTTCGGTGTCCTGCTCCTTTTGGGACTTCCTGCTTTCCCACTATTCGTTTTGCCCTTTTCGCTTTCTGGACTCGTCCATTTGCGACCGGTTTACAGGGTTTGGGGGCTCTATTGGAACTGCTGGGCGTGGCTCGTGATAATGGCATGCGTGTAGAGCTGTGCAGCAGAGTATGGTGTGCGAGTCCACAGCGGAGGCAGCTGTCTGGAGAGTTACAGCTTCCCGTCGCGTACGTTGTCGCCAAACAATTGGTGCAATATTTGTGCACCTTCGCAGACTCGTATCGCTCGTCTGGAGTCATTGCCAGGAACGCACGACAGTGGCGCAATGAGTGGGTGTGGCAACACAGCCGACACTTGCCGAAGTTCTGTGATCTGAAAAGACATCGTTCGAAAAGCAATTTTAGTATGAGATGATGGAGAGTGGAGGTGTGCAGAGTTAAGCTTTTCGATAGAGAGGGAGAGGGGGATGTATAAGCTAAGCGGGTGGCAGAAGGCAGAGTTTGGTTATGTTGCGGGTGACCGTTCCGCCTTGAATGCGGATGTCTACCATGCGAACGTTTTGGTCAGGTCCGGGATGCAGGTCGTTATGCGACCTAGTCGCCATTCGTTTGGGGGTAGGAGGTCGTCTTTGATGACGACGAGATCACCTTCCTTCATATTTCGCTGGGATCCTTTCCATTTAAAGCGTTTTTGAAGATGGTGGAGTTATTCAGTTTTCCAGCGCTTGCTGAACTAATGATGGAGTACTCTTAATTTTTGCCATTTATTAATGAGTGAGAGATTTGCTGAGTTTGGCTCAGGGATCGAGAGTAAGGGTGCGCCTCGTAAGAAGTGGCCTGGGGTTAGTACTTTCAAGTTTTCGGTTGTTGAGACATAGGAGAGAGTGGTCTGGAGTTGAGTACCGCTTCGATGCTCATTAGGAGAGTGGTAAACTCCTCGAAGGTGAACTTTTGATTTCCAGCGACTTTAGTGAAGTGAGTATTGAAGCTTTTCACTGCCGCTTCCCAAAGTCCTCCCATATGTGGAGCGTAAGGCGGTATGAGCTGCCATGTAAGTCCGTGAATAGCATATTCTGTGGTGGTTTGTCCGAAACTTCCTCAAGGAAGGCGGATAGTTCTCTTTGTAGGCTTCGCTGTGCTCCTACGAAGGTTTGCCGTTGTCGGACAATATCTTGTGGGGAATGTGTCTTCGTCCTACAATTCGTGCGAATGCTGCCTCAACGCTTCTGCTGTAAGGTCGGAGCATACTTCCAGATGAATGGCCTTTGTCGAGAAACGTACGAATACACACACGTATGCTTTGGAATGGGATGCTCGGCAGAGAGTCGAGGTTTTGACGAGGAATGGGCCGGCGAAGTCTACACCGGTAGTATGGAATGAGAGTGTATATCTTCTACTTGTATATCGTGCATGTCTTGCACCGATTTTACCTTCTGGCGGATTCGGGGAATATGGTATTCCTCTTGGACCACGTGAATCATCAGCTGCTTTTCCGGGTGCAGTAGAGTTGAGTGGAAGAATTCGAGGTGGAGGAAGCAATATCAGGAATTATCGGGTATGATAATTGGATGACGCTCATCGTAGCTGAGGGCGGCATGAGTGAGACGTTCATTTGCACGCAGCAGTCCTGATTTATCCAAGAAGGGGTTGAGAGTACGGAGAGGATCTCTTTTTTCTATCGGACATTTCGACTCCAGGGCCGTGATGGCTTTTCCGAAATATTTTCGCTGGGTGACAGCTATGAGCCGAGTTTTTGCGAACTTTATGTCGCTTTGAGAGAGAGTGGTAGATGGCGGATTTGGCAGTTTCCTAGCCTTTTGTGCGAAACGAAATATTTACGCTGTTACTCTGAGAGCGATGGAAAAGGAGGAGAAATGGTCTAGAAAATCAGGAGATTCTAAAGCGTGGAATGCTTCAATTTGTCGTTGTTCGGGAGGGGACGAATGAGTTGGTGAGCTTTTCGGCCAAAGAGGGGATGGCCTAGTTAACCACTCGGGCCTTTCCACCAGAGTGAACAGTAGACGAGTTCTTGGGGCTTAGCTCCACGCGTACCTAGATCAGCTGGGTTGTCAGCGCTGGAGACATGTCGCCACGTAGCATTGTTCACGAGTTCGAGGATCTGAGGTGTCCTGTTCGCTACGTATGTTTTTCACGTCCATGGGGTTTTTCCAGCCATGCTAATACAATTGAGGAGTCTGTCCATTAAATTAGTTCATGAGGTGGCAGATTTAGGGATGATAGGATCTGCTTTACTAATTTTGCTAGTAAAACTGCTCCGCAAAGTTCCAGCCTGGGGATAGAGACGGTTTGTAAGGGGCCACTTTACTCTTGGCTGCGAGTAAGTGGGATGTAGCAGCATCACCTTGCTGGACTCGTAAATATACGCAAGCACAGAATGCTCTCTCGGAAGCATCTGAGAATCCGGGTAGCTGAATGGAACTGTTTGGGCGGAATTGCACCCATCGAGGTATCCTTATCTGTTCGATTGCGGCGAGATTTTTCCTGAAGGTGTTCCATTTGTGGAGTGAGATCGGCTTCACGGTTTCGTCCCAGTCTGTTCCTTCCATTCATAGTTGGTGAAGAAGAGTTTTCGCTGCTATCATTATGGGCGATAGCTATCCTGACGGGTCGAAAAGTTTCGCGAAAGATGAGAGGATCTGTCGTTTCGTGGCAGTGCCTGAAGATAACGGGGGGTCAACTGAGTACGAGAATGTGTCAGTGAGAGCATTCCATTATATTCCGAGGGTTTTTGTAGAACTTGCCTCTTGGAATTGGAGAAATTCTTCATCTAAAAGATCAGACTGGGGGATGTCTTTCAGCAGTGACTTGTGGTTTGCTGTGATCTTTTTTAACGGGGATCCGGCTGACTTGAGTACTTCGATAACTTGATGTATCGATTCGCCGGCTGAGTCTAGACTGTGTCCGCCTGAGAGGATGTCATCTACGTATGTCTCTCCTCTTAATATTTTTGATATGTGAGGGTATGTCTCCGAATGTGACCGTTTTTAGTTTAAAGTCTTCTATCGGACTATTGGGGGTTCTACGGAATAGAGCGCGTTGGAAGTCTTGGTCTTCTATATGGACGTATATTTGGCGGTACTTTTTTTCAATGTCGCCGTTAAATACATACTTATAAAGTCTCCATTTTAGAATAATGAGTCATTTTGGAGAACGGGGCCCGTATGTAATACGTCGTTGAGTGAGAGACCGGAATGCGAGGTTTTTGAGACATTGAAAACTACACGGACTCTAGTAGTTTTACTCCCAGGATTAATCACCGTGTGATGGGGTAGGTAAAAAGAGAAATATTTACCGTCGCGTATGATTTCTCGAGAATGGGTTGGTTCCATGTGGTCTAACGTTAGGTATTCCTCTAGGACTTCTGAATACGTGTTCCGAAGTTCATCTTTCTTTTCGTTAGTTCTTTCCACGCTGGGGTATTGCTGCTGTGCTGCAGGTCTGGAGTGCCTGAGTGCAATGGAGTCCGGGAATGCTGACTTGAATGGCAGCTTTACTACATACCGACCATCTTCTCGTCGATGAGTGGTTTTTTTGTAGAGAGCTTCACAATATGCATCATCGACTGTGTATGTGGGGGCCGGTGGTACCTCTTCTTGTTCCCAGAATTTCCTGAGTAATTCTCCTATTGATTCTGAAGGGGTTTCAATCACCTGAGTAGAGAATGATGAGATTTCTTCCACAACTGGTCCACTTAATATCCACCCAAATATTGTGTTTTGGGCTACTAAGCTGCCGCCTACATTAATTTTGAGTATTTTTGGGATTATATCGCTACCAATGACCATGTCTATTCTAGCTGGTGTAAAGCAGTTGGGGTCTGCTAATGGCAGTGAGAGATATTCTGTTAAATCTACATCTTTTATTTTGAAGGATGGGAGAGTGTGACATTTGAGGCAGTATTATCGCTTGAGCCGCGATTTTTACTGTTTTATTAGCTGAACATATCGTAATACAGCATATTCTATTCGAGTTTTGGACTGTGTTACCGCCCATGCCAGGAATTTGGTAGTTGGCTTTTGTGGAGGGGAGACCAAGTAACTTTTGTATACGGGATGTTACAAAAGTTTTTTGAGAGCCTTGGCCAATGAGAGCTCTGATGTGAGTTACTTCTCCTTTGTGGAGAATGGGAATATTTGCTGTGGGAAGCAATGTCCTTTCTTTGGTACTCGAATAGTGGGATAGAGTTTTTTTTCTACCGCTTTTATTTGCCTTTGAATTTTTTGATGCCTATCACTTGAGAAGTAGTGAGGTTTTTGGGGGTAAGGCGTGTGGTTGTTCGCAGTGTAATGGAGGAGGGAGTGGTGACGTCTTTGACAGTAGACGCACGTAAAGTTGCTTTTGCAATCTTTCTCCAAATGCGAGTACGCCAGGCAATTTTTGCAGTAGTTGTTGTCTTTAATGTACTTGTTCCGGTCTGAGACGGAAGTTCTCGAAATTTGACGCACGTTATCATCGAGAGGTTTGATTGGCATAGTTTACATGAAACTTGCCTTTTGTTTTGAGTATGGAACGATTTGGTTTTGTTTCGATAATTGAGTGTTGGAGGAGGGACCGCTGGTGTCCGTTGGGGGTAGCTGGGCTGACTGATCTTCGGCTTATTGGGTCTGTATGTGCAGAGTCGCTCCACGACCTCGTACCGAGCTGTCAGAAATTGGTCAATTTCTGACCATCGAGGTAACTCCTTCCTTGAGTTGAGTGATTGCTCCCAGAGAGCTAGTGTTTCTTCCGGCAGTTTTGAGGAGCAGAGGTAGACAAGCATTGGGTCCCAGCTTTCTGTAGATACTCCATTTGCCTGTAAGGTAGAAAGACGGTTATTTATTGTTGTCTGGATCTGTTGAATCCTTTCTCGGTTCTCTGTGTGGGCAGGTTGGATGTTAAACAACGTCTTTATTTGGCCTTCCAATACGATTCTTCTATTTTCGTAGCGTGCCTTGAGTGCATCCCATGCTAACGAGAAATTGTGGCCACTGAGTGGGTAAGTTTTGATGAGAAGTGCAGCTTTACCTCTTGTTTTCTGTCTCAAGTGGTATAGTTTCTGAACTTCGGATAATTGGGGGTGGTTGATGTTCAATGCTGTGAACATGTCCCTAAATGAGGGCCAATCTTCATATCCTCCATAGAAGATTTCTGTGTCACATGCAGGTACCTTGAGAAAGCTGAGTGAGTCAGCTTGTGTTGGGGGAGGGGGCATCTTTGTGATGGGGGTGTTTGACCGGGAAGAATCCACATTTTGTTGGATTTGGCCAAGTAGCTCACTTATTTGGATTTTCGTGAGCATTGCGTTGTCATTTGTGGTCTCGTAGGCCACTGTGCATGCTGAGCGGGTCTTCTCATCATCCACGTTGCTCATCTGTAGGTTTTGGTTGGCTGCCTCCACTAAATGTGCCTTTCCAGATGGTCCTTGAAAATTTTAGGGGCTGCTTCGGAATGAGTCTCTTCACTAGTGTTCCACCATTTACCGCAGAATTTTCCCTCTTCTTCCGCCTGGGATTTCGAGCGAGTTCTGGGTCCTGTAAGAGAGTGGAGGGATTGGGGTTTCTCCATTTTGTCCTCCATTGTGCGATATTAATTTTATAAAATTTTATTATAAAATATTTATTTATATTTACATATATGTAAGTATATATATTATTATTAATAAATTTATTTAGTGGGTAGCTTTTATGTTGTGTACTGTACTGTCTCAGTGCGTCTGATCACAGCAATGTATAAACTGGGTTTTATTATACCTTGTTTATATGCTGGGTGCTTTGCTTAGCTTATGCTATGTTCATTATAGGTATATATTGTGGTTATATCTTATTGTTTAGCGGATTTTGAGATTTTGCTCGAAGTTATAATTTAATTTATAAGATTATGTATGTGTATGACAAAGGAGTTTCATACACAGCACGAGCAAAATCCGCTAAACAAATGATGTTATGAGTAAGATGGGTGGGACTTACTTTGACATCCGGGCTAATAAATACAAACCAAAATTTCTTTCTGTTCTGGAGACGGGACGGGAGAGTGTTGTCTTCTCTTGTTGAGATTTTGATGGTGTCCCTTGTTGCTTATTAACGTGCTATATATATTTGTTATATTTATTTTTAAAAATTTTTAAATTTTATTAATTCTTTATTTTTTTTGTATGTGGCTATGTATTTATTTTCCACTCCTATTTTTTTAATTTTTTATTTTTTGTGTCACATATATGTAATTGTATATGTATGTATGTACATATACCATATACATAGGTATATGTATATATAAAATATATATTTTTCGTTTATATATTTTTTTTCACTGCTTTTAATGTTCACTGCTTTTTATGTTTATTTTGTTATGTTTTATGTCACTGCATGTACATATGTTCGACACTTTTCTATGCGTATGTATATATGTAGGTATTTTTTTTTATTTTACCGAATATTTTTGGTAATTATTTATGTACATAAATATGTAAATGGTCAGATTTCATTTTTTTTTGTGTTATGCCGGGTTTATTTTAATATATGAGTGTATGTTTAATGCTTCACTTTTTTTTTTATTTTGTGAACACACTATGTATTTATATATTGTACATATGTATATTGTAGCACAGCACTTGCACTATATGTATGTATTTTGTGTTTGTTTTTCTTTATAATAACATATATATATATATATATACTTTTTTTTAATTTTTTGTTTTAATTTGTATTTAGTTTTGTTATTTTGTAGCACAGAGCACTTGTGTATGCATTTTTTTTTTTTTGTTTATTTGTTTTTAATTTTGAATGTATTTTCACACCGCACTTTCCTTTTATTTATATATTTTTTCAACGCCCGCGTTCTGACAACCCGACTTTTCGCTCGCTTTACGTTTTTTTTTTAATTCGATCACGTTAAAATTAAATTAAAGTTTTGTTTTTTTTACAGTTCGCTCCGATAAGCGAATAATATTTCAACACTGTTGAATATTATTTTCTTAATATATATATACTTATATATATATATATATATATATATATATATATATATATTTTTTTTTTATTTACAAGTGAAACGCACTTTTGCTATTTGTTAGCCACAATATGCAAACAATATATTTATTTATTTTAGTTTTGCTCTCTCTTTGGAAGTCGTAGCGGAAGTAGGGTTGCTGGTAAGTATTTTAATTAGGAGTAAATTCATGGTGGGTAAGTATAGGGTGATTATAATTCAGTATTTCATTATATATTAAATTTCTTATATATATTTAAAATTCGATGAGGTCTTCGCTCATGTCTTCTACAGGTGTCATTTTGCTTAGATTAACAGGAAGGCTACACTTTCCTCTAGGAAGCGGACCAGGGACTTACCTATTCGAAAATACTGTATTTATTGTTCGTTTTGCTTGAAGTTCGGTACGTACACTTCTTTCTCGGAAGCAGACCGTGGACTGGCCTATTCGAACAAAGTGTACTTATTGCTCAAATTTCTTGAAATTCGTAGATAGCTTTTTATTTAGATTAACAGGAAAACTACTCTTCTTTCGGGAAAGTGGACCACGGACTGAGCTATTTAAAAAAATCTTAGTTATAGTTCGAATAACTTAGAATTAGGCACATAGGTGGCTTATTGCTTAGCTTAGCAGAATGTTTCATGCGGTTTTGCGTAGGGTTTGGGACTCCTCAGATGAAAAACAAAATCCAGTAAAAATGTAAATCAGCCGCGGATGAGAGACTCCCCTTTTGATGACGACCCCCGCAAATGTTTTAAGGATTACGTATTTAGGGCATGCGCCTGGAATGTCCGGTCCCTTAAAGTGCTGACCAGCTGACCGATGTCCTCATAAAGTTAAAGGTTATGTCCGCTGTTCAAGAAGTGCGATGGACGGGACAAGAACGGAAGAAGGTGGGGCTTTGCGAAATTTACTACAGCGGACATATAAAAGAGCGCAAATTTGGTGTCGGATTCGCGGTGGGAGAGAGACTCCTTCGTCGAGTACTGGCATTCACTTTGGTGGATGAACGTGTCGACACAATCAGGATCAAAACCAAATTCTTTAACACCACGCTAATTTGCGACCACGCCCAGATGGAAGAAAAGTATGACCTGATCAAAGATGCTTTTTACGGGCGTCAAAATTGTGCTTGGCGACTTCGAAAAATTCAGCCTCCACGCCTCCACATCTCCAAATAGACTGAAGCTGATCGATTTCGCCGGACCACGAAATATGGTTGTCTGTAGCACTAGACTCCAGCATAAGAAAATTCACAAATTCTGTCTCCAGATCGAAAAACTTTCAACCAGATCGATCACTTTGTGATAGAAGCAAGACAGTTCCTAGGTGCTTACACCGACTCGGATCACTATCTTGGCGCAGCGAAGATACACACGCACCTCGGTGTTTCGAAGAACGCCCGTCAACAAACCAAAGGATGGTTCGACGTTGAAAAGCTGCAATCACAAAAGACTGCCGATCGGTTTTCTACTCGACTTGCATACCTGCTCTCTGAGAGCACTCATCAGCCACCCGGCATAAGGGAACTGTGGGATGGCATTGAAAACTCCCTACGTACAGCTGCAAAAGGAACTATTGGATTTCGGAAAGGTCGCAAAAACAGCTGCTACGATGAGGACTGTCATGTCGCAGTGGAGAGAAGACAGACTTCCTACTTTGCAACCTAGCGATCGACCACAATCCGGGCGGGGTGTTATAGATACCGAGAGCTGAAGAGGGAAATAAAACGCATTTGCGGGAGAAAAACGAAAGAGATCGAAATGAGGGGGTGTGAAGAACTTGAGAAGCTGGCCGACAAGGGTAATGCTCGAAAATTCTACGAAAAGATACGTCGACTTACGGAAGATTTCAAGACCGGAACAAACTCTTGTAAGACCCAGAGTTGTGAGCTAGTGACGGATACCCAGAGTATACTCGATTTATGGAGGGAACACTTCTCCAGCCTACTGAATGGCAGTGAAAATGAAACACCCGGAGAAGGTGAACATGAAACTCCAAAAATGAAGATGGAAAAGTTGTCCCATTAGCCGTCTATGAAGAGGTCCGAATAGCAATCGATCGCCTAAAAACTAAAAAGCGGCGGGAACCGATGCATTAGCGGCCGAGTTATTCAAATACGGCGGTTAAGAACTGTTTGGGTGCATGCATCAGCTTCTTTGCACAATATGGCCAGATAAAAGCATTCCCGACGATAAGAACCTAAGTGTGCTCTGCCCAAACCACAAAAAAGGCGATCACACAGTCTGAGCCAACTAACGCGGAATAAGCCTTCTTAACATCGCACATAAGGTTCTATCAAGTGTATTGTGTAAAAGACTGAAGCCCACCATCAGCGTGGCTTATGACCTGGTAAGTTAACTATTGACCAGATATTCACCATACGCCAAATCTTGGAAAAGACACGCGAAAAGTAGATCGAAACACGCCCCCTTTCGTCGATTTTAAAGACGCCTTAGACAGCACGAAAAGGAGCTGCCTCTACACCACTATCTGAATTTGGTATCCCCGCAAAACTTATACGGCTGTGTAAACTAACCTTAAGCAGCACTAAAGGCTCTGTCAGGATCTCGGGAAGGACCTCTCCGAGCCGTTAGATTCCAAACGAGATTTCAGACAAGGTGACTCTTGATCGTGTGACTTTTTTAACTTCTTCTTCTTCTTCTTTATTGGCGTTGGCACCGCTTACGCGATTATAGCCGAATCAAGATAAGAGCGCCATTCTTCTCTTCTTTTGGCTGCCTGGGGCCAGTTGGAAATGCCAAGTGAACCCAAGTCACTCTTTCTCTGCTTCCACCAGCGGGTACTGCATCAAATACTTTCAAAGCTGGATTATTCGTAGCCATCCGGACCACATGGCCTAGCCAGCGTAGCCGCTGCTTTTCGATTCGCTGAACTATGCCAATGTCGTTGTATAACTCGTACAGCTCATCGTTCCATCGTCTGCGATATTCGCCGTTGCCAACTCGAAGAGGACCATAAATCTTACGCAAAACTTTTCTCTCAAAAACTCCTAACGCCGACTCATCTGATGTTGTCATCGTCCATGCTTCCCACCATATAGCAAAACGGGAATGATGAGGGACTTGTAGAGTTTGGTTTTCGTTCGCCGAGAGAGAACTTTATTTTTCAATTGCCTACTTTGTCCAAAGTAGCACCTGTTGGCAAGAATGATTCTGCGGTGGACATCCATGCTGACATTATTATTGGTGTTGATGCTGGTTCCGAGATAGACAAAATTTTTTACGTCCTCGCAGTTATGACTGTCAACAGTGACATGGGAGCCAAGTCGCGAATGCGATGACTGTTTGTGTGATGACAGGAGATATTTCGTCTTGCCCTCGTTCACTACCAGACCCATATCCTTCGCTTCCTTATCTAGTCTGGAGAAAGCAGAACTAACGGCCCGGTTGTTGAGGACCATAATGTCGATATCATCGGCGTACGCCAGCAGATGTACACATCATAAAAGTTTGTACCTCGCTCGTATTATTTCCTACAGCATTAAATTAAAAAAGTCAGATGTTAAAGGGTCACCTTGTCTGAAACCTCGTCTGGTATCGAACGGCGCGGAGAGGTACTTCCCGACCCTGACGGAGCTTTTACTATTGCTTAACGTCAGTTTACATAGCCATATAAGTTTTGCGGGGATACCAAATTCAGACATAGTGACGTAAAGGCAGCTCCTATTCGTGCTGTCGAAGGCGGCTTTAAAATCGACGAAACGGTGGTGGGTGTCGATTCTCATTTCACGGGTCTTTTCCAAGATTTGGCGCATGGTGAATATCTGGTCAATGGTTGACTTACCAGGTATAAAGTCATACTGATAAGGTCCAATCAGTTTGTTGACGGTGGGCTTTAGTCTTTCACACAATACGCTTAACAGGATCTTATAGGCGACATTAAGGAGGCTTATCCCACGAGAATTGACGCAGACTGTAGGGTCCCTTTTTTTTAAGGATTGGGCAGAGCACACTTAAATTCCAATCGTCGAGCTTGCTTTCATCCGACCATATTTTGCAAAAAAGCTGATGCATGCGCCTGATCAGTTCTTCACCGCCGTATTTGAATAGCTCGGTCGGTAAGCCATCGGTCCCTGCCGCTTTGTAATGTCAGCATTTAACTTTATGAGGACATCAACCAGCTGGGCAGCGGCACCTTCCCAATTAAGGGTCCGGACATTCCAGGTGCATGCCCTAAAATCGTAATCCTTAAAACATTTGCGGAGGTCGTCATCAAAGGGGGTCTCCCATTCGAAGCTTAAAATGGTTTTTCATTGGGTTGTTTTTTCATGTGGTGGGTTCCAAACCCTACGCACATTCGCATGGGATTCGCCTTCTCACTTTAGCTTGCCTCCAAACGGATGTTTGTTGGCTACCCAGGGGATACGTGGTCTAAGACCGGAAGTCATGAGCTGCTTCCACCATATGCAAAAGAATCGTTTCTGGCCATTCCCAGGTGACTGGCAGTCAAAAACTTTCCTCACTTGCGTGAACTGCTGCACACGCCCCCATCCCCCATAGCTTATTGCTGTAGAAAATAATACGAGCCGCAGAGCTGAATAGAAAAGGTGCAGTCTTCTATAACAGTGTACAGCTGCTGGCGTACGCCGAAGATATCAACAACCGCACAGTGAGTTCTGCTTTCTCCAGACTTGATAAAGAAGCTTTGTGAGTCGGTCTGGCAGTGAATGAGGGCAAGACGAAATATCTCCTGTCATCAAACAGTCATGGCTTTCGCGACTCCGCTCCCACGTCACTGTTGACAGTCATAACTTTGAAATCGTAGATAATTTCGTCTATCTTGAAACCAGTAACAATGTCAGCCTGGTAATGCAACGCAGAGTCACTCTTGCCAACAGGTGCTGCTTTGGAAGTAAAGTCCTCTCTCGGCGAACGAAAACCAAACTCTACAAGTCGCTCCTCATACCGGTCCTACTACATGGCGCAGAAGCATGGACCATGTCAACATCTGATGAGTTGGCTCTAGGAGCCTTCGAGAGAAAAGTTTTGCGAACGATTTATGGTCCACTGCGTACTGGCAACGGCGAATACCGCAGACGATGGATTGATGAGCTGTACGAGCTATTCGATGATATTGACATAGTTCAGCTAATGAAGAGACTGCGGCTACGCTGTCCGAATGGATGAAACCACTCCATATTTGAAAGTACCCAAAGCAGTACCCGCTGGTGGAAGCAGAGGAAGAGGAAGACCTCCACTAAGTTGGAAGGATCACGTGGAGACTCACCTGGCTTCACTTGGTATTTCCAACTGGTGCCAGATATCGAAATGAAGAGAGGAAGTGGCCCAGGAAAAAATCTTATTTATAGTTCGAATTACAATACTAAAAATTCGGTACATAGGTGGTGGCTTTTTGCTTAGCTTAACAGGAAGGCTATTCTCTTCTGGACCAGATGCTGAGCTATTCAAAAATATCTTATTTACGTTTCGATTTATTTGAAAATCGGTGCATGTGTAGTTTTTCATTCAGATTAACAGGAATACTACACTTTTCCCCGGGAAGTTGGCCACGGACTGACCTATTAAAAAAATCTTAGTTATTGTTCACTTTACTTGAAATTCGATACAGAGGTGCCTTTTTGGTTACATTAACAGGAAGCCTACTCTTCTCTCCAAGACGTGTACCAGTAACCGACCTATTCAAAAATGAATTCACTTGAAAATCGGTACATGGTGGCATTTCGCTTAGATTAAAAGGAAGTCTATACCTCTCTCCGCGAAGTGAGCCAGAGAATGGCCCATTTTAAAAAGGTGTACTTATAGCTCAAGCTTGAAATTCTGTACATTGGTGTTTTTATTAGTTTAACAGGAAACCTATTCATTCTCCGTGAAGTGAACGAAGAGCTGAGCTACTCAAAAAAATCTTATTTGTTTGGAATTCGGTACATAGGTTGCTGTTTGCTTAGATTAGCAGGAAGACTACACTTCTCTCCGGGAAGTGAACAAGAGACCGCCCTATTCGAAAAATTGTACTTATTTCTTAAACTACTTGAAATTCGCTACACAGATAGCTCTTTACTTAGATTAACAGGAAGACTACACTTCTCTCAGGGAAGTGTCCACGGACTGACCTTTTCGAAAAAAGTTTATTTATTACTGAATTCACTTGAAATTTGGTACATTGGTGGCATTTTGCTAAGACTAATAGGAAGGTTCTTCTTCTCTCCGTTGGGTAGACCGGAGACTGACCTATTCCAAAAAGTTTCTATACTAAAGGAATCTCTTGAAATTCGGCACATTGGTGGCATTTTGCTAAGATTAACAGGAAGGCTCTCTCTCCGCCAAGTGGACCAGGGACTGACCTTTTGAAAAAAATTTATTTACGGTTCGATTTACTTGAAATTCGGTACATAGGTGGCCTTTTGCTTAGATTAATAGGAAGACTACACTTCTCTATGGAAAGTGAATTAGGCGCAGACCCACTGGATAAAACTATTTATTGCTGGATTTACTTGAAATTCGGTTCATGGGTGGCTTTTTTTAGATTAACATGAAGACTCTTCTTCTCTCCGGAAAGTGGACCAGGGACTGACCTATTCCAAAAAAGTTTATTTATTACTGGATTTACTTGAAATTCGGCACGTAGGTGGCATTTTGCTAAGATTAACGGAAAGACCACACTTCTGTCAACGAAGTGGACCAGGGACTGGCCTACTCGAAAACAGTGTACTATTACTTAAACTACTTGGAATTCGGTACATAGTAGATATGTTTTTACTTAGATTAACAGGAACACGTTTGAACTACTTGGTATTTGGTACATAGATTGTTTCTTGCTTACATTAACAGGAAGTCTACACTTTTCTCCGGGAGTAGACCAGGGACTGGCCTTTTCTAAACAAGTACTGCTCGAATTACTTGAAATTCGATACATAGGTAGCTTTTTGCTTAGATTAGCAAAAATACTACCCTTTTCTCCGGTAAGTGGACCAAAAACTAAACTATTCGAAAAAGGTGATTTATGGATCGATTTACTTGAAACTCTGTACATAGGCGAACTTTGGCTTAGATTAACAGGTAGACTAATCTTCTCTCCGGAATTGGACCTATTCGAAAACACTGTATTTATTACCCGATTTACTTGAAATTCGGTACATACGTGACCTTTTGCTTAGATTAACAGGAAGACTATATTTCTCACCGTGAAGTTAACCAGGGCCTGTCCTATTTGGAAACAGTGTACTTATTTTATAAACTACTTGAAATTCGCTGCATAGATAGCATTTTACTTAGATTAACAGGGAGACTACTTTTCTCTCGGGAAAGTGGAAAGACCTATTAAAAAGTCTTTTTCGTTGTTCTATTTACTCGAAATTCGGTGCATAGGTGGTTTTTCTAGATAAACAGGCAGTCACTTTTTTCTTCGGGAAGTGAATCAGAGAGTGAGCTACTCAAAAAAGTATTATTTATTTGAAATTCGGTACATATGTGGCCTTTTACTTAAATTAACGGGTATTTCCGGGTAGTCAAATAGGGACTGACCATTAAATTTTTTTTATTTTTGTTTCTATTTATTTCAAATTCGGTATATGGGTGGCTTTTTGCTCAGATTAGCAAGAAGATTACACTTCACTTCGGGAAACGGACAAGGAACCGACATATTCAAAAAAGGCTTATTCAGGGTTCAATTTACTTGAATTTCGGTATATAGGTGGCTTTTTGCTTAGATTAGCAGAAAGACTACGCTTTTCTCCGGTAAGTGGACCAAAAACTAAATTATTCAAAAAAGATGACTTATGGAACGATTTACTTGAAACTCTGTACATAGGTGACCATTTGCTTAGATTAACAGGAAGACTACTTGACATCCGGCACGTACGTGGTATTTTGCTAAGATTAACAGGAAGCCTATTTGAAAAAAGTGTACTTATTTCTTAAAGGGACTTGCATATTCCAAAAAAGTTTATTTTTGGTTCCATTTACTTCAAATTTGGGGCATAGGTGGCTGTTTGCTTAGATTAACGGGAAGACGACTCTTTTCTGTGACATTGTACCTAGGACTTAATTATTCGAAAAAATTGTATTTTTCTTTCGATTTACTTGAAATTAGGTACATAGGTGGCTTTTTGCATAGGGAGACTACTTTTCTCCGGGGAATGTGGAACAGGGACTGACCTATTCCAGAAAAGTTTATTTATTACTTGATTCTCTTGAAATTCGGCACATTCGTGGCATTTTGGTAAGACAAACAGGTAGACTCTTCTTCTCTCCGGAAAGTGTACCAGGGGCTGACCCATTTAAAAAAATCTTGGTTATGGCTGGATTTATTTGAACCTCGGTACAGAGGTGACATTTTGCTTAGATTGACAGAAAGACCACACTTCTCTCCGCGAACTGGACCATGGACTGAACAACCAAGTACGATGAAATCCACTTGAAAAGTGTAGGTGGAAACCCGAAATGATTGAGTTTAAAGTGAAGTAAAGGATGACAGAACTTGTCAAATGCTTTGGTGAAGTCAGTGTAGATACATCTGCTTGATTACCATTTTTCTTACCATTACTGACATGGGTGGTGAATTCTAACAGGTTCGATAAAAGAGTACTTACTGCTTAAACTACTTGAAACTCGGTACATAGATAGCTTTTTACTTAGATTAACAGGAAAACTACTTTTCTCTCGGGAAAGTGGACCAGAGACTGACCTTTTCAAAAAAATCTTATTTATGGTTTGATTTACTTGAAATTCGGTTCATAGGTGCCTTTTTGCTTAGATAAACAGGGAGACTACACTTCTCTATGGAATGTAAACCAGTCACAGACCTATTGGATAAAATTATTTATAGCTGAATTTACTTGAAATTCGGTAAATAGGTGGCTTTTTTTCTTCTCTCCGGAGAGTGGACCAAGGACTGACCTATTTAAGAAAATATTGATTAAGGCTTGATTTAGTTCCGGAAAGTTGAATAGGACTGACTTATTTTTCTTGGTTCTATTTACTTGAAGTTCGGTGTATAGGTGGCTTTATTAGATTAACACGAAGACTCTCAGTTCCATACTTACTTATTTACTTGCTTTACTGGCGTAGACACTGCTTACGCGATTTTAGCCGAGTTAACAGCATTGCGTCATTCGTTTCTTCTTTTCGCTGTGTGGCGCCAATTGCAATTATCAAGTACAACCAGGTCCTTCTCTACCTGGTCCTTCCAACGGAGTGGAGGTCTTCTCTTCCTTCGCTTCCACCGGCGGGTACTGCATCGAAAACTTTCAAAGTTGGATTATTCGTAGCCATCCGGACCACATGGCCTAGCCAGCGTAGCCGTTGCTTTTTGATTCGCTGAACTATGCTAATGTTGTTGTATAACTCGTACAGCTCATCGTTCCATCGTCTGCGATATTCGCCGTTGCCAACTCGAAGAGGACCATAGATCTTACGCAAAACTTTTCTCTCGAAAACTCCTAACGCCGACTCATCAGATGTTGTCATCGTCCATGCTTCCGCACCATATAGCAAAACGGGAACGATGAGGGACTTGTAGAGTTTGGTTTTCGTTCGCCGAGAGAGGACTTTATTTTTCAATTGCCTACTTTGTCCAAAGTAGCACCTGTTGGCAAGAATGATTCTGCGGTGGACATCCATGCTGACATTATTATTGGTGTTGATGCTGGTTCCGAGATAGACAAAATTTTTTACGTCCTCGCAGTTATGACTGTCAACAGTGACATGGGAGCCAAGTCGCGAATGCGATGACTGTTTGTGTGATGACAGGAGATATTTCGTCTTGCCCTCGTTCACTACCAGACCCATATCCTTCGCTTCCTTATCCAGTGTGGAGAAAGCAGAACTAACGGCGCGGTTGTTGAGGACAATAATGTCGATATCATCGGCGTACGCCAGCAGCTGTACACTCTTATAGAAGATTGTACTTTCTCTATTCAGCTCTGCAGCTCGTATTATTTCCTCCAGCATTAAATTAAAAAAGTTACACGATAAAGGGTCACCTTGTCTGAAACCTCGTCTGGTACCGACGAGAGGTCTTTCCCGATCCTGACGGAGATTTTAGTGTTGCTTAACGTCTGTTTACACAGCCATATAAGTTTTGCGGAGATACCGAATTCAGACATAGTGGCGTAAAGGCAGCTCCTATTCGTGCTGTCGTAGGCGGCTATAAAATCGACAAAGACATGGTGGGTGTCGATTCTCTATTCACGGGTCTTTTCCAAGATTTGGCGCATGGTGAATATCTGGTCCATGGTTGACTTACCAGGTCTAAAGCCACTCTGATAAGGTCCAATCATTTTGTTGCCGGTGGGCTTTAGTCTTTCACACAATACGCTCAACAGGATCTTATAGGCGACATTAAGGAGGCTTATCCCACGATAATTGACGCAGACTGTAGGGCCCCTTTTTATAAGGATTGGGCAGAGCACACTTAAATTCCAATCGTCGAGCATGCTTTCGTCCGACCATATACTGCAAAGTAGCTGATGCATGCACCTTGTCAGTTCTACATCGCTGTATTTGAATAGTTCTGCCGATAGGCCGTCAGCTCCAGTCGGTTTGTTGTTTTTTAAGCGAGCGGTTGCTATTCTAACTTTTGCATGGTCAGGTAGTGGAACGTTTTGTCCATCATCGTCGATTGGGGTTTTGGGTTCACTAACTCCGGTTACTCCATTTTCACTGCTATTCAGCAGACTGGAGAAGTGTTTTCTCGATAAATTTAATATGCTCTGCACATCGGTGGCTAGATCACCTCTTTGTGTCCTACAGGAGTCTGCTCCGGTCTTGAAACCTTCTGTAAGTCGTCATATCTTTTCATAGAATTTTCGAGCATTAACCTTGTCGGCCAGCTTCTCAAGCTCGTCCTACTCACGCATCTCGGCCTTTTTCTTTTTTGGTCTGCAGATGCGTCTTGCTTCTTTTTTCTGCTCTCGGTATCTGTCCCATCCCGCACGTGTTGTGGTCGATCGTAACGTTGCGAGGTAGGCAGTCTATTTTCTCTCCTCTGCGACACGGCAGTCTTAATCGTACCAGCTGTTTTTGCGACCTTTACGAAATCCAATAGTTTCGTTTGCAGCTGTACGTAGGGAGCTTGGAATGCGGTCCCACAGTTCCCGTATACCGAGTTGCTGATGAGTGCTCTCAGAGATCAGGAGTGTAAGTCGAGTAGAAAATCGTTCGGAAGTCTGTTGTGATTGCAGCTTCTCGACGTCGAACTTTCCTTGTGTTTGTTGACGGGCGTTCTTCGAAACACAGAGGCACGTGCGTATCTTCGCTGCAATAAGATAGTGGCCCGAGTCGATGTTGGGTCCTCGGAGAGTAAGCACGTCAAGAACACTGGAGACATGTCTTCCATCTATCGCAGCATGATCGATCTGGTTTTGTGTTTTTCGATCGGGGGTCAGCCAAGTGGCTTGATGTATTTTTTTGTGCTGGAATCTTGATCTACAGACAACCATATTTCTGGCGAAGTCGATAAGCCTCAACCCAGTAGGGGATGTTTCGTTGTAAAGGCTAGAGGATGTTTCCAACTGTCGTACCAAAGATTCCTTCTTTTCCCACCCTGGCATTAAAATCGCTAAGCACGATTTTCACATCGTGTCGGGGGCAACGCTCATAAGTATGCTCTACACGCTCATAAACGGCATGTTTGGCCAATTCGTCCTTCTCTTCCATCGGGGCGTGTGCGGAAATCAACGACATATTGAAAAATTTTGCTTTGATTCGGATTGTGGCGAGACGCTCATCCACCGCGGTGAATGCCAGTACTCGACGACGGAGTCTCTCTCCCATCACAAATCCGACACCAAATTTGCGCTGCTTTATATGGCCGCTGTAGTAAATGTCACAAGGACCTACTCACTTTCGTCTCTGTCAGTCCATCGCTTTTCTTGGACGGCGGTGATGTTAGCCTTTATTCTTCCGTAGTTACGGGTAGTAAAATAGGGACTGACCTATTAAAATTTTTTTTTTATTCCATTTGCTTGAATTGCTAACTTCGGTACATGTGTGGCGATTTGCTTAGGCTAACAGGAAGACTATACTTCACTCCGGGAAACAGACCAGGAACCGACGTATTCAAAAAATAATCTTACTTATGGTTCTATTAACTTGAATTTCGGTGTATGGGTGGCTTTTTGCTTAGATTAACAGGAAGACATCTCTGCAGAATGTGGACCAGGCGCAGACCTAATGGATAAAATTATTTATAGCTGGATTTACTTGAAATTCGGTACGTAGGTGGCTTTTTTTTAGATTAACACGAAGACTCTTCTTCTCTCCGGAGAGTAGACGAAGGACTGACCTATTTAAAAAAGTCTTGATTATGGCTGGATTTATTTGAAATTTTGTACATAGGTGGCCTTTTACTTAAATTCACGGGTAGTAATGGGTAGTGAAATAGGAACTGACCTGTAAAAAATCTTTTTTGTTTGTATCTATTTACGTCAAATTTGGTACATAGGAGGCCTTTTGCTTAAATTAATGGGTAGTTCCTATCCAAAAGATCTTGTTTTGATTCTATTTACTTGAAATTCGGTACATGGGTGGCTATTTGCTTAGTTTAATAGGAAGACTGCACTTATCTCCAAAAGTAGATCAGAGACTGGCTTTTCTAAAAAAGTGTATTTATTGCTCGAAGCATTTGAAGCTCGGTACATAGGTGCCTTTTTTTAGATTAACACAAGACTCTTCTTCTCTCTGGAGAGTGGACCAAGGGCTGACCTATGTAAAAAAATCTTGATTATGGCTGGATTTATTTAAAATTCGATACACAGAAGACTTTCTTCTTAGATTAAAGGAAAACTAATTTTCTCTCGGAAAAGTGGACCAGGGACTGACCCATTCAAACAAAGCTTATTAATGGTTTGAACTACTTTAAAATTGGTTCAGATGGTTTCTTGTTTAGATTAACAGGAAGTCTATATTTTTCTCCGGGAAGTGGACAAGGGACTGGATTATTCCAAAAAAGTTTATTTTTAGTTCTATTTACTTCTAACTCGGTACCTAGGTGACGTTTGCTTAGATTAACAGATAGACGACTCTTATCTGTGGACCAAGTACTGTATTATTCGAAAAAAATGTATTTTCCTTTCGATTTACTTGAAATTCGTTACATAGGTGTCTTTTTTTTAGATTAATAGGAAGACCAGAGAATAAGGTTTTCAAAAAAATTTTATTTATGGTATAGCTGGATTTATTTGAAATTCCGTACATAGGAGGCCTTTTGCTTAAAGTAACGGGTAGTTAATATATATATATAATTGGCGATCCTGTTATTAAAGAACAGAAATTTAAATGCACATATTAAAACTTTTTAAAATAAATTCTAAAAAAATACATATGTATGTACAATATATGCGTGTTTGTGTGTAACAAAAATGTACAGGACTAAATTTAAATTTGTACGATGTTCAAAATGTGTGCGTGGAATCCTAAAATAATAAATAACGTCTATTATAAACTACAAAAGAAGAGTCAAACAATAATGGTTCCTGCCCGTTCGGTGTTATCGCTATTTTTACTGTGGATGTGTTATCTGCGCAATTCAATTACTAAATTTTCTGCTGTTCTTTTTGCGACAAGAAACAAAAACAAAAAACAAATTAATAAAAGGAAATTCAACATCGATTCTGCTGTGATTCAATCAGTGAAACTGAATTGATTATTTATAAAGACTAAAAATATCAACTAACGCTTCAATCAGCAATCAACAATATTATCTAATATTTAGAACAGATCAGTATCAGGTTTCTATTAACTGTAACAAATTATTATTAATCTTTAAATTTGTATATATGTATATATGTGTTATTTAACTTTTTAAATTAAGTTAATTTTGTAAACTCTTTCTCTAAACATGCATAGATCACCCATACGCACACGTAATTTTACAACAACAGTATAGAAGTTTGTTTCTAGATATGAATAAAAAATTTAAAATTTTATTTTTTTTAATTTAAAAAATTCTTGTTTGTTTGAAAACGAAAATTATAAAATTTCAGAAAATGAAAATATTTGAAGTTAAAAATTCAGTAACACGAAAATTGAAAAATTCTAAATATTAAGTGAAAAATGTTAAAGCAGATTCTTACAATTACTCCCCCTCCAGTGAAACGAATATTTATTAATATTAATTAAGGTTAAATGTAAATTTTTTTGTTTGGTGTTTGTCAGTGTAGTTGTATTTCAAGAAGAAGTAGTTTACATACTGTTTGCAGGTTTAAGTAAATCTATTGATATTGTTTTAATTTTATTTCCATATTGTATTTCAAAAGTTTTGTTATCTTTGGATATAACTTGGATATAACTTCAAATGGTCCTTCATAAGGTGGTTGAAGATTAGACTTTTGAATAACTTTAACAAATACGTATTCACAAATACTTAAATTTTTAGGAATGAAACTATTTTCTATATTATGATGTATTACCTTCGATCGAACAAGTGAGAAATGTTTTCTTAATTTAGAAAGAATTTCATTTGTATTTTCGAAGTCGTTATTATAATTATTATTGGAAACCATAAGTTCACCCGGAAGTCTCAGTGTTTAGCCATATACTAATTCAGCTGAAGAACATACATCTTCCTTAATCGCTGTTCGTAAACCGAAAAGAATCCACGGTAAAATTTCAGACCAATAAATTGAATCATTTGATGCTGTAATTGCAGTTTTCAAAGTTCCATGAAATCTTTCAATCATTCCGTTTGACTGTGGATGATATGGAGAATGGTGTATTTTGTGAGAACCTAATAACTTTGTTAATTCATTAAATAATTTTGAAGTAAATTGTGTTTTTTTGATCTACCGTTATATTGAGTGGAATACCGAAACGAGGAACATAATTTTGAATAAATGTAGTTGCAACAGAAACAGCTGAAATGTCTTTAAGTGGATATGCTTCCGACCATCGAGTATGTCTGTCAATGATTGTTAATATGTATCGATTATCTTTTGAAACTGGAGGAGGTCCTACTAGATCCATATGAATATGTTCAAATCGTCCAGAAGGAATTGGAGTTTTAAGGTTCTTAGTAACTTTAGATTTAGGCCAAAAATATTTAGATTGAATTAGACGTCGAGTTGTTCGAACACTTGGATGTGATAAAGAACGATTTTTTTCAAAAATAATTTTTCTCATTGAATTAGGGACATATTGAGATTTATAATGGGTACATTAATTTATTTTAAATAACTATTAGCATTTGGATCTGAAATAATATTTTTAAGTATTTCGTCTTTTTTGTTGTTCTTCATAAAGATATTGGAAATTTATATCTTTTGTTGAAATTGAATTATTTTTTGGAATACGAGAAAGAAATTCCGCAAATTTATTATCTTTACCACAAATATATCTAATATCATTAGTAAATTGGGCAATATATTTATTCTAAATGTCTAATTTGACGAGGAGATCTATCTGCTTTAGAATTTAGAGCATGTGTAAGTGGTTTATGATCAGTGTAAACAGTAAATACTCTACCCTCGAGAAAATGTTTAAAGTGTTTAATTGAATTATATATTGCCAAAAGTTCTCTACCGGATGTTGAATAATTAAATTCAGTTGGAGTTAATTTTCGCGAAAAATATGCTAACGGTTCTAATGTGTTATTACTCTTTTGTTGTAAAACAGCTTCAATAGCAACATTTGAAGCATCGACTGCAATTGATAATTGACCGTTTTTGTCCAAATGTGTTAATAAAGTTTTTTGTGCGAAAAGTTTTTTGTGCGAAAAGTTTTTTAACATTTTCAAAAGCTTGTATGGCTTCATCTGTCCATTTATTTAAGTTTATTTTTAATTGTAAATGTTAACATTTCGTGCAGAGGACTTAATTCTGCTGCTAATATTTTAATATACCTATGATAATAATTTACCATACCTAAAAATTTTTGTAATTTGTTAATCTACAGAGGTTTTTCAAATTCTAAAATTGTTTCAATACGGTCTGATACCTTCACTTGAACTTTCATAGCTAAGAAAATTTAATTTAACATTTTGCAGGTTTAATATTTAAATTGTAAGTAATCTTTTAAATACTGATTTTAATTGTTCAATATGTTGATCTTCATTATCACTAACTACTAGACTATCATCGATGTAAGCTAAGAAAATTTAATTTATTTGTTCCAAAAACACATTTTTCAGGTTAATATTTAAATTGTAAGTTTCAAATCTTTTAAATACTGATTTTAAATGTTCAATATGTTGATCTTCATTATTACTAACTACTAGAATATCATCGATGTAAACTAATACGAAATCTGATCCAGAAAATACTTAATTAATAAATCGTTGAAATGTTTGAGCACTGTTACTAAGTCCGAAAGGCATACGTACAATTTCAAACATTCCGAAAGGGGTGGTTATTGCTGTTTTGTGTATATCTTCCTCAGCCATTGGTATTTGATGATATGCACGAACTAAATCAATTTTTGAAAATATTCATTATTTTTTAAATCAATATTTAAATCGTGAATGTGAGGTAACGGATATCGATCTGGAATAGTTATAAAATTTAATCTTCTGTAATCCCCACATGGTCTCCAATCATTTGGTTCTTTTTTGGGAACTAAATGAAGAGGTGATGCAGTATATAAATTTGATGGTGGCCAAATACCAGTTTTAACTAGAAATTCGGATTCAGTTTTTACTATCTTTAATTTAATAGGATCAAGACGACGAGGTTTATAAAAAGGAAGAATCCCTTTTGTTTCAATTCTGTGAACCGTGCTGCACTTGTTTAGTGTAATCTGGTTCACAAGTAATAGATGGAAATTCATTTAAAATATTCGTAAATTTTTTTTCAATAATGCGAATTCGAAGAGAGAAAATGTCGCAAAAACCAGTAGATCCAGAAATTTTAAATTTTGTAGTTAAATCTGTTATTTCTTTATTTTTGATATCTACTAAAATTCCAAATTTTTATAAAAAATTAGCACCAATAATTGGAGTTGAAATATCGGCAATAATAAATGGAAATTCGAAATCTCTTCTTAAACCTAAATCAAGTTTTAAAAGTTTTGTTCCAAACGTTTCTATATTAGATCCATTTGCAGCTGAAAGTTTAAGATCAGAATTTCTTTTAAATGATTTGAATTTTGAAGATGGTATAACTGAAACGATTGCGCCTGTATCAATCAAAAAATTTATTTTGTTAAATTTATCGAAAATAAAAAGGCGATGTGTAAGTTTACTAATATTTCCATTATCAGCCACAGTCTTAATAGAACATTTTAGTTTAAGAAATTTGCATTTGAAATATTTGTGCTTATTTTAAAATTGCAAGGTCGAACGCATTTGAAGGCATTATTCTTAAATTTTTGATGATACCAACATATATTACTTTGATTGTTATTATTCCTGGGTCATGAAGAATTTCTTGATCTAGATCTATATCTATCTCTAGATCTAGATCTAAATTGTAATTCATTAATATCTTCTGTAATTTTGCTTAAAGTTTGATACATTCCAGTTGTTAAGTCAGTTAAATTTTTAATACATTGTTCTAAAATATTATTATTATTAAAGATTGAAGCTATTGAAGCTACTTGAGATTTATTAATTAAATCGAAAATTTTGTCAGCCTAAATAATAATTTCATCTTTATTTTGGTTACTAGAAGATGTTAAATGAATTTGAATTTGTTGAGGTAGTTTACGAATCCATAATTTAAAAAGTAATTCGTGATTAACAATTGAATCTGAACCAGTTAAAGATTTCATATATCTAAAAAGTTCTGAAGGTGAACGATCACTAAGTTCCGTATTTGAAAATAATTGTTCCAATCTCTTTTCTTCACTAAGAGAAAATCTCTCACAAAGAACTTTCTTAATAGTTTCGTATTTATTCGAAAAGAGAGGTTGATTAATATTTATCATCGATAATTTGGAAAACAGTTTCTTGTTGAAGAGCAATTAAAACATTCTGAAATTTAATGTTGTCATTATAAATGTTGTTAATTTCAAATTGTCCCTCAACAAGCAAAAACCATGCTTCAGGACATTCATTCCAAAACGGAGGTAATTTAATAGAACTGGAATTCGGTTTAAAATTTTGTGTATGAATGTCTTGTGTTAAATTTTGTGTAGTATTTAAATCTGTATTAGAGTTTGTGATTTCATTTTTTGTTTCTGTTGTTGTAAAATTACGTGTGTGTATGGGTGATCTATGCATGTTTGGAGAAGGAGTTTACAAATATTTAAACTAAAATTAAATTAAGGTTTGAAATGCGATATAAAATTAAAAAAAATTAATAATGCTCGTATACTCGTATATGTATATTTTTCAAATAAATAACTTGCTGTGATTTTTCTTGATATAAGAATTGTTGATATTGATGTCGATTGAAACGTTAGTTGTTATTTTAATTCCTCATAAATAATCAATTCAATTTCAATGAATGAATAACAGCAGGATCGAAGTTTCCTTTTATAAAATTGTTTTTTTAATTACTTTAAAGAACAGTACAAAATTTAGTAAATTGTTTGATTCTTCTTTTTTAGTTTACGATAATCGTTATTTAAAGAATTCCACACACAAATTTCGAAAATTGTATAATTAAAATTCAATGGCACAAATTTTTGATAATACACAAGCACACACATAAAGGGTGGTTAAATTTTCAAGGGCCGATGTTGATTTTAAATAAAACACAAACTATTTAGGAAATTATTGAAATTTTATTTTATTATGATATATTGGTATTACTCAATTATGTATGTAACAAAATATCGGCCAAATGAGCACCGCGACCTCGGCGGCACACCTCCATACGATGGTCCAAATTTTCGATGACGCTGAGGCATAATGGAGTTTCTATGCCGTTAATGTGCCGAATTATCTCATCCTTTAGCTCTTGAATTGTTGCTGGCTTATCGACGTACACCTTCTCTTTCAAATAACCCCAGAGAAAAAAGTCCAACGGTGTCAAATCACATGATCTTGGGGGCCAATTGACATCGCCATTACGTGAGATAACACGGCCATTGAATTTGTTGCGCAAAAGAGCCATTGTGGTGAAAATGTGCCTCATCACTGAAGATGATTTTCTTCGAAAATTTTCATAATAAGTCTGGATAACTTTAACACGTTGTTGGATTGTGTATCTCTCCATGGTTCAAATTGAGTAAGTCTGAAATAGAGAAATGTCAAATTAAATTCGGAAAAAAACTTGGCGTTTAGGTGTGGTTCACATTCAACATCGGCCCTTACAATTTAACCACCCTTTATATATATATATATATATATTTTAAAAAAGTTTATTTTAAACAGTTTTAGTTTAGAGGATCGCCAATTATATAGAAGTTTGTTTCTATATATATGAATAAAAATTTTAATATTTTTTCTTTACATAAAATTTATTTCACAATTCTTGTTTGTTTGAAAATGAAAATTATAATATTTCAGAAATTGAAAACATTTAAAGTTAAAAATTCAGTAACATGAAAATTGAAAAATTCTAAATTGTAAGTGAAAAATGTTAAAGTAGATTCCTACAAACAGAAACACAAAGCGAAATCACGAACTTTAATACAGATTTAAAGGCAACACAAAATTTAAAACAAAACATTTCTACACATAATTTAACACATCTTGAAGATAATTTTACACCGAATTCCAAATCAATTAAATTACCTCCGTTTTGGAATGAATGTCCTGAAGCATGGTTTTTGCTTGTTGAGGACAATTTGAAATTAACAACATTAATAATGATAACATTAAATTTCAGAATGTTTTAATTGCTTTTCAACGAGAAAATATTATCAAAATTATCGATGTTATTAATCTACCTCCGTTTTCGAATAAATACGATACAATTAAGAAAGTTTTTTGTGAGAGATTTTCTCTTAGTGAAGAAAAGAGATTGGAACAATTATTTTCAAATATCGAACCTGGTGATCGTTCACCTTCAGAGCTTTTTAGATATATGAAATCTTTAACTGGTTCAGATTCAATTGTTAGTCACTCGTAAACTACCTCAACAAATTCACATTCATTTAACTTCTTCTATTAATCAAAATAAAGATGAAATTATTATTTTGACTGACAAAATTTTTGATTTAATTAATAAACCTCAAGTGCCTTCAATACGTATACATTCATTTTTTAATAATAATAATGGTTTATAACAATGTATTCAAAATTTAACTGGTTTAACAACCGGAATGTATTAAACTTTAAACATAATTGCAGCACATATTAATGAATTACAAATTAGATCAAGCTTTAGATCTAGAGATAGATATAGATTTAGATCAAGAAATTCAACAAGACACAGAAATAATATTAATCAAAATAATATTTGTTAGTATCATCAAAAATTTAAAAAAAGTGCCTTCAAATATGTACAACCTTGCGATTTTTAATCAAACACAAATATTTCAAATGCAAATTCTTTAAACAAAAACGTTCCATTATGATGGTGGCTGATAATGGAAATATTAACAAACTTACGCATCGCTTTTTTATTTTTGATAAATTCAACAAATTAAATATTTTGATTGATACAGGCACAGTCGTTTTAAATAATTTTAAATGAATTTCCATCCATTACTTGTGAACCAAATTACACTAAACAAGGGCAACACCATACGGTTCACAGAATTGAAACAAAAGGGATTCTTCCTTTTTCACGATTTAAATATTAATTTAAAAGATAAAACAATATTTTCGAAAATTGATTTAGTTCGTGCATATCATCAAATACCAATGGCTGAGGAAGATATACACAAAACAGCAATAACCACCCCTTTCGGAATGTTTGAAATTGTACGTATGCCTTTCGGACTTAGTAACAGTGCTCAAACATTTCAACGATTTATTAATTAAGTATTTTCTGGATCAGATTTCGTATTAGTTTACATCGATGATATTCTAGTAGTCAGTGATAATGAAGAGATGTTGAACATTTAAAATCAGTATTTAAAAGACTTGAAAATTGCAATTTATATATTAAATCTGCTAAATGAGTTTTTGGAACAAATAAATTAAATTTTCTTAGCTATGAAATTTCAAGTGAAGGTATCAGACCTTCTTTAGAACGTATTGAAACAATTTTAAAATTTGAAAAACCTCTGTCAATTAAGAAATTACAAAAATTTTTAGGTATAGTAAATTATTATCATAATATACCTATGATAATAATTTGCCATAAAATGTTAGCAGCAGAATTAAGTCCTCTGCATAAAATGCTAACATTTACAATTAAAAATAAAGATAAGAAATTAAATTGGACAGATCAAACCACAAAGATTTTGGAAGTGTAAAAAAACTTTTCGCACAAAAAACTTTATTAACACATTTTGACAAAAACGGTCAATTATCAATTGCAGTCGATGCTTCAAATGTTGCTATTGGAGTTGTTTTACAGCAGAAGAGTAATACCAGTAATAAATTAAGACCAACTGAAATTATTTATTCAACATTCGAAAGAGAACTTCTGGCAATATATAATTCAATTAAAAACTTTAAACATTTTCTTGAGGGTAGAGTTTTCACTGTTTACACTGATCATAAACCATTTCTAAAGCTGTTAGATCTCCTCGTCAAATTAGACATTTAGAATATATTGCACAGTTTACTAATGATATTAGGTACTTTTGTGCTAAAGATAATAAAATTGCTGATACTCTTTCTCGTATCCCAGAAATTAATTCAATTCCAACAAAAGATATAAATTTTCAATACCTTAATGAAGAACAACAAAAAGACGAAATACTTAAAAATATTATTTCAGATTCAAATGCTAATAGTTATTTAAAATAAATTAATGTACCTATTATAAATCTCAATATTTGGTGTGATGTTACACAAACACCTTTTAGACCATATGTTCCTAATTCAATGAGAAAAATTATTTTTGAAAAAATTCATTCTTTATCCAAATGTTCAAACAACTCGACGTCTCATTCTATCTAAATATTTTTGGCCTAATATGCGTAAAGAAATTAATAGTTGGACATCATCTTGCATTAACTGTCAAAAATCTAAGGTTACTAAGAACATAAAAACTCCAATTGAAAAGATTAATATTCCTTCTGATTCATATGGATCTAGGAGGACCTCTTCCAGTTTCAAAAGAGAATCGATACATATTAACAATCATTGACAGACATACTCGTTGCTCGGAAGCATATCCACTTAAAGACATTTCAGCGGTTTCTGTTGCAACTACATTTATTCAAAATTATGTTCCTCGTTTCGGTGTTCCACTCAATATAACGGTAGATCAACGAACACAATTTACTTCAAAATTATTTAATGAATTAACAAAGTTATTAGGTTCTCACAAAATACACACTTCTCCATAACATTCACAGTCAAGTGGGATGATTGAAAGATTTCATGGAACTTTGAAAACTGCAATTACAGCATCAAATGATTCAATTTATTGGTCTGAAATTTTACCGTGGATTCTTTTCGGTTTACGAACAGCGATTAAGGAAGATCTATGTTTTTCAGCTGAATTAGTTTATGGTCAAACACTGTGGCTGCCAGGTGAACTTATTGCTTCTAATAAGAATTATAAGAACGAAATCGCAAATACAAATGAAATTCTTTCTTAATTAAGATGACATTTCTCACTTGTTCGATCAAAAGTAATACATCATAATAAATAAAATAGTTTCATTCCCAAAAATTTAAGTACTTGTGAATATATATTTGTTAAAGTTATTCATAAGTCTAATCTTTAACCTTTAATCTTTGAAGGACCATTTAAAGTTATCTCCAAACATAACAAAACTTTTGAAATACAATATGGAAATAATATTAAAACAATTTGAATAGAACTACTTAAATCTGCAAACATTATGTCTACGACTTCTTCACGAAACACAAATACACTGACAAACACCCAAGAAAAAAAATTACATTTAACCTTAATTAATATAATTAAATATGCATTTCACTGGGGATAGGAATCTATTTTAACATTTGTAACTTACTATTTTCAACTTATCAATTTTTATGTTACTGAATTATCAACTTCAAATATTTTCATTTTCTAAATTATTATAATTTTCATACATCATACTTCTTGTGAATTAAATTTTATTTAAAAAATAAATATTAAAGTTATTCTTTAAATTTATAAATACGTGTATACATATAGACTAACATCTATAGGTAGTTTTTACTTAGATTAACAGGAAGACTACACTTCTACCCGGAAAGTGAACCAGCTGGCCTATTCGAAAAAATCTTGATTATGGCTGGATTTATTTGAAATTATGTACACAGACAGTCCACAAAGTGGACCAGAGGCTGGGCTTTTCTAAACAAGGGTATTTAGTGACTTTTCGCTTCGATTAGCAGTAAGACTACCCTTTTCCGGTGAGTGGACCAAAAACTACACTATTCCAAAAAAAATGATTTATGGATCGATTTACTTGAAATTCGGTACATAGGTGACCTTTTACTTAAATTAACTGGTAGTTCCGAAGAGTGGAATAGGGACTGACCTATTAAAAAAAATGATTTTCTTGGTTCTATTTACTTGAAATTCGGTGCATAGGTGATTTTTTAGATTAACAGGCAGTCACTTCTTTCTCCGCGAAGTGAACGAGTGAGCTATTCAAAAAAATATTATTTATTTGAAATTCGGTATATAGGTGGCCTTTTACTTAAATTAACAGGTAGTGAAATTGAAAAATCTTTTTTTTGTTTCTATTTGCTTCAAATTCGGCATATCCTTTTTGCTTAGATTAACAGGAAGACTACACTTCACTCCGGGAAATGGTCCAAGATCCGACCTATTCAAAGAAATCTTATTTATAGTTCAATTTACTTGAATTTCGCTATATAGGTGGCTTTTTGCTTAGATTAACAGGAAGACCACACCTCTACGTAAAAGGTTTATTTATAGCAGAATTAACGTGAAATTCGTTACATAGGTGGCTTTTACTCAGATTAATAGGAAGACCAGATGCTGAGCTTTTCAAAAAAATCTTATTTATTGCTGAATTTATTTGAATTTCGGTACATAGACCTATTAGAAAAATATTTTTTTTGGTTCTATTTACTTGAAATTCGGTACATTTGTTGGAAAAACATCGAGACGCAAAACCACAAATTGGAGGAGGAGCTCGGCCGAAAATCCCTTCAGCGGTGTAAAAGCGCCAATTCGTAGCGGAATCTCCAGCTCCGTACTCGGTCGATAATATTTGCATACCATGATCTCGCTGGTAAGGGAGAGTCAACGCTTTCTCTCGGTGTCGCTATATTCAGTGTTCAGAGGGCCAGCTTCGTCAAGCGTCTTTGTACGCCTTCTCCTTCACTCTGTTTCTGAATGAAACTCGCAAAGCGTTTGTGCAGCTACTCCACTGTTCCGTGTCTCTCGAACAAAAATTCTTCCGCATACCTTAATAGCTCCTTTCGATTGAGGTAGTAAAACCATGTCACCTTGAGCATGGCTGCCTCGTTATCTCGCCTGATGTCTTCTTCTTACGTTTTCTTCTTACTTTAGAGTCCCTGTTCGGGCACCAGTTGTAACGGCGCTCTCCCACTTGGTTGGGGTTAGCTCAGCGTCGCCAAGGGTTTCTACTGTAAAATAACAACACGCTATTTTAAGGCTACAACTAATTCAGTTTAATTCGTTCGTTCGGTTTTTATCTAAGAGATGGAGTTATTGTCCGTAGGACTAGTGTTACGTGTCGCATCATGTCATACTATACGGCGCTGAAAACGTGTTTATTCGCGCTTTGACAATTTTTCGATTGATTGACAATTCGCTATATTTTACAAGGCGAAAAAGCAGCCAAAGTGACTGAAAAAATTAATTTAGTTTATGGGCCCGATACTGTAAACGAACGTGTAGCACAAAAGTGGTTTGCTAGGTTCCGTTCCGGTAATTTCGATGTCAAAGATGCACCACACGTCGGGAGGCCTGACGTCGCAAATTGCGATATAATCATGGAAATAGTGGAAACAGACCATCACGTGAGCACTCATTTAATTGCTGAGGAACTAAAGATAAGCCAGGAAACCGTTTGGAATCATTTGTATAACCTTGGATTCAAAATGAAGCTCGATGTTTGGGTGCCACACAAACTTACGCAGGAAAACATGATGGACCGAATTTCC
The DNA here is from genome assembly GCA_037013455.1 of Ceratitis rosa. Classification (NCBI taxonomy): domain Eukaryota; kingdom Metazoa; phylum Arthropoda; class Insecta; order Diptera; family Tephritidae; genus Ceratitis; species Ceratitis rosa. The sequence continues at coordinate 485,057 of JAWMAG010000091.1, read as the reverse complement.
ATCTGCGAATCGCTGCTGAATCGCAACAAATTCGACCCATTTCAGAAGCGTTTGGTAACTGGCGATGAAAAGTGGATCATTTACGACAACGTCAAGCGAATAATTCACCCACCTTATAGTCCGGACCTAGCACCAAGTGGTTACCATCTTTTCCTGTCCATGGCGAACGCGCTTAATGGTGAGAAGTTGGCCTCAAGAGAAGCCTGTGAACATTGGCTCTCCGAGTTTTTGCCCATAGGGACGCAGCCTTCTACGAGAGGGGTATAATGAAGTTGGCAACTCGTTGGCTACAAGTTTACAAACAAAACGGCGGATATTTGACTTAAATCGGACAAATGTACACAAAGTTATCATATTTTGAAAAATAAATAAAAAAACCGAGCGAACCTTTTACTTTACCTAATATTGTCTATGTTTCTACGCAATATATGTATTATTTATCGTATGGACTGTAGAGGTGAAAATCTTCTACTTGATCCCTTTCCAGTGAGGTGAAAATCCTCAGACACACTACATTTGCTGGTGATGTTAATTCCACGGGCAAGTATACCTATCGGCGATACTAAGGCTACTTAATTTTCTTTAAATTTTCCTCACCTTTTATGCAATTCTGCGCACAGGCAGGATGTTGTTTTGTAAAAACCATTTATCGCTATGGACAGTTTTCCTTAATGCAATGTGCCTGTGCGTGTAGGTATGTGCATGTGAAAGCAAAGCGAATACGCATGAAGCGGAATTCATAAAATATGTATACCATGTTAAATTTAAAATATTATTAACATATACATCCTTGGCCAAAAGTATTAGCCACCCTACTAATTATACTGTGTTCCTTAATCTTGCGTTTTAAAATAGCCCACATGTGCTCAATGGGATTAAGATCTGGAGACTGTGCAGGCCAGGCTAACAAAACAATGTTGTTATCTCTAAACCAACGCATCGTAGTCGCTGATTTGTGACAAGGAGCATTGTCTCGCTGAAATTGAACCTCGTCTAAATTAGTATTACCGAAAATGCGCGTTAACGAATGCTGTCCATGCGACCCTCGCAAACGAACATTTCGCCGATACCATCAGCAGCCATGCAGCCCCAGATCATAATGCCTCCTCCATGCTTAACTGTGGGTACCACGCAATCTGGATGATATTCTTCCCCAACCCGTCGCCTCACGAGCGTCACACTAGGTGTTCCAAATATCTGTAGAAAAGAAAAAATTATGTTTTCATAAGACTTGTATTATGTCTTCAAAATTGCTCTAGGGTAAGAAGCTATGGGTGTTAATACTATAAGACGATCTTAACTAAGCTTACCTCGAAGTTTGATTCATCAGACCACAGAACATTCGACCAGTCTTCTTCCGTGAAATGTTGGTATCGGCGAGCCCATTCCAAACGATTTTTCCTATTCTTTTCTGAGAGCAACGGCTTCTTTCGGGCTTCACATCCTTTTAAACCTGCTGTCAGAACTCTTCTTCTAGCTGTTCGAGCATTAACTGGTTTACTAAATTCATCTGAAATGGCAGCTGCAAGGGCAGAAGAATTTTTTTTACGATCCTTAAGAGACTAAGTATTCGGTCTTCTCGTTTACTAGTTAGACGCTTCCTTCTACTTTTTGATTTATTATTGTGGGATTTCGTTTCCACAAATCGCCTGATAGCACATTGGACCGCACACCGCGAACATCCCACCAAATTGGCAATCTCAACCTGAGACTTACCTTCTTCACTTAGAACTTGAATTCTAACTCCATCATCGTAACTAATTTCACTTTTTTAGGCATTTCGGTAAATATGAACTGTTTTTATAAGATTGGTAACTTTTCACTAAATGTAATTTACACTTTCACTTTCAAATTTTAAATGTGAAAATATTTAATGAATTTTTATGTTTAGCTTACCCAGAGTGCTACGACTTTTAATATTACACAATTTATTCGTTTAATCAACAGTTAAACACCCATGTAAGACATTTACAAAAAGAAGTGGTAACTTTGATAGCCACATACTTGTATTTTAGTGGGGTGCCTAATACTTTTGGCTAAGACTGTGAGTATGAACATATGTACATGTGTATTCGAATTCATATTAGGTTTATATGTACATACATATGGATACGTGTATATATTTTCTTGTGTTGTTGTAAGGTCTCCAACATCTAAGGTTTTTTGGTCCTTACACTGTATTTACTTGGATTTATTTGGCCTTCTACTTAAATTAACGGGTAGTTCCGGGAAGTAGAATAAGGTCTGACCTATTAAAAAAATCTTTTTCTTGGTTCTATTTACTTGATATCCGGTACGAAGGTGGCCTTTTGCTTAGATTAACAGGAAGTCTACACGTCTCTCCAGGACTAGCCTACTCTAAACACGTGTATTTATTTCTCGTAATACCTGAAATTCGGTTCAAAGGTAGCTTTTTACTTAGATTAACAGGAAAACTACTATTCTCTCCGGAAAGTGGACCAGGGACTGACTGATTTGCAAAAGGTTTATTTATTACTGGATCACTTGAAATTCGGTACATAAATATCCTTTTACTTAAATGAACAGGTAGCTCTGGGAAGTGGAATAGGGACTGACCTATTAAAAAATCTTTTTTTTTGTTCTATTTGCTTAAAATTTGGTTCAGGAAGAATACACTTCTTTTCCGAGCCTGGCCTATTCGAAGTGTACTTATTGCTTAAAATACCAAAAAATTCGATACATAGATCGCTTTATACTTATGCCTGGTTTTCATGAGATCATATTTTTGGCATCAAAAACTGACATCAGGTGACAGCTGCGAATTTGGTGTCAAATTCGTTTTCATTACATCAAAGAAACTGAACAAATGTCGGCAAAGTAGTTCATGGCAAATTTTCGTGTCATACGGTTGGCATCCCGTTTTCATCTTAGCTGTCAATGTGAACCGATGTTTTTGGCAGCTAATTTTTTCTAATGTAATTCGTATTCAAAAAAGCATTAAAATGAATAATTATAGAAAAAAATTGTTATTGCAATGTCGGCGCTTTGTCTCATAACGAGCTTAAAAGCATAAAACAGAAAGCGAAGTGTCCACAGAAAGGCAAACCAGTGGTGGCTTCGGCCTGCTTTAAAAAATCGTAAGTTACGATTGCTTTATTCGAAACGAAACTCCACGTTCCTTCCCTCAAATTCTACTTCCTGGGTCAGCCCCTCGGTTTCCTCTGCAGGCCACTTCTTGGGGTTTTCTGTATTTTCTTCCATATTTTCAAGTGAAAACATTAGAAAAGATAGTGAATTGGATATTACAAAATGTTAAAATGTAAACACGTTGTAAAGGGTGGTTAAATTTTCAAGGGCCGATGTTGATTTTGAATAAAACACAAACTATTTAGGAAATTATTGAAATTTTATTTTATTATGATATATTGGTATTACTCAATTATGTATGTAACAAAATATCGGCCAAATGAGCGCCGCGACCTCGGCGGCACACCTCCATACGATGGTCCAAATTTTCGATGACGCTGAGGCATAATGGAGTTTCTATGCCGTTAATGTGCCGAATTATCTCATCCTTTAGCTCTTGAATTGTTGCTGGCTTATCGACGTACACCTTTTCTTTCAAATAACCCCAGAGAAAAAAGTCCAACGGTGTCAAATCACATGATCTTGGGGGCCAATTGACATCGCCATTACGTGAGATAACACGGCCATTGAATTTGTTGCGCAAAAGAGCCATTGTGGTGAAAATGTGCCTCATCACTGAAGATGATTTTCTTCGAAAATTTTCATAATAAGTCTGGATAACTTTAACACGTTGTTGGATTGTGTATCTCTCCATGGTTCAAATTGAGTAAGTCTGAAATAGAGAAATGTCAAATTAAATTCGGAAAAAAACTTGGCGTTTAGGTGTGGTTCACATTCAACATCGGCCCTTACAATTTAACCACCCTTTATATGTAGGTATGTATGGTACATACTCGTATGTATTCACTTTTATCAGCTGTTCACGCGGCAAACGAAAACAATTTGCCAACATGTTGGCAAAAGTAATTTGTGTGTCAAACGCTGCCACAGCCATGTGCAAATCGAAGTTTGCTTGTTTTCATTTGGCTGACATTTTGTATGACCGTGCATTGACAAATATGACAGCAAACGCAAATGCCACTATATGACAACTCATTAGTAGGAATGGGCTGCTGGCTTGACGTTGCTCTTTAGAGTCCAGACTTCTTGTTTAAAAGCCAATGTAAACTGGCAGATTTGAGTTTAAGCTGCAACTTTTTAGCTTCAATGTGTCGTCTCCAGGTTAAGCGGCTGTCCAAGTGGATTCCGAGGTATGTAGTTTCGTCAGCTTGCGGTATTGATACATTGTTGAGCTTAACAGTAGGCACGTTTTTGGTCTTAATGTAAAAGTGATGTGTTTGCTCTTGTTTTCATTAACTTTTATGAGCCATTTCGCAACCCATTCTTCAATTAGTTTAAGATGCTGCTGTAATACTTTTGTGGCTGTCGACTTAGTATAGCAGTACCATCCACAAATGTTCACATAATTACTTCGTCACTTAAAGGAATATCTGCGGTAAACAGTATGTACAATATTGGTCTAAGAACACTACCCTGCGGAACACCTGACGTGATTGGACACTCTTCTGTTATGTATTCATTTACTTTTACTGTGAATCGCCTGTTGGATAAGTAGGATTGCTAGCTTTCCAAAGAGAATTTTTAATAGAAACGGTGGAAGACAAAGACGTTATAAGATTTTTAATATTTCCTTTTCCTTCGTATACTAATGCTTTTGTTAGTTTGGTTTCTGGCACCTTAAGACGAATTTTTGAATCGGGAGATCGGTAGGCTTGCCATTCACGACGCAAACGTCACTTATTTCGGACCAGTAATTTCATCTTCATTTTTTGTCCGTACAGTAAGACACAGAGTCTTTTCATTCTATTCCGCTATTAGGTATCAATGTTTTTGCTTTTGTTTTCTGCTCTGGTGTGGCTATAGTTGCTGCTGTTGCTAGTATACTGTTAAAAACAAGTAGCCCGTTTTCAACATCAGTTCCTCTCTATTTGCGGATTGGTCTGTATATGACTGCTAACGTATTTTTTGTATTTAAGTCAGTTAGTTCTTGATGTAGTAAGTCGAAAAGCATGCTCACTTTCAATTGCTTCTTCGTTCAATTTAATGATTATTGAGGAATGAACAGAAGATAAGTCAGCACAGGTTTCAGCAAATATTAAACTCCTATCTACTTTTTTAGTGACTGCAAAGTCAATCAGGTCAGGTAATTTCCTTGAGTCCGTAAGCCATTAACTTTGTTCTCTTAGGGAGGTAAAATCAGATATATTTTTGGTACTTATGGTCGTATCATATAACTGATGACCTTTCGGGTTAATTAGTCTCGATTCCCAATGAGTATGCTTCGCATTGTAATCCCCTCCAGGTAGGAACCTATCTCCTAGAGTCATGAAAAAATCGCTTAATTATTTTTCTGCTATAACGAAACGTGGCGGACAGTAAATTGCAGCCAAGTAAGGTCAACCCCCTTATTTTTAACGTCGATCGAAGTTGACTGCAATCAATTTGTTCAAAAGAAACTAAGAAAGCTGTGCTTTAAGCGTTTCCTTATGAGTGCTTTAAGCGGTTCTATTAAAAAAAAATATTATTAATGGCTCGATTTACTTGAAATTCGGTACATAGGTGGCTTTTTGCTTAGATTAACAGGAAGGCTCTTCTTCTCTCCGGGAAGTGGACCAGGGAGTAGCCTATTCAAAAACTCGGACTATTCCTCTCTCCTGGAAGCCGATCGATGTCAACCAACCGGTCTTTCCAATGGAGTGGGGGAGTGGAGTGGTACTGCATTGAAAACTTTCAAAGCTCGAGTAGTCTTATCCATCCGGACCTTGGGTGATTGATCAACGACATGTAGAGTTCAGTCTTTGTTCTTCGAAAGAAGGCTTTACGTTTTAATTGCCTTTTCCGTCTAAAGTGCACCCGTTGGCAAGGGTGATTCTGCGTTGGATTTCAAGGCTGACACTGTTATTGGTGTTAATGACGGTTCCGGTTCACACGTATGACTGCCAAGAGTGACATGGGAGCCGAGCCGCGAATAAATGCTTGTTTAATGACAGGAGATACGTCGTCCTACCATCGTTCACTTCTCCGTTCTGGAGAATGTAATACACCCGACGCGGTTGTTGGGGACAAAGATGTCAATATCAGCGACGCCCACCAACAGGTGTTGTAAGTTACTGTATGAACAAAACATCATCACACCGGTCTAGAAAGTGTTGTCCGCAGCGAGAAGAAGATTGTATCGTGGCATTTAGAACATCCCCCACTTAACGAGCCAATTGCCATAAGGCAGAAGAATTTTTTTTACGATCCTTAAGAGACTAAGTATTCGGTCTTCTCGTTTACTAGTTAGACGCTTCCTTCTACTTTTTGATTTATTATTGTGGGATTTCGTTTCCACAAATCGCCTGATAGCACATTGGACCGCACACCGCGAACATCCCACCAAATTGGCAATCTCAACCTGAGACTTACCTTCTTCACTTAGAACTTGAATTCTAACTCCATCATCGTAACTAATTTCACTTTTTTAGGCATTTCGGTAAATATGAACTGTTTTTATAAGATTGGTAACTTTTCACTAAATGTAATTTACACTTTCACTTTCAAATTTTAAATGTGAAAATATTTAATGAATTTTTATGTTTAGCTTACCCAGAGTGCTACGACTTTTAATATTACACAATTTATTCGTTTAATCAACAGTTAAACACCCATGTAAGACATTTACAAAAAGAAGTGGTAACTTTGATAGCCACATACTTGTATTTTAGTGGGGTGCCTAATACTTTTGGCTAAGACTGTGAGTATGAACATATGTACATGTGTATTCGAATTCATATTAGGTTTATATGTACATACATATGGATACGTGTATATATTTTCTTGTGTTGTTGTAAGGTCTCCAACATCTAAGGTTTTTTGGTCCTTACACTGTATTTACTTGGATTTATTTGGCCTTCTACTTAAATTAACGGGTAGTTCCGGGAAGTAGAATAAGGTCTGACCTATTAAAAAAATCTTTTTCTTGGTTCTATTTACTTGATATCCGGTACGAAGGTGGCCTTTTGCTTAGATTAACAGGAAGTCTACACGTCTCTCCAGGACTAGCCTACTCTAAACACGTGTATTTATTTCTCGTAATACCTGAAATTCGGTTCAAAGGTAGCTTTTTACTTAGATTAACAGGAAAACTACTATTCTCTCCGGAAAGTGGACCAGGGACTGACTGATTTGCAAAAGGTTTATTTATTACTGGATCACTTGAAATTCGGTACATAAATATCCTTTTACTTAAATGAACAGGTAGTTCTGGGAAGTGGAATAGGGACTGACCTATTAAAAAATCTTTTTTTTTGTTCTATTTGCTTAAAATTTGGTTCAGGAAGAATACACTTCTTTTCCGAGCCTGGCCTATTCGAAGTGTACTTATTGCTTAAAATACCAAAAAATTCGATACATAGATCGCTTTATACTTATGCCTGGTTTTCATGAGATCATATTTTTGGCATCAAAAACTGACATCAGGTGACAGCTGCGAATTTGGTGTCAAATTCGTTTTCATTACATCAAAGAAACTGAACAAATGTCGGCAAAGTAGTTCATGGCAAATTTTCGTGTCATACGGTTGGCATCCCGTTTTCATCTTAGCTGTCAATGTGAACCGATGTTTTTGGCAGCTAATTTTTTCTAATGTAATTCGTATTCAAAAAAGCATTAAAATGAATAATTATAGAAAAAAATTGTTATTGCAATGTCGGCGCTTTGTCTCATAACGAGCTTAAAAGCATAAAACAGAAAGCGAAGTGTCCACAGAAAGGCAAACCAGTGGTGGCTTCGGCCTGCTTTAAAAAATCGTAAGTTACGATTGCTTTATTCGAAACGAAACTCCACGTTCCTTCCCTCAAATTCTACTTCCTGGGTCAGCCCCTCGGTTTCCTCTGCAGGCCACTTCTTGGGGTTTTCTGTATTTTCTTCCATATTTTCAAGTGAAAACATTAGAAAAGATAGTGAATTGGATATTACAAAATGTTAAAATGTAAACACGTTGTAAAGGGTGGTTAAATTTTCAAGGGCCGATGTTGATTTTGAATAAAACACAAACTATTTAGGAAATTATTGAAATTTTATTTTATTATGATATATTGGTATTACTCAATTATGTATGTAACAAAATATCGGCCAAATGAGCGCCGCGACCTCGGCGGCACACCTCCATACGATGGTCCAAATTTTCGATGACGCTGAGGCATAATGGAGTTTCTATGCCGTTAATGTGCCGAATTATCTCATCCTTTAGCTCTTGAATTGTTGCTGGCTTATCGACGTACACCTTTTCTTTCAAATAACCCCAGAGAAAAAAGTCCAACGGTGTCAAATCACATGATCTTGGGGGCCAATTGACATCGCCATTACGTGAAATAACACGGCCATTGAATTTGTTGCGAAAAAGAGCCATTGTTTCGTTAGCTGTGCGGCAAGTGGCACCGTCCTGCTGAAACCACATATCATATCTTCCAATTGTGTCCATAAAAAATTCGTTATCATCTCACGATAGCGAACACCATTCACAGTAACTGCCTGACCGGCCTCATTTTGGAAAAAATACGGCCCGATGATGCCGCCAGCCCATAAACCGCACCAAACAGTCACTATTTGTGGGTGCATTGGTTTTTCGACAATCACTCTTGGATTCTCATTCGCCCAAATGCGGCAATTCTGTTTATTGACGAATCCACTGAGGTGAAAATGTGCCTCATCACTGAAGATGATTTTCTTCGAAAATTTTCATAATAAGTCTGGATAACTTTAACACGTTGTTGGATTGTGTATCTCTCCATGGTTCAAATTGAGTAAGTCTGAAATAGAGAAATGTCAAATTAAATTCGGAAAAAAACTTGGCGTTTAGGTGTGGTTCACATTCAACATCGGCCCTTACAATTTAACCACCCTTTATATGTAGGTATGTATGGTACATACTCGTATGTATTCACTTTTATCAGCTGTTCACGCGGCAAACGAAAACAATTTGCCAACATGTTGGCAAAAGTAATTTGTGTGTCAAACGCTGCCACAGCCATGTGCAAATCGAAGTTTGCTTGTTTTCATTTGGCTGACATTTTGTATGACCGTGCATTGACAAATATGACAGCAAACGCAAATGCCACTATATGACAACTCATTAGTAGGAATGGGCTGCTGGCTTGACGTTGCTCTTTAGAGTCCAGACTTCTTGTTTAAAAGCCAATGTAAACTGGCAGATTTGAGTTTAAGCTGCAACTTTTTAGCTTCAATGTGTCGTCTCCAGGTTAAGCGGCTGTCCAAGTGGATTCCGAGGTATGTAGTTTCGTCAGCTTGCGGTATTGATACATTGTTGAGCTTAACAGTAGGCACGTTTTTGGTCTTAATGTAAAAGTGATGTGTTTGCTCTTGTTTTCATTAACTTTTATGAGCCATTTCGCAACCCATTCTTCAATTAGTTTAAGATGCTGCTGTAATACTTTTGTGGCTGTCGACTTAGTATAGCAGTACCATCCACAAATGTTCACATAATTACTTCGTCACTTAAAGGAATATCTGCGGTAAACAGTATGTACAATATTGGTCTAAGAACACTACCCTGCGGAACACCTGACGTGATTGGACACTCTTCTGTTATGTATTCATTTACTTTTACTGTGAATCGCCTGTTGGATAAGTAGGATTGCTAGCTTTCCAAAGAGAATTTTTAATAGAAACGGTGGAAGACAAAGACGTTATAAGATTTTTAATATTTCCTTTTCCTTCGTATACTAATGCTTTTGTTAGTTTGGTTTCTGGCACCTTAAGACGAATTTTTGAATCGGGAGATCGGTAGGCTTGCCATTCACGACGCAAACGTCACTTATTTCGGACCAGTAATTTCATCTTCATTTTTTGTCCGTACAGTAAGACACAGAGTCTTTTCATTCTATTCCGCTATTAGGTATCAATGTTTTTGCTTTTGTTTTCTGCTCTGGTGTGGCTATAGTTGCTGCTGTTGCTAGTATACTGTTAAAAACAAGTAGCCCGTTTTCAACATCAGTTCCTCTCTATTTGCGGATTGGTCTGTATATGACTGCTAACGTATTTTTTGTATTTAAGTCAGTTAGTTCTTGATGTAGTAAGTCGAAAAGCATGCTCACTTTCAATTGCTTCTTCGTTCAATTTAATGATTATTGAGGAATGAACAGAAGATAAGTCAGCACAGGTTTCAGCAAATATTAAACTCCTATCTACTTTTTTAGTGACTGCAAAGTCAATCAGGTCAGGTAATTTCCTTGAGTCCGTAAGCCATTAACTTTGTTCTCTTAGGGAGGTAAAATCAGATATATTTTTGGTACTTATGGTCGTATCATATAACTGATGACCTTTCGGGTTAATTAGCCTCGATTCCCAATGAGTATGCTTCGCATTGTAATCCCCTCCAGGTAGGAACCTATCTCCTAGAGTCATGAAAAAATCGCTTAATTATTTTTCTGCTATAACGAAACGTGGCGGACAGTAAATTGCAGCCAAGTAAGGTCAACCCCCTTATTTTTAACGTCGATCGAAGTTGACTGCAATCAATTTGTTCAAAAGAAACTAAGAAAGCTGTGCTTTAAGCGTTTCCTTATGAGTGCTTTAAGCGGTTCTATTAAAAAAAAATATTATTAATGGCTCGATTTACTTGAAATTCGGTACATAGGTGGCTTTTTGCTTAGATTAACAGGAAGGCTCTTCTTCTCTCCGGGAAGTGGACCAGGGAGTAGCCTATTCAAAAACTCGGACTATTCCTCTCTCCTGGAAGCCGATCGATGTCAACCACCCGGTCTTTCCAATGGAGTGGGGGAGTGGAGTGGTACTGCATTGAAAACTTTCAAAGCTCGAGTAGTCTTATCCATCCGGACCTTGGGTGATTGATCAACGACATGTAGAGTTCAGTCTTTGTTCTTCGAAAGAAGGCTTTACGTTTTAATTGCCTTCTCCGTCTAAAGTGCACCCGTTGGCAAGGGTGATTCTGCGTTGGATTTCAAGGCTGACACTGTTATTGGTGTTAATGACGGTTCCGGTTCACACGTATGACTGCCAAGAGTGACATGGGAGCCGAGCCGCGAATAAATGCTTGTTTAATGACAGGAGATACGTCGTCCTACCATCGTTCACTTCTCCGTTCTGGAGAATGTAATACACCCGACGCGGTTGTTGGGGACAAAGATGTCAATATCAGCGACGCCCACCAACAGGTGTTGTAAGTTACTGTATGAACAAAACATCATCACACCGGTCTAGAAAGTGTTGTCCGCAGCGAGAAGAAGATTGTATCGTGGCATTTAGAACATCCCCCACTTAACGAGCCAATTGCCATAAGGCAGAAGAATTTTTTTTACGATCCTTAAGAGACTAAGTATTCGGTCTTCTCGTTTACTAGTTAGACGCTTCCTTCTACTTTTTGATTTATTATTGTGGGATTTCGTTTCCACAAATCGCCTGATAGCACATTGGACCGCACACCGCGAACATCCCACCAAATTGGCAATCTCAACCTGAGACTTACCTTCTTCACTTAGAACTTGAATTCTAACTCCATCATCGTAACTAATTTCACTTTTTTAGGCATTTCGGTAAATATGAACTGTTTTTATAAGATTGGTAACTTTTCACTAAATGTAATTTACACTTTCACTTTCAAATTTTAAATGTGAAAATATTTAATGAATTTTTATGTTTAGCTTACCCAGAGTGCTACGACTTTTAATATTACACAATTTATTCGTTTAATCAACAGTTAAACACCCATGTAAGACATTTACAAAAAGAAGTGGTAACTTTGATAGCCACATACTTGTATTTTAGTGGGGTGCCTAATACTTTTGGCTAAGACTGTAAGTATGAACATATGTACATGTGTATTCGAATTCATATTAGGTTTATATGTACATACATATGGATACGTGTATATATTTTCTTGTGTTGTTGTAAGGTCTCCAACATCTAAGGTTTTTTGGTCCTTACACTGTATTTACTTGGATTTATTTGGCCTTCTACTTAAATTAACGGGTAGTTCCGGGAAGTAGAATAAGGTCTGACCTATTAAAAAAATCTTTTTCTTGGTTCTATTTACTTGATATCCGGTACGAAGGTGGCCTTTTGCTTAGATTAACAGGAAGTCTACACGTCTCTCCAGGACTAGCCTACTCTAAACACGTGTATTTATTTCTCGTAATACCTGAAATTCGGTTCAAAGGTAGCTTTTTACTTAGATTAACAGGAAAACTACTATTCTCTCCGGAAAGTGGACCAGGGACTGACTGATTTGCAAAAGGTTTATTTATTACTGGATCACTTGAAATTCGGTACATAAATATCCTTTTACTTAAATGAACAGGTAGTTCTGGGAAGTGGAATAGGGACTGACCTATTAAAAAATCTTTTTTTTTGTTCTATTTGCTTAAAATTTGGTTCAGGAAGAATACACTTCTTTTCCGAGCCTGGCCTATTCGAAGTGTACTTATTGCTTAAAATACCAAAAAATTCGATACATAGATCGCTTTATACTTATGCCTGGTTTTCATGAGATCATATTTTTGGCATCAAAAACTGACATCAGGTGACAGCTGCGAATTTGGTGTCAAATTCGTTTTCATTATATCAAAGAAACTGAACAAATGTCGGCAAAGTAGTTCATGGCAAATTTTCGTGTCATACGGTTGGCATCCCGTTTTCATCTTAGCTGTCAATGTGAACCGATGTTTTTGGCAGCTAATTTTTTCTAATGTAATTCGTATTCAAAAAAGCATTAAAATGAATAATTATAGAAAAAAATTGTTATTGCAATGTCGGCGCTTTGTCTCATAACGAGCTTAAAAGCATAAAACAGAAAGCGAAGTGTCCACAGAAAGGCAAACCAGTGGTGGCTTCGGCCTGCTTTAAAAAATCGTAAGTTACGATTGCTTTATTCGAAACGAAACTCCACGTTCCTTCCCTCAAATTCTACTTCCTGGGTCAGCCCCTCGGTTTCCTCTGCAGGCCACTTCTTGGGGTTTTCTGTATTTTCTTCCATATTTTCAAGAGAAAACATTAGAAAAGATAGTGAATTGGATATTACAAAATGTTAAAATGTAAACACGTTGTAAAGGGTGGTTAAATTTTCAAGGGCCGATGTTGATTTTGAATAAAACACAAACTATTTAGGAAATTATTGAAATTTTGTTTTATTATGATATATTGGTATTACTCAATTATGTATGTAACAAAATATCGGCCAAATGAGCGCCGCGACCTCGGCGGCACACCTCCATACGATGGTCCAAATTTTCGATGACGCTGAGGCATAATGGAGTTTCTATGCCGTTAATGTGCCGAATTATCTCATCCTTTAGCTCTTGAATTGTTGCTGGCTTATCGACGTACACCTTTTCTTTCAAATAACCCCAGAGAAAAAAGTCCAACGGAGTCAAATCACATGATCTTGGGGGCCAATTGACATCGCCATTACGTGAAATAACACGGCCATTGAATTTGTTGCGAAAAAGAGCCATTGTTTCGTTAGCTGTGCGGCAAGTGGCACCGTCCTGCTGAAACCACATATCATATCTTCCAATTGTGTCCATAAAAAATTCGTTATCATCTCACGATAGCGAACACCATTCACAGTAACTGCCTGACCGGCCTCATTTTGGAAAAAATACGGCCCGATGATGCCGCCAGCCCATAAACCGCACCAAACAGTCACTATTTGTGGGTGCATTGGTTTTTCGACAATCACTCTTGGATTCTCATTCGCCCAAATGCGGCAATTCTGTTTATTGACGAATCCACTGAGGTGAAAATGTGCCTCATCACTGAAGATGATTTTCTTCGAAAATTTTCATAATAAGTCTGGATAACTTTAACACGTTGTTGGATTGTGTATCTCTCCATGGTTCAAATTGAGTAAGTCTGAAATAGAGAAATGTCAAATTAAATTCGGAAAAAAACTTGGCGTTTAGGTGTGGTTCACATTCAACATCGGCCCTTACAATTTAACCACCCTTTATATGTAGGTATGTATGGTACATACTCGTATGTATTCACTTTTATCAGCTGTTCACGCGGCAAACGAAAACAATTTGCCAACATGTTGGCAAAAGTAATTTGTGTGTCAAACGCTGCCACAGCCATGTGCAAATCGAAGTTTGCTTGTTTTCATTTGGCTGACATTTTGTATGACCGTGCATTGACAAATATGACAGCAAACGCAAATGCCACTATATGACAACTCATTAGTAGGAATGGGCTGCTGGCTTGACGTTGCTCTTTAGAGTCCAGACTTCTTGTTTAAAAGCCAATGTAAACTGGCAGATTTGAGTTTAAGCTGCAACTTTTTAGCTTCAATGTGTCGTCTCCAGGTTAAGCGGCTGTCCAAGTGGATTCCGAGGTATGTAGTTTCGTCAGCTTGCGGTATTGATACATTGTTGAGCTTAACAGTAGGCACGTTTTTGGTCTTAATGTAAAAGTGATGTGTTTGCTCTTGTTTTCATTAACTTTTATGAGCCATTTCGCAACCCATTCTTCAATTAGTTTAAGATGCTGCTGTAATACTTTTGTGGCTGTCGACTTAGTATAGCAGTACCATCCACAAATGTTCACATAATTACTTCGTCACTTAAAGGAATATCTGCGGTAAACAGTATGTACAATATTGGTCTAAGAACACTACCCTGCGGAACACCTGACGTGATTGGACACTCTTCTGTTATGTATTCATTTACTTTTACTGTGAATCGCCTGTTGGATAAGTAGGATTGCTAGCTTTCCAAAGAGAATTTTTAATAGAAACGGTGGAAGACAAAGACGTTATAAGATTTTTAATATTTCCTTTTCCTTCGTATACTAATGCTTTTGTTAGTTTGGTTTCTGGCACCTTAAGACGAATTTTTGAATCGGGAGATCGGTAGGCTTGCCATTCACGACGCAAACGTCACTTATTTCGGACCAGTAATTTCATCTTCATTTTTTGTCCGTACAGTAAGACACAGAGTCTTTTCATTCTATTCCGCTATTAGGTATCAATGTTTTTGCTTTTGTTTTCTGCTCTGGTGTGGCTATAGTTGCTGCTGTTGCTAGTATACTGTTAAAAACAAGTAGCCCGTTTTCAACATCAGTTCCTCTCTATTTGCGGATTGGTCTGTATATGACTGCTAACGTATTTTTTGTATTTAAGTCAGTTAGTTCTTGATGTAGTAAGTCGAAAAGCATGCTCACTTTCAATTGCTTCTTCGTTCAATTTAATGATTATTGAGGAATGAACAGAAGATAAGTCAGCACAGGTTTCAGCAAATATTAAACTCCTATCTACTTTTTTAGTGACTGCAAAGTCAATCAGGTCAGGTAATTTCCTTGAGTCCGTAAGCCATTAACTTTGTTCTCTTAGGGAGGTAAAATCAGATATATTTTTGGTACTTATGGTCGTATCATATAACTGATGACCTTTCGGGTTAATTAGCCTCGATTCCCAATGAGTATGCTTCGCATTGTAATCCCCTCCAGGTAGGAACCTATCTCCTAGAGTCATGAAAAAATCGCTTAATTATTTTTCTGCTATAACGAAACGTGGCGGACAGTAAATTGCAGCCAAGTAAGGTCAACCCCCTTATTTTTAACGTCGATCGAAGTTGACTGCAATCAATTTGTTCAAAAGAAACTAAGAAAGCTGTGCTTTAAGCGTTTCCTTATGAGTGCTTTAAGCGGTTCTATTAAAAAAAAATATTATTAATGGCTCGATTTACTTGAAATTCGGTACATAGGTGGCTTTTTGCTTAGATTAACAGGAAGGCTCTTCTTCTCTCCGGGAAGTGGACCAGGGAGTAGCCTATTCAAAAACTCGGACTATTCCTCTCTCCTGGAAGCCGATCGATGTCAACCACCCGGTCTTTCCAATGGAGTGGGGGAGTGGAGTGGTACTGCATTGAAAACTTTCAAAGCTCGAGTAGTCTTATCCATCCGGACCTTGGGTGATTGATCAACGACATGTAGAGTTCAGTCTTTGTTCTTCGAAAGAAGGCTTTACGTTTTAATTGCCTTCTCCGTCTAAAGTGCACCCGTTGGCAAGGGTGATTCTGCGTTGGATTTCAAGGCTGACACTGTTATTGGTGTTAATGACGGTTCCGGTTCACACGTATGACTGCCAAGAGTGACATGGGAGCCGAGCCGCGAATAAATGCTTGTTTAATGACAGGAGATACGTCGTCCTACCATCGTTCACTTCTCCGTTCTGGAGAATGTAATACACCCGACGCGGTTGTTGGGGACAAAGATGTCAATATCAGCGACGCCCACCAACAGGTGTTGTAAGTTACTGTATGAACAAAACATCATCACACCGGTCTAGAAAGTGTTGTCCGCAGCGAGAAGAAGATTGTATCGTGGCATTTAGAACATCCCCCACTTAACGAGCCAATTGCCATAAGGCAGAAGAATTTTTTTTACGATCCTTAAGAGACTAAGTATTCGGTCTTCTCGTTTACTAGTTAGACGCTTCCTTCTACTTTTTGATTTATTATTGTGGGATTTCGTTTCCACAAATCGCCTGATAGCACATTGGACCGCACACCGCGAACATCCCACCAAATTGGCAATCTCAACCTGAGACTTACCTTCTTCACTTAGAACTTGAATTCTAACTCCATCATCGTAACTAATTTCACTTTTTTAGGCATTTCGGTAAATATGAACTGTTTTTATAAGATTGGTAACTTTTCACTAAATGTAATTTACACTTTCACTTTCAAATTTTAAATGTGAAAATATTTAATGAATTTTTATGTTTAGCTTACCCAGAGTGCTACGACTTTTAATATTACACAATTTATTCGTTTAATCAACAGTTAAACACCCATGTAAGACATTTACAAAAAGAAGTGGTAACTTTGATAGCCACATACTTGTATTTTAGTGGGGTGCCTAATACTTTTGGCTAAGACTGTAAGTATGAACATATGTACATGTGTATTCGAATTCATATTAGGTTTATATGTACATACATATGGATACGTGTATATATTTTCTTGTGTTGTTGTAAGGTCTCCAACATCTAAGGTTTTTTGGTCCTTACACTGTATTTACTTGGATTTATTTGGCCTTCTACTTAAATTAACGGGTAGTTCCGGGAAGTAGAATAAGGTCTGACCTATTAAAAAAATCTTTTTCTTGGTTCTATTTACTTGATATCCGGTACGAAGGTGGCCTTTTGCTTAGATTAACAGGAAGTCTACACGTCTCTCCAGGACTAGCCTACTCTAAACACGTGTATTTATTTCTCGTAATACCTGAAATTCGGTTCAAAGGTAGCTTTTTACTTAGATTAACAGGAAAACTACTATTCTCTCCGGAAAGTGGACCAGGGACTGACTGATTTGCAAAAGGTTTATTTATTACTGGATCACTTGAAATTCGGTACATAAATATCCTTTTACTTAAATGAACAGGTAGTTCTGGGAAGTGGAATAGGGACTGACCTATTAAAAAATCTTTTTTTTTGTTCTATTTGCTTAAAATTTGGTTCAGGAAGAATACACTTCTTTTCCGAGCCTGGCCTATTCGAAGTGTACTTATTGCTTAAAATACCAAAAAATTCGATACATAGATCGCTTTATACTTATGCCTGGTTTTCATGAGATCATATTTTTGGCATCAAAAACTGACATCAGGTGACAGCTGCGAATTTGGTGTCAAATTCGTTTTCATTACATCAAAGAAACTGAACAAATGTCGGCAAAGTAGTTCATGGCAAATTTTCGTGTCATACGGTTGGCATCCCGTTTTCATCTTAGCTGTCAATGTGAACCGATGTTTTTGGCAGCTAATTTTTTCTAATGTAATTCGTATTCAAAAAAGCATTAAAATGAATAATTATAGAAAAAAATTGTTATTGCAATGTCGGCGCTTTGTCTCATAACGAGCTTAAAAGCATAAAACAGAAAGCGAAGTGTCCACAGAAAGGCAAACCAGTGGTGGCTTCGGCCTGCTTTAAAAAATCGTAAGTTACGATTGCTTTATTCGAAACGAAACTCCACGTTCCTTCCCTCAAATTCTACTTCCTGGGTCAGCCCCTCGGTTTCCTCTGCAGGCCACTTCTTGGGGTTTTCTGTATTTTCTTCCATATTTTCAAGAGAAAACATTAGAAAAGATAGTGAATTGGATATTACAAAATGTTAAAATGTAAACACGTTGTAAAGGGTGGTTAAATTTTCAAGGGCCGATGTTGATTTTGAATAAAACACAAACTATTTAGGAAATTATTGAAATTTTGTTTTATTATGATATATTGGTATTACTCAATTATGTATGTAACAAAATATCGGCCAAATGAGCGCCGCGACCTCGGCGGCACACCTCCATACGATGGTCCAAATTTGCGATGACGCTGAGGCATAATGGAGTTTCTATGCCGTTAATGTGCCGAATTACCTCATCCTTTAGCTCTTGAATTGTTGCTGGCTTATCGACGTACACCTTTTCTTTCAAATAACCCCAGAGAAAAAAGTCCAACGGAGTCAAATCACATGATCTTGGGGGCCAATTGACATCGCCATTACGTGAAATAACACGGCCATTGAATTTGTTGCGAAAAAGAGCCATTGTTTCGTTAGCTGTGCGGCAAGTGGCACCGTCCTGCTGAAACCACATATCATATCTTCCAATTGTGTCCATAAAAAATTCGTTATCATCTCACGATAGCGAACACCATTCACAGTAACTGCCTGACCGGCCTCATTTTGGAAAAAATACGGCCCGATGATGCCGCCAGCCCATAAACCGCACCAAACAGTCACTATTTGTGGGTGCATTGGTTTTTCGACAATCACTCTTGGATTCTCATTCGCCCAAATGCGGCAATTCTGTTTATTGACGAATCCACTGAGGTGAAAATGTGCCTCATCACTGAAGATGATTTTCTTCGAAAATTTTCATAATAAGTCTGGATAACTTTAACACGTTGTTGGATTGTGTATCTCTCCATGGTTCAAATTGAGTAAGTCTGAAATAGAGAAATGTCAAATTAAATTCGGAAAAAAACTTGGCGTTTAGGTGTGGTTCACATTCAACATCGGCCCTTACAATTTAACCACCCTTTATATGTAGGTATGTATGGTACATACTCGTATGTATTCACTTTTATCAGCTGTTCACGCGGCAAACGAAAACAATTTGCCAACATGTTGGCAAAAGTAATTTGTGTGTCAAACGCTGCCACAGCCATGTGCAAATCGAAGTTTGCTTGTTTTCATTTGGCTGACATTTTGTATGACCGTGCATTGACAAATATGACAGCAAACGCAAATGCCACTATATGACAACTCATTAGTAGGAATGGGCTGCTGGCTTGACGTTGCTCTTTAGAGTCCAGACTTCTTGTTTAAAAGCCAATGTAAACTGGCAGATTTGAGTTTAAGCTGCAACTTTTTAGCTTCAATGTGTCGTCTCCAGGTTAAGCGGCTGTCCAAGTGGATTCCGAGGTATGTAGTTTCGTCAGCTTGCGGTATTGATACATTGTTGAGCTTAACAGTAGGCACGTTTTTGGTCTTAATGTAAAAGTGATGTGTTTGCTCTTGTTTTCATTAACTTTTATGAGCCATTTCGCAACCCATTCTTCAATTAGTTTAAGATGCTGCTGTAATACTTTTGTGGCTGTCGACTTAGTATAGCAGTACCATCCACAAATGTTCACATAATTACTTCGTCACTTAAAGGAATATCTGCGGTAAACAGTATGTACAATATTGGTCTAAGAACACTACCCTGCGGAACACCTGACGTGATTGGACACTCTTCTGTTATGTATTCATTTACTTTTACTGTGAATCGCCTGTTGGATAAGTAGGATTGCTAGCTTTCCAAAGAGAATTTTTAATAGAAACGGTGGAAGACAAAGACGTTATAAGATTTTTAATATTTCCTTTTCCTTCGTATACTAATGCTTTTGTTAGTTTGGTTTCTGGCACCTTAAGACGAATTTTTGAATCGGGAGATCGGTAGGCTTGCCATTCACGACGCAAACGTCACTTATTTCGGACCAGTAATTTCATCTTCATTTTTTGTCCGTACAGTAAGACACAGAGTCTTTTCATTCTATTCCGCTATTAGGTATCAATGTTTTTGCTTTTGTTTTCTGCTCTGGTGTGGCTATAGTTGCTGCTGTTGCTAGTATACTGTTAAAAACAAGTAGCCCGTTTTCAACATCAGTTCCTCTCTATTTGCGGATTGGTCTGTATATGACTGCTAACGTATTTTTTGTATTTAAGTCAGTTAGTTCTTGATGTAGTAAGTCGAAAAGCATGCTCACTTTCAATTGCTTCTTCGTTCAATTTAATGATTATTGAGGAATGAACAGAAGATAAGTCAGCACAGGTTTCAGCAAATATTAAACTCCTATCTACTTTTTTAGTGACTGCAAAGTCAATCAGGTCAGGTAATTTCCTTGAGTCCGTAAGCCATTAACTTTGTTCTCTTAGGGAGGTAAAATCAGATATATTTTTGGTACTTATGGTCGTATCATATAACTGATGACCTTTCGGGTTAATTAGCCTCGATTCCCAATGAGTATGCTTCGCATTGTAATCCCCTCCAGGTAGGAACCTATCTCCTAGAGTCATGAAAAAATCGCTTAATTATTTTTCTGCTATAACGAAACGTGGCGGACAGTAAATTGCAGCCAAGTAAGGTCAACCCCCTTATTTTTAACGTCGATCGAAGTTGACTGCAATCAATTTGTTCAAAAGAAACTAAGAAAGCTGTGCTTTAAGCGTTTCCTTATGAGTGCTTTAAGCGGTTCTATTAAAAAAAAATATTATTAATGGCTCGATTTACTTGAAATTCGGTACATAGGTGGCTTTTTGCTTAGATTAACAGGAAGGCTCTTCTTCTCTCCGGGAAGTGGACCAGGGAGTAGCCTATTCAAAAACATTGGCAAGGGTGATTCTGCGTTGGATTTCAAGGCTGACACTGTTATTGGTGTTAATGACGGTTCCGGTTCACACGTATGACTGCCAAGAGTGACATGGGAGCCGAGCCGCGAATAAATGCTTGTTTAATGACAGGAGATACGTCGTCCTACCATCGTTCACTTCTCCGTTCTGGAGAATGTAATACACCCGACGCGGTTGTTGGGGACAAAGATGTCAATATCAGCGACGCCCACCAACAGGTGTTGTAAGTTACTGTATGAACAAAACATCATCACACCGGTCTAGAAAGTGTTGTCCGCAGCGAGAAGAAGATTGTATCGTGGCATTTAGAACATCCCCCACTTAACGAGCCAATTGCCATAGGTCGCAAAAGTTTCCTTTTCAAGATCGAGAGGGGAGATAAAAAAAAAAATAAAAAGGTTTTATTGTCTAAGACGGATTCTATTTCACCTTTTTATTATTACTATTATCAAATTCCTCAGCCTTCTACTTTTAAAATTTAAAACAAAAATATCGCTTATTTGGCTGTTTTACTTAATTAATAAATTAACTTATACTTATTCAAAAATTTATTTAGTTTCTGCTTATGCAGTAACTATTTATTGGGTCTTGGAATAAAGTTTTCTTTTACACTATTTTTTGACAATTCTAAGTTAGGTGGGAAGCAAGTGCCAATTTGTTTTTTTCTAACCATACTATAGATAAATTGGTCGGCAATCGCTGAGTTGAAATATTTTTTATATGTAACAATGGCGGCCGTGGTAACCGAGTGTTTAGCATTGCATATTGCCTAGGGTTCAAATCCTGGTGTCGTACTAACATCCCAAAAGTTATAGAAAATTAATTTGAATAAAAAATTTTCTAAATTTCTAAGTTTCCTCACTATATCTACTCAAACAATCTGCTAGTTCATTTTCTTTTCCTCTTTTTCTTCTTCCTTCTTTTCGGTATTCACCTAACTTTAGTAACTATCTTTGATGTCGCGGCGACATATCCTTACCTCTGCACTTTGAATATAAAAATTTTTTTTGGCTGGTTATCTGTAAAAATTTTAAAGTTTAGGACATAAAGGCATGCTCTTAAATGGTTGTTTAATGCCCTTGATGTATAACGACCCTTATGCCCTTCTTGAGAAAGCACTGCCCGTACTGCATAATTAGATGCATTAGTTGTTTAAGTGAACTGATTCTCAAATTCTGGGATTCGTAAAATAGGGAGTGTACTTATAAAAGATTTTAGCTTTCTGAAAGTGTCAATATAGCTTTGGTCTTTCATATAAAATTTTACCCCTTTTTCAAGTATTTGGTTAATGGTTGTGCAAATTTCTCATAATTTTTCACAAATATTCTATCGTAGTTCATTAGTCATGCTTCTCTGTGTTTGGAATTTCAAACTGCTTAATGGGGAGTAGATCTAAACGACATTCATAGCATCAGTTGGTGTGGCAAGTTAAAGCCAACGCTCTATTTTAGGACAGAGAAGTTACTAGGCTGTATTTTTTAACCGAGATAAATTTCTGACCCATTCTTCATAGAGGAGTGTTGGTTTTCCGATAGATTATGATCCATAGTAGACGCAATGTGAACCTCCATCAATCGTTCCTTTACCTTCAGCAGGAAAGATGTCGGTCTTATTGGTCTGTAGTCCTTAGGTTTACTAAGAGACATCTTTCCCAATTTGGAAATGAAAACAATTTTCGATTTCCTCCATAATTCAGGTAATTAGCTTGGACTAAAGACTACTTTTAAAAGAGCATACAGCCAGCTAACGCTGACATCAAAGGACTGCTGTTTGATCTAAAAAGGATCCCATCTAAGTCGAATTGAATATAGCTATGAACAGAAAGGAGTGCTCTACTAGGGCCCTCCAATTCTTTATCACCGTCTCGGCTTCTTCCGTGATCAGGGTGACCTCTAGAAACTCCATTCGAATACTTGTGATAAAGTAGAGTCGTTTCCTTTGTTGTTTATAATGAGCTCCGAGTTTAAAGTGAAATAAAAACGTGATAGCTGTTTTCCGGTTTTTAATCCACATATTTTGTGTCCGATCGCCACTGGCTCCTGGATGAGGACTATGTCCGCTGCCTTCGATGACATATGGGGCAGCAGTGCAGCTGTCGCTTCCGTACTATGATGTAGGTTTATTTGCAGAACACTGACCATCAAGGCATTTGCTCACCTGCATCTCCTTCATAGTTGAGTTTGCTACACCCTCCGGCAGCTCCTAATCCATATATTGTCTGAAGGTAAGTTCCAGACCTAAGGGCGAAGTAGATGAAGCTTAACTATTCATATGATCCAACTACGTCCTCTGAATTTCTCGCGTCACTACAGGATGATGGTATTTCTGGGTTATCCAGGAACACTTGGAAGGCGACACCCGCCAATCCAGTCTTAACCCATTTCAATTGGGTTCTAAGTGCATGATCAGCCCCTTGGCTGTCATCGAGTAATCCCCGTAAAATAATGTGATTAGCAACTTCAGCAAACGATTGGCTCGTGAATTTTCACTCGCTTGGGCTTGAACACCAAGACCTCTGTCAATCTGTCAACCTATCAATCATCCGCTGGTTGCACACTGAAATTTGGAAAAACCAATTTGAGCCAACCTATTTCCGCTTGAATTTCACTGACATCGCTGTTTCATGTTCCTCTTGTCAGATCACTCATCAAAGTCGATCTTTTCAGAATCCTCCTGGCAAGCCATTTTTGTATGTAGCTTGCCGACCTAGGATCCTGACGAACTTTGATTTGGTACGCGGTATAAGACTGGTTTCGCTGGTATCCAAGGCAAGGCAATCCTGGGCCTAATACGTGAGTACCAGTAATATCCTGTAGAGGAACCTCTTTTTTACCTCTATCAATGTTGACATTCTCGGGCTACGATGGGCGAGGCTGCGCCGTTGACACTGATCCACAATCCTCTGGTGTCCGAAGGGGGTACCCAGCCTCGCAATGGTCTTCACGTTTTTGAGCTTCTGATTTTAGAACTTTTTCTTAAGAGTGCCGGGCCTCTTTTATTTTGATTTAAGAAATTTTTTTATTACGTAATGACGCCACGAGTAGCAGAGAAATGATGTATCTACCCGAGCAGAGAGCATTACTAGGGTAAGGCCATGATGCGATTGGTTACAGGAAGCTCCGTTCGATATTGGGCTATACAGGGGCCTCCAGCCAGGTTGGTTCCCAATTTTCTTTTATACTTTTTCAAAAATGGCCATGCAAATAAATAGCGCGTTGCTCATAGCAAACACATTTTGCAGACGGTGGGTAGCGTAGATTATTTAAATATGTAGTAATACCTAGCTCAACTCGAGATAATGCTCATGATTTCCAAAATGAGCTTTCTTGTCTGGACCTTTTTCAAAAAAAAAAAAATTATCCATAATAAGTCTGGAAAGACTTGGGATCTAATATTTTTGGATGACGTTTCGTCATTTTCTTTAAGTCGCTGTGATGCTTTCGCTTTGCCCAAAGATGGTTATCATCCATCTCTCGAATTATCTTGAGATGTTCCCTCTAATCTTAATTATCCATTATCTACTTCAAAATTGAAAAATTCTCGTTTTTTATTTAAAAAATTATATTAACCTTAGAAATGCGCTGTCTTCAATTTCCTGGCCAATGTATGACGGAAACGTGGAAGAAAGCGTTCTTCATTTCACAAATGAGCCGATTCGGAGAAAGAATTGAATAGCTTGAAAAATAAGAAAACTAGATTATTCAAGCTCTATAAAAAGTACGGCAAAATTTCTGATTATGGTGCTTATTCCGTAGCAAGACAAAAGTATAATATTTTGAATAAGTCGTGTTACAAGAAGTATGTGACAAGAATTCAAAATAACATTACTTCGAATCCGAAGTCATTCTATAGTTTTGTTAATTCGAAACGTAAGACTTTTGGGTTTCCATCATCTATGGAAATGAATGATGAAGTCTCTAACGATTGTTACAGAATCGCAGATATGTTCACAGACTTTTTCGAATCTAATTATGTGTCGAACACAAATTTAACACTACAGCCATTTATTTACCCTTACTTAATGCCTTCTTTTGATTGCGTAAAAGTGCCACATATATCCGCTGATGTTGTTTATCACCATCTTAATGCCCTTAAGAGCTCATTCACATGCGGTCCAGATAAATTTTGTGCTGAATCTCTATATATACCATTGACGAACATATTCAATGCTTCATTAAAGCAAAATTCCCTTCTTTGTGGAAAGATTCATACATTGTACCTCTACATAAATCTGGTAGTAGAACTTTAATAGGGAATCACAGGGGGATAGCAAAGTTATGTTCTATCCCCAAAATTTTGTATCATTCTGTACCATCAATTATAGACATCTCACAATTCGAACCTGCTAGAATTTACCACCCATGTCAGTAACGTTTTTATAAAAAGGTAATCAAACAGATGTTATCTACACTGACTTCAGCAAAGCAGTCGACAAGGTCTCTCATTCTTTACTTCACTTTGAACTCGATAATTTAGGGTTTCCACCTTCCCTTCCCAAGTGGATTTCATCGTAATTGATGGGTAGAAAACAAAAAGTAATTTTTAAAATTTGTAGATCACGTGAAATAGCATTTGGTGTTCCTCAAGGCAATCACTTTTCCTTATATTCATCAATGACCTTCATAATGTGGTTCTTCATTTTAAAATACTCATGTACGCAGATGATGCCAAGCTCTTTAAATCAGTGCATCCTATTGAAGGTAGAGAGCTTTTGCAACTTGACTTAAATATGTGTAGGTAATTTAGTTAGGTGGTGCGATGCGAACTGTATGTCCCTAAATATAAATAAGTGTAAATATATGTTTTTCTCCCGAAAATCTTTCCGATCCTTTGCCTATATGACACATAATCACAGTGTTGAAGAAGTTATTGACTTCATTGATTTAGGTGTCACAATGGACCCTAAGCTAGATTTTAGAAATAATATAAATGCGTGTGCTAATAAGGCGAAAGACGTTTTAGCTTTAATTAAACGTTGGGCTAAGGAGTTCAAGGACCCATACATTACCAAATTACTCTTTACCTCACTTGTTACAGTTGGTGTTAATGCTGGTCCCTAGAAAGACGAAATTATCTACGACCTCGAAGTTATGACTGTCAACAGTGACGTGGGAGCCGAGTCGCGAATGCGATGACTGTTTGTTTACTGACAGGAGATATTTCGTCTTCCCCTCATTCACTACCAGACTCATATATTTCGCTTCCTTATTCAGTCTGGAGAAAGCAGAACTCACGGCGCGGTTGTTGAGGCCAATAATGTCAATATCATCGTCGTACGCCAGCAGCAGTACACTCTTCTAGAAGATTGTACCTTCTCTATTCAGCTCTGCAGCTCGTATTGTTTTCTCCAGCAATAAGTTAAAAAAGTCACACGATAAGGCATCATCCTGTCGGAAACCTCGTTTGGTATCAAACGGCTCGGAGAGGTTCTTCCCGATCCTGACGGGGCTTTTAGTGCTGCTTAAAGTCAGTTTTCACAGCCGTATAAGTTTTGCGGGGATACCAAATTAGGACTTAAAGGCAGCTCCTACGCGTAAACAGAGAAACGAAAATTGAAAACATAAATAAAAGTAAAAAGCAACAGATAAAGTAAAGAGTGTAACATCTCTTTTCACAGCATCTGTAAGTTCTCCAGCAATAGGAGAAATACAAACATCTATGCAGTCAAGCAGCGCAGCAGCAGCAGCAACTCCAGTGCGGGCGACGAATACTGAACAAGGGGAGACAGCCAAAAATAAAATAGGGGCAGCAGTGCAGACAGGCATTAATCGCAACATTAACGTGGTTAATAGAAAGAGGAAACCTAGCCCTTCCAAAAAAAATTGATTAATGCTAAGAAGTATAATACCATGGGCTCTACTATCGATGCTGATGGCAGTGCACCCAAAGCCTATAATAGACTCAAAGGGTGTTTCCACCAATCTACTGGCGGGAGCGCAGCTCTAATTCACTCGTACTGAACATAGCCACGTTAATACCATGTTGTACCTCTTAAAAAAGGAAACAAAGAAGAGACAAAGATACAAGTACACAGCGAGCAAGGCTTTCATGAAATCGATATTTTGTCTTGCCCTCATTCACTACCAGACCCATTCGTTTCGCTTCTTTATCAAGTCTGGAGAAAGCAGAACTCACGGCGCGACTGTTGAGGCCAATAATGTTGATATCATCGGCGTACGCCAGCAGCTGTACACTCTTATAGAAGATTGTACCTTCTCTATTTAGCTTTGCAGCTCGTGTTATTTTCTCCAGCAATAAGTTGAAAAAGTCACACGATAAAGAGTCGCCTAGTCTGAAACCTCGTTTGGTATCGAACGGCTAGGAGAGATCCTTCCCGACCCAGACGGGGCTTTTAGTGCTGCTTAAAGTCAGTTTTCACAGCCGTATAAGTTTTGCGGGGATACCAAATTCAGACATAGCGGAATAGAGGCAGCTCCTATTCGTCCTGTCGAAGGCGGCTTTAAAATCAACGAAAAGGTGGTGTGTGTCGATCCTCTTTTCACGGGTCTTTTCCAAGATTTGGCGTATGTTGAATATCTGTTCAATGGTTGACTTACCATATGCGATATTAAAAAAGCTTATTCCACGGTAATTGGCGCAGACTGTGGGATCGCCTTTTTTGTGGATTGGGCAGAGCACACTTATGTTCCAATTGTCGGGCATGCTTTCATCCGACCATAGTTTGCAAAGAAGCTGAAATTGGCTTTAACAATTAGACCGTTTTGATGATAATTTTTATTAAAAACATTACAATATCTAACGTCATTCATAAATATTTATCACAATTCGACCAATCGATAGCGCTTCGTAAATTTTCCATTGTCCATATATGGTGACATCATTTCTAAAGTATCACATGGCCCATGAATTATATTAGTAGTCAAAATATCAAATAATTCTTGATCAGCATTCGGATTTGGAATTCCCGCTGAAATAATTTTGTCAATTTCTTCCGGGCGCACTTTATCCACTAATCAACGCATATGGCAAACCTTGTTTTTGCCATTCTACAGAGTATAATATAAAGCCAGCAACGTGTCTCGCCAAATACTGAGTTATGTGCAATCGAAGTTATTAAAGATTTTAATTTTAGTTTGAACATGCTTGCAGTGAAATTATGGCCATGTATCGATGTGTGTCCTGGCAACAGCAAATTTTTAATTTCATCCCAGTGTGGATTAATACCTGTCGGCATCGGACAATGTTATTATCTTCATTAGTACGAATCATCAATCGGTATGCGTAGAAGTTCATTGCACTAACTTTCTTAGTCAGTACTTCACCTGTAGTTGGATTACTTTGCTTAATATTTTATTGATGCATTGCGTACGGATACTTTGACGTTCAGTTGGATCACCAGCCATGACAACTGCAACTTCATTCAGAGTTGCGTTCTCTCCATAAGGTAATTGGTTGGCTTTAATGACAACGACGCCGTTGTCGTTTTGCAGTCTGTATGAAAGAGACTTGAATAATCGTACTAATTGGTTATTGTGTAGCAAGAACATCTCCACAATTTTAACGAATTCTCGCTCTCCATCTGCTCTATATGGTTGTATACATAGCGTGTATTTGCTTGTTTTTCCTCATCGCCCTTGAAGTAAATCTGTAAGAATTTTGGATCGGCGTCAG
Organism: Ceratitis rosa; assembly: GCA_037013455.1. NCBI lineage: Eukaryota > Metazoa > Arthropoda > Insecta > Diptera > Tephritidae > Ceratitis > Ceratitis rosa. The sequence goes on along the minus strand of JAWMAG010000091.1, from coordinate 456,417 downwards.
GCGTTGGAAGTAATGAACCTATTTGGTGGTACACTTGACCTTGAATCTAGAATATAGATTCAAAATTGCGACCATCTTCATTATGAACAATTTTTGTTTCTCCAAATGATGTCATTTGGAAACAAGAATTAAATTTACGGATTTTACGCAAAAACATCTTTGATTTAGATATGCTTCCAGCTACTAGCGTTTTCAAACGTTCTGGTGGCGGATTTATTAATGGCATTGAAATTTTTCGAGATGTGCAACAAAAGCTGTACGATTCACCTTTGTATTTGAAAGCATATTGGTAGTATTGACATTCTTTCGACCTCACAGCTGAGCTCACCTGATCGTTTTCGTTTTTCATTTCAGTTGTCATTCGTAAGAAAATTCACTTTCCAGCGCTGTGTTGTATAAGCATGTATTAAATTGTGCGAAAAAAGTAACTTATACCAACCAACATAAAATGCTACTCAAAATGGAAAAAATATTCACTTATTTTAATATTAAGTACACTGAAAATATATAAAACATTTCTTTCTACCTTGTTTCATTCTTATTTGGTTATTTTATTAGCTTTTTTTATTCATCTAGTAAATAAATCTTGTTTGGTAAGCGATGGTAAATACAATTTTCGTGATTTAAAACGTTTATTTTTCTAATTAACTTTTCGATTTATAGATAATGGAACTGTTCTTCGGCGTATGCATACGCACTTCACCACATTTGTGACCATATTAAGCATACAAAAAGCATAACGTACATCGGCGTCTTCGGTTCCACGCCATACCAGCAAATGCAATTTACGTCTTGCTAATTCCCGTTCCTTGTTGGTGAATTGAATTAGGGAACCAAATTTAAATTATTTGGAACCAAATTTAAATAAGGAGTGACAACAACTTGGCCTTGGTGACGACCAATAAAGATTTATAAGGCCCCTGTGAAAGGCGTGCTGCTTCAATGATTTTATTTGAACGTTTAATGGAGTCTAGTGCGGATATTAGCGTATTAAAGAACTTTAGTTTAAGGAATATAATTGAGATAATATCGAGAAACGCAAATTAAAAAAAAATACCATGCAATATTTCCAATATTCCATGAATACAACTTTGACTATGTACCTATAGTATAATTGTATACAACTTTATTTGCATTATTTGGTTCCGCAGTAGGCCTATTCTCACCCATATAAATATGTACAATAATTTACTAAACAAAACTACTGTTACATAAAATAATATAAAATCCAGGTACAAAATATAACAATAACAAAATTCAAAATATCTAGATTTTCAAAAACTCAAAACAAAAAGTTAAAAATATCACATATGTGGTTCGCAATTAAATAAAATACAACAGAAAAGAACTATTTATATATTACATATGTCTTTATATTTATATTTACTTTTATATATTTACTTTATATTAATATGTGTTTAACTCTACACTCAGCATTTATTTTAAGGCTATAATTAACACAAAAACTCAATTCAATATTTTAAAATGAACCTAAGAATATGTTACGCGACTAATGTTATGAGCAATAAGCAGACCATAATATTACACACAAACACACACACATTTTGCGAATCTTATAACTATGTTTAAACTAATATGTAACAACTAACTAACTAATGTGTAACAGCACAACTTTACTCACCTAACCATATCTCGATCTAGGGGAAATGTATAGAGCGGTACCTGGGAGCTGCAACCTGCTACGCGTATTTTTATTGACATTTTTTTGCTGAAAAAACACAAAAGAATTAGAATGATTTATATTTCCATAAACTAGAACCTTACCTTATAGATGATCCTTCGTTCCAGATAGATTTCTGAAAGTAAAAAACAAATATTAATTAGTAAGATTAACACAAACCAAAATTTGCCTATAAACGTTAAGAAAACTTTCAAATTGAATCGAACATAAACAACCGCAGGGATGTTCTTAAGTCGGATTTTCTTTTAATATTTTGATAAACCACTTTGATTATATTTTTTCATTTTCAAACAAATTTAATGTAAAAACAATTGCACATTATTGATACAGTATCTTTAAAACAAGTGTATGTGAGAGAGCTGTAAGAGCACACAAGCAATTAACCACTGCTCATAAAAATAAAATAAAATAAAACAAAACATACCGTGAAAAATTCAAAATAAGTAAGCGAGTGCCTTAAGTGTAATCTGAAGAACACTTTAAAAAAGGAAAACATTAATACACTCCAAATTAAAAAATAGAACATAATATTAATAAACAATAAGTGCAAACGGAAAAATAAACAAAAAGTTATACATAGAGTACAAAAACAAAAATGAGTGCGTCGCGGCAAACCCGCCAAATGGGAGTCTCTCAAATGTCTATTTTCCTTATTTATGCAACATGCAAGCAGAAGACTCTCAGCAGTACTCAGCTAGCGCTAAACAGACGGCGAAGTCGGCAGAAAAACAACAGAACAAAGGTAACACCCAGCAGGAAATCGCCCACCAATAAAAATGAAAAGGATTAGGCAAGCGGTAAGCCCAATGAAATAAAAAAGAACACAAAAATACAGACAGGACTAGATCGATATATAAATGTCAAGAGGAAATCAAGTCCTAATAACACCAACAACAAAAAAGTGCAAATGAGTGGAACCAACGTAATAATCCAAGAACCCTCCAGTAGCAACCGATTTACTTTATTAAGTGAGGGCAGCGTAAAGGGTACTACCACCGTTGCAAATGCCAAACCACCGCCAATTTACTTGCGCGAACGTGTCTCAAACACGTTAGTTAATAGTATAACCAAAATAGACGGAACTAATAACTTTTACGTAGTGCCTTTAAAAAAAAGGTAACATCGATGAAACAAAAATCCAAACTTACAGTGAAAAAAGCTTCATGCAAATAGTAAGCTTTCTATCGTCGAGTAATAAAAATTATTACTCATATCAACTGAAGAGCTCGAAAGGCCTAACAGTTGTAATTAAAGGTATCGAATCCTCAGTCAAGTCAGACGAAATAAAAGCGGCTCTTGAAGAAAATGGTTTCAGTAGTAAATCGGTTATAAATATACTTAATACAAACAAAGTACCCCAGCCAATATTTAAGGTAGAGCCCAATGCAAGTCAGTTAAAGTAATACGAAACCCATCCCATATGCAATTTAAAATATTTGCTACATCGTGGGGTAACAGTAGAAGAGCCACACAAAATGAACAAATATAGTAATTGGGGAGGTAATTATGCTAATTATAGGGGTTGCCCTGTATATAAAGATCTAAAAGTTAGGTTGGCTAACAATATACAGACTCGCCAAAGTCAAATGGTAAATTAAATCCAATTTGTAAAAAAAGCTACGGATGAAACTGTTCCAAACGTGCAAGATTTGAATCCAAATAAATTATCTTATGTACTGAAGAATGATTCAGATAATATTCCACAGAACCAATCTGATGGAGGTATAGAATCGATGATTTTAAGCCTTACGCAGTGCATGACACAGTTCATGTCAACTATGCAAATGATGATCCAAGACTTGATTAAAGCCCAGAATAACATGCTACAAATCTTCATGCAAAAAAAATGAGCATGCTAAACATTTGTTTTTGGAATGCAAACGGTGTGAACCAACATAAATTAGAATTGGCACGATTTTTAACAGAGTATGCTATTGTCTGAAACGCACTTGACGGATAAATATAACTTATATATACCTGAGTTCATATTCCACCCCACTAACCATCCTGATTGCAAAGCGCACGGTGGCACTGGAATACTTCTAAGAAACCGCCTTAAACACTGCGTCTTACAGCCTTATTGCCCTCCAAAATTTCAGATCACAGAAAATCAATTTAAGGAATTTTTTGATAATCTTGGTGATAGATTTATAGCAGGAGGAGACTACAATGCAAAGCATGTATACTGGGGATCCCGTCTAATAAACCCCAAAGGCCGTCAGCTATACAATACCATTATAAACAAGCGTAACAATTTAGATTGTATTTCCCCAGGTCAACCAACATACTGGCCTACCGATTGGAAGAAAATAACTGACTTAGTAGACTTTGCTGTCTCAAGAAAAATCGACAGGCAACTTGTATCTGTGACAGTTGCTGAGTTGTCTTCAGACCACTCACCAGTTCTATTGTAATGAAAATTTACGAGCGCCCGAAGATAGTTGCACAAGAATCAAGACTAACAAACAGAAAAACAAACTGGCTAAAATACAAAAAATATACTAGTAGTCATATTAACATCAACCCAATATTGAATTGTGAAACGATATTGATGATTACATTAATGACCTCAATAATGTCCTTTTTTCTGCGGCAACCATAGCAACTCCAAAAAGTCAAAAGCCTATTACGTGCCCAAAAATCCTTAAAAATACAGAAATAGAAAAATTAGTAAAGATTATACGCCGTTTGCAGAGAGAATGGCAAGAATATCGCTCTCCAGCCGCAAAGTTACGGTTGAAAGCAGCAGAGGGGAAGCTGAAAAGTGCACTGAAACAAGCAGAAGATCACAGTGCCAAGGCATACATAGAAAAACGCCAAATGCTGCCAAAAAAAATACTCACTCTGGAAAGCACAAAAGAAATTTAAGCCTCCAATAGAAGTGAATATGCCAATCAGAGACCCAAATGGTAACTGGACGCGTAGTAACGAAGAAAAGGCAAATTGCTTTGCAAAGCATTTAAGTAATGTATTCCAGCCAAATGACGCAACTAATAATTTTATTTTGCCGGAAGTTGTTGTTAACGGCCCGGAAAATCAGGTGGTAATTAAACTATCAAGCCTAGAAAAAGTAAACGCGATACAGGAACTGAATCCAAAGTAATCTCCAGGCCACGACCTTAATACACCAAAAATGCCAATGCATTGCTCTCTGAACTCTTTAATGCCATTCTAAAACTAAATTACTTTCCAAACGCATGGAAAAAGTCACAGATATTAATGATAGCCAAACCAGGCAAAGACCATACACAGGCGTCCTCTTACAAACCAATAAGCCTACTACCCAGTCTTTCCAAATTATTTGAGAAAATTCTGCTATCAAAATATATCCTTTTCTCCACCGTAACAATGTGATACCAGATTACGAATTCGTTTTCGTGAAAAGCATAGTACTATTGAAAAAGTTAACCGAATAACTAATGAAATCAGGAAGGCATTCGAGCTCAAGGAGTATTGCTGTGCAATCTTTCTTGACGTAGCACAAGCGTTCGACAAAGTCTGGCATAAAGGTTTACTGTACAAAATACATAAAGCTCTGCCTGTTCAATTTTATATGATACTTAAGTCATATCTGACTAACAGACAATTTACAAGTAAACAATCTGTATTTATCAGTGAGGAGTATCCGGTAAAAGCTGGTGTTCCACAGGGTAGCGTCCTTGGGCCTATTTTATATATTATATACACTGCAGATATCCCATTAAATCGAAAAGTGCAGACATCTACGTATGCGTATGACACAGCTGCTTTATGCCGGGATAAATGCCCTAAAAGAGCAGCAAAAACGATTAGTGATCATTTACTCCTCATCGAAGAATGGCTAGAAAACTGGAGAATTAAAGTTGATGAACAAAAGTGTAAACACGTTACATATACTTTAAGACCGCAATCATGTCCTGCAATTCGCTTAAATGACATTCCCCAAGTAAATGATGTTACATATCTCGGTATACACAGATAGACGTCTCACTTGGAAGAGACACATAGTGGCAAAAATACTTCACATTAAATTAAAAGCAACTTGCTTAAATTGGCTTTTAAATAAAAACTCCGGTCAAAAACTATACTACAAAGGCCTTATTTACAACGCAGTTATAAAACCAATTTGAATACAGTGGTTCCAGTCCAAAATTTTAAGAGCACTAACGGGCGCAGCATGATACGTTCGTAACGTAAATATTCATAAAGATCTTGGTATTTTACTTGTTAAGCCTGAAATTTAAAGAAGCAGGACGAAGTACTTCACAAAGCTGAGAAATCATCCAAATCCGCTAGCTAATACTTTATGCAACCCAACAAGTAATTCCCTCTTGCAGCGAAGAGATGTTCCCGCCTTCTAAGGAGAGCACCGTAGTTTGAAAAGGGCTCAGAGTTACATAACTCGAGCTATCATGTTTGTAATTTAGTTTTTAAGATTTGTACACTTACTGTCAGGCTTATATTAAAGCAGATCCAGTAAATAAATGAATTGTGTATAAAAAAAAACAAGTTGAACTAAACTTTCGAATGAAATAATAAAAATTTGAATCCAAACATATGATATTCTGAAATTTTTATCAAAATTTCTTGCAAGACAACAACCCTTCTTCAAATTCATTGCTTCACGAAACTCTGTCTGTGTTTCACGACACCCTGTCTGCTTCACAACACTCTGGTTGGGCTGATTTGACAACCGAGAAACGAAACCGATGGAATGGCAGTAATCAAAACAAAACCGAAGTTAGGTTACTTGATAGACTGTACAATGATTTAATGAATAGTCTATTTCAGGGTCATATTCAAATGCAAGGCGATCGAACGATGCTCGTGCTAGTGGTCAATGATTTTTTGCCCGTTGTCGTTCTTTTACTTTGTGAGCGTCTCTCCAGCCTGCTGAATAGCAGTGAAAATGAAGATGGAAAGGACGTTCCATTAGCTGACCATGAAGAAGCTCGAATAGAAATCGGCCACTTAAAAAACAACAAAGCGGCTGGAGCTGACGGCCTACCGGTAGAAATATTCTAACATGGAGGTGAAGAGCTGACAAAGTGCATGCATTAGCTACTTTGCAGAATATGGTTGGGCGAAAGCATGCCCGACGATTGGAATTTAAGGGCGCTCTATTTAATCCATAAAATGGGTGTCCCACAGTCTGCGCCAATTATCATGAGATAAGCCTCCTTAGTATCGCATATAAGGTCCTGTCGAGCGTATTGTGTCAAAGACTAAAGCCTACCAACATATTAATTGGACCTTATCAGTGAGGCTTTAGACCTGGAAAATCTACTATTGACCATATATTCACCATGCGCCAACTCTTGGAAAAGACCTGTAAAAAGACGATCGACACATACCACCTCTTCGTCGATTTTAAAGCCGCCTTCGACAGCACGCGTAGGAGCTGCCTTTAAGTCCTAATTTTGTGTACCCGCAAAACTTATACGTCTATGTAAACTGACGTTAAGCAACACTAAAAGCTCCGTCAGGATAGAGACGCCGTTCGATGCCAAACGAGGTTTCAGGTTTCAGAGAGGATGATGCCTTATCGTGTGACTTTTTTAATTTAATGCTGGAGAAAGTAATACGAGCTGCAGAGCTGAATAGAAAAGCTACAATCTTATAGAAGAGTGTACTGCTGCTGGCGCACGACGATGATATTGACATTATTGGCCTCAGCAACCGCGCCGTGAGCTCTGCTTTCTCCAGACTAAATAAGGAAGCGAAAAATATGAGTCTGGTACTGAACGACGGAGAGACGAAATAACTCCTGTCATCACAAAAGCAGTCATCGCATTCGTGACTTGGCTCCCACGACACTGTTTATAGTCATAACTTTAAAGTCGTAGATAACTTCGTCTATCTAGGAACCAGTATTAACACCAACAATAATGTCAGCTTGGAAAATCAACGCAGAGTCACTCTTGCCAACAGGTGCCACTTTGGACTGAGTAGGCAATTGAAAAGTAAAGTCCTCTCCCGACGAACGAAAACCAAACCCTACAAGTCCCTTATCGTTCCCGTCCTGCTATATGGTGCATGGACGATGTCAACATCTGATGAGTAGGCAATAGAAGTTTTTGAGAGAGAAGTTTTGCGTAAGTTGCATGTGCGAGTTTGTAAAGGCCAATACCGCAGCCGATGGAATGATGAGAAGCTGTAGAAGATATACTGCGATATTTATATAGTTCAGCGAATCAGGAAACAGCGGCTCCGCTGGCTAAGTCATGAGGTCCGAATGGATAACAATACTCCAGCACTCAAAGTTTTTAATGCAGTACCCGCCGGTGGAAGCAGAGGAAGAGGAAGACCTCCACTCCGTTGGAAAGACCAGGTAGAGAGGGACTTGGCATCTCCAATTGGCGCCAAGCAGCGAGAAAAAGGAATGAATGGTGCGATGTTATAAATTCGGCTAAAATCGCGTAAACGGTGTCTACGTCAGTAAAGTGATACTTCAGCAAAGGCTTTACTGTATTAAAATGTACTGATTTTTGGTTGTCACATACAGGGCTTTTAGTATCCTTACAGAAGTTGATAATACGTATTAGAGGTTCCTTTATATCGATTAATTACCTAGAAGGAGTTATATCTATATATATCTGTATCTATATATAGGTATATGTATATTAATATGTATATATCTATATACATATATTTAATTAATTCTATAAGTATATCAATATGTGTACTTTAATGTAATTGTGTATATGTGTGTTCATAGCTATGTATATATATATATATATATATATATGTGTGTGTGTAACTTCTCTTGTTGTTGTTGTTGGTGTTGTTTTTGTTGCTGTGAAGACTTCAAGGCCTTGTAGCGTGTAGTCCGGGAACTTTTCCGGAGCCATCTTAACTTCCCTTATTTTAGTCTTTAGCCATCTGCAGTTTGTCGCTTCATTTTCTCCAACCCCTATGTTCGGCTGCTCTTCCTTCTTACAATAGAATGTGTTTTGTTTGTTTTTCGACGTAGTACATAGCTTGCTCGGGTTTTCCGGAGATTGCCGCAGCTTTTTTGTTTTATAACCTTTAGTAACATGTTGTTTGCTATTACTTTTCTTTGCTTCGTAGACCTTCATAGTCGATCATAAAGTTTTCGTTCGTTTCTCACCTTCTGCCTTCAACTTAATTATCTGCCCTCCGCAGCTTATAGTTGTGTTGGCTTTAAGCCTGGCAGGAGAAGTAGCTCGCTCGTATGTTCTTTGCCGCTCTCGGTCTACCGTCTCCCATCACCATCCTTTTGAATAACTTTCCTGTTGGTCCCACTTTCAATAATTCTGCAGCTTTTCTGCTGATGAAGCTTCGCGTTGCCCCAGTATCGATTGTTGCTGTTATGGGCTTTCCGCCCATCGCTACAGAGGCCATTATTCGCCCTTCTGTCTGACGTAGAACTGATGGTGACTTGTATGTAATTGTGTCAACAGGGGACGACGTCACCCCTCGTATTAGGTGGAGTCGCTGGCCGCTTCCCGGACTCGAACGGCAACACTCTTTCGTGCGAACGTCTCTTCGTCCGCATGTCCAGCCAAACAGCAGGATCGACTCATAGGCGTAGTGTCCATGTTCGCCATATCGTCTACATACCGTTCGTGGATTCACTCGGCTCGGCTCCTCGTCTCTTGGCTGTCGGTTCACTTGGTGTGGTCGTGGAATCAACGCCTCTCTTGTCGGCGCATACTGACGCTCTTCGTAGTGCCTTCCTGGTGACGTATATATCTCTCTATGCTGTTCCTCTCTTAGCGCAAAGTTTCGTTCTTCATTTCTCCTGGGCATCATTGTTCTGGGTGCAGCCCTCGATGGTTCTCTCTCTCGCATGATGTTCTCGAAATCTGCAGGCAGACTTAATAGTTCGGACAGGGTGCCGAACTCGCTCTCTTTTATATATAGCAGGTATACACTTCTGCAATTCCGGTGTATACGTCTGAGCTTTTGTGTTGGTGTGTACTCTGAATGTCTCATTAGCCCATGGAGTGCTAGTACATAACCTTTGAATTCTTCTTTTGGTTGTTGCACACGTTGCCTGATTTCGTCATCCAGTCGTTCAAAATAACGAGACTTCAGGAAAAATTTTAGGAAATCCTCCCAGTCTTGCCATTGCCCGTGGTTATTACGAAGCCATACTAAGGCTCTATCCTTGAGTAGCTCCAGTTAAGCTCTCGGGAGAGCGTTTAACTCGACTTCGTGGCCATGTGCTAATTCCTCCACGAGTTCGATGAAACCCAGCGGGTCCTTGCCGCCGTCGTATCTCACACCCTACTTACGTACACGATCCATCACTGATGAGTTGGACAACTGTGGGTATACGCCTCTATTATACGACGTGACATTCCCGTACCGTTGTCGGTACTTGGTTGTTGTACCTGTGGCAACTGCAGCGATTCCTTCTGCTTCAGTGTAGGTGTGTTTGCGGCTACTAACACTTTCGCGTGCCTTAACGATAAGTCTGTGACCCTATCACGCCGACTCTCGTTCTCACCCTCCTCCTGCAGGAATGTAGCAAGGCGTTTTCGTAATTCGTCGACGTTGCGTGTATTCGACAAGCCCAACTCGGTCGAGTATTGTATGAGTTCCTCCTTGTTGAGGTAATAAGCCCAATTTACTTTAACCATATCTATTTTTTCTCTACGTTAACTTTTTTACGATCAATGTTAATGTACCTCGCACTTGTGTCTCTATCACTTTATACAAGCCCTGACTACTATTAATTCGCACGGCTGGTGTTTTTTCGCATATGCAATGTTTAGCACACAATATATGTGAAGATAATGCAGATAACACATACAAACATATATTTTTCTGAAAGATAATTTTATTCTGTATTTGATAGAAAAAAAATTTTTGTTGTTGTTTAGCGTACAACAGCAACAGCATTTATTTACATACACTATTCTTATTATTGTTTACAAACACTTGACCACTTGAATTTAGAGTCATCGCTAAATATGATGGTATTCCATTGCCTTTGAGTCCAAGATATTCTCAGCTTAGTCTTGGACTCAAAGGCAATGGAATACCATCATATTTAGCGATGAATCTAAATTCAAGTGGTCAAGTGTTTGTAAACAATAATAAGAATAGTGTATGTAAATAAATGCTGTTGTTGTTGTACGCTAAACAACAACAACAATTTTTTTTCTATCAAATAGAGAATAAAATTATCTTTCAGAAAAATACATGTTTGTATGTGTTATCTGCATTATCTTCACATATATTGTGTGCTAAACATTGCATATGCGTAAAAACACCAGCCGTGCGAATCAATAGTGGTCAGGGCTCGTATATATTCTGTGTCACTGTCACTTGTACTCGTGTGCACTCGTGTTTCATACTTCACTTCACTACACTTCACTTTTGGCCCTTGGTACTGGACCCTTATTTTCCTCACCTTATAAGGGCCCCACATTGGGCGCCAGTTGTAACGAACCCGGTTCTTCGGTCTATAGCTGGGCTATCACTCAGCCAGATTATGGGTCTCTCCTATAATGCTGATTCCAAAAGAGAAAAGTAAAGGACAACACGAGTGGTTCTACTTTTACACACTTATTTTTATTCTATGATGTTCTAATGGTAGCGTTTTCACGTCACACCATATACCTTCGTCCTTATCGTACTGGCAGCGTTTGCACGACACACCATATATTTCTATCTACTCCTATTGGTAGCGTTTTCACGACACACCATGCAGGTGGACAGTTACGCGTTGCGTTGTAGGTAGGCCTATCGCCTATTCTCCTTTGCCCTACTTAACAGCGACGGCTTGTTATGCTAGTGCTTGGTCCTTGCCTATCTTAAATGATTAAATATTTGAAATTCATCTTTTAGTTTCATACGTATATATCTATATCTATATATAGGTATATGTATATTAATATGTATATATCTACATATATTTAATCAATTCTATAAGTATATCTATATGTGTACTTCAATGTATTTGTTTAAATGAATGTTCATAGATATGTATATATATATATGTGTGTGTGTAACTTCTCTTGTTGTTGTTGTGGCTGTGAAGGCTTCAAGGCCTTAGACTTGGGGTCTTCACACCGGCTCCGCTGGCTAAGTCATGTAGTCCGAATGGATAATAATACTCCAGTACTGAAAGTTTTTGATGCAGTACCCGCCGGTGGAAGCAGAGGAAGAGGAAGACCTCAACTCCGTTGGAAAGACCAGGTAGAGAGGGACCTGGCTATATTTGGCATCTCCATCTGGCGCCAAGCAGCGAGAAAAAGGAATGAATGGCGCGATGTTATAAATTCGGCTAAAATCGCGTAAACGGTGTCTACGTCAGTAAAGTGATACTTCAGCAAAGGCTTTACTGTATTAAAATGTAGTGATTTTTGGTTGTCACATACAGGGCTATTAGTATCCTTACAGAAGTTGATAATAATTAGATATTAGAGGTTCCTTTATATCGATTATTTACCTAGAAGGAGTTGACTAAACTATGGAAAATTTTGAAAGTTAATCGATGCAAGTAAAGTACTGTTTACTGTCTGTTGAAAATATGTCTATATGAAGAATTTCTCCTGATATTGGATTGGTGTCCGCCCTATTTCTGGTCGTGGCGGGTGGCGTTGGTATTTCGCTTCCTGCAATTTGCAATTAAGAACTATACTTTTAGCATTTTGCGCGTATTCGGAAAATAATATTCCCCTAAAACTTGCATCATTGTTATGTTCTATGTGAAGGACTTTTTTTTTTTGGTCGTTTCTATTAGAGATGTCAGTCACCAGTTTTTACGTAGCACGAATTTGAATTTGACTGCTCGAAAATCAGTTTTTATTCAGTTTTGTATTTTCCATAAAACAGACAGATCACATAATAACTGTAACGAATCCGATTCTCCGGTCTATAGCTGGGCTATCACTCAGCCGGAATAAGGTCTCTCCTATAATGCTGATTCCAAAAGAGGAAAGTAAAGGACAACACGAGTGGTTCTACTTTTACACATTTATTTTTATTCTCTATTCGGAAAATAATATTCCCCTAAAACTTGCATCATTGTTATGTTCTATGTGAAGGACTTTTTTTTTGGTCGTTTCTATTAGAGATGTCAGTCACCAGTTTTTGCGTAGCACGAATTTGAATTTGACTGCTCGAAAATCAGTTTTTATTCAGTTTTGTATTTTCCATAAAACAGACAGATCACATAATAACTGTAACGAATCCGATTCTCCGGTCTATAGCTGGGCTATCACTCAGCCGGAATAAGGTCTCTCCTATAATGCTGATTCCAAAAGAGGAAAGTAAAGGACAACACGAGTGGTTCTACTTTTACACACTTATTTTTATTCTCTAATGTTCTACTGGTAGCGTTTTCACGACACACCATATATCTTAATCGTATCGTATTGGTAGCATTTTCACAGCACACCATATACCTTAATCGTTTTCGTACTGGCAGAGTTTGCACGACACACCGTATGCTTCTATTGGCAGCGTTTTCACGGCACACCGTATATCTTAATCGTATCGTATTGGTAGCGTTTTCACGTCACACCATATACCTTAATCGTTTTCGTACTGGCAGCGTTTGCACGACACACCGTATACTTCTACTGGCAGCGTTTTCACGACACACCACCATACACGCGCTACGACAGCACAAACAGAAATCCTTGATCACTGCTGATGCTGCCCTTTTTATACTAAAATCTGCTTGCAGGTGGATAGTTACGCGTTGCGTTGTAGGTAGGCCTATCGCCTATTCTCCTTTGCCCTACTTAACAGCGACGGCTTGCTATGCTAGTGCTTAGTCCTTGCCTATCTTAAATGATTAAATATTTGAAATTCATCTTTTAGTTTCATACGTATATATCTATATCTATATATAGGTATATGTATATTAATATGTATATATCTATATATATTTAATCAATTCTATAAGTATATCTATATGTGTACTTCAATGTATTTGTGTATATGTATGTTCATAGATATGTATACATATATATATGTGTGTGTGTGTAACTTCTCTTGTTGTTGTTGTGGCTGTGAAGGCTTCAAGGCCTTAGACTTGGGGTCTTCACACCGGCTCCGCTGGCTAAGTCATGTGGTCCGAATGGATAATAATACTTCAGTACTGAAAGTTTTTGATGCAGTACCCGCCGGTGGAAGCAGAGGAAGAGGAAGACCTCAACTCCGTTGGAAAGACCAGGTAGAGAAGGACCTGGCTATATTTGGCATCTCCATCTGGCGCCAAGCAGCGAGAAAAAGGAATGAATGGCGCGATGTTATAAATTCGGCTAAAATCGCGTAAACGGTGTCTACGTCAGTAAAGTGATACTTCAGCAAAGGCTTTACTGTATTAAAATGTAGTGATTTTTGGTTGTCACATACAGGGCTATAGTATCCTTGCAGAAGTTGATAATAATTAGATATTAGAGGTTCCTTTATATCGATTATTTACCTAGAAGGAGTTGACTAAACTATGGAAAATTTTGAAAGTTAATCGATGCAAGTAAAGTACTGTTTACTGTCTGTTGAAAATATGTCTATATGAAGAATTTCTCCTGATATTGGATTGGTGTCCGCCCTATTTCTGGTCGTGGCGGGTGGCGTTGGTATTTCGCTTCCTGCAATTTGCAATTAAGAACTATACTTTTAGCATTTTGCGCGTATTCGGAAAATAATATTCCCCTAAAACTTGCATCATTGTTATGTTCTATGTGAAGGACTTTTTTTTTTGGTCGTTTCTATTAGAGATGTCAGTCACCAGTTTTTGCGTAGCACGAATTTGAATATATAATGCTGATTCCAAAAGAGGAAAGTAAAGGACAACACGAGTGGTTCTACTTTTACACACTTATTTTTATTCTCTAATGTTCTACTGGTAGCGTTTTCACGACACACCATATATCTTAATCGTATCGTATTGGTAGCATTGTCACAGCACACCATATACCTTAATCGTTTTCGTACTGGCAGAGTTTGCACGACACACCGTATGCTTCTATTGGCAGCGTTTTCACGGCACACCGTATATCTTAATCGTATCTTATTGGTAGCGTTTTCACGTCACACCATATACCTTAATCGTTTTCGTACTGGCAGCGTTTGCACGACACACCGTATACTTCTACTGGCAGCGTTTTCACGACACACCACCATACACGCGCTACGACAGCACAAACAGAAATCCTCGATCACTGCTGATGCTGCCCTTTTTATACTAAAATCTGCTTGCAGGTGGATAGTTACGCGTTGCGTTGTAGGTAGGCCTATCGCCTATTCTCCTTTGCCCTACTTAACAGCGACGGCTTGCTATGCTAGTGCTTGGTCCTTGCCTACCTTAAATGATTAAATATTTGAAATTCATCTTTTAGTTTCATACGTATATATCTATATCTATATATAGGTATATGTATATTAATATGTATATATCTACATATATTTAATCAATTCTATAAGTATATCTATATGTGTACTTCAATGTATTTGTTTATATGTATGTTCATAGATATGTATATATATATATATGTGTGTGTGTAACTTCTCTTGTTGTTGTTGTGGCTGTGAAGGCTTCAAGGCCTTAGACTTGGGGTCTTAACACCGGCTCCGCTGGCTAAGTCATGTAGTCCGAATGGATAATAATACTCCAGTACTGAAAGTTTTTGATGCAGTACCCGCCGGTGGAAGCAGAGGAAGAGGAAGACCTCAACTCCGTTGGAAAGACCAGGTAGAGAGGGACCTGGCTATATTTGGCATCTCCATCTGGCGCCAAGCAGCGAGAAAAAGGAATGAATGGCGCGATGTTATAAATTCGGCTAAAATCGCGTAAACGGTGTCTACGTCAGTAAAGTGATACTTCAGCAAAGGCTTTACTGTATTAAAATGTAGTGATTTTTGGTTGTCACATACAGGGCTATTAGTATCCTTACAGAAGTTGATAATAATTAGATATTAGAGGTTCCTTTATATCGATTATTTACCTAGAAGGAGTTGACTAAACTATGGAAAATTTTGAAAGTTAATCGATGCAAGTAAAGTACTGTTTACTGTCTGTTGAAAATATGTCTATATGAAGAATTTCTCCTGATATTGGATTGGTGTCCGCCCTATTTCTGGTCGTGGCGGGTGGCGTTGGTATTTCGCTTCCTGCAATTTGCAATTAAGAACTATACTTTTAGCATTTTGCGCGTATTCGGAAAATAATATTCCCCTAAAACTTGCATCATTGTTATGTTCTATGTGAAGGACTTTTTTTTTTTGGTCGTTTCTATTAGAGATGTCAGTCACCAGTTTTTACGTAGCACGAATTTGAATTTGACTGCTCGAAAATCAGTTTTTATTCAGTTTTGTATTTTCCATAAAACAGACAGATCACATAATAACTGTAACGAATCCGATTCTCCGGTCTATAGCTGGGCTATCACTCAGCCGGAATAAGGTCTCTCCTATAATGCTGATTCCAAAAGAGGAAAGTAAAGGACAACACGAGTGGTTCCACTTTTACACATTTATTTTTATTCTCTATTCGGAAAATAATATTCCCCTAAAACTTGCATCATTGTTATGTTCTATGTGAAGGACTTTTTTTTTGGTCGTTTCTATTAGAGATGTCAGTCACCAGTTTTTGCGTAGCACGAATTTGAATTTGACTGCTCGAAAATCAGTTTTTATTCAGTTTTGTATTTTCCATAAAACAGACAGATCACATAATAACTGTAACGAATCCAATTCTCCGGTCTATAGCTGGGCTATCACTCAGCCGGAATAAGGTCTCTCCTATAATGCTGATTCCAAAAGAGGAAAGTAAAGGACAACACGAGTGGTTCTACTTTTACACACTTATTTTTATTCTCTAATGTTCTACTGGTAGCGTTTTCACGACACACCATATATCTTAATCGTATCGTATTGGTAGCATTTTCACAGCACACCATATACCTTAATCGTTTTCGTACTGGCAGAGTTTGCACGACACACCGTATGCTTCTATTGGCAGCGTTTTCACGGCACACCGTATATCTTAATCGTATCGTATTGGTAGCGTTTTCACGTCACACCATATACCTTAATCGTTTTCGTACTGGCAGCGTTTGCACGACACACCGTATACTTCTACTGGCAGCGTTTTCACGACACACCACCATACACGCGCTACGACAGCACAAACAGAAATCCTTGATCACTGCTGATGCTGCCCTTTTTATACTAAAATCTGCTTGCAGGTGGATAGTTACGCGTTGCGTTGTAGGTAGGCCTATCGCCTATTCTCCTTTGCCCTACTTAACAGCGACGGCTTGCTATGCTAGTGCTTAGTCCTTGCCTAATTTAAAAGATTAAATATTTGAAATTCATCTTTTAGTTTCATACGTATATATCTATATCTATATATAGGTATATGTATATTAATATGTATATATCTATATATATTTAATCAATTCTATAAGTATATCTATATGTGTACTTCAATGTATTTGTGTATATGTATGTTCATAGATATGTATACATATATATATGTGTGTGTGTGTAACTTCTCTTGTTGTTGTTGTGGCTGTGAAGGCTTCAAGGCCTTAGACTTGGGGTCTTCACACCGGCTCCGCTGGCTAAGTCATGTGGTCCGAATGGATAATAATACTCCAGTACTGAAAGTTTTTGATGCAGTACCCGCCGGTGGAAGCAGAGGAAGAGGAAGACCTCAACTCCGTTGGAAAGACCAGGTAGAGAGGGACCTGGCTATATTTGGCATCTCCATCTGGCGCCAAGCAGCGAGAAAAAGGAATGAATGGCGCGATGTTATAAATTCGGCTAAAATCGCGTAAACGGTGTCTACGTCAGTAAAGTGATACTTCAGCAAAGGCTTTACTGTATTAAAATGTAGTGATTTTTGGTTGTCACATACAGGGCTATTAGTATCCTTACAGAAGTTGATAATAATTAGATATTAGAGGTTCCTTTATATCGATTATTTACCTAGAAGGAGTTGACTAAACTATGGAAAATTTTGAAAATTAATCGATGCAAGTAAAGTACTGTTTACTGTCTGTTGAAAATATGTCTATATGAAGAATTTCTCCTGATATTGGATTGGTGTCCGCCCTATTTCTGGTCGTGGCGGGTGGCGTTGGTATTTCGCTTCCTGCAATTTGCAATTAAGAACTATACTTTTAGCATTTTGCGCATATTCGGAAAATAATATTCCCCTAAAACTTGCATCATTGTTATGTTCTATGCGAAGGACTTTTTTTTTGGTCGTTTCTATTAGAGATGTCAGTCACCAGTTTTTGCGTAGCACGAATTTGAATTTGACTGCTAGAAAATCAGTTTTTATTCAGTTTTGTATTTTCCATAAAACAGACAGATCACATAATGACTGTAACGAATCCGATTCTCCGGTCTATAGCTGGGCTATCACTCAGCCGGAATAAGGTCTCTCCTATAATGCTGATTCCAAAAGAGGAAAGTAAAGGACAACACGAGTGGTTCTACTTTTACACACTTATTTTTATTCTCTAATGTTCTACTGGTAGCGTTTTCACGACACACCATATATCTTAATCGTATCGTATTGGTAGCATTGTCACAGCACACCATATACCTTAATCGTTTTCGTACTGGCAGAGTTTGCACGACACACCGTATGCTTCTATTGGCAGCGTTTTCACGGCACACCGTATATCTTAATCGTATCGTATTGGTAGCGTTTTCACGTCACACCATATACCTTAATCGTTTTCGTACTAGCAGCGTTTGCACGACACACCGTATACTTCTACTGGCAGCGTTTTCACGACACACCACCATACACGCGCTACGACAGCACAAACAGAAATCCTCGATCACTGCTGATGCTGCCCTTTTTATACTAAAATCTGCTTGCAGGTGGATAGTTACGCGTTGCGTTGTAGGTAGGCCTATCGCCTATTCTCCTTTGCCCTACTTAACAGCGACGGCTTGCTATGCTAGTGCTTGGTGCTTGCCTATCTTAAATGATTAAATATTTGAAATTCATCTTTTAGTTTCATACGTATATATTTATATCTATATATAGGTATATGTATATTAATATGTATATATCTATATATATTTAATTAATTCTATAAGTATATCTATATGTGTACTTCAATGTATTTGTGTATATGTATGTTCATAGATATGTATATATATATGTGTGTGTGTGTGTGTGACTTCTCTGGTTGTTGTTGTGGCTGTGAAGGCTTCAAGGCCTTAGACTTGGGGTCTTCACACCGGCTCCGCTGGCTAAGTCATGTGGTCCGAATGGATAACAATACTCCAGTACTGAAAGTTTTTGATACAGTACCCGCCGGTGGAAGCAGAGGAAGAGGAAGACCTCAACTCCGTTGGAAAGACCAGGTAGAGAGGGACCTGGCTATATTTGGCATCTCCATCTGGCGCCAAGCAGCGAGAAAAAGGAATGAATGGCGCGATGTTATAAATTCGGCTAAAATCGCGTAAACGGTGTCTACGTCAGTAAAGTGATACTTCAGCAAAGGCTTTACTGTATTAAAATGTAGTGATTTTTGGTTGTCACATACAGGGCTATTAGTATCCTTACAGAAGTTGATAATAATTAGATATTAGAGGTTCCTTTATATCGATTATTTACCTAGAAGGAGTTGACTAAACTATGGAAAATTTTGAAAATTAATCGATGCAAGTAAAGTACTGTTTACTGTCTGTTGAAAATATGTCTATATGAAGAATTTCTCCTGATATTGGATTGGTGTCCGCCCTATTTCTGGTCTTTGCGGGTGGCGTTGGTATTTCGCTTCCTGCAATTTGCAATTAAGAACTATACTTTTAGCATTTTGCGCATATTCGGAAAATAATATTCCCCTAAAACTTGCATCATTGTTATGTTCTATGTGAAGGACTTTTTTTTTTGGTCGTTTCTATGAGAGATGTCAGTCACCAGTTTTTGCGTAGCACGAATTTGAATTTGACTGCTCGAAAATCAGTTTTTATTCAGTTTTGTATTTTCCATAAAACAGACAGATCACATAATAACTGTAACGAATCCGATTCTCCGGTCTATAGCTGGGCTATCACTCAGCCGGAATAAGGTCTCTCCTATAATGTTGATTCCAAAAGAGGAAAGTAAAGGACAACACGAGTGGTTCTACTTTTACACACTTATTTTTATTCTCTAATGTTCTACTGGTAGCGTTTTCACGACACACCATATATCTTAATCGTATCGTATTGGTAGCATTTTCACAGCACACCATATACCTTAATCGTTTTCGTACTGGCAGCGTTTGCACGACACACCGTATGCTTCTATTGGCAGCGTTTTCACGGCACACCGTATATCTTAATCGTATCGTATTGGTAGCGTTTTCACGTCACACCATGTACCTTAATCGTTTTCGTACTGGCAGCGTTTGCACGACACACCGTATACTTCTACTGGCAGCGTTTTCACGACACACCACCATACACGCGCTACGACAGCACAAACAGAAATCCTCGATCACTGCTGATGCTGCCCTTTTTATACTAAAATCTGCTTGCAGGTGGATAGTTACGCGTTGCGTTGTAGGTAGGCCTATCGCCTATTCTCCTTTGCCCTACTTAACAGCGACGGCTTGCTATGCTAGTGCTTGGTCCTTGCCTAATTTAAAAGATTAAATATTTGAAATTCATCTTTTAGTTTCATACGTATATATCTATATCTATATATAGGTATATGTATATTAATATGTATATATCTATATATATTTAATCAATTCTATAAGTATATCTATATGTGTACTTCAATGTATTTATGTATATGTATGTTCATAGATATGTATACATATATATATGTGCGTGTGTGTATCTTCTCTTGTTGTTGTTGTGGCTGTGAAGGCTTCAAGGCCTTAGACTTGTGGTCTTCACACCGGCTCCGCTGGCTAAGTCATGTGGTCCGAATGGATAATAATACTCCAGTACTGAAAGTTTTTGATGCAGTACCCGCCGGTGGAAGCAGAGGAAGAGGAAGACCTCAACTCCGTTGGAAAGACCAGGTAGAGAGGGACCTGGCTATATTTGGCATCTCCATCTGGCGCCAAGCAGCGAGAAAAAGGAATGAATGGCGCGATGTTATAAATTCGGCTAAAATCGCGTAAACGGTGTCTACGTCAGTAAAGTGATACTTCAGCAAAGGCTTTACTGTATTAAAATGTAGTGATTTTTGGTTGGCACATACAGGGTTATTAGTATCCTTACAGAAGTTGATAATAATTAGATATTAGAGGTTCCTTTATATCGATTATTTACCTAGAAGCAGTTGACTAAACTATGGAAAATTTTGAAAATTAATCGATGCAAGTAAAGTACTGTTTACTGTCTGTTGAAAATATGTCTTTATGAAGAATTTCTCCTGATATTGGATTGGTGTCCGCCCTATTTCTGGTCGTGGCGGGTGGCGTTGGTATTTCGCTTCCTGCAATTTGCAATTAAGAACTATACTTTTAGCATTTTGCGCATATTCGGAAAATAATATTCCCCTAAAACTTGCATCATTGTTATGTTCTATGTGAAGGACTTTTTTTTTTGGTCGTTTCTATGAGAGATGTCAGTCACCAGTTTTTGCGTAGCACGAATTTGAATTTGACTGCTCGAAAATCAGTTTTTATTCAGTTTTGTATTTTCCATAAAACAGACAGATCACATAATAACTGTAACGAATCCGATTCTCCGGTCTATAGCTGGGCTATCACTCAGCCGGAATAAGGTCTCTCCTATAATGCTGATTCCAAAAGAGGAAAGTAAAGGACAGCACGAGTGGTTCTACTTTTACACACTTATTTTTATTCTCTAATGTTCTACTGGTAGCGTTTTCACGACACACCATATATCTTAATCGTATCGTATCGGTAGCATTTTCACAGCACACCATATACCTTAATCGTTTTCGTACTGGCAGCGTTTGCACGACACACCGTATGCTTCTATTGGCAGCGTTTTCACGGCACACCGTATATCTTAATCGTATCGTATTGGTAGCGTTTTCACGTCACACCATATACCTTAATCGTTTTCGTACTGGCAGCGTTTGCACGACACACCGTATACTTCTACTGGCAGCGTTTTCACGACACACCACCATACACGCGCTACGACAGCACAAACAGAAATCCTCGATCACTGCTGATGCTGCCCTTTTTATACTAAAATCTGCTTGCAGGTGGATAGTTACGCGTTGCGTTGTAGGTAGGCCTATCGCCTATTCTCCTTTGCCCTACTTAACAGCGACGGCTTGCTATGCTAGTGCTTGGTCCTTGCCTAATTTAAAAGATTAAATATTTGAAATTCATCTTTTAGTTTCATACGTATATATCTATATCTATATATAGGTATATGTATATTAATATGTATATATCTATATATATTTAATCAATTCTATAAGTATATCTATATGTGTACTTCAATGTATTTATGTATATGTATGTTCATAGATATGTATACATATATATATGTGCGTGTGTGTAACTTCTCTTGTTGTTGTTATGGCTGTGAAGGCTTCAAGGCCTTAGACTTGGGGTCTTCACACCGGCTCCGCTGGCTAAGTCATGTGGTCCGAATGGATAATAATACTCCAGTACTGAAAGTTTTTGATGCAGTACCCGCCGGTGGAAGCAGAGGAAGAGGAAGACCTCAACTCCGTTGGAAAGACCAGGTAGAGAGGGACCTGGCTATATTTGGCATCTCCATCTGGCGCCAAGCAGCGAGAAAAAGGAATGAATGGCGCGATGTTATAAATTCGGCTGAAATCGCGTAAACGGTGTCTACGTCAGTAAAGTGATACTTCAGCAAAGGCTTTACTGTATTAAAATGTAGTGATTTTTGGTTGTCACATACAGGGCTATTAGTATCCTTACAGAAGTTGATAATAATTAGATATTAGAGGTTCCTTTATATCGATTATTTACCTAGAAGCAGTTGACTAAACTATGGAAAATTTTGAAAATTAATCGATGCAAGTAAAGTACTGTTTACTGTCTGTTGAAAATATGTCTATATGAAGAATTTCTCCTGATATTGGATTGGTGTCCGCCCTATTTCTGGTCGTGGCGGGTGGCGTTGGTATTTCGCTTCCTGCAATTTGCAATTAAGAACTATACTTTTAGCATTTTGCGCATATTCGGAAAATAATATTCCCCTAAAACTTGCATCATTGTTATGTTCTATGTGAAGGACTTTTTTTTTTGGTCGTTTCTATGAGAGATGTCAGTCACCAGTTTTTGCGTAGCACGAATTTGAATTTGACTGCTCGAAAATCAGTTTTTATTCAGTTTTGTATTTTCCATAAAACAGACAGATCACATAATAACTGTAACGAATCCGATTCTCCGGTCTATAGCTGGGCTATCACTCAGCCGGAATAAGGTCTCTCCTATAATGCTGATTCCAAAAGAGGAAAGTAAAGGACAGCACGAGTGGTTCTACTTTTACACACTTATTTTTATTCTCTAATGTTCTACTGGTAGCGTTTTCACGACACACCATATATCTTAATCGTATCGTATTGGTAGCATTTTCACGGCACACCATATACCTTAATCGTTTTCGTACTGGCAGCGTTTGCACGACACACCGTATGCTTCTATTGGCAGCGTTTTCACGGCACACCGTATATCTTAATCGTATCGTATTGGTAGCGTTTTCACGTCACACCATATACCTTAATCGTTTTCGTACTGGCAGCGTTTGCACGACACACCGTATACTTCTACTGGCAGCGTTTTCACGACACACCACCATACACGCGCTACGACAGCACAAACAGAAATCCTCGATCACTGCTGATGCTGCCCTTTTTATACTAAAGTCTGCTTGCAGGTGGATAGTTACGCGTTGCGTTGTAGGTAGGCCTATCGCCTATTCTCCTT
The DNA here is from genome assembly GCA_037013455.1 of Ceratitis rosa. Classification (NCBI taxonomy): domain Eukaryota; kingdom Metazoa; phylum Arthropoda; class Insecta; order Diptera; family Tephritidae; genus Ceratitis; species Ceratitis rosa. The sequence continues at coordinate 432,891 of JAWMAG010000091.1, read as the reverse complement.
TGCCCTACTTAACAGCGACGGCTTGCTATGCTAGTGCTTGGTCCTTGCCTATCTTAAATGATTAAATATTTGAAATTCATCTTTTAGTTTCATACGTATATATCTATATCAATATATAGGTATATGTATATTAATATGTATATATCTATATATATTTAATCAATTCTATAAGTATATCTATATGTGTACTTCAATGTGTTTGTGTATATGTATGTTCATAGATATGTATATATATATATATGTGTGTGTGTAACTTCTCTTGTTGTTGTTGTGGCTGTGAAGGCTTCAAGGCCTTGGACTTGGGGTCTTCACACCGGCTCCGCTGGCTAAGTCATGTGGTCCGAATGGATAATAATACTCCAGTACTGAAAGTTTTTGATGCAGTACCCGCCGCTGGAAGCAGAGGAAGAGGAAGACCTCAACTCCGTTGGAAAGACCAGGTAGAGAGGGACCTGGCTATATTTGGCATCTCCATCTGGCGCCAAGCAGCGAGAAAATGGAATGAATGGCGCGATGTTATAAATTCGGCTAAAATCGCGTAAACGGTGTCTACGTCAGTAAAGTGATACTTCAGCAAAGGCTTTACTGTATTAAAATGTAAAAAATTTTGAAAATTAATCGATGCAAGTAAAGTACTGTTTACTGTCTGTTGAAAATATGTCTATATGAAGAATTTCTCCTGATATTGGATTGGTGTCCGCCCTATTTCTGGTCGTGGCGGGTGGCGTTGGTATTTCGCTTCCTGCAATTTGCAATTAAGAACTATACTTTTAGCATTTTGCGCATATTCGGAAAATAATATTCCCCTAAAACTTGCATCATTGTTATGTTCTATGTGAAGGACTTTTTTTTTTTGGTCGTTTCTATTAGAGATGTCAGTCACCAGTTTTTGCGTAGCACGAATTTGAATTTGACTGCTCGAAAATCAGTTTTGTATTTTCCATAAAACAGACAGATCACATAATAACTGTAACGAATCCGATTCTCCGGTCTATAGCTGGGCTATCACTCAGCCGGAATAAGGTCTCTCCTATAATGCTGATTCCAAAAGAGGAAAGTAAAGGACAGCACGAGTGGTTCTACTTTTACACACTTATTTTTATTCTCTAATGTTCTACTGGTAGCGTTTTCACGACACACCATATATCTTAATCGTATCGTATTGGTAGCATTTTCACAGCACACCATATACCTTAATCGTTTTCGTACTGGCAGCGTTTGCACGACACACCGTATGCTTCTATTGGCAGCGTTTTCACGGCACACCGTATATCTTAATCGTATCGTATTGGTAGCGTTTTCACGTCACACCATATACCTTAATCGTTTTCGTACTGGCAGTGTTTGCACGGCACACCGTATACTTCTACTGGCAGCGTTTTCACGACACACCACCATACACGCGCTACGACAGCACAAACAGAAATCCTCGATCACTGCTGATGCTGCCCTTTTTATACTAAAATCTGCTTGCAGGTGGATAGTTACGCGTTGCGTTGTAGGTAGGCCTATCGCCTATTCTCCTTTGCCCTACTTAACAGCGACGGCTTGCTATGCTAGTGCTTGGTCCTTGCCTATCTTAAATGATTAAATATTTGAAATTCATCTTTTAGTTTCATACGTATATATCTATATCTATATATGGGTATATGTATATTAATATGTATATATCTATATATATTTAATCAATTCTATAAGTATATCTATATGTGTACTTCAATGTGTTTGTGTATATGTATGTTCATAGATATGTATATATATATATGTGTGTGTGTAACTTCTCTTGTTGTTGTTGTGGCTGTGAAGGCTTCAAGGCCTTGGACTTGGGGTCTTCACACCGGCTCCGCTGGCTAAGTCATGTGGTCCGAATGGATAATAATACTCCAGTACTGAAAGTTTTTGATGCAGTACCCGCCGCTGGAAGCAGAGGAAGAGGAAGACCTCAACTCCGTTGGAAAGACCAGGTAGAGAGGGACCTGGCTATATTTGGCATCTCCATCTGGCGCCAAGCAGCGAGAAAATGGAATGAATGGCGCGATGTTATAAATTCGGCTAAAATCGCGTAAACGGTGTCTACGTCAGTAAAGTGATACTTCAGCAAAGGCTTTACTGTATTAAAATGTAGTGATTTTTGGTTGTCACATACAGGGCTATTAGTATCCTTACAGAAGTTGATAATAATTAGATATTAGAGGTTCCTTTATATCGATTATTTACCTAGAAGCAGTTGACTAAACTATGGAAAATTTTGAAAATTAATCGATGCAAGTAAAGTACTGTTTACTGTCTGTTGAAAATATGTCTATATGAAGAATTTCTCCTGATATTGGATTGGTGTCCGCCCTATTTCTGGTCGTGGCGGGTGGCGTTGGTATTTCGCTTCCTGCAATTTGCAATTAAGAACTATACTTTTAGCATTTTGCGCATATTCGGAAAATAATATTCCCCTAAAACTTGCATCATTGTTATGTTCTATGTGAAGGACTTTTTTTTTTGGTCGTTTCTATGAGAGATGTCAGTCACCAGTTTTTGCGTAGCACGAATTTGAATTTGACTGCTCGAAAATCAGTTTTTATTCAGTTTTGTATTTTCCATAAAACAGACAGATCACATAATAACTGTAACGAATCCGATTCTCCGGTCTATAGCTGGGCTATCACTCAGCCGGAATAAGGTCTCTCCTATAATGCTGATTCCAAAAGAGGAAAGTAAAGGACAGCACGAGTGGTTCTACTTTTACACACTTATTTTTATTCTCTAATGTTCTACTGGTAGCGTTTTCACGACACACCATATATCTTAATCGTATCGTATTGGTAGCATTTTCACGGCACACCATATACCTTAATCGTTTTCGTACTGGCAGCGTTTGCACGACACACCGTATGCTTCTATTGGCAGCGTTTTCACGGCACACCGTATATCTTAATCGTATCGTATTGGTAGCGTTTTCACGTCACACCATATACCTTAATCGTTTTCGTACTGGCAGCGTTTGCACGACACACCGTATACTTCTACTGGCAGCGTTTTCACGACACACCACCATACACGCGCTACGACAGCACAAACAGAAATCCTCGATCACTGCTGATGCTGCCCTTTTTATACTAAAGTCTGCTTGCAGGTGGATAGTTACGCGTTGCGTTGTAGGTAGGCCTATCGCCTATTCTCCTTTGCCCTACTTAACAGCGACGGCTTGCTATGCTAGTGCTTGGTCCTTGCCTATCTTAAATGATTAAATATTTGAAATTCATCTTTTAGTTTCATACGTATATATCTATATCAATATATAGGTATATGTATATTAATATGTATATATCTATATATATTTAATCAATTCTATAAGTATATCTATATGTGTACTTCAATGTGTTTGTGTATATGTATGTTCATAGATATGTATATATATATATATGTGTGTGTGTAACTTCTCTTGTTGTTGTTGTGGCTGTGAAGGCTTCAAGGCCTTGGACTTGGGGTCTTCACACCGGCTCCGCTGGCTAAGTCATGTGGTCCGAATGGATAATAATACTCCAGTACTGAAAGTTTTTGATGCAGTACCCGCCGCTGGAAGCAGAGGAAGAGGAAGACCTCAACTCCGTTGGAAAGACCAGGTAGAGAGGGACCTGGCTATATTTGGCATCTCCATCTGGCGCCAAGCAGCGAGAAAATGGAATGAATGGCGCGATGTTATAAATTCGGCTAAAATCGCGTAAACGGTGTCTACGTCAGTAAAGTGATACTTCAGCAAAGGCTTTACTGTATTAAAATGTAAAAAATTTTGAAAATTAATCGATGCAAGTAAAGTACTGTTTACTGTCTGTTGAAAATATGTCTATATGAAGAATTTCTCCTGATATTGGATTGGTGTCCGCCCTATTTCTGGTCGTGGCGGGTGGCGTTGGTATTTCGCTTCCTGCAATTTGCAATTAAGAACTATACTTTTAGCATTTTGCGCATATTCGGAAAATAATATTCCCCTAAAACTTGCATCATTGTTATGTTCTATGTGAAGGACTTTTTTTTTTTGGTCGTTTCTATTAGAGATGTCAGTCACCAGTTTTTGCGTAGCACGAATTTGAATTTGACTGCTCGAAAATCAGTTTTGTATTTTCCATAAAACAGACAGATCACATAATAACTGTAACGAATCCGATTCTCCGGTCTATAGCTGGGCTATCACTCAGCCGGAATAAGGTCTCTCCTATAATGCTGATTCCAAAAGAGGAAAGTAAAGGACAGCACGAGTGGTTCTACTTTTACACACTTATTTTTATTCTCTAATGTTCTACTGGTAGCGTTTTCACGACACACCATATATCTTAATCGTATCGTATTGGTAGCATTTTCACAGCACACCATATACCTTAATCGTTTTCGTACTGGCAGCGTTTGCACGACACACCGTATGCTTCTATTGGCAGCGTTTTCACGGCACACCGTATATCTTAATCGTATCGTATTGGTAGCGTTTTCACGTCACACCATATACCTTAATCGTTTTCGTACTGGCAGTGTTTGCACGGCACACCGTATACTTCTACTGGCAGCGTTTTCACGACACACCACCATACACGCGCTACGACAGCACAAACAGAAATCCTCGATCACTGCTGATGCTGCCCTTTTTATACTAAAATCTGCTTGCAGGTGGATAGTTACGCGTTGCGTTGTAGGTAGGCCTATCGCCTATTCTCCTTTGCCCTACTTAACAGCGACGGCTTGCTATGCTAGTGCTTGGTCCTTGCCTATCTTAAATGATTAAATATTTGAAATTCATCTTTTAGTTTCATACGTATATATCTATATCTATATATGGGTATATGTATATTAATATGTATATATCTATATATATTTAATCAATTCTATAAGTATATCTATATGTGTACTTCAATGTGTTTGTGTATATGTATGTTCATAGATATGTATATATATATATGTGTGTGTGTAACTTCTCTTGTTGTTGTTGTGGCTGTGAAGGCTTCAAGGCCTTGGACTTGGGGTCTTCACACCGGCTCCGCTGGCTAAGTCATGTGGTCCGAATGGATAATAATACTCCAGTACTGAAAGTTTTTGATGCAGTACCCGCCGCTGGAAGTAGAGGAAGAGGAAGACCTCAACTCCGTTGGAAAGACCAGGTAGAGAGGGACCTGGCTATATTTGGCATCTCCATCTGGCGCCAAGCAGCGAGAAAATGGAATGAATGGCGCGATGTTATAAATTCGGCTAAAATCGCGTAAACGGTGTCTACGTCAGTAAAGTGATACTTCAGCAAAGGCTTTACTGTATTAAAATGTAGTGATTTTTGGTTGTCACATACAGGGCTATTAGTATCCTTACAGAAGTTGATAATAATTAGATATTAGAGGTTCCTTTATATCGATTATTTACCTAGAAGCAGTTGACTAAACTATGGAAAATTTTGAAAATTAATCGATGCAAGTAAAGTACTGTTTACTGTCTGTTGAAAATATGTCTATATGAAGAATTTCTCCTGATATTGGATTGGTGTCCGCCCTATTTCTGGTCGTGGCGGGTGGCGTTGGTATTTCGCTTCCTGCAATTTGCAATTAAGAACTATACTTTTAGCATTTTGCGCATATTCGGAAAATAATATTCCCCTAAAACTTGCATCATTGTTATGTTCTATGTGAAGGACTTTTTTTTTTGGTCGTTTCTATGAGAGATGTCAGTCACCAGTTTTTGCGTAGCACGAATTTGAATTTGACTGCTCGAAAATCAGTTTTTATTCAGTTTTGTATTTTCCATAAAACAGACAGATCACATAATAACTGTAACGAATCCGATTCTCCGGTCTATAGCTGGGCTATCACTCAGCCGGAATAAGGTCTCTCCTATAATGCTGATTCCAAAAGAGGAAAGTAAAGGACAGCACGAGTGGTTCTACTTTTACACACTTATTTTTATTCTCTAATGTTCTACTGGTAGCGTTTTCACGACACACCATATATCTTAATCGTATCGTATTGGTAGCATTTTCACGGCACACCATATACCTTAATCGTTTTCGTACTGGCAGCGTTTGCACGACACACCGTATGCTTCTATTGGCAGCGTTTTCACGGCACACCGTATATCTTAATCGTATCGTATTGGTAGCGTTTTCACGTCACACCATATACCTTAATCGTTTTCGTACTGGCAGCGTTTGCACGACACACCGTATACTTCTACTGGCAGCGTTTTCACGACACACCACCATACACGCGCTACGACAGCACAAACAGAAATCCTCGATCACTGCTGATGCTGCCCTTTTTATACTAAAGTCTGCTTGCAGGTGGATAGTTACGCGTTGCGTTGTAGGTAGGCCTATCGCCTATTCTCCTTTGCCCTACTTAACAGCGACGGCTTGCTATGCTAGTGCTTGGTCCTTGCCTATCTTAAATGATTAAATATTTGAAATTCATCTTTTAGTTTCATACGTATATATCTATATCAATATATAGGTATATGTATATTAATATGTATATATCTATATATATTTAATCAATTCTATAAGTATATCTATATGTGTACTTCAATGTGTTTGTGTATATGTATGTTCATAGATATGTATATATATATATATGTGTGTGTGTAACTTCTCTTGTTGTTGTTGTGGCTGTGAAGGCTTCAAGGCCTTGGACTTGGGGTCTTCACACCGGCTCCGCTGGCTAAGTCATGTGGTCCGAATGGATAATAATACTCCAGTACTGAAAGTTTTTGATGCAGTACCCGCCGCTGGAAGCAGAGGAAGAGGAAGACCTCAACTCCGTTGGAAAGACCAGGTAGAGAGGGACCTGGCTATATTTGGCATCTCCATCTGGCGCCAAGCAGCGAGAAAATGGAATGAATGGCGCGATGTTATAAATTCGGCTAAAATCGCGTAAACGGTGTCTACGTCAGTAAAGTGATACTTCAGCAAAGGCTTTACTGTATTAAAATGTAGTGATTTTTGGTTGTCACATACAGGGCTATTAGTATCCTTACAGAAGTTGATAATAATTAGATATTAGAGGTTCCTTTATATCGATTATTTACCTAGAAGCAGTTGACTAAACTATGGAAAATTTTGAAAATTAATCGATGCAAGTAAAGTACTGTTTACTGTCTGTTGAAAATATGTCTATATGAAGAATTTCTCCTGATATTGGATTGGTGTCCGCCCTATTTCTGGTCGTGGCGGGTGGCGTTGGTATTTCGCTTCCTGCAATTTGCAATTAAGAACTATACTTTTAGCATTTTGCGCATATTCGGAAAATAATATTCCCCTAAAACTTGCATCATTGTTATGTTCTATGTGAAGGACTTTTTTTTTTGGTCGTTTCTATGAGAGATGTCAGTCACCAGTTTTTGCGTAGCACGAATTTGAATTTGACTGCTCGAAAATCAGTTTTTATTCAGTTTTGTATTTTCCATAAAACAGACAGATCACATAATAACTGTAACGAATCCGATTCTCCGGTCTATAGCTGGGCTATCACTCAGCCGGAATAAGGTCTCTCCTATAATGCTGATTCCAAAAGAGGAAAGTAAAGCACAACACGAGTGGTTCTACTTTTATACACTTATTTTTATTCTCTAATGTTCTACTGGTAGCGTTTTCACGACACACCATATATCTTAATCGTATCGTATTGGTAGCATTTTCACGGCACACCATATACCTTAATCGTTTTCGTACTGGCAGCGTTTGCACGACACACCGTATGCTTCTATTGGCAGCGTTTTCACGGCACACCGTATATCTTAATCGTATCGTATTGGTAGCGTTTTCACGTCACACCATATACCTTAATCGTTTTCGTACTGGCAGCGTTTGCACGACACACCGTATACTTCTACTGGCAGCGTTTTCACGACACACCACCATACACGCGCTACGACAGCACAAACAGAAATCCTCGATCACTGCTGATGCTGCCCTTTTTATACTAAAATCTGCTTGCAGGTGGATAGTTACGCGTTGCGTTGTAGGTAGGCCTATCGCCTATTCTCCTTTGCCCTACTTAACAGCGACGGCTTGCTATGCTAGTGCTTGGTCCTTGCCTATCTTAAATGATTAAATATTTGAAATTCATCTTTTAGTTTCATACGTATATATCTATATCTATATATAGGTATATGTATATTAATATGTATATATCTATATATATTTAATCAATTCTATAAGTATATCTATATGTGTACTTCAATGTGTTTGTGTATATGTATGTTCATAGATATGTATATATATATATGTGTGTGTGTAACTTCTCTTGTTGTTGTTGTGGCTGTGAAGGCTTCAAGGCCTTGGACTTGGGGTCTTCACACCGGCTCCGCTGGCTAAGTCATGTGGTCCGAATGGATAATAATACTCCAGTACTAAAAGTTTTTGATGCAGTACCCGCCGCTGGAAGCAGAGGAAGAGGAAGACCTCAACTCCGTTGGAAAGACCAGGTAGAGAGGGACCTGGCTATATTTGGCATCTCCATCTGGCGCCAAGCAGCGAGAAAATGGAATGAATGGCGCGATGTTATAAATTCGGCTAAAATCGCGTAAACGGTGTCTACGTCAGTAAAGTGATACTTCAGCAAAGGCTTTACTGTATTAAAATGTAAAAAATTTTGAAAATTAATCGATGCAAGTAAAGTACTGTTTACTGTCTGTTGAAAATATGTCTATATGAAGAATTTCTCCTGATATTGGATTGGTGTCCGCCCTATTTCTGGTCGTGGCGGGTGGCGTTGGTATTTCGCTTCCTGCAATTTGCAATTAAGAACTATACTTTTAGCATTTTGCGCATATTCGGAAAATAATATTCCACTAAAACTTGCATCATTGTTATGTTCTATGTGAAGGACTTTTTTTTTTGGTCGTTTCTATTAGAGATGTCAGTCACCAGTTTTTGCGTAGCACGAATTTGAATTTGACTGCTCGAAAATCAGTTTTTATTCAGTTTTGTATTTTCCATAAAACAGACAGATCACATAATAACTGTAACGAATCCGATTCTCCGGTTTATAGCTGGGCTATCACTCAGCCGGAAAAGTCTCTCCTATAATGCTGATTCCAAAAGAGGAAAGTAAAGGACAGCACGAGTGGTTCTACTTTTACACACTTATTTTTATTCTCTAATGTTCTACTGGTAGCGTTTTCACGACACACCATATATCTTAATCGTATCGTATTGGTAGCATTTTCACAGCCCACCATATACCTTAATCGTTTTCGTACTGGCAGCGTTTGCACGACACACCGTATGCTTCTATTGGCAGCGTTTTCACGGCATACCGTATATCTTAATCGTATCGTATTGGTAGCGTTTTCACGTCACACCATATACCTTAATCGTTTTCGTACTGGCAGTGTTTGCACGGCACACCGTATACTTCTACTGGCAGCGTTTTCACGACACACCACCATACACGCGCTACGACAGCACAAACAGAAATCCTCGATCACTGCTGATGCTGCCCTTTTTATACTAAAATCTGCTTGCAGGTGGATAGTTACGCGTTGCGTTGTAGGTAGGCCTATCGCCTATTCTCCTTTGCCCTACTTAACAGCGACGGCTTGCTATGCTAGTGCTTGGTCCTTGCCTATCTTAAATGATTAAATATTTGAAATTCATCTTTTAGTTTCATACGTATATATCTATATCTATATATGGGTATATGTATATTAATATGTATATATCTATATATATTTAATCAATTCTATAAGTATATCTATATGTGTACTTCAATGTGTTTGTGTATATGTATGTTCATAGATATGTATATATATATATGTGTGTGTGTAACTTCTCTTGTTGTTGTTGCTGTGAAGGCTTCAAGGCCTTGGACTTGGGGTCTTCACACCGGCTCCGCTGGCTAAGTCATGTGGTCCGAATGGATAATAATACTCCAGTACTGAAAGTTCTTGATGCAGTACCCGCCGCTGGAAGCAGAGGAAGAGGAAGACCTCAACTCCGTTGGAAAGACCAGGTAGAGAGGGACCTGGCTATATTTGGCATCTCCATCTGGCGCCAAGCAGCGAGAAAATGGAATGAATGGCGCGATGTTATAAATTCGGCTAAAATCGCGTAAACGGTGTCTACGTCAGTAAAGTGATACTTCAGCAAAGGCTTTACTGTATTAAAATGTAGTGATTTTTGGTTGTCACATACAGGGCTATTAGTATCCTTACAGAAGTTGATAATAATTAGATATTAGAGGTTCCTTTATATCGATTATTTACCTAGAAGTAGTTGACTAAACTATGGAAAATTTTGAAAATTAATCGATGCAAGTAAAGTACTGTTTACTGTCTGTTGAAAATATGTCTATATGAAGAATTTCTCCTGATATTGGATTGGTGTCCGCCCTATTTCTGGTCGTGGCGGGTGGCGTTGGTATTTCGCTTCCTGCAATTTGCAATTAAGAACTATACTTTTAGCATTTTGCGCATATTCGGAAAATAATATTCCCCTAAAACTTGCATCATTGTTATGTTCTATGTGAAGGACTTTTTTTTTTGGTCGTTTCTATTAGAGATGTCAGTCACCAGTTTTTGCGTAGCACGAATTTGAATTTGACTGCTCGAAAATCAGTTTTTATTCAGTTTTGTATTTTCCATAAAACAGACAGATCACATAATAACTGTAACGAATCCGATTCTCCGATCTATAGCTGGGCTATCACCCAGCCGGAATAAGGTCTCTCCTATAATGCTGATTCCAAAAGAGGAAAGTAAAGGACAACACGAATGGTTCTACTTTTACACACTTATTTTTATTCTCTAATGTTCTACTGGTAGCGTTTTCACGACACACCATATATCTTAATCGTATCGTATTGGTAGCATTTTCACAGCACACCATATACCTTAATCGTTTTCGTACTGGCAGAGTTTGCACGACACACCGTATGCTTCTATTGGCAGCGTTTTCACGGCACACCGTATATCTTAATCGTATCGTATTGGTAGCGTTTTCACGTCACACCATATACCTTAATCGTTTTCGTACTGGCAGCGTTTGCACGACACACCGTATACTTCTACTGGCAGCGTTTTCACGACACACCACCATACACGCGCTACGACAGCACAAACAGAAATCCTCGATCACTGCTGATGCTGCCCTTTTTATACTAAAATCTGCTTACAGGTGGATAGTTACGCGTTGCGTTGTAGGTAGGCCTATCGCCTATTCTCCTTTGCCCTACTTAACAGCGACGGCTTGCTATGCTAGTGCTTGGTCCTTGCCTATCTTAAATGATTAAATATTTGAAATTCATCTTTTAGTTTCATACGTATATATCTATATCTATATATAGGTATATGTATATTAATATGTATATATCTATATATATTTAATCAATTCTATAAGTATATCTATATGTGTACTTCAATGTATTTGTGTATATGTATGTTCATAGATATGTTTATATATATATATGTGTGTGTGTGTAACTTTTCTTGTTGTTATTGTGGCTGTGAAGGCTTCAAGGCCTTAGACTTGGGGTCTTCACACCGGCTCCGCTGGCTAAGTCATGTGGTCCGAATGGATAATAATACTCCAGTACTGAATGTTTTTGATGCAGTACCCGCCGGTGGAAGCAGAGGAAGAGGAAGACCTCAACTCCGTTGGAAAGACCAGGTAGAGAGGGACCTGGCTATATTTGGCATCTCCATCTGGCGCCAAGCAGCGAGAAAAAGGAATGAATGGCGCGATGTTATAAATTCGGCTAAACTCGCGTAAACGGTGTCTACGTCAGTAAAGTGATACTTCAGCAAAGGCTTTACTGTATTAAAATGTAGTGATTTTTGGTTGTCACATACAGGGCTATTAGTATCCTTACAGAAGTTGATAATAATTAGATATTAGAGGTTCCTTTATATCGATTATTTACCTAGAAGGAGTTGACTAAACTATGGAAAATTTTGAAAATTAATCGATGCAAGTAAAGTACTGTTTACTGTCTGTTGAAAATATGTCTATATGAAGAATTTCTCCTGATATTGGATTGGTGTCCGCCCTATTTCTGGTCGTGGCGGGTGGCGTTGGTATTTCGCTTCCTGCAATTTGCAATTAAGAACTATACTTTTAGCATTTTGCGCATATTCGGAAAATAATATTCCCCTAAAACTTGCATCATTGTTATGTTCTATGTGAAGGACTTTTTGTTTTGGTCGTTTCTAAGTCACCAGTTTTTGCGTAGCACGAATTTGAATTTGACTGCTCGAAAATCAGTTTTTATTCAGTTTTGTATTTTCCATAAAATAGACAGATCACATAATAACTGTAACGAATCCGATTCTCCGGTCTATAGCTGGGCTATCACTCAGCCGGAATAAGGTCCCTCCTATAATGCTGATTCCAAAAGAGGAAAGTAAAGGACAACACGAGTGGTTCTACTTTTACACACTTATTTTTATTCTCTAATGTTCTACTGGTAGCGTTTGCACGACACACCGTATGCTTCTATTGGCAGCGTTTTCACGGCACACCGTATATCTTAATCGTATCGTATTGGTAGCGTTTTCACGTCACACCATATACCTTAATCGTTTTCGTACTGGCAGCGTTTGCACGACACACCGTATACTTCTACTGGCAGCGTTTTCACGACACACCACCATACACGCGCTACGACAGCACAAACAGAAATCCTCGATCACTGCTGATGCTGCCCTTTTTATACTAAAATCTGCTTGCAGGTGGATAGTTACGCGTTGCGTTGTAGGTAGGCCTATCGCCTATTCTCCTTTGCCCTACTTAACAGCGACGGCTTGCTATGCTAGTGCTTGGTGCTTGCCTATCTTAAATGATTAAATATTTGAAATTCATCTTTTAGTTTCATACGTATATATCTATATCTATATATAGGTATATGTATATTAATATGTATATATCTAAATATATTTAATTAATTCTATAAGTATATCTATATGTGTATTTGTGTATATGTATGTTCATAGATATGTTTATATATATATGTGTGTGTGTGTGTAACTTTTCTTGTTGTTATTGTGGCTGTGAAGGCTTCAAGGCCTTAGACTTGGGGTCTTCACACCGGCTCCGCTGGCTAAGTCATGTGGTCCGAATGGATAATAATACTCCAGTACTGAATGTTTTTGATGCAGTACCCGCCGGTGGAAGCAGAGGAAGAGGAAGACCTCAACTCCGTTGGAAAGACCAGGTAGAGAGGGACCTGGCTATATTTGGCATCTCCATCTGGCGCCAAGCAGCGAGAAAAAGGAATGAATGGCGCGATGTTATAAATTCGGCTAAACTCGCGTAAACGGTGTCTACGTCGGTAAAGTGATACTTCAGCAAAGGCTTTACTGTATTAAAATGTAGTGATTTTTGGTTGTCACATACAGGGCTATTAGTATCCTTACAGAAGTTGATAATAATTAGATATTAGAGGTTCCTTTATATCGATTATTTACCTAGAAGGAGTTGACTAAACTATGGAAAATTTTGAAAATTAATCGATGCAAGTAAAGTACTGTTTACTGTCTGTTGAAAATATGTCTATATGAAGAATTTCTCCTGATATTGGATTGGTGTCCGCCCTATTTCTGGTCGTGGCGGGTGGCGTTGGTATTTCGCTTCCTGCAATTTGCAATTAAGAACTATACTTTTAGCGTTTTGCGCATATTCGGAAAATAATATTCCCCTAAAACTTGCATCATTGTTATGTTTTATGTGAAGGACTTTTTGTTTTGGTCGTTTCTAAGTCACCAGTTTTTGCGTAGCACGAATTTGAATTTGACTGCTCGAAAATCAGTTTTTATTCAGTTTTGTATTTTCCATAAAATAGACAGATCACATAATAACTGTAACGAATCCGATTCTCCGGTCTATAGCTGGGCTATCACTCAGCCGGAATAAGGTCTCTCCTATAATGCTGATTCCAAAAGATGAAAGTAAAGGACAACACGAGTGGTTCTACTTTTACACACTTATTTTTATTCTCTAATGTTCTACTGGTAGCGTTTGCACGACACACCGTATGCTTCTATTGGCAGCGTTTTCACGGCACACCGTATATCTTAATCGTATCGTATTGGTAGCGTTTTCACGTCACACCATATACCTTAATCGTTTTCGTACTGGCAGCGTTTGCACGACACACCGTATACTTCTACTGGCAGCGTTTTCACGACACACCACCATACACGCGCTACGACAGCACAAACAGAAATCCTCGATCACTGCTGATGCTGCCCTTTTTATACTAAAATCTGCTTGCAGGTGGATAGTTACGCGTTGCGTTGTAGGTAGGCCTATCGCCTATTCTCCTTTGCCCTACTTAACAGCGACGGCTTGCTATGCTAGTGCTTGGTGCTTGCCTATCTTAAATGATTAAATATTTGAAATTCATCTTTTAGTTTCATACGTATATATCTATATCTATTGTATATATAGGTATATGTATATTAACATGTATATTTAATTAATTCTATAGGTATATCTATATGTGTACTTCAATGTATTTGTGTATATGTATGTTCATAGATATGTATATATATATATGTGTGTGTGTGTGTAACTTCTCTTGTTGTTGTTGTGGCTGTGAAGGCTTCAAGGCCTTAGACTTGGGGTCTTCACACCGGCTCCGCTGGCTAAGTCATGTGGTCCGAATGGATAATAATACTCCAGTACTGAATGTTTTTGATGCAGTACCCGCCGGTGGAAGCAGAGGAAGAGGAAGACCTCAACTCCGTTGGAAAGACCAGGTAGAGAGGGACCTGGCTATATTTGGCATCTCCATCTGGCGCCAAGCAGCGAGAAAAAGGAATGAATGGCGCGATGTTATAAATTCGGCTAAAATCGCGTAAACGGTGTCTACGTCAGTAAAGTGATACTTCAGCAAAGGCTTTACTGTATTAAAATGTAGTGATTTTTGGTTGTCACATACAGGGCTATTAGTATCCTTACAGAAGTTGATAATAATTAGATATTAGAGGTTCCTTTATATCGATTATTTACCTAGAAGGAGTTGACTAAAATAATATTCCACTAAAACTTGCATCATTGTTATGTTCTATGTGAAGGACTTTTTTTTTTTGGTCGTTTCTATTAGAGATGTCAGTCACCAGTTTTTGCGTAGCACGAATTTGAATTTGACTGCTCGAAAATCAGTTTTTATTCAGTTTTCTATTTTCCATAAAACAGACAGATCACATAATAACTGTAACGAATCCGATTCTCCGGTCTATAGCTGGGCTATCACTCAGCCGGAATAAGGTCTCTCCTATAATGCTGATTCCAAAAGAGGAAAGTAAAGGACAACACGAGTGGTTCTACTTTTACACACTTATTTTTATTCTCTAATGTTCTACTGGTAGCGTTTTCACGACACACCATATATCTTAATCGTATCGTATTGGTAGCATTTTCACGGCACACCAAATACCTTAATCGTTTTCGTGCTGGCAGCGTTTGCACGACACACCGTATGCTTCTATTGGCAGCGTTTTCACGGCACACCGTATATCTTAATCGTATCGTATTGGTAGCGTTTTCACGTCACACCATATACCTTAATCGTTTTCGTACTGGCAGCGTTTGCACGACACACCGTATACTTCTACTGGCAGCGTTTTCACGACACACCACCATACACGCGCTACGGCAGCACAAACAGAAATCCTCGATCACTGCTGATGCTGCCCTTTTTATACTAAAATCTGCTTGCAGGTGGATAGTTACGCGTTGCGTTGTAGGTAGGCCTATCGCCTATTCTCCTTTGCCCTACTTAACAGCGACGGCTTGCTATGCTAGTGCTTGGTGCTTGCCTTTCTTAAATGATTAAATATTTGAAATTCATCTTTTATCTTCATACGTATATATCTATATCTATATATAGGTATATGTATATTAATATGTATGTATCTATATATATTTAATTAATTCTATAAGTATATCTATATGTGTACTTCAATGTATTTGTGTATATGTATGTTCATAGATATGTATATATATATATATGTGTGTGTGTGTGTAACTTCTCTTGTTGTTGTTGTGGCTGTGAAGGCTTCAAGGCCTTAGACTTGGGGTCTTCACACCGGCTCCGCTGGCTAAGTCATGTGGTCCGAATGGATAATAATACTCCAGTACTGAATGTTTTTGATGCAGTACCCGCCGGTGGAAGCAGAGGAAGAGGAAGACCTCAACTCCGTTGGAAAGACCAGGTAGAGAGGGACCTGGCTATATTTGGCATCTCCATCTGGCGCCAAGCAGCGAGAAAAAGGAATGAATGGCGCGATGTTATAAATTCGGCTAAACTCGCGTAAACGGTGTCTACGTCAGTAAAGTGATACTTCAGCAAAGGCTTTACTGTATTAAAATGTAGTGATTTTTGGTTGTCACATACAGGGCTATTAGTATCCTTACAGAAGTTGATAATAATTAGATATTAGAGGTTCCTTTATATCGATTATTTACCTAGAAGGAGTTGACTAAACTATGGAAAATTTTGAAATTTAATCGATGCAAGTAAAGTACTGTTTACTGTCTGTTGAAAATATGTCTATATGAAGAATTTCTCCTGATATTGGATTGGTGTCCGCCCTATTTCTGGTCGTGGCGGGTGGCGTTGGTATTTCGCTTCCTGCAATTTGCAATTAAGAACTATACTTTTAGCATTTTGCGCATATTCGGAAAATAATATTCCCCTAAAACTTGCTTCATTGTTATGTTCTATGTGAAGGACTTTTTTTTTTGGTCGTTTCTATTAGAGATGTCAGTCACCAGTTTTTGCGTAGCACGAATTTGAATTTGACTGCTCGAAAATCAGTTTTTATTCAGTTTTGTATTTTCCATAAAACAGACAGATCACATAATAACTGTAACGAATCCGATTCTCCGGTCTATAGCTGGGCTATCACTCAGCCGGAATAAGGTCTCTCCTATAATGCTGATTCCAAAAGAGGAAAGTAAAGGACAACACGAGTGGTTCTACTTTTACACACTTATTTTTATTCTCTAATGTTCTACTGGTAGCGTTTTCACGACACACCATATATCTTAATCGTATCGTATTGGTAGCATTTTCACGGCACACCATATACCTTAATTGTTTTCGTACTGGCAGCGTTTGCACGACACACCGTATGCTTCTATTGGCAGCGTTTGCACGACACACCGTATACTTCTACTGGCAGCGTTTTCACGACACACCACCATACACGCGCTACGACAGCACAAACAGAAATCCTCGATCACTGCTGATGCTGCCCTTTTTATACTAAAATCTGCTTGCAGGTGGATAGTTACGCGTTGCGTTGTAGGTAGGCCTATCGCCTATTCTCCTTTGCCCTACTTAACAGCGACGGCTTGCTCTGCTAGTGCTTGGTGCTTGCCTATCTTAAATGATTAAATATTTGAAATTCATCTTTTATCTTCATACGTATATATCTATATCTATATATAGGTATATTTAATTAATTCTATAAGTATATCTATATGTGTACTTCAATGTATTTGTGTATATGTATGTTCATAGATATGTATATATATATATATATGTGTGTGTGTGTGTAACTTCTCTTGTTGTTGTTGTGGCTGTGAAGGCTTCAAGGCCTTAGACTTGGGGTCTTCACACCGGCTCCGCTGGCTAAGTCATGTGGTCCGAATGGATAATAATACTCCAGTACTGAAAGTTTTTGATGCAGTTCGCGCCGGTGGAAGCAGAGGAAGAGGAAGACCTCAACTCCGTTGGAAAGACCAGGTAGAGAGGGGCCTGGCTATATTTGGCATCTCCATCTGACGCCAAGCAGCGAGAAAAAGGAATGAATGGCGCGATGTTATAAATTCGGCTAAAATCGCGTAAACGGTGTCTACGTCAGTAAAGTGATACTTCAGCAAAGGCTTTACTGTATTAAAATGTAGTGATTTTTGATTGTCACATACAGGGATATTAGTATCCTTACAGAAGTTGATAATAATTAGATATTAGAGGTTCCTTTATATCGATTATTTACCTAGAAGGTGTTGACTAAACTATGGAAAATTTTGAAAATTAATCGATGCAAGTAAAGTACTGTTTACTGTCTGTTGAAAATATGTCTATATGAAGAATTTCTCCTGATATTGGATTGGTGTCCGCCCTATTTCTGGTCGTGGCGGGTGGCGTTGGTATTTCGCTTCCTGCAATTTGCAATTAAGAACTATACTTGTAGCATTTTGGGCATATTCGGAAAATAATATTCCCCTAAAACTTGCATCATTGTTATGTTCTATGTGAAGGACTTTTTTTTTGGTCGTTTCTATTAGAGATGTCAGTCACCAGTTTTTGCGTAGCACGAATTTGAATTTGACTGCTCGAAAATCAGTTTTTATTCAGTGTTGTATTTTCCCTAAAACAGACCGATCACATAATAACTGTAACGAATCCGATTCTCCGGTCTATAGCTGGGCTATCACTCAGCCGGAATAAGGTCTCTCCTATAATGCTGATTCCAAAAGAGGAAAGTAAAGGACAACACGAGTGGTTCTACTTTTACACACTTATTTTTATTCTCTAAAGTTCTACTGGTAGCGTTTTCACGACACACCATATATCTTAATCGTATCGTATTGGTAGCATTTTCACGGCACACCATATACCTTAATCGTTTTCGTACTGGCAGCGTTTGCACGACACACCGTATGCTTCTATTGGCAGCGTTTTCACGGCACACCGTATATCTTAATCGTGTCGTATTGGTAGCGTTTTCACGTCACACCATATACCTTAATCGTTTTCGTACTGGCAGCGTTTGCACGACACACCGTATACTTCTACTGGCAGCGTTTTCACGACACACCACCATACACGCGCTACGACAGCACAAACAGAAATCCTCGATCACTGCTGATGCTGCCCTTTTTATACTAAAATCTGCTTGCAGGTGGATAGTTACGCGTTGCGTTGTAGGTAGGCCTATCGCCTATTCTCCTTTGCCCTACTTAACAGCGACGGCTTGCTATGCTAGTGTTTGGTGCTTGCCTATCTTAAATGATTAATTATTTGAAATTCATCTTTTAGTTTCATACGTATATATCTATATCTATTGTATATATAGGTATATGTATATTAATATGTATATATCTATATATATTTAATTAATTCTATTGTATAAGTATATCTATATGTGTACTTCAATGTATTTGTGTATATGTATGTTCATAGATATGTATATATATATATATATGTGTGTGTGTAACTTCTCTTGTTGTTGTTGTGGCTGTGAAGGCTTCAAGGCCTTAGACTTGGGGTCTTCACACCGGCTCCGCTGGCTAAGTCATGTGGTCCGAATGGATAATAATACTCCAGTACTGAAAGTTTTTGATGCAGTACCCACCGGTGGAAGCAGAGGAAGAGGAAGACCTCAACTCCGTTGGAAAGACCAGGTAGAGAGGGACCTGGCTATATTTGGCATCTCCATCTGGCGCCAAGCAGCGAGAAAAAGGAATGAATGGCGCGATGTTATAAGTTCGGCTAAAATCGCGTAAACGGTGTCTACGTCAGTAAAGTGATACTTCAGCAAAGGCTTTACTGTATTAAAATGTAGTGATTTTTGGTTGTCACATACAGGGCTATTAGTATCCTTACAGAAGTTGATAATAATTAGATATTAGAGGTTCCTTTATATCGATTATTTACCTAGAAGGAGTTGACTAAACCATGGAAAATTTTGAAAATTAATCGATGCAAGTAAAGTACTGTTTACTGTCTGTTGAAAATATGTCTATATGAAGAATTTCTCCTGATATTGGATTGGTGTCCGCCCTATTACTGGTCGTGGCGGGTGGCGTTGGTATTTCGCTTCCTGCAATTTGCAATTAAGAACTATACTTTTAGCATTTTGGGCATATTCGGAAAATAATATTCCCCTAAAACTTGCATCATTGTTATGTTCTATGTGAAGGACTTTTTTTTTGGTCGTTTCTATTAGAGATGTCAGTCACCAGTTTTTGCGTACCACGAATTTGAATTTGACTGCTCGAAAATCAGTTTTTATTCAGTTTTGTATTTTCCATAAAACAGACAGATCACATAATAACTGTACAAATCCGATTCTCCGGTCTATAGCTGGGCTTTCTCTCAGCCGGAATAAGGTCTCTCCTATAATGCTGATTCCAAAAGAGGAAAGTAAAGGACAACACGAGTGGTTCTACTTTTACACACTTATTTTTATTCTCTAATGTTCTACTGGTAGCGTTTTCACGACACACCATATATCTTAATCGTATCGTATTGGTAGCATTTTCACGGCACACCATATACCTTAATCGTTTTCGTACTGGCAGCGTTTGCACGACACACCGTATGCTTCTATTGGCAGCGTTTTCACGGCACACCGTATATCTTAATCGTATCGTATTGGTAGCGTTTTCACGTCACACCATATACCTTAATCGTTTTCGTACTGGCAGCGTTTGCACGACACACCGTATACTTCTACTGGCAGCGTTTTCACGACACACCACCATACACGCGCTACGACAGCACAAACAGAAATCCTCGATCACTGCTGATGCTGCCCTTTTTATACTAAAATCTGCTTGCAGGTGGATAGTTACGCGTTGCGTTGTAGGTAGGCCTATCGCCTATTCTCCTTTGCCCTACTTAACAGCGACGGCTTGCTATGCTAGTGCTTGGTGCTTGCCTATCTTAAATGATTAAATATTTGAAATTCATCTTTTAGTTTCATACGTATATATCTATATCTATATATAGGTATATGTATATTAATATGTTTATATCTACCATATATATATTTAATTAATTCTATAAGTATATCTATATGTGCACTTCAATGTATTTGTGTATATGTATGTTCATAGATATGTATATATATATATATGTGTGTGTGTGTAACTTCTCTTGTTGTTGTTATGGCGGTGAAGGCTTCAAGGCCTTAGACTTGGGGTCTTCACACCGGCTCCGCTGGCTAAGTCATGTGGTCCGAATGGATAATAATACTCCAGTACTGAAAGTTTTTGATGCAGTACCCGCCGGTGGAAGCAGAGGAAGAGGAAGACCTCAACTCCGTTGGAAAGACCAGGTAGAGAGGGACCTGGCTATATTTGGCATCTCCATCTGGCGCCAAGCAGCGAGAAAAAGGAATGAATGGCGCGATGTTATAAATTCGGCTAAAATCGCGTAAACGGTGTCTACGTCAGTAAAGTGATACTTCAGCAAAGGCTTTACTGTATTAAAATGTAGTGATTTTTGGTTGTCACATACAGGGCTATTAGTATCCTTACAGAAGTTGATAATAATTAGATATTAGAGGTTCCTTTATATCGATTATTTACCTAGAAGGAGTTGACTAAACTATGGAAAATTTTGAAAATTAATCGATGCAAGTAAAGTACTGTTTACTGTCTGTTGAAAATATGTCTATATGAAGAATTTCTCCTGATATTGGATTGGTGTCCGCCCTATTTCTGGTCGTGGCGGGTGGCGTTGGTATTTCGCTTCCTGCAATTTGCAATTAAGAACTATACTTTTAGCATTTTGCGCATATTCGGAAAATAATATTCCCCTAAAACTTGCATCATTGTTATGTTCTATGTGAAGGACTTTTTTTTTGGTCGTTTCTATTAGAGATGTCAGTCACCAGTTTTTGCGTAGCACGAATTTGAATTTGACTGCTCGAAAATCAGTTTTTATTCAGTTTTGTATTTCCATAAAACAGACAGATCACATAATAACTGTAACGAATCCGATTCTCCGGTCTATAGCTGGGCTATCTCTCAGCCGGAATAAGGTCTCTCCTATAATGCTGATTCCAAAAGAGGAAAGTAAAGGACAACACGAGTGGTTCTACTTTTACACACTTATTTTTATTCTCTAATGTTCTACTGGTAGCGTTTTCATGACACACCATATATCTTAATCGTATCGTATTGGTAGCATTTTCACGGCACACCATGTACCTTAATCGTTTTCGTACTGGCAGCGTTTGCACGACACACCGTATGCTTCTATTGGCAGCGTTTTCACGGCACACCGTATATCTTAATCGTATCGTATTGGTAGCGTTTTCACGTCACACCATATACCTTAATCGTTTTCGTACTGGCAGCGTTTGCACGACACACCGTATACTTCTACTGGCAGCGTTTTCACGACACACCACCATACACGCGCTACGACAGCACAAACAGAAATCCTCGATCACTGCTGATGCTGCCCTTTTTATACTAAAATCTGCTTGCAGGTGGATAGTTACGCGTTGCGTTGTAGGTAGGCCTATCGCCTATTCTCCTTTGCCCTACTTAACAGCGACGGCTTGCTATGCTAGTGCTTGGTGCTTGCCTATCTTAAATGATTAAATATTTGAAATTCATCTTTTAGTTTCATACGTATATATCTATATCTATATATAGGTATATGTATATTAATATGTATATATCTAAATATATTTAATTAATTCTATAAGTATATCTATATGTGTATTTGTGTATATGTATGTTCATAGATATGTTTATATATATATGTGTGTGTGTGTGTAACTTTTCTTGTTGTTATTGTGGCTGTGAAGGCTTCAAGGCCTTAGACTTGGGGTCTTCACACCGGCTCCGCTGGCTAAGTCATGTGGTCCGAATGGATAATAATACTCCAGTACTGAATGTTTTTGATGCAGTACCCGCCGGTGGAAGCAGAGGAAGAGGAAGACCTCAACTCCGTTGGAAAGACCAGGTAGAGAGGGACCTGGCTATATTTGGCATCTCCATCTGGCGCCAAGCAGCGAGAAAAAGGAATGAATGGCGCGATGTTATAAATTCGGCTAAACTCGCGTAAACGGTGTCTACGTCGGTAAAGTGATACTTCAGCAAAGGCTTTACTGTATTAAAATGTAGTGATTTTTGGTTGTCACATACAGGGCTATTAGTATCCTTACAGAAGTTGATAATAATTAGATATTAGAGGTTCCTTTATATCGATTATTTACCTAGAAGGAGTTGACTAAACTATGGAAAATTTTGAAAATTAATCGATGCAAGTAAAGTACTGTTTACTGTCTGTTGAAAATATGTCTATATGAAGAATTTCTCCTGATATTGGATTGGTGTCCGCCCTATTTCTGGTCGTGGCGGGTGGCGTTGGTATTTCGCTTCCTGCAATTTGCAATTAAGAACTATACTTTTAGCATTTTGCGCATATTCGGAAAATAATATTCCCCTAAAACTTGCATCATTGTTATGTTCTATGTGAAGGACTTTTTGTTTTGGTCGTTTCTAAGTCACCAGTTTTTGCGTAGCACGAATTTGAATTTGACTGCTCGAAAATCAGTTTTTATTCAGTTTTGTATTTTCCATAAAATAGACAGATCACATAATAACTGTAACGAATCCGATTCTCCGGTCTATAGCTGGGCTATCACTCAGCCGGAATAAGGTCTCTCCTATAATGCTGATTCCAAAAGATGAAAGTAAAGGACAACACGAGTGGTTCTACTTTTACACACTTATTTTTATTCTCTAATGTTCTACTGGTAGCGTTTGCACGACACACCGTATGCTTCTATTGGCAGCGTTTTCACGGCACACCGTATATCTTAATCGTATCGTATTGGTAGCGTTTTCACGTCACACCATATACCTTAATCGTTTTCGTACTGGCAGCGTTTGCACGACACACCGTATACTTCTACTGGCAGCGTTTTCACGACACACCACCATACACGCGCTACGACAGCACAAACAGAAATCCTCGATCACTGCTGATGCTGCCCTTTTTATACTAAAATCTGCTTGCAGGTGGATAGTTACGCGTTGCGTTGTAGGTAGGCCTATCGCCTATTCTCCTTTGCCCTACTTAACAGCGACGGCTTGCTATGCTAGTGCTTGGTGCTTGCCTATCTTAAATGATTAAATATTTGAAATTCATCTTTTAGTTTCATACGTATATATCTATATCTATATATAGGTATATGTATATTAATATGTATATATCTAAATATATTTAATTAATTCTATAAGTATATCTATATGTGTATTTGTGTATATGTATGTTCATAGATATGTTTATATATATATGTGTGTGTGTGTGTAACTTTTCTTGTTGTTATTGTGGCTGTGAAGGCTTCAAGGCCTTAGACTTGGGGTCTTCACACCGGCTCCGCTGGCTAAGTCATGTGGTCCGAATGGATAATAATACTCCAGTACTGAATGTTTTTGATGCAGTACCCGCCGGTGGAAGCAGAGGAAGAGGAAGACCTCAACTCCGTTGGAAAGACCAGGTAGAGAGGGACCTGGCTATATTTGGCATCTCCATCTGGCGCCAAGCAGCGAGAAAAAGGAATGAATGGCGCGATGTTATAAATTCGGCTAAAATCGCGTAAACGGTGTCTACGTCAGTAAAGTGATACTTCAGCAAAGGCTTTACTGTATTAAAATGTAGTGATTTTTGGTTGTCACATACAGGGCTATTAGTATCCTTACAGAAGTTGATAATAATTAGATATTAGAGGTTCCTTTATATCGATTATTTACCTAGAAGGAGTTTTTTTTTGCGTAGCACGAATTTAATTTGACTGCTCGAAAATCAGTTTTTATTCAGTTTTGTATTTTCCATAAAATAGACAGATCACATAATAACTGTAACGAATCCGATTCTCCGGTCTATAGCTGGGCTATCACTCAGCCGGAATAAGGTCTCTCCTATAATGCTGATTCCAAAAGATGAAAGTAAAGGACAACACGAGTGGTTCTACTTTTACACACTTATTTTTATTCTCTAATGTTCTACTGGTAGCGTTTGCACGACACACCGTATGCTTCTATTGGCAGCGTTTTCACGGCACACCGTATATCTTAATCGTATCGTATTGGTAGCGTTTTCACGTCACACCATATACCTTAATCGTTTTCGTACTGGCAGCGTTTGCACGACACACCGTATACTTCTACTGGCAGCGTTTTCACGACACACCACCATACACGCGCTACGACAGCACAAACAGAAATCCTCGATCACTGCTGATGCTGCCCTTTTTATACTAAAATCTGCTTGCAGGTGGATAGTTACGCGTTGCGTTGTAGGTAGGCCTATCGCCTATTCTCCTTTGCCCTACTTAACAGCGACGGCTTGCTATGCTAGTGCTTGGTGCTTGCCTATCTTAAATGATTAAATATTTGAAATTCATCTTTTAGTTTCATACGTATATATCTATATCTATTGTATATATAGGTATATGTATATTAACATGTATATTTAATTAATTCTATAGGTATATCTATATGTGTACTTCAATGTATTTGTGTATATGTATGTTCATAGATATGTATATATATATATGTGTGTGTGTGTGTAACTTCTCTTGTTGTTGTTGTGGCTGTGAAGGCTTCAAGGCCTTAGACTTGGGGTCTTCACACCGGCTCCGCTGGCTAAGTCATGTGGTCCGAATGGATAATAATACTCCAGTACTGAATGTTTTTGATGCAGTACCCGCCGGTGGAAGCAGAGGAAGAGGAAGACCTCAACTCCGTTGGAAAGACCAGGTAGAGAGGGACCTGGCTATATTTGGCATCTCCATCTGGCGCCAAGCAGCGAGAAAAAGGAATGAATGGCGCGATGTTATAAATTCGGCTAAAATCGCGTAAACGGTGTCTACGTCAGTAAAGTGATACTTCAGCAAAGGCTTTACTGTATTAAAATGTAGTGATTTTTGGTTGTCACATACAGGGCTATTAGTATCCTTACAGAAGTTGATAATAATTAGATATTAGAGGTTCCTTTATATCGATTATTTACCTAGAAGGAGTTGACTAAAATAATATTCCACTAAAACTTGCATCATTGTTATGTTCTATGTGAAGGACTTTTTTTTTTTGGTCGTTTCTATTAGAGATGTCAGTCACCAGTTTTTGCGTAGCACGAATTTGAATTTGACTGCTCGAAAATCAGTTTTTATTCAGTTTTCTATTTTCCATAAAACAGACAGATCACATAATAACTGTAACGAATCCGATTCTCCGGTCTATAGCTGGGCTATCACTCAGCCGGAATAAGGTCTCTCCTATAATGCTGATTCCAAAAGAGGAAAGTAAAGGACAACACGAGTGGTTCTACTTTTACACACTTATTTTTATTCTCTAATGCTCTACTGGTAGCGTTTTCACGACACACCATATATCTTAATCGTATCGTATTGGTAGCATTTTCACGGCACACCAAATACCTTAATCGTTTTCGTGCTGGCAGCGTTTGCACGACACACCGTATGCTTCTATTGGCAGCGTTTTCACGGCACACCGTATATCTTAATCGTATCGTATTGGTAGCGTTTTCACGTCACACCATATACCTTAATCGTTTTCGTACTGGCAGCGTTTGCACGACACACCGTATACTTCTACTGGCAGCGTTTTCACGACACACCACCATACACGCGCTACGACAGCACAAACAGAAATCCTCGATCACTGCTGATGCTGCCCTTTTTATACTAAAATCTGCTTGCAGGTGGATAGTTACGCGTTGCGTTGTAGGTAGGCCTATCGCCTATTCTCCTTTGCCCTACTTAACAGCGACGGCTTGCTATGCTAGTGCTTGGTGCTTGCCTTTCTTAAATGATTAAATATTTGAAATTCATCTTTTATCTTCATACGTATATATCTATATCTATATATAGGTATATGTATATTAATATGTATATATCTATATATATTTAATTAATTCTATAAGTATATCTATATGTGTACTTCAATGTATTTGTGTATATGTATGTTCATAGATATGTATATATATATATGTGTGTGTGTGTGTAACTTCTCTTGTTGTTGTTGTGGCTGTGAAGGCTTCAAGGCCTTAGACTTGGGGTCTTCACACCGGCTCCGCTGGCTAAGTCATGTGGTCCGAATGGATAATAATACTCCAGTACTGAATGTTTTTGATGCAGTACCCGCCGGTGGAAGCAGAGGAAGAGGAAGACCTCAACTCCGTTGGAAAGACCAGGTAGAGAGGGACCTGGCTATATTTGGCATCTCCATCTGGCGCCAAGCAGCGAGAAAAAGGAATGAATGGCGCGATGTTATAAATTCGGCTAAACTCGCGTAAACGGTGTCTACGTCAGTAAAGTGATACTTCAGCAAAGGCTTTACTGTATTAAAATGTAGTGATTTTTGGTTGTCACATACAGGGCTATTAGTATCCTTACAGAAGTTGATAATAATTAGATATTAGAGGTTCCTTTATATCGATTATTTACCTAGAAGGAGTTGACTAAACTATGGAAAATTTTGAAATTTAATCGATGCAAGTAAAGTACTGTTTACTGTCTGTTGAAAATATGTCTATATGAAGAATTTCTCCTGATATTGGATTGGTGTCCGCCCTATTTCTGGTCGTGGCGGGTGGCGTTGGTATTTCGCTTCCTGCAATTTGCAATTAAGAACTATACTTTTAGCATTTTGCGCATATTCGGAAAATAATATTCCCCTAAAACTTGCTTCATTGTTATGTTCTATGTGAAGGACTTTTTTTTTTGGTCGTTTCTATTAGAGATGTCAGTCACCAGTTTTTGCGTAGCACGAATTTGAATTTGACTGCTCGAAAATCAGTTTTTATTCAGTTTTGTATTTTCCATAAAACAGACAGATCACATAATAACTGTAACGAATCCGATTCTCCGGTCTATAGCTGGGCTATCACTCAGCCGGAATAAGGTCTCTCCTATAATGCTGATTCCAAAAGAGGAAAGTAAAGGACAACACGAGTGGTTCTACTTTTACACACTTATTTTTATTCTCTAATGTTCTACTGGTAGCGTTTTCACGACACACCATATATCTTAATCGTATCGTATTGGTAGCATTTTCACGGCACACCATATACCTTAATCGTTTTCGTACTGGCAGCGTTTGCACGACACACCGTA
This sequence comes from Ceratitis rosa, assembly GCA_037013455.1. NCBI lineage: Eukaryota > Metazoa > Arthropoda > Insecta > Diptera > Tephritidae > Ceratitis > Ceratitis rosa. Next base: position 405,030 of record JAWMAG010000091.1, on the reverse strand, counting down.
TGCTTCTATTGGCAGCGTTTGCACGACACACCGTATACTTCTACTGGCAGCGTTTTCACGACACACCACCATACACGCGCTACGACAGCACAAACAGAAATCCTCGATCACTGCTGATGCTGCCCTTTTTATACTAAAATCTGCTTGCAGGTGGATAGTTACGCGTTGCGTTGTAGGTAGGCCTATCGCCTATTCTCCTTTGCCCTACTTAACAGCGACGGCTTGCTCTGCTAGTGCTTGGTGCTTGCCTATCTTAAATGATTAAATATTTGAAATTCATCTTTTATCTTCATACGTATATATCTATATCTATATATAGGTATATTTAATTAATTCTATAAGTATATCTATATGTGTACTTCAATGTATTTGTGTATATGTATGTTCATAGATATGTATATATATATATATGTGTGTGTGTGTGTAACTTCTCTTGTTGTTGTTGTGGCTGTGAAGGCTTCAAGGCCTTAGACTTGGGGTCTTCACACCGGCTCCGCTGGCTAAGTCATGTGGTCCGAATGGATAATAATACTCCAGTACTGAAAGTTTTTGATGCAGTTCGCGCCGGTGGAAGCAGAGGAAGAGGAAGACCTCAACTCCGTTGGAAAGACCAGGTAGAGAGGGACCTGGCTATATTTGGCATCTCCATCTGACGCCAAGCAGCGAGAAAAAGGAATGAATGGCGCGATGTTATAAATTCGGCTAAAATCGCGTAAACGGTGTCTACGTCAGTAAAGTGATACTTCAGCAAAGGCTTTACTGTATTAAAATGTAGTGATTTTTGATTGTCACATACAGGGATATTAGTATCCTTACAGAAGTTGATAATAATTAGATATTAGAGGTTCCTTTATATCGATTATTTACCTAGAAGGTGTTGACTAAACTATGGAAAATTTTGAAAATTAATCGATGCAAGTAAAGTACTGTTTACTGTCTGTTGAAAATATGTCTATATGAAGAATTTCTCCTGATATTGGATTGGTGTCCGCCCTATTTCTGGTCGTGGCGGGTGGCGTTGGTATTTCGCTTCCTGCAATTTGCAATTAAGAGCTATACTTGTAGCATTTTGGGCATATTCGGAAAATAATATTCCCCTAAAACTTGCATCATTGTTATGTTCTATGTGAAGGACTTTTTTTTTGGTCGTTTCTATTAGAGATGTCAATCACCAGTTTTTGCGTAGCACGAATTTGAATTTGACTGCTCGAAAATCAGTTTTTATTCAGTGTTGTATTTTCCCTAAAACAGACCGATCACATAATAACTGTAACGAATCCGATTCTCCGGTCTATAGCTGGGCTATCACTCAGCCGGAATAAGGTCTCTCCTATAATGCTGATTCCAAAAGAGGAAAGTAAAGGACAACACGAGTGGTTCTACTTTTACACACTTATTTTTATTCTCTAAAGTTCTACTGGTAGCGTTTTCACGACACACCATATATCTTAATCGTATCGTATTGGTAGCATTTTCACGGCACACCATATACCTTAATCGTTTTCGTACTGGCAGCGTTTGCACGACACACCGTATGCTTCTATTGGCAGCGTTTGCACGACACACCGTATACTTCTACTGGCAGCGTTTTCACGACACACCACCATACACGCGCTACGACAGCACAAACAGAAATCCTCGATCACTGCTGATGCTGCCCTTTTTATACTAAAATCTGCTTGCAGGTGGATAGTTACGCGTTGCGTTGTAGGTAGGCCTATCGCCTATTCTCCTTTGCCCTACTTAACAGCGACGGCTTGCTATGCTAGTGTTTGGTGCTTGCCTATCTTAAATGATTAATTATTTGAAATTCATCTTTTAGTTTCATACGTATATATCTATATCTATTGTATATATAGGTATATGTATATTAATATGTATATATCTATATATATTTAATTAATTCTATTGTATAAGTATATCTATATGTGTACTTTAATGTATTTGTGTATATGTATGTTCATAGATATGTATATATATATATATATGTGTGTGTGTAACTTCTCTTGTTGTTGTTGTGGCTGTGAAGGCTTCAAGGCCTTAGACTTGGGGTCTTCACACCGGCTCCGCTGGCTAAGTCATGTGGTCCGAATGGATAATAATACTCCAGTACTGAAAGTTTTTGATGCAGTACCCACCGGTGGAAGCAGAGGAAGAGGAAGACCTCAACTCCGTTGGAAAGACCAGGTAGAGAGGGACCTGGCTATATTTGGCATCTCCATCTGGCGCCAAGCAGCGAGAAAAAGGAATGAATGGCGCGATGTTATAAGTTCGGCTAAAATCGCGTAAACGGTGTCTACGTCAGTAAAGTGATACTTCAGCAAAGGCTTTACTGTATTAAAATGTAGTGATTTTTGGTTGTCACATACAGGGCTATTAGTATCCTTACAGAAGTTGATAATAATTAGATATTAGAGGTTCCTTTATATCGATTATTTACCTAGAAGGAGTTGACTAAACCATGGAAAATTTTGAAAATTAATCGATGCAAGTAAAGTACTGTTTACTGTCTGTTGAAAATATGTCTATATGAAGAATTTCTCCTGATATTGGATTGGTGTCCGCCCTATTACTGGTCGTGGCGGGTGGCGTTGGTATTTCGCTTCCTGCAATTTGCAATTAAGAACTATACTTTTAGCATTTTGGGCATATTCGGAAAATAATATTCCCCTAAAACTTGCATCATTGTTATGTTCTATGTAAAGGACTTTTTTTTTGGTCGTTTCTATTAGAGATGTCAGTCACCAGTTTTTGCGTACCACGAATTTGAATTTGACTGCTCGAAAATCAGTTTTTATTCAGTTTTGTATTTTCCATAAAACAGACAGATCACATAATAACTGTAACGAATCCGATTCTCCGGTCTATAGCTGGGCTTTCTCTCAGCCGGAATAAGGTCTCTCCTATAATGCTGATTCCAAAAGAGGAAAGTAAAGGACAACACGAGTGGTTCTACTTTTACACACTTATTTTTATTCTCTAATGTTCTACTGGTAGCGTTTTCACGACACACCATATATCTTAATCGTATCGTATTGGTAGCATTTTCACGGCACACCATATACCTTAATCGTTTTCGTACTGGCAGCGTTTGCACGACACACCGTATGCTTCTATTGGCAGCGTTTTCACGGCACACCGTATATCTTAATCGTATCGTATTGGTAGCGTTTTCACGTCACACCATATACCTTAATCGTTTTCGTACTGGCAGCGTTTGCACGACACACCGTATACTTCTACTGGCAGCGTTTTCACGACACACCACCATACACGCGCTACGACAGCACAAACAGAAATCCTCGATCACTGCTGATGCTGCCCTTTTTATACTAAAATCTGCTTGCAGGTGGATAGTTACGCGTTGCGTTGTAGGTAGGCCTATCGCCTATTCTCCTTTGCCCTACTTAACAGCGACGGCTTGCTATGCTAGTGCTTGGTGCTTGCCTATCTTAAATGATTAAATATTTGAAATTCATCTTTTAGTTTCATACGTATATATCTATATCTATATATAGGTATATGTATATTAATATGTTTATATCTACCATATATATATTTAATTAATTCTATAAGTATATCTATATGTGCACTTCAATGTATTTGTGTATATGTATGTTCATAGATATGTATATATATATATATGTGTGTGTGTGTAACTTCTCTTGTTGTTGTTATGGCGGTGAAGGCTTCAAGGCCTTAGACTTGGGGTCTTCACACCGGCTCCGCTGGCTAAGTCATGTGGTCCGAATGGATAATAATACTCCAGTACTGAAAGTTTTTGATGCAGTACCCGCCGGTGGAAGCAGAGGAAGAGGAAGACCTCAACTCCGTTGGAAAGACCAGGTAGAGAGGGACCTGGCTATATTTGGCATCTCCATCTGGCGCCAAGCAGCGAGAAAAAGGAATGAATGGCGCGATGTTATAAATTCGGCTAAAATCGCGTAAACGGTGTCTACGTCAGTAAAGTGATACTTCAGCAAAGGCTTTACTGTATTAAAATGTAGTGATTTTTGGTTGTCACATACAGGGCTATTAGTATCCTTACAGAAGTTGATAATAATTAGATATTAGAGGTTCCTTTATATCGATTATTTACTTAGAAGGAGTTGACTAAACTATGGAAAATTTTGAAAATTAATCGATGCAAGTAAAGTACTGTTTACTGTCTGTTGAAAATATGTCTATATGAAGAATTTCTCCTGATATTGGATTGGTGTCCGCCCTATTTCTGGTCGTGGCGGGTGGCGTTGGTATTTCGCTTCCTGCAATTTGCAATTAAGAACTATACTTTTAGCATTTTGCGCATATTCGGAAAATAATATTCCCCTAAAACTTGCATCATTGTTATGTTCTATGTGAAGGACTTTTTTTTTGGTCGTTTCTATTAGAGATGTCAGTCACCAGTTTTTGCGTAGCACGAATTTGAATTTGACTGCTCGAAAATCAGTTTTTATTCAGTTTTGTATTTCCATAAAACAGACAGATCACATAATAACTGTAACGAATCCGATTCTCCGGTCTATAGCTGGGCTATCTCTCAGCCGGAATAAGGTCTCTCCTATAATGCTGATTCCAAAAGAGGAAAGTAAAGGACAACACGAGTGGTTCTACTTTTACACACTTATTTTTATTCTCTAATGTTCTACTGGTAGCGTTTTCATGACACACCATATATCTTAATCGTATCGTATTGGTAGCATTTTCACGGCACACCATATACCTTAATCGTTTTCGTACTGGCAGCGTTTGCACGACACACCGTATGCTTCTATTGGCAGCGTTTTCACGGCACACCGTATATCTTAATCGTATCGTATTGGTAGCGTTTTCACGTCACACCATATACCTTAATCGTTTTCGTACTGGCAGCGTTTGCACGACACACCGTATACTTCTACTGGCAGCGTTTTCACGACACACCACCATACACGCGCTACGACAGCACAAACAGAAATCCTCGATCACTGCTGATGCTGCCCTTTTTATACTAAAATCTGCTTGCAGGTGGATAGTTACGCGTTGCGTTGTAGGTAGGCCTATCGCCTATTCTCCTTTGCCCTACTTAACAGCGACGGCTTGCTATGCTAGTGCTTGGTGCTTGCCTATCTTAAATGATTAAATATTTGAAATTCATCTTTTAGTTTCATACGTATATATCTATATCTATATATAGGTATATGTATATTAATATGTATATATCTATATACAGGGTGCGCCACGTAACTTTTTTTTTTTTTAAATGCAATAAAACAAAAACCCATTCGGCAAAGGCAAACCGCATCGGATGGTCTCGTGGCTTCAATCCTTGAACCAATTGAACTTTGTACGGTGTCATACCAAGGTCTTTTTTCAAAATTCGCCTAAGGGACGTCTCGGAAATGTCCAATTGTTGAGAGCGACGCTTCACTGATGTTCCGGCCACCTCACACACACTCTCGGCCACAGCAGCGATATTACCGGCAGTACACACTTTTTTTGGTTTCTCACGCGTTGGTTTATCAATAATTGTGCCGGTTTCTCTCAATTTTTTCAAAAGAAAGCGCACATACGGAGCGGACGGTGCTTTGTTACGGCTCATTTCCGTGCCACCATAATTTTCAAAGTAAAACTGCACTATTTTAACGCGTTCCTCAATCGTATACACAACCATTTTCGTTCAGCGGAAGTATACTAACTAACTTTCCCTCACATCAGATGTAACATCAGTGTTACCACACTCAAAATAACCACTAGTTCAAAAAAAAAAAATGTTAGATGTCGGACCCTGTATATTTAATTAAATCCATAAGTATATCAATATGTGTACTTTAATGTAATTGTGTATATGTGTGTTCATAGCTATGTATATATATATATCTATATATATGTGTGTGTGTGTAACTTCTCTTGTTGTTGTTGTTGGTGTTGTTTTTGTTGCTGTGAAGGCTTCAAGGCCTTAGACTTGGGGTCTTCACACCCCCCCTTTACTTCCCGTAAGGACGTTTTGTATTCACCTTTCTGTTCTCTGTTCTACGACTTCTGTTTATTTCTTCGGTTCTTCTTCTTTTTTTTCTTCGGCTTCTTCTTCTCCTCTGACTTTTCGGCTTCTTCTTCTTCGACTTTTGTTCTGTGCTTAGTCTTCCTCGATGCCTGATTCTTCTTCTTCTTTGTTTCTTCGGCTTCTTCTTCTTCTGTGTTTGTTCGGCTTCTTCTTCATCTCTTGGTCGCCTTATCTACTACCGGAATTGTGCTTGTCTCACCTGTACCCGCACCTCGTTGTTCGCTCGACTTAGTTATTTGACATCTGGGGCACTGTCGGATACACCTTTTGATATCCCTGAACATTCTTGACCAGTAATATCGCGCTGCTGCCTTTGCAATAGTTTCGCTAGTGCCCATGTGTACGGGGTTGGGACTGTCATGAACTTCGTTTATTACTCTTTGACGTAATCGGGTTTCTACGCAAAGCTTCCATGGGGTGGCGTCTTCTCCATCTATTTTTACTGATATGTGGCGGTATAATTCTTCGCTTTGTAGCGTGTAGTCCGGGAACTTTTCCGGAGCCATCTTAACTTCCCTTATTTTAGTCTTTAGCCATCTGCAGTTTGTCGCTTCATTTTCTCCAACCCCTATGTTCGGCTGCTCTTCCTTCTTACAATCGAATGTGTATTGTTTGTTTTTCGACGTAGTACATAGCTTGTTCGGGTTTTCCGGTGAGTGAAGCAGCTTTTTTGTTTTATAACCTTTAGTAACATGTGGTTTGCTATTACGTTTCTTTGCTTCGTAGACCTTCATAGTCCATCATAAAGTTTTCGTTCGTTTCTCGCCTTCTGCCTTCAACTTAATTATCTGCCCTCCGCAGCTTATAGTTGTGTTGGCTTTAAGCCTGGCAGGAGAAGTAGCTCGCTCGTATGTTCTTTGCCGCTCTCGGTCTACCGTCTCCCATCACCACCCTTTTGAATAACTTTCCTGTTGGTCCCACTTTCAATAATTCTGCAGCTTTTCTGCTGATGAAGCTTCGAGTTGCCCCAGTATCGATTGTTGCTGTTATGGGTTTTCCGCCCATCGCTACAGAGGCCATTATTCGCCCTTCTGTCTGACGTAGAACTGATGGTGCCTTGTATGTAATTGTGTCAACAGGGGACGACGTCACCCCTCGTATTAGGTGGAGTCGCTGGCCGCTTCCCGGACTCGAACAGCAACACGCTTTCGTGCGAACGTCTCTTCGTCCGCATGTCCAGCCAAACAGCAGGATGGCATTCTGACACTCATAGGCGTAGTGTCCATGTTCGCCATATCGTCTACATACCGTTCGTGGATTCACTCGGCTCGGCTCCTCGTCTCTTGGCTGTCGGTTCACTTGGTGTGGTCGTGGAATCAACGCCTCTCTTGTCGGCTCATACTGTCGCTCGTCGTAGTGCCTTCCTGGTGACGTATATATCTCTATGCTGTTCCTCTCTTATCGCAAAGTTTCGTTCTTCATTTCTCCTGGGCATCATTGTTCTGGGTGCAGCCCTCGATGGCTCTCTCTCTCGCATGATGTTCTCGAAATCTGCAGGCAGATTTAATAGTTCGGACAGGGCGCCGAACTCGCTCTCTTTTATATATAGCAGGTATACACTTCTGCAATTCCGGTGTATACGTCTGAGCTTTTGTGTTGGTGTGTACTCTGAATGTCTCATTAGCCCATGGAGTGCTAGTACATAATCTTTGAATTCTTCTTTTGGTTGTTGCACACGTTGCCTGATTTCGTCATCCAGTCGTTCAAAATAACGAGAATTCAGGAAAAATTTTAGGAAGTCCTCCCAGTCTTGCCATTGCCCGTGGTTATTACGAAGCCATACTAAGGCTCTATCCTTGAGTAGCTCCAGTTAAGCTCTCGGGAGCGCGTTTAACTCGACTTCGTGGCCATGTGCTAATTCCTCCACGCGTTCGGTGAAACCCAGCGGGTCCTTGCCGCCGTCGTATCTCACACCCCACTTACGTACACGATCCATCACTGATGAGTTGGACAACTGTGGGTATACGCCTCTATCATACGAAGTGCCATTCCCGTACCGTTGTAGCGAGGCGTTTTCGTAATTCGTCGACGTTGCGTGTATTCCACAAGCCCAACTCGGTCGAGTATTGTATGAGTTCCTCCTTGTTTACTTTAACCATTTTATCTATTTTTTCTCTACGTTAACTTTTTTACGATCAATGTTAATGTACCTCGCACTTGTGTCTCTATCACTTTATATATATTCTGTGTCACTGTCACTTGTACTCGTGTGCACTCGTGTTTCATACTTCACTTCACTACACTTCACTTTTGGTCCTTGATACTTGACCCTTATTTTCCTCACCTTATAAGGGCCCCACATTGGGCGCCAGTTGTAACGAACCCGGTTCTTCGGTCTATAGCTGGGCTATCACTCAACCAGATTATGGGTCTCTCCTATAATGCTGATTTCAAAAGAGAAAAGTAAAGGACAACACGAGTGGTTCTACTTTTACACACTTATTTTTATTCTATGATGTTCTACTGGTAGCGTTTTCACGACACACCATATATCTTAATCGTATCGTATTGGTAGCATTTTCACGGCACACCATATACCTTAATCGTTTTCGTACTGGCAGCGTTTGCACGACACACCGTATGCTTCTATTGGCAGCGTTTGCACGACACACCGTATACTTCTACTGGCAGCGTTTTCACGACACACCACCATACACGCGCTACGACAGCACAAACAGAAATCCTCGATCACTGCTGATGCTGCCCTTTTTATACTAAAATCTGCTTGCAGGTGGATAGTTACGCGTTGCGTTGTAGGTAGGCCTATCGCCTATTCTCCTTTGCCCTACTTAACAGCGACGGCTTGCTATGCTAGTGCTTGGTGCTTGCCTATCTTAAATGATTAAATATTTGAAATTCATCTTTTAGTTTCATACGTATATATCTATATCTATATATAGGTATATGTATATTAATATGTATATATCTATATACAGGGTGCGCCACGTAACTTTTTTTTTTTTTAAATGCAATAAAACAAAAACCCATTCGGCAAAGGCAAACCGCATCGGATGGTCTCGTGGCTTCAATCCTTGAACCAATTGAACTTTGTACGGTGTCATACCAAGGTCTTTTTTCAAAATTCGCCTAAGGGACGTCTCGGAAATGTCCAATTGTTGAGAGCGACGCTTCACTGATGTTCCGGCCACCTCACACACACTCTCGGCCACAGCAGCGATATTACCGGCAGTACACACTTTTTTTGGTTTCTCACGCGTTGGTTTATCAATAATTGTGCCGGTTTCTCTCAATTTTTTCAAAAGAAAGCGCACATACGGAGCGGACGGTGCTTTGTTACGGCTCATTTCCGTGCCACCATAATTTTCAAAGTAAAACTGCACTATTTTAACGCGTTCCTCAATCGTATACACAACCATTTTCGTTCAGCGGAAGTATACTAACTAACTTTCCCTCACATCAGATGTAACATCAGTGTTACCACACTCAAAATAACCACTAGTTCAAAAAAAAAAAATGTTAGATGTCGGACCCTGTATATTTAATTAAATCTATAAGTATATCAATATGTGTACTTTAATGTAATTGTGTATATGTGTGTTCATAGCTATGTATATATATATATCTATATATATGTGTGTGTGTGTAACTTCTCTTGTTGTTGTTGTTGGTGTTGTTTTTGTTGCTGTGAAGGCTTCAAGGCCTTAGACTTGGGGTCTTCACACCCCCCCTTTACTTCCCGTAAGGACGTTTTGTATTCACCTTTCTGTTCTCTGTTCTACGACTTCTGTTTATTTCTTCGGTTCTTCTTCTTTTTTTTCTTCGGCTTCTTCTTCTCCTCTGACTTTTCGGCTTCTTCTTCTTCGACTTTTGTTCTGTGCTTAGTCTTCCTCGATGCCTGATTCTTCTTCTTCTTTGTTTCTTCGGCTTCTTCTTCTTCTGTGTTTGTTCGGCTTCTTCTTCATCTCTTGGTCGCCTTATCTACTACCGGAATTGTGCTTGTCTCACCTGTACCCGCACCTCGTTGTTCGCTCGACTTAGTTATTTGACATCTGGGGCACTGTCGGATACACCTTTTGATATCCCTGAACATTCTTGACCAGTAATATCGCGCTGCTGCCTTTGCAATAGTTTCGCTAGTGCCCATGTGTACGGGGTTGGGACTGTCATGAACTTCGTTTATTACTCTTTGACGTAATCGGGTTTCTACGCAAAGCTTCCATGGGGTGGCGTCTTCTCCATCTATTTTTACTGATATGTGGCGGTATAATTCTTCGCTTTGTAGCGTGTAGTCCGGGAACTTTTCCGGAGCCATCTTAACTTCCCTTATTTTAGTCTTTAGCCATCTGCAGTTTGTCGCTTCATTTTCTCCAACCCCTATGTTCGGCTGCTCTTCCTTCTTACAATCGAATGTGTATTGTTTGTTTTTCGACGTAGTACATAGCTTGTTCGGGTTTTCCGGTGAGTGAAGCAGCTTTTTTGTTTTATAACCTTTAGTAACATGTGGTTTGCTATTACGTTTCTTTGCTTCGTAGACCTTCATAGTCCATCATAAAGTTTTCGTTCGTTTCTCGCCTTCTGCCTTCAACTTAATTATCTGCCCTCCGCAGCTTATAGTTGTGTTGGCTTTAAGCCTGGCAGGAGAAGTAGCTCGCTCGTATGTTCTTTGCCGCTCTCGGTCTACCGTCTCCCATCACCACCCTTTTGAATAACTTTCCTGTTGGTCCCACTTTCAATAATTCTGCAGCTTTTCTGCTGATGAAGCTTCGAGTTGCCCCAGTATCGATTGTTGCTGTTATGGGTTTTCCGCCCATCGCTACAGAGGCCATTATTCGCCCTTCTGTCTGACGTAGAACTGATGGTGCCTTGTATGTAATTGTGTCAACAGGGGACGACGTCACCCCTCGTATTAGGTGGAGTCGCTGGCCGCTTCCCGGACTCGAACAGCAACACGCTTTCGTGCGAACGTCTCTTCGTCCGCATGTCCAGCCAAACAGCAGGATGGCATTCTGACACTCATAGGCGTAGTGTCCATGTTCGCCATATCGTCTACATACCGTTCGTGGATTCACTCGGCTCGGCTCCTCGTCTCTTGGCTGTCGGTTCACTTGGTGTGGTCGTGGAATCAACGCCTCTCTTGTCGGCTCATACTGTCGCTCGTCGTAGTGCCTTCCTGGTGACGTATATATCTCTATGCTGTTCCTCTCTTATCGCAAAGTTTCGTTCTTCATTTCTCCTGGGCATCATTGTTCTGGGTGCAGCCCTCGATGGCTCTCTCTCTCGCATGATGTTCTCGAAATCTGCAGGCAGATTTAATAGTTCGGACAGGGCGCCGAACTCGCTCTCTTTTATATATAGCAGGTATACACTTCTGCAATTCCGGTGTATACGTCTGAGCTTTTGTGTTGGTGTGTACTCTGAATGTCTCATTAGCCCATGGAGTGCTAGTACATAATCTTTGAATTCTTCTTTTGGTTGTTGCACACGTTGCCTGATTTCGTCATCCAGTCGTTCAAAATAACGAGAATTCAGGAAAAATTTTAGGAAGTCCTCCCAGTCTTGCCATTGCCCGTGGTTATTACGAAGCCATACTAAGGCTCTATCCTTGAGTAGCTCCAGTTAAGCTCTCGGGAGCGCGTTTAACTCGACTTCGTGGCCATGTGCTAATTCCTCCACGCGTTCGGTGAAACCCAGCGGGTCCTTGCCGCCGTCGTATCTCACACCCCACTTACGTACACGATCCATCACTGATGAGTTGGACAACTGTGGGTATACGCCTCTATCATACGAAGTGCCATTCCCGTACCGTTGTAGCGAGGCGTTTTCGTAATTCGTCGACGTTGCGTGTATTCCACAAGCCCAACTCGGTCGAGTATTGTATGAGTTCCTCCTTGTTTACTTTAACCATTTTATCTATTTTTTCTCTACGTTAACTTTTTTACGATCAATGTTAATGTACCTCGCACTTGTGTCTCTATCACTTTATATATATTCTGTGTCACTGTCACTTGTACTCGTGTGCACTCGTGTTTCATACTTCACTTCACTACACTTCACTTTTGGTCCTTGATACTTGACCCTTATTTTCCTCACCTTATAAGGGCCCCACATTGGGCGCCAGTTGTAACGAACCCGGTTCTTCGGTCTATAGCTGGGCTATCACTCAACCAGATTATGGGTCTCTCCTATAATGCTGATTTCAAAAGAGAAAAGTAAAGGACAACACGAGTGGTTCTACTTTTACACACTTATTTTTATTCTATGATGTTCTAATGGTAGCGTTTTCACGTCACACCATATACCTTAGTCCTTATCGTACTGGCAGCGTTTGCACGACACACCATATATTTCTATCTACTCCTATTGGTAGCGTTTTCACGACACACCATGCAGGTGGACAGTTACGCGTTGCGTTGTTGGTAGGCCTATCGCCTATTCTCCTTTGCCCTACTTAACAGCGACGGCTTGCTATGCTAGTGCTTGATGCTTGCCTAACTCAAATGATTAAATATTTGAAATTCATCTTTTAGTTTCATGCGTATATCTATATCTATATCTATATCTATATCTATATATATTTATATGTATATTCATATGTATATATCTATATATATTTCATTAATTCTATAAGTATATCTATATGTGTACTTCAATGCATTTGTGTATATGTATGTTCATAGATATGTATATATATATGTGTGTGTGGGTGTGTACCTTCTCTTGTTGTTGTTGGTATTTCGCTTCCTGCAATTTGCAAATAAGAACTATTCTTTTAGCATTTTGCGCATATTCGGAAAATAATATTCCCCTAGAGCTTGCATCATATTTTCTTTGAAGGATCGATGCGCTTTGTTCAGTAAAAATATTAATATTGCTTGCCCCATACAAGTAATTTCTGAGTTTTGAAAGGCCTAAACAATCACAAGTAGTTCTGGCTCATTTATCGGGTAATATTGCTCCGTTTCCAATAAAATGGGTGATATCATAGTTATAGGTTTTCCTCTTTGTGAAAAGACAGCACTTAAGGCGTAAGATGACGCATCTGTAATCAAGTCGAATGGCTTCTCGTAGCCGGGATAAAGAAAGAGAATATCTTCGGAGAACGGAATATCCTTTATTTTGCGGAATGCTTCAAGAGTTTTGTTTTAGCCAAAAGCCTTGAAAGCTTGAGAGCCACTGTGTGGCTGTCAGAGCTGCAGATAATCTTATAATTTACGGTGTGCTTTTTTGGAAATTCGTAAATAGATAAAAGCATAAACGGAATAAAATTCCGTATTAAGGGTCCATCAACAGTCATACGAAACAGCAGAAGTTAAATAATTTCAATTAGTTTAGTTTAACTAAAGTACCCACATATTTCATCGCGTTTTGGGTTGCGGATTCGTACCGGCGTTCAATAATTTGAGACTTACGGTCTAAAAATTTGGTCCTTTAAGTCGGATCGAGCTCCACCATATAATCATCGACCTTCGCCACATTCCTTCAAGCAAACATTATACCGATAAAGCACAGCAAACTTCATGAGGATTTGAAGTCATCACAACAATCAGGGTCGTGAAATTTTGTTAAGCTTTGTTAAAATAGAAGTAAATTTATTGAATTCGCTTGAAAGTGCATGTATTTGATCGACAATACAAAATTGTGTCATCCAAAGTACTCGTATTTTTTGATAATTTACATATGCACATAAATATATATAGTATATAATATGTACATTTGTACGTTTTTATTTTCGCATATTTCTGAAATTTTTTGATAAAATTTTGCTCTTGAAGGTGTTGAAAAACAACCAACCCAGTAGAAAATTTTGGCAGTGTCCCAGTAGGTAATTGGAACTTTTTCAGTTAGATTTTTCAAAATATATATTTTCGCTTCAGTCAACAAAATCATAATCTTTTTGAAATTTTTCGAGTTTTTTTCTTCGCGAAAATTATTCGGATCATTAACGCGTTTGTTATCGTACAAATATGTCGGCCTTGAATTTCTTTAGTATTTGTTCTAATCAAAATTGACATTAATGAATATTCAAAAATTTGTCTCGAAATTTTACAACAAAAAGTAACTGAGCAATGGAAGAAAACTAAAGCGGCATATGAGAAATGCCAACAAATACTAGAGATTGCGGATTTTATAGTAGTTCGGGCCAAGTATTCGGCCACATTTAGCACATACATTTCTTGTATTAGCAGTTTTTCGGAACGCATATCGTCATACAAGCGCTTGCCAAAATCAACAGTTCACGATGCATAACAAAGTTAGCAAATTTGACCAAACTAACAGCGCTTTATTGCGTTTTATGTCAAAAACAGCAACACTTCATAAGAGTTTGTCCGAAATTTCTTGCTCTTCCGTTAGGTGATCGGCATGCAGCGGTTGAACAGCACATGCTGCTGCATTAACTGTCTTTCTAATAGACACTCAATAAAGGAGTACAAAGGCAATCTTTCGTGCACAGCGTCCAATAGGAGACACCATGCTCTGCTTCATAGAGTATCTTCAGATGCCGATGTTTCTAATCACACGACTTCGTCCCAAGCCTTCTTCTTAGCACATATATGGTACAGTCCATTTCCTCTGACAACACTGGGTTTTCAGAAAACATTAGTTCGGCGTTTATTTCTAGCGCTTTAGTTCAAAAACTACCTTTAACAAAAATAGTATATTCAACAATAGATTCATTAAAATATTCTTTCGGTCAAACAATGCCACGTAATCCTGAGAAATTAGTGGAGTTTACTTCAATTCCGTTAAAACAAATTTCGATTTACGTGCCCTATTTTACTATTAGTGGATCCATTGTTGATCCTAACCTTCTATAAAGCAGTTCAATAGATGTCTTCATGGGGAGTAGCTTGAATTCCAAGGTTATGCTGGTCAAGTTGAAGCAAAGGCTTCATTACAACCCAATATCCCAGGGAACCGTGTTAGGATGGAGCGCCATAGCGGCAATCTCCACTGCACACGTTTCTTGCCTTGCCACCAACCTCTCAATGGGAGAGGATAGCTTTATAGGTAACATATTTCGGAATTTTTTGGTTCCAAAAGGACATTTTTCATACACTGTAGAAGGTTTCACTATATAACTACAACTAAAATTTCACCATATCCTACGGATATTTCATTAGGGCATCGAGTCTTTATTCTCTGTGGCACTTTGTTCACAACGAAAATAGTTTGCTAAATAATACTAATCTCGAAACTGAGCACGATACACGTCTTAATATTTGAAACTCCTATACGAGTGTATTCTACTAGTTATCATAAACTAAGCCCGAAGTTCATAACCGATCAAATTTTGGTATTATACTTCCGCCGCGTATTCTTTAAGTCCACGACCTTGGAACCTCCAAAGCAACAACAGCAACAACAAGAGAAGTTACACACACACATTAAGAACATATTTATACATACATTTAGATTGAAGAACTTATCTATACACTTATACAAATCATGAAATATATATATATATACATATATTAATATATACATATATACCTACATACCTATATGCGTATGAAATTAAAATATTATATGATTTTTAAATATTAAACATTTAAATTAGGAAATCACCAAGCACTAGCTAAGTAAGGCAAAGGAAAATAGGCAATAGGCCTACGAACAAAGCAACGCGTAAATGTCCACCTGCAAGCAGAATTTAGTATAAAAAGCCCAGCATCAGCAGTGATAGATCACTTCTGTTTGTGCTGTCGTAGCTAGTGCATATGGTGTGTCGTGAAAACGCTACCAATAGAAGTAGATCGAAATATATGGTGTGACGTGAAAACGCTGCCAGTAGAGTATATGGTGTGACGTGAAAACGCTGCCAATAGAAGTATACGGCTTGTCGTGCAAACGCTGCCAGTACGAAAACTATTAAGGTATATGGTGTGCCGTGAAAACGTTACCAATACGATACGATTAATGCTGCAACTACCCATCTTACATACCTTCCGTCCATAGCAACCTATCTTATGAGAGCGCCTTGCAAATGAAAAGTTGTCACCGCTTGCCCATACCGTTACTGACGGTTGTCCCATAGAAACCAAAGGCGATTTGATTTTTACCGTAAAACCGTCTCGGCTCGTTTCTCGCTGTTATACAAGGTTGCCAGTACTGAGTTTTTCAAACTAATACTAAATAAACTGAGGTAATGTGTAGTTTTTTCAAAAAAAGAGAAAACTGTATTCGTAGTTAATTATACCATATAGATCATATATATTTGATTGGTGTCTATATTCGAACATATAAATTATGAAATTTGTTGACGAAAATTATAAATTTGTTTAAAAGTATGCAGACACATTGGCAGCAGGCAACATTTCGCCGCTTTTAGCAGCGTCGATAACTCGTGTATATACAACGCTCTTCTAGTCGGCTGTTATGGACGTTAGCTATGTAAGGTGGGTAGTTGCAGCGTAAGACATACGGTGTGTCGTGCAAACGCTACCAGTAGAAGATTCGAGTAATAAAGATAATTGTGTAAAAGTAGAACCACTCGTATTGTACTTTACTTTTCTCTTTTGGAATCAGCGTTATAGAAGAAACCCATAATCCGGCTGAGTGATAGCTCAGCTGTACACCTGAGAACTAGGTTCATTACAAGCTCTACATATTTTCACGTACTAATAAGCGGATATATGTAAATAACTTTTTATATAAGTACTACTACAATAAACAAAATTGTATCTTTCCAATTCTTGTTGCAATATTGTAATATTACAATGCAGGTGGCAATGTTTAAGCCAAAAGTTTGAGAGCCACTGTGTGGTTATCAGAACTACAGATAATCTAATAATTAGCGGTGTGCCTTTATGCACATTCGTAAATATATAAAGGCATAAACGGAACAAAATTCCGTATTAGTTGTTTGTATAAATCAGCTACTTGCTGTGTTTATTTAGTTTTTGTGTACTTAAGGAAAAACGCGCAACTTTTCTTATAATATATGTATATATATACATTTATTATTTATTTATTGCTTTTATTTTAAGTTTCTTTAATACTATTCTGAGGGCACAACCCTCGAATAGAATTTCAGCGAGCGTATGTGCATAATGTTTTATTTACATTGTTACTTACATCTATTTACATAGTTTTATATAGCGGGTAACGAGGAGGATAGGGTTACAGGTACATAAGTACGAAAAAGGGAGTAGGGTGAGGTGAGTACATAGGTGAATTGGAAAGGTAAGTATTTTATAGGAGTATGGTGTGGGATGAAAAAGGAAAGTATATAGAATATAATAATAAATCTTATGAAACTTCAGCGGTGAACCCATTTTTTCAACATACCGGCGGGCCTGCGGCGTCCTGGAATGCTTTTGATTTGCTTTATGGCAGGTGGAAGTTTAAGGCCGGACTGTATAATAGGGTCTGCAAAGAGAATTTTCATTGAAATACATTATTAGTATATGAATGACTGTGAATGTATCGATGTAATGGGATAATGAGATAAAAATTGGTTTCTGTGAGAGAGAAAGAGATTGACTCCAGAGATAGACTGTTAGAGTTGATTCTATAGCCTGTGACAGTTTCGTCTGAGATGCTGATATTCACGTTGCGAACTGTTAATTGTTGGGATTGAGTATGTCCTTCATTAGGAGTGTGGAGTCGTCTATTTCGGGCATCCTGATATTTATCTGCGTCCGATAAGAACAGTCAGCTGATAGGAATTTTGGCCGAAGTTCAGATGCCTTGGCTAGACATGGATTTTTTCACCGAAGTGAGCGATATTCGGTTGTCACTACTTGGTGAAGCTGACATGATTGAGTTGTTGGATGTAGATGTGAGTGATAGCTTATTCTTACTATTCTTGGGGAAGCATTTTTTGCCTTAGCGAAAACTTGGGGTTCCGGATATGCTGCCGTAAAATAATCTTTAAATGATGGCCATTCATTATGTTCTCCGTGGAATATGGCACAGACAGGTGTGGGACTTTGCTTTAAAGGAATTAAATTAACTACATGTCCCCCCTACGTACACGAATTAAACGGCGTAGCGGAAAGGTTTAATAGATCGGCAATGGACATTGGTAGGTGTTTAATGACAAAGGCAAATATACATAGACGGTATCGGCCTGATGTAATGAATACAGTGGCTTATCTAAAAAATCGAACAATTGCAAACACGATAGAAAATACAATTTCCTACGAAATATTTTTTGGAATAAAACCAAACGTGCAAAACATAAAAATTTACGGAAGTAGAGTTTTTGGGGAATGGGGTCATGTGCAGAAGTTCACGCAAGTGAGGAAAGTTCTTGATTGCCATTCACCTAGGAGTGGCCAGAAACGATTCCTTTGCATATATATAGTTCAAGCAACTCACGACTTCTGGTCTTATACCACGTATCCCCAGGGTAGCCAACGAACATCCGTTTGGAGGCGAGCTAAAGTGAGAAGGCGAATCCCATGCGATTGTGCGTAGGGTTTGGAACCGACTACATGAAAAACAAAATCCAATGAAAAACCAATTTAAGCCTCGGATGAGAGAACCCTCTATTGATGAGCACCCCCGCAAATATTTTAAGGACTGAGATTTGAGTGCATGCACCTGGAATGTCCGCTCCCTTAATTGGAAGGCGGTTGATATCCTCATAAAATTAAAGGCTAACATCATCGCCGCCCAAGAAATGCAATGGACGGGACAAGCGAGTAGGTGACTTCTACTACAGCAGCCATATAAAGGAGCGCAAATTTGGTGTCGGATTCGTGATGGGAGAGAGACTCCGTCGCCGAGTGCTGTCATTCACCCCGGTGGATGAACATCTCGCCACAATCCGCATCAAAATGAAATTCTTTAACACTACTCTGATTTGCGCCCACGCCCCGACGGAAGAAAAAGATAATTTGGCCAAGGATGCCTTTTATGGCGACTTCAACGCGAGGGTGGACAAAGAAGGTATTATTGGGGCAACAGTCGGAAAATTCAGCCTACACGACGAAACATCTCCAAATAGGTTGAGGCTGATCGATTTCTCCGGAGTTCGAAATATGGTTGTGTGTAGCACTAGATTCCAGCACACAGAAATTTACCAAGCCAAGAACGCCTATCAACAAATACAAACAAGGAAGCTTCGACATTGAAAAGCTGCAATCACAACAGATTGCCGCGCGGTTTTCTTCTCGACTTGCATACCTGCTCTCTAAGAGGACTCATCAACAACCCGGCATTTCAAATTCCCTACATACAGCTGTAAACGAAACTATGGGATTTAGGAAAGGACGCAGAAACAGCTGGTGCGTTGAGAGCTGCCTTGTCGTGGTGGTGAGAAAACAGACTGCCTATCTCGAAACCTTGCGATCGACCACAAAACGTGCGGAGTGGGATGGATACCGAGAGCTGAAGAGGGACGCAAGACGCATTTGCAGGGAAAAAAAGAAAAGATGCCGAAACTCCAATTGATAATGATAGAAAAGTTGTTCGATTACCCGACTATGAAGAAGTCCGAATAGCAATCGTACGCTTAAAAAACAACAAAGCTGCGGGGACCGATGGATTACTAGCCGAGCTATTCAATTACGGCGATGAAGAACTGATCAGGTGCATGCATCAGCTTCTTTGCAAAATATTGTCGGATGAAAGCATGCCCGACGATTAGAACCTAAGTGTGCTCTGCCCAATCCACAAAAAAAGCGATACCACAGGGTGAGCCAACTACCGTGGAATAAGCCTTCCTAACATCGTATATAAGGTCCTATCATGTCCTATTGTGTGGAAGACTAAAGCCCGCCGTCAACTAACTGATTGGACCTTATCAGTGTGGCTTTAGACTTGGTAAATCGACCATTGACCAGATATTCACCATACGTCAAATCCTGGAAAAGAACCGTGAAAAGTAGATCAACACACACCATCTCTTCGTCGATTTTAAAGCTGCTTCGACAGTACGAAAAGAAAATGCCTCTACGCCGTTGAATTTGGTATACCCGCAAAACTTATACGGCTGTGTAAGCTGACCTAAAGCCGCATTAAAAACTCCGTCAAGATCGAGAAGGAAATCTTCCAGCCGTTCGATACCAAACGAGGTTTCAGACAAGGTGATTCCTTATCGTGTGACTTTTTTAACTTATCGCTAGGGAAAATAATACAAGCTGCAGAGCTGAATAGAGAAGGTACAATCTTCTATAAGAGTGTACAGCTGCTGGCATATGCCGATGATATTGACATTATTGGTCTCAACAACATCGCCTTGAGTTCTGCTTTCTCCAGACTTGATAAAGAAGCGAAGCGAATGGGTCAGGTAGTGAACGAGGGCAAGACGAAATATCTCCTGTCATCAAACAAACAGACTTGGCTCCCATGTCACTGTTGACAGTCATAACTTCGAGTCGTAGAAAATTTCGTAAATCTAGGGACCAGGATTAACACCAATAATAACGTCAGCCTTGAAATCCAACGCAGAATCACTCGTGACAGCAGGTGCTACTTTGGACTAAGTAGACGATTGAACAGCGAATATCGCAGCTGATGGGTGAGCTGTACCAGATATACGATGATATTGCTTTAGTTCCGCGAATGAAGAGACAGGGGCTACGCTGGCTAGGTCATATCGTTCGAATGGATGAAAGCACTCCATATTTGAAAGTATTCGATGCAGTACCCGCTGGTGGATGCAAAGAAAGAGGAAGACCTACACTCCGTTGGAAGGATCAGATGGAGAGTGAACTGGTTTTGCTCTAATCGCATGAGCGGTACCAACGCATACAAGAAGAAGAGTTTTTGTAAGAGTTCCAGCAGCACGCAGAAAATGTGAATAGGACAACACGTCGGAATTAGGAATTTTAGTCGGTTGTAACACAAACGGATATAGAGTAGTATTAGTAAACAACAGAGTAATACGTATGCTAATATATATAAGTCTGGCCTAGGCAACACTAAGTGTTGCCAGGTGCAAGCTGACATTTCCATTGGAAAGTTTGAAATTTTTTAGCATAACATCACTCAGAACGTTTTGTCATTTAATCGTGAGTTGTTTTATTTACAGGGAATTAAAAATTTCATCTCGGCCTAAAAATGGAATTAACTCGTGAACATTTTCGTGCGATCATTTTTCACAACTTTCGACGTGGATTATCACGACAAGAGTGCATCGATGAACTAAAATCTTTGTATGGCTATGAAGCACCATCCTATATCACTGTGAAAAACTGGTACAACGCATTCAATCGTGGCCGACGCTCGCTCAAAGACGAATTCCGTGAAGGTCGTCCAAAAACAGCCGTTGTGCCAGAAAACATCGATGCCGTACGTGAACTGATAATGCAAGACCGTCATGTAACATACCTTCAGATAGAGGCATGCCTATGCATTTCTCCCACCGGCATACATACATTCGATATTGCATGAACACCTGGCCGTAAAAAAGGTTTGTTCTCGTTAGATCTCGCACAATTTGACAATCGCTCAAAAAAGGCTCGTGTGGATTGGTGTAAAGAAATGCTGAAAAAGAAACGATCGCGGGGCTTCAAAAGACGTTTATAAGATCGTCACAAGTGACGAATCATGGATCTATGCGTATGAGCCCGTAACAGACCAGCAATCGACCGTGTGGGTCTTCCAAGAGGAGCCAAATCAAAAAAAAAAAAAAAAAAACTATTTTCGTTGATAAATATTCGTATTTTCATTATTAGGCCAGAAATATATATAGCAGCCTACGTAAACGCGAGACATACAAGTTGTAGAAGAAGAAACGAAATTAATTTGCAACGACCGGTACGATAATGCAGGTTATGAAAGCGAAATAAATTAAAATGAAGTAGATGTTGAGAATAACGGTGAAGTAGACGGAATAAATGAGAACAGTGAATTTAATACAAAAGACAGCGATGAAAGTGAGAACGAGGATCATTACAGTCCTCTCAAAGAACATTTAACAGTGCATAAAGAAAAGCAAGAAAAAAATAAGAAGATTGTACCATATATGTCAAATGGGTGTACAAAAGGAAAAGTGATGGCACGTACAAGGCCAGGCTGGTAGTAAGAGGTTTCCAACAAAGAGATCGACTAGAAAATGTATATTCACCAGTAAGCAAAATGCAGACATTAAAAATATTGTTATCATATTGTTGCAAAAATGGTTTGTTAATAAATGAAATGGATGTCGAAACAGACTCAGCCAGAAGTATTCGTGAATGCACCGAGGGGTTACGTAACAGGAAAAAACAAAGTTTACAAACTAATAAAAGCGTGGTTTGGGTTAAAAGAGAGCCCGAGAGCATGGTATGAATGTTTACACAAATATCTCGAGAGATGCAACTTTGTAAGAAGCGATTACGTTTATTGTCTATATGTAAATAGAGATGGTAGAGATGATACGTGTATATACATTTTAATATTCGTAGATGATTTTTTTATATGTAGTAAAAATAAGCGAGACAAAAGATAATTTAATGAAATTTGTAATGAAAGATTTAGGAAAAATCGGTAGCTATATTGAAATTGGGATAATTTATAAGTTATGCCAACTATTTGATCACATACCATTTCCAAATACTATATTTTGTTCTATCTTTTTTAAAATAAACTCTTGAATAAGAAAGATAAGTTCACTAAATAGCCCTCTGAAATGTCAGTTAGTAAGTGCGGAATTTGTTGAAAATATGCCGTTACTTTTCTAAGAATATTTACAAATGTAGACGAAGGCATGTGATCAATAAGTTGACTTTGTGAAGTAGAGAACTATTAGTCGACGTAATACTGCTCTGCTGTAAAATATAAGTATTTTCTATTATGTTTCTTTATTATTTTTATTAAATTTGGCCTCAGCATAGATGAAAAAAGTAAGTCCATTAAATATAGAAGAAATCAAAAGCCTTATTGATTTAAACACTAATCAAAGAGAAGTTCCTAGACTCGTTGGTGTTTCTGTGGGTGTAGTTTTAAAAATAAGAAAATCATAAAGCCCTTCATGCAAAAAAACAAAACAAGCCTGGACGAATGCCAATTTTGAACGCCACACTGGAAAAACCCATGGTTAGGCAGATAAAGTTTGGTGTGTTTTAAAATGAGGGCCAAATCAGGTGTGATCTCTTCCATGGTGATGATATAAATGTAGCAAAAGAAGTTATTTTGTGGACGTGTCAAAGTAAAAACACCACCCTTGACAAAAGGACACGGTAAACTGAGGCTCCAATTTGCAAAAAATTATAAAACCTACACCCACAACGACTGGATCCGAGTCATATGGTCAGACGAAACAGAAATACCATAAACCACCTGGGAAAAGATGGGCGACAATAGATTTGGAGAAAACCTCGTGAACCTTTGACTAGCCGCATTGTAATGATGTGGGGATGTATGAGACTTTAGCGGGTTGGAGAGTGTGTAAGGGTTACCGGGCGAATGGATGCCAATCTTGATATCCGTCAACAAGATTTGTGCATTAGCCTAGAAATGTGGGGCAAGTATGTGTCGACCGTCATCTTCCAGCAAGATAATGATTTTTCGTGCTTTGAACTACCGAACTGATTTATCAGATGAGTCAGGATCTTAACGATTTATGGCAGAAGACTCAAAATCACTGGCAAAATATTAGCGGAGATTTCTGTAGGAAGATAGTCGAGTCCATGCCCAAACGAATTGAGGCAACAATCCAAGCAAAAGAGGGTCATATTAAATATTAAATAAAAAAAAATCGTTTATGTCAACCGACTGATCAAATGTACAGCGGAGATATTTTTAACAATTCTAAGAAAGCAAACATGTGTCTTGAAAAAAATATGTTACTTCTAATTTATTACCTTAAACTGTTTTGTATATGAAAAAAAATTGGAGTGCCAATACAAACAAAAAAGTTACAAACAAAGATCTTTTTCTGATACCCAGGTATGATCAAATAGTTGACATACTGTACATCATATACAGTAAATTATTTAGCAGATATCAAAGCTGCTGCAATGCGACACACTGCAAATACGCGACAAGAGTATGTATAAAACAAAAGATCTAAAATTTACGTACAAAGAGAATGAAAATAATGAAAGATTAAATTGTATGGTAGACTCAAACTACGCAGGAGCCAATATTGACAGGAAATCCTCAACGGGAGTTATAATAGGTTTGTATAGTAAAGCAATTCAAGCCTCGGATGAGAGACCCCTTTTTTGATGACGACCCCCGCAAATGTTTTAAGGATTACAATTTGGGGCATGCACCTGGAATGTCCGGTCCCTTAATTGGGAAGGTGCCGCTGCCCAGCTGGTTGATGTCCTCATAAAGTTAAAGGCTGACATCACTGCCGTCCAAGAATTGCGATGGACGGGACAAGGACGGAAGAAGGTGGGTCCTTGTGAAATTTACTACAGCGGCCATACAAAGGAGCGCAAATTTGGTGTCGGATTCGTGGTGGGAGAGAGACTCCGTCGCCGAGTACTGGCATTCACTCCGGTGGATGAACGTCTAGCCACAATTCGCATCAAAACAAAATTTTTCAACACCACCCTAATTTGCGCCCACGCCCCGACGGAAGAGAAGGATGACTTGACCAAAGAAGCCTTTTACGAGCGCCTCGAACACACTTATGAGCGCTGCCCCGCCACGACGTCAAAATTGTGCTTGGCGACTTCAACGCTAGGATGGGCAAAGAAGGTATCTTTGGTACGACTATCGGAAAATTCAGTCTCCACGACGAAACATCTCCAAATGGGCTGAGGCTGATGGACTTCGCCGGGGCCCGAAATATGGTTGTCTATAGCACTAGATTCCAGCACAAAAAATTCACCAAGCTACTTGGCTGTCTCCAGATCGGAACACTTCCAACCAGATCAATCATGTTGAGATAGACGGAAGACACGTATCCAGTGTTTAAGATGTGCGTACGTTCCGAGGTCCCAACATTGACTCGGATCAACATCTTGTCGCAGCGAAGATACGCACGCGCCTCTGTGTATCGAAGAACGCCCATCAACAAACACAAGGAAGGTTCGACGTTGAAAAGCTGCAATCGCAACAGACTGCCGAGCGGTTTTCTACTCGACTTACACTCCTGCTCTCAGAGAGCCCTCATCAGCAACTCGGTATACGGGAACTGTGGGACGGCATTGCAAACTCCCTGCGTACAGCTGCAAACGAAACCATTGGATTTCGGAAAGGTCGCAAAAACGGCTGGTACGATGAGGACTGCCGTGCCGCAGTGGAGAGAAAACAGACTGCCTACCTCGCAACCTTGCGATCGACCACAACACGTTCGGGGTGGGATAGATACCGAGAACTGAAGAGGGAAGCAAGGCGCGTCTGCAGACAAAAAATGAAAGAGGCCGAGAGTATGGAGCTTGAGTATCAGGAGCTTGAGAAGCTAGCCGACAAAGGAAACGCTCTAAAATTCTATGAAAAGATACGGTGACTTACAGAAGGTTTCAAGACCGGAGCAAACTCTTGTAGGACCCAGGGAGGTGAGCTAGTGACAGATGCCCAGAGCATACTCGATTTATGGAGGGAGCACATCTCCAGCCTGCTGAATGGCAGTGAACAGGAAACACGTGGAGATGGTGAACCCGAAACTCCAATTGATGACGATGGAAAAGTTGTTCCGTTACCCGACTATGAAGAATTCCGAATATCAATCGTCCGCTTAAAAAACAACAAAGCGGCAGGGGCCGATGGATTACCGGCCGAGCTATTCAAATACGGCGGCGAAGAACTGAACTGCATGCATCAGCTTCTTTGCAAAATATGGTCGGATGAAAGGATGCCCGACGATTGGAATTTAAGTGTGCTCTGTCCGATCCACAAAAAAGGCGATACCACAGTCTGCGCCAATTACCGTGGAATAAGCCTTCTTAATGTCGCATATAAGGTCCTATCAACCGTATTGTGTGAAGGACTAAAGCCCACCGTCAACAAACTGATCGGACCTTATCAGTGTGGCTTTAGACCTGGTAAGTCAACCATTGACCAGATATTCACCATGCGCCAAATATTGGAAAAGACCCGTGAAAAGAGAATCGACACCCACCACCTTTTCGTCGATTTTAAAGCCGCCTTCGACAGCACGAATAGGAGCTGCCTTTATGCCGCTATGTCTGAATTTGGAATCCCCGCAAAACTTATACGGCTGTGTAAACTAACGTTAAGCAACACTTAAAGCCCCGTCTGGGTCGGGAAGGATCTCTCCTAGCCGTTCGATACCCAACGAGGTTTCAGACAGGGTGATTCCTTATCATGTGACTTTTTTAATTTAATGTTGGAGAAAATAATACGAGCTGCAGAGCTAAATAGAGAAGGTACAATCTTCTATAAGAGTGTACAGCTGCTGGCGTACGCCGATGATATCGACATTATTAGCCTCAACATCCGCGCCGTGAGTTCTGCTTTCTCCAGACTTGATAAAGAAGCGAAACGAATGGGTCTGGTAGTGAAAGAGGGCAAGACGAAATATCTCCTGTCATCAAACAAACAGTCATCGCATTCGCGACTCGGCTCCACGTCACTGTTGACAGTCATAACTTCGAGGTCGTAGATGATTTCGTATATCTAGGAACCAGCATTAAAACCCACAATGTCAGCCTTGAAATCCAACGCAGAATCACTCTTGCCAACAGGTGCTACTTTGGGCTGAGTAGGCAATTGAAAAGTAAAGTCCTCTCTCGACGAACGAAAACCAAGTTCTACAAGTCGCTCATTATACCGGTCCTACTATATGGCGCAGAAGCGTGGACGTTATCAATATCTGATGAGTCGGCTCTAGGAGCTTTCGAGAGGAAAGTTCTGCGAACGATATATGGTTCTTTGCGTATTGGCAACGGCGAATACCACAGACGATGGAACGATGAGCTGTACGAGCCATACGACGATATTGACATAGTTCAGCGAATGAAGAGACAGCGGCTACGCTGGCTAGGCCATGTCGTCCGAATGGATGAAAATACTCCAGCTTTGAAAGTATTTGATGCAGTACCCGCTGGTGGAAGCAGAGGAAGAGGAAGACCTCCACTCCGTTGGAAAGATCAAGTGGAGAGTGACCTGGGTGCACTTGGCATTTCCAACTGGCGCCAAACAGCGAAAAGAAGAGATGAATGGCGCGCTATAATTGACTCGGCTATAATCGCGTAAGCGGTGCCAACGCCAATAAAGAAGAAGAAGAAGAAGATGTATAGTAACGTAGTATATTGGAAAACATACAAACAACACACGGTAACAAAATGTTCAACGTTCGCAGAGTATACTGCTTTGTCAGAAGCAGTAACCGAATTATTTTTTGTAAGAAAAATGCTGAGCGGGGCATTCAATATTAATAGCAAAAAAGTGATGAAGACATACAATGATAATTCAGGAGCAGTTGCGATTGCGAAATTCGGCGATTTCACAAAAAGATTCAAAGCACATAGAAGTGCAATATCACTATGTAAACGAAAATTATGAAAAAGGTATAATAGGTATAATAGACATTGTAAAGGATCAGGTCTAAATATAGCAGACATGTTAACCAAAGCGTTAGGCAAACAAAGATTTATAAAAAATAGAGATGCTGTGTAGTTATACTAAAAGTAAAAAAGGTTAAGTGGATGAACTGGGCATCCACTTTGCGAACTTCGTCAAGACCCAAAGAAAAGGAGAAGACGTCCAAAGGCACTTAACGGAGCTGGCCCTCCGACATATCCGGCCAGTAATAACGCTTAAGCCAGCTACACCAAAGGAAGGTGTCGATTATCCCTTACCAGGGACATACGGTGAAGGAGTACGCAGCACGCTCCATGAAAAACACAAACATAGGTGCCTTTGACATCATCATATGCTACCATTATGGACGAAGTACGGAATTGGAAATTCCGCTACGACGGTAGCAAAGACAACTTAGTATTTATCGAGCGAGTGGAAAAGTTAGCGGACGGCTACGAAATCAACCTAAATTTGATCCCACGAGCGCTACTCGAGTTGCTGAAAGATGCAGCTCTTGTGTGGTTCAACGACAATAACCGACATTGGCAGGAGTGACGGACAGACAGGGCGCTACAGATATTCTCATATAACTGAAACACGAGAAGAGGTGGGGGGTGAGAACCTGTGGTAGGACCCTATGTGTAGACCACCATGATCATTTCGCGCACAGCTGTCGCAGCTCGAGAATAAAGTTTTTTTGAAGATGTGGACGGTGTGGTAAACACACTATTGATTGCAAACGCAGGGCCGGCATGTGATAACTTAGGAACATAAACATACTTGAATTTCATACACATGGAGAAGGTGAAATGCATTCAAGTTGAAAACTAGGCTCGTTTCAAAAGGTTGTGGTCTTTACCCAATACCATAGGAGACACCTGACGCTGCGCAGATGCCAATCGCTTACTCAGGGAGCATGGATGGGAAGACGCAAACAGATCAAATAACAAGATATCTGACCTGGACCCTTAGAAGGTAAATTGAAATTTCATTGCAAACAATGAACACTTTAGCTCAGTTATCCATATTCCACGGCCAACCACTTCAACCAAAACACTTCGTCCTTATGGACCCGTAGGGGGCCAATGCTAAACTCGAAGAGGGAAAACAACCCCCACCAGCTGGAAAGAAGCCGACTCCCCCCGAGGGTAAGGCAAAAATGCTAGCTGGGTCACGGGTGGCCCAAGCTGACAGACCCGCACAGAGCAAAACACTAGAGAGGGACCAGCACAAAGCCCTACACGTGAAAGACGCCCAGCCCCAATCCGCTGAGTTCCGCTAAATCGTCTGGATCAACAGGAGCAGGTGACCTAGATCAACACCCCTGCTGCTCCAAAACCGTTAGGCCCTCCGTCAAGGCACACAGGGACAGGAAGCGGACGATAGGGTCTGGCAGCGAGAACCCGAAACCCCCCTCAACAACAACAACAAGGCCTAGGTCTAAGGAAAACATCTCGAGTGGATCCTGGTTGCCCATACTGCAAGGCTCTTTAGTGAGGTTGCCTAAGAGCACCTCACTCTATGCGTCGTGGACAGGGGGTACGGGGACGGGTACACTTCTCCGGACAACTGAAAAACTGTACTGATGGGGCTCTGATACCCTGGCTCTGCACCGATCGCGACGCAGAGTTCCAAGACATATCTTAGAGCTCATCCGGTTGGGCAAAGAGGAGCTACCCACCAGTGACTGGAGGATAGTCCAAGTTGGCGAGGTCAAGGAGAAGCAGCGTTTTGTGAGACTCATCATACCTATCAGCTTTTCAGGATGGTGCAGAAACTTCAGATTAATCTTCAGCACTCCAAGGCAGCGTCAGCTGCCCTCATTATGCGCCTCTGTGAGAAAGCGGAGGACTTAATCTTAGTCCAAGAACCCTGGGTAGTTGGAAACAGGGTTTGCGGACTGACATCTGATACCTACCAAATATTATCCGCACCAAGAAAAGGTAGGCCTAGAGCTTGCATTCTTGTCAAGTCTGGGGTTCCAGTGACACAAACATCCATCCCTACTTGATCTTATATTAGGAAATGATCTTGCAATATGCAGCCGTGGGAACAAACCCACTTTTGTAAGCTCTTTTAGGAAGGAAGTTCCAGACATAAAATTAGTTTTAAACTCTTTTTTTGACCAGCTATACATTACTTTTCAGTTCACTATGAGAACGCCATCAATCGCTTCGTAAAGAAATAGGAAGAGGACTGACTGGACGACCTTTAGGAGAGTCCTGGCAGCATCCTTGGTACACGACGCTTCTCACGATAAGTTCCGCTACTGTTAACTAATGAAGCGCTGAAATCTCACACAAGATCTGATTCTCTCGGTGAGCTTGACTCATCGTCGAAAATTGATGAAGCAGTAGACTTTGTCACCAAAGTCTGTAATGACGCTTTTGAGGCCTCATGCCCTCTATCTATCCCGTTTTGAAAGAAAGGACCCAAATGGTGCAATAACGAAATCTCTGAGCTAAGAAAAAGAAGCCGAAAACTCTTAAATGAAGCCAAAAGAACGGGATCATGGCATTCTTATAAAGGATGCCTGAAATCTTTCAAAACCTCTATATTGGAAGTCAAAACGAGAATCTTGGAAGGACTTTTGCAGTGACATTGATGGAAGTGCAAAAGGTAATAGACTAAGCAATTTTCTATCCAAGCGCTCAGCCATCCCAAATTATATCCAGAAACCGGATGGGGAATGGACTACATCTTGTGAAGAAATGCTGGATATCCTCATGAGCACTCATTTTGCGGGACGTTCCATCGTTTACGACCAAATCCCAAGTATGGAACGAGAGCGCCTACAAGTGGACTGCAATGCAATCAGACTGAATGCTGCTCAACCTTGGAAGAATAGGACGCACCAGAATATTATCTCTTTCAGAAGTGCCAAAGGAGCTAGACTACACAACCTCCTGTATGTGTTTCGAAAACAGGTGCGAGAGCGAAACTACCAACGCCCCCGACCAGAGAGTCATAGCCATCTCCACAGATGACTTGATGGGAAAGTGGGCTACGAAATTTATTCTCCCCTGTTTTCATTGAATATGAGCATGAGACTACCAAACCACTGTAGCATTTTCCAGGCGGAACTGTTTGCAATCATGGAAGCCACTGATTGGTTGCACAAATCTACGGCAGCAGGACAATCGGTTACAATATACTCCGACAGGCAAGCTGCAATAAGATCTCTTAAATGTAATGGCCCAACGTCAAAAGTGGCCATAAAATGTAGGAACTTTCTCAACAAACTCTCTACTAAATGTGACTAAACAGCTATGCCCATAGCTGGACGCGAAAAAAATCAAAACATCTTATCCTTCTAGACCGATTTTCCATTAGCATAACGACGGGCATAATAACTGGACACTGTTTAATGGAGCTTCATGGGAAAATAATGGGATATCGAAGAAGAGGAGAAGGCCGTCGAGCACTACCTCTGCCACTGTCCTGCCTTGACATCAGCGCGACATATGTTCCTTGGGAAACATTTTTTCAATTGTCTCGCTGAGATTGCCTCAGCGAATATTGGAAATCTCGTTGCCTTTATAAGTCACGCGAAATGGTTCGATCATCTGAGAAGGTGAAGGCAAGAGCCTCAGTGGTATCACAATGGACCTATTGGCCTAAGTGTGCTGGTAGCAGCGGCCGCATTAACTTAACTCTACTCATCTTTCCAAGAAAATCCGTTCTTATTGGCTGCCTACATTACACATAGAACACATCCACCAAGTTTCGGAACCATTTGTTTGGGCTGTACGCAATCAGTCATTCAGGACAAATCCTCTTATATAATATATATAGACTAGTTTTTACCCACGACTTTGTCAATTTGAAATAGTTCAAAGAAGCTTTTATTTTTTTACGTTTTTTATTTTATTATGACATTTATAATTGTTTTAGAATTGTACAATTTTATAATATTTCAAGCATCGAACCAAAATAAATTTTTTTGGTTTTGGAATAGGTCGCTTTCAGATCCACTTTCCAGAAGAAAAAGAGTTTATCTTGTCAAGCTAGGCAAAAAACTGCCTCTGTATCAAATTTCATGATTCACGATTGGTCCCTCGTCCCCTTCCTGGAAGACAAAGAGTTCTCAATTTAGGCAAAGAGCAAACAAATAAATCACACTAAATACACCCTCGCGTTTTGTTTCCGCTGTATTTTGTAAATATAAAAAAAAAAAAACAAAAAAAAATGACTTCTGCGTTTGCACTGCTTTTATGAGTTTTGCTTACTTTGGTGTATCATACTCCAATCAGCCACGGGTAATGGACAAATTCGTGAACGCTTATACTACATATAAGAAACTGATTGATACGTAGTTCTTTATGCTGGTGTGTATTAACGACAGCGTTTCTTCTTAATTAATTACTCTAATAGTAGATAGCGCTTTTGTAGGGGTGATAGAGCAACTTCTCCTGCTATGAATTTGATTTGAACGATATACTCGCGCTTGCGCTTCTTAGTAAATTACACTATAGGCGAAACAAGAAATGAAAATATGACCAAACTAACCAAACTTTGCAAAGAACCAAACAGTGCTTACTTTTGGGTAAGGTTGGAACGTACGTATCAAAAGATAAACTTTTATTATTAAAACCTCTTCATACTAAATAGAGCAATATTACCAAATATTAACAATAACAAGCATTACAAAATAGGATTTACGGCACGCAAATACAAAAAAAATACATACAATGCACATATTCCAACTTAAAATTTGTTTTGTGTGTGGATTAATAAACATGCGCACCAATGCCAGTACATGAAAATATACGCAAAAATTATTTATGCAGTTGAAAAAGGAAATATTTATACATAGCATTCATTGCCGTAAAGTATGCAATAAAAACCGCGAGAAGCACACGGGCATCGGTCATTGACCGTTTAAATGCAATATGGGTGTTTATTTGATTATTAGTTGGCCTAGAAACGAAAACTTTTAGTGTTGTCACAACATAATGTACATAATATTTTTGGTAATATACGTGTGTGTAGTGCTATAAGGCAAATATAATGTAGTGTTACACATGTATTCATTTATGCATATGTATGTGTAAGGCTGAACGGAGAGGAAGAAGCTACTAAAAAAATTAACTTGAGCAAGTTACATGCAAAGAAAGTACTCCGTATTTAGTGACAATCGAGGCTAGTCCCAAAAGTGTAAATCTTTACAAAAATTAAGTTTTTGACCATGTTGAAATACAACGGCAAGACTTATTTTAGTTTGAAATATTTCTTTGGTTTCGAATAATCCAGCGTAAAATAGTTATGATTTTTTTTACATAGAAAAATCTATACTATGTAAAATATTATGAAACGGTCCACTTAGTACATCATAGGTCAAAACAAAGGATACAGTTTATATTAAAAAAAAGTTAAAAAATTGTATTATCTGTGTAGATTTTAGCGATTATTCTCGAACGTATTTCAAATTAATTTCGTTTTTGAGAAGTAAATTTAAATGGGTATCTTTAAATGAGTGAGAGCGAGTTCACAACACATACTATGTATGCATCGTCAAGAATGAGGATGATGAGTGCATAAAAATGATTACTCTTTTTATGCGATACGTAAAAAACTGAGGATGGCGCATCCATGCACCCGCACCTTAACCGTGATAACTAAAACACATTAAAAAATATTGACAGGTTTTAATAACGACAGTGCAAGTGCGAGTGCGTTTACGGACCAAGAGCAAGATATAAAAGCACACCATGTCAGTATTTAGATAAATGTATCACATTGTAATTTTTGGCGACTTGTGAATCGCTATACGTGAAATATAATGCGTGTACATATTAAGTTAGTCATATAAATGTTAAGGGAAATCCCAAATCAAATATTAACTAAAACTAATTGCTCATACATATATACAAGTGAGTGTCTATTAACAATACACAGTGAGTAAAATTGTTTACGAGAATATCATTACTAGTAATATAGAAAACTATTGACTAGACGATATTGATTAAAGCATCAGCGTAGTTGAAGTCCTACTCACCTCATCTACAAAATCTACTTGCAATTTAATAAAATTGTTCAACTTCAACATATATGCATGCTTGCATGTTATCCTAATAAGAGGCTTCGTTATACGTTAAATCCCCAATAAACAAAATAAATAATGCGTAATATGCATATCCTGAATCATACCAGCTTGTTTCTTGCGTTTGGCGACGTTTTTCAGTCCACATTACATCGACGCAGAATCAATATTGACTAAACATTTTGAGAGGCGTCGAAAATTTATCAATAAATTCATCTGAGTTACAATAAAATTATAGTTCAAATTTTGAATCCTTCTTGGGGGATTGTGATTATTTTGATTGCGCTGTTCTATATATTGCGCATTTCAAAGTTATGTAAAGGGAAATCAAATGAAAATAAGAAATACGTTGTTGGTTTACATATTTCCATAATCCTATAAAAATGGTTTATCTATTCACAGGAAAGTCTTGTAAAAGTCTAGACAATTTTCACTATTTTTTATATCGAAACCTTTTTGAGAACCCTTTTTTGAATACTTTTTGAGGGTGTGGTGCAGCAAAAGACAATTTCTACAAATGTTGTTATTTGGCGCAAATTCATACTGTTGAGGTATCGGCATGTTTTTAAAATGCTTGCAAAGCTTGAGTATGGGATTTCTTTTGCACAATTTACACTATTTGTGGTTATTGTATCGAAACATTATAATTATTTGTTACGTCCTGACTTTCGGTGTAAGGTCGGTTGGATTTGTGACATGCTTGCATCCCAGGCTAGCTCGTCGTGGATCTTTTTCCAACCTCCTTACTTCCAGCTGACATAAACAAAATTTTACTTTCATGCCACTTAATGAAGAAAGAGGAGGTATGATTATAGGAAGATGAAAAAGGATAAGAGAAAAGAATAAAGTATCTGTCAATCTGTCCGTGTCAGGTGGAGCCCACCACATCTACATATACACATATGTAGCCATGGACTTTACGGTAACTCCTACTTTTGGTAAAGTCCCCTAACCTGACTATTGTCAATCTGTCCATCATTTAGTCGCACGTATCAGGTAAGGTTTTACGTCTATCCATCTGTGTAGGGTCAACAGTTGCCATCCATTTCACCTTGTTGCAACAGTGCAACACCCACACCAACAAAATGAATTACTCCTGCATGGTGTCCTTTGGAAATTCAATCACATCATATATTTTTTTATACTAATACTTGAGTCTATAACCTATGAAGGAACAAACTATGTATATTTGCATATAAGTACCAAGTGTGTTTGTTGAAGTGTGCCGGTTTTACTAGTAGATGTCGCTAGCAATATGTATAAATTTCTATGATTTGGCATATATGTAATTTTTTTCTATTGACATTAACCTACAAAAATACGCAAGTCACATTCCGCCAAAATAATAGCGTCATATTTGTTTACCTCAGTGAATATGTCGAGTTTCGTTCCAAGTAAATTGCATTTGCGGCATTCGTTGCTTTTCTTATTTCGTCAAAAGAAAAAAGCAGCTGAAGCTGGTAGAGACATGGTTTCGTCAATTTAAAAGTGGAGATTACGATTTGACAGACAATGAACATCCTGGTGCAGCGAAAAAGTTCGAAGACGAGGAATTGTATGTTGATCGAACCCTATCGCACCAAAAATTGGCAGAAACACTACATGTGACTTGAAGAGCAATTTGCCAACATTTAAAAGCCATGGGAAATGCCACACCAGCTGAACGATAGACAAATGGAAAATCGAAAAACCGTTTGTGAAATGCTGCTTCAGTGATTCGAAAGGAAATCTTTTCTACATCGAATTGTCACGGGGGACGAAAAATGGATTTATTTAGAGAAGCCGAAGCGAAAAAAATCATGACTTTCCTCGACTGCAATGCTCTGTGTTTGGTGAGACCAGTGTGGTGTGGTGTACTACGAGTTGTTAAAACCTGATGAAACGGTGAACACGGATCGCTACCGACAACAAATGATCAGTTTGAATCATGCGTTGATTGAAAAACGGTCGGAATGGGGCCGAAGACATGGCGAAGTTATCTTATGGTGAAAGACACATTAAAAACACTTAATTGGGAAATATTATCGCACCCGCCGTACTCTCCAGACCTCGCCCCGTCCGACTATCACCTTTTCGCATCGATGGGACAGTCCCTTGCAGAGCAGTGCTTCGCTAATTTTGAAGAAGTCGAAAAATGGCTCGTCGAATGGTTTGCCTCGAAAGAGAAAAAGTGTTTTTGGAATAGTATCCATAATTTGCCTGAGAGAGGGGCGAAATGTGTAGAAACCAATGGTCAATACTTTAAATAAAAAAATTTTGAGATTCCTCTGAAAATTAAGTGTTTTCTTTATCGAAAAAACCGGCAAATTTCAACTAACACACCTGTTATATGTTTCTATCTATACCATATGTATACATGTAAATATATACACAAGGTATATCATATATAAGTCTAACCCCTAGAACAAGGGGGAAAAACAAAAATGGATATGTGAATGTTGAATATCAATTTTCTGATCATCTGTCAAAGATCTATTCGGCGGTGATAGCTGATTTCATATTCAACAATTAAAGGGCAGTGGCAGAAATCGAAAAAGTTTGTGTTCACAAATTGCAAATTTAAATATATTAATAAAATAAATTTAGATGCTTTTTCAGGTCATTGTTGAATTGTTTTTGGGTTTCAGATTTATGGAACTGTCTCAGACCATATATTTTTTGGAAATAGTGAAAAATTACAACAACAGTTTTGGACGGTAGAAGTTATACCGCCACGTTTCCTCATCAGACTTCTTTTTTTCCAGACACCTTTGTTCGCATGGGA
Source organism: Ceratitis rosa (assembly GCA_037013455.1). Taxonomy (NCBI): domain Eukaryota; kingdom Metazoa; phylum Arthropoda; class Insecta; order Diptera; family Tephritidae; genus Ceratitis; species Ceratitis rosa. The sequence continues at coordinate 368,844 of JAWMAG010000091.1, read as the reverse complement.
TTCGAGTTTGGGATGCCCTCAGCACGAGCCAATGGTTATCCCATTAAGCTGCATGTGTGCCGCTTTTACTTATTGTTGTTTTTCACTTTTTTCCCTTTTACCTACATATCCACGATCAAGTGCTCAGATTTTCTGTAGCTGTACACTTGGCGCGATGTAGTTGTTTTTGCGAAGAGTTTACCAACAAATATTATTCTAAGGCAGCTTTGTGTTTATTTTTATCTTAATTAAGTTTGTTTTAATTATGAATTAATTTTTTTTTATTTAGTTTAGCTTTGATTTTTGTTTTTCGTTTATTTTTTTTTTATTTGTTTTTTTTTTTTGTTTTTTTTTTATTTGTTTTTTTTTCTACACTTTTATTTGCACGTATTCGTATCTTATTTGCTTGGGTTCCATTTTATTTCAATTTAGTTAAATTGGTTCGCTTTGTTTATTTATTTTTTTAATTATTTTAATAGATTTTATTATAGTTTAAGTTCATTTATCTTTAATGTTATATTTATTATATTTTTAACTTTATATAAAATACCAGCCTTTAGTTTTATTCTATTTTATACATGTTTTCTTGAGTTTTATTTAAAATTTTTTTTTAAATTAAATTAATGTAGAATTTTATTCTACTACATACACGTATGTATGTACATATGTTTAACTTCATTTTTAAATTTGCGACATTTTCACCGTATTTGAAATAGTTGTTCAACTTACGGTTTAGTGGAAGGATTTTTCTGAGGGTTGTGTCCAACGGAGTTTTTTCTGTTTTTACTGCTCCTCAGTTTAAAATTTTTAACAACACCATTTCAACCTTTGTATATGTGGTCACTTGTGTTACGTTACGTATATCTTTTAATATTGATTTGTATGATTAGCTGACCTGCCGTTGCTACCTAAGCTTCTTAAGGGTGAAACTTTTCTCAAGCTTTCACTCAAAACACAAATACAGATATTTTGAAAAACGCAGGACTTTCTTTTTGACACATGCATACATGCAACTCATACAAAAATTTACATTGGGCCTCCTTGTACAAATGGGTAGTAAAAAAAGGTAATTGTATGGGAGTGCATTCGTATTTTAGATCTACCTACAGTAGGCTGTCGTTACATATTTTAAACGCTTTGTAGGAGATTTTTCGAATTTGCGTTCAACGCATTATTCAATTTCGAATTGTCCGTACAAGAATTCTTTAATTTCTTGTTTGTAATTTTTCTCTACGATGATTTGATCCAAGGATGATCTTTTTTGAATTCACGATCCTTTTGACTTTAACTGCCGGAATCTTAGCGACCAGTTATTGGATAGAAAATCTTAGAGCCGTTGCAGAATTTGAATAAATTTACTATAGGAATATTTGTCGAATCTTTGAGAAAAATATTTTTGTTTCATTCTTAATTTCAACCTGAATAAGGAGACAAAGGTCACGTTTTTTTTTTTTTTTGTAGTACAAAAAGGGCAACACTTCTACGAATATTTTGAAAACATTAATCTTTGCACCAATTTTCATACACGAATGTACCTCCAACAGCCTTTAAAATCGTCTGAACCGTTTGATTAAAACCATCAAAGGAGTAAACTTTCGAATCTGAGTATTTTGCAATCCCCACATAAATTTTTTTTTCTGTATAATGTTCTATTGAATCTTTCCTTTTTGGAAACTAACAATAATTTCGAAAATCTTAAAACTAATACTTATAAAAGTTAATCATTACCACTGTATAGATTAACGAAGTAAGCAAAGTACAATAAATTACGAAAATAACTTAGATTTGTCAAAGAATGTGTTTATATAAATATCATAAGATATACCAAACACTCATGTTTAAAATTTAACAAAATATATATCATAAAGTAAGTAAGTTTGAAGTAAATTATAATATCATGAAGGATATATGCGGAGCGCAACTCCGGTGTAGAATAATTGGATGCGGCAGAGCCCTTAGTCACAGTTCAAACGTAAATCTTTTTTCTTTAATCACTTAGGGGAGTTCTGCTGTAATAATTTTTTAGCTAGAAAGTTTGGGTGGTTAGATAACCTTAATGAGTAATTTTTACGCAGTTTCTCTTTATCCTCGGTGACGGTTTTAATCCCGAGATCGTTATGAATTGTAGAGTTTTTTACATACCAAGGGGCTTTGCATATTGATCTTAAAGTTTTAGACTGCAGTCTTTGAATTCTATCTAGGCTAGATTTAGATGCGGAGCCCCAAATTTGGATCCCGTACGTCCAAGATGGCCTTATAAGCATATTAAAAAGTAAAACTTTGTTTTCTAGACTTAGTTTGGACTTAGAGCCTACAATCCAAAGCAAGTTTGATATTTTCAATTTGGTTTGAGTAATCTTTTTGTCGATGTGGTTTTTCCAGGTGAGTCTTTTATCCAATGTAGCTCCCAGCTAGGTAACGAATTCTTTCTAAGGTATTGTATTCCCATTTATAGAGATTGAAGGACATGTGTCTTTTTTTAGGATAAATGTTAAATGCCACTCTTCTATTACTTTGAAATGTTCTTGTAATCTTTAACTGGCTGTCATGGGGTTTGAATGGACACTAAATATTGCTGTATCATCCGCAAGAGTTGATGTGATGAGGTTTCGCTTTGTGGGAAGATCGTTCGTATAAATTAAATATAAGACGGGCCCTAAAACACTGCTTTGTGGAACACCAGCAAATATTTCATAGGATTCGGTGGTGTAACTTTTTTGCTTAACACGAAATTTTCTGCCAATAAGAAAGCTTTCTAAGACATCATAAATTTTTACGGGAAGCGTAACTTTCAGCTTGTATAATAGACCATCTAACCAAACTTGTGTTTTTCTCAAATCCCGAATTGGTGGCATGGTATGGTCTGTTTCGATTCCAAAATCGGTAATATTTCTTTTAATAAAAGTTTTTCGAAGATTTTTGAGAATAACGTAATTAAGCTAATATGCCTGTAGGAGAGCTTCCAGGATTTAGGAAAATAGTGTAGACTCAATATACTATTAAATATACAAAGCATGTGTTTAATTGCCACATTTGGAAGCTCTTTTATCACATCACCCGTTATCCTGTCGTATCCAGGAGCCTTTTTTTTCTTTATGTCGTTAGTATTTGGCAAATGAGTTACCCTTTTCCTGGTCGCTTCGAGCCCACTCACCATTGTGAGTTCTCAATGGAGGGTCGCAAGTGACGGGACTTTTGAAACTCTTAACTTTTCGCCACAAAAAGTAGTTGGTATCAGATGTAGCTGACAGAGATTGTACGGACTTTTGAAATTCGTTTTCCTTTTTTGTTTCAGGGCATCCCAAAGCATTTTTATGCATATATTGAGCTCATTTTTTAAGGCCGGGGAACGAAACCTCTGCCAATCTCTCCTTAGTTGTCTTTTTTTTGGTTACCAGACTTGTAATGTCTTTACCCTTAAGACCGTTGAAAATTTGTCTTCTATGAGTGTTAGATGGGCCGTGCGTTGATGAAGTAATGTTGTAAAACCATCAACTGCATTGTCGACATCTGCTATTGATTTTAGAGGAATGAGCGATTTTAGATGCGCACTAATGATTTTTCTGTATTTTAGCCAATTTGTAAATTGATTGGTTAAGCCTAGCTGTAAGTCATTGAAAACCGGAATTATGTTAATGGAACATAGACAAGGCGAGTGATCAGATGATAAGCCGAAAAGGGGTTTTACGCTTACTTGTGCTCTACTGATACCACAAGTTACTCCAAAGTCAATCAAATCTGGGGTTATGCTGAGATCAGTTGGCCAGTATGTTGGCTGACCGGTAGATATAACGTCGAAACCGTCATTTTGAATGGCTTTATAAATTTCTACCTTTTGGAGATATTAACCTAGATCCCCAGAAGGAATGATTTGCGTTATAATCACCTGCTACTAGAAACCGTTTACCTAGTTTAGAAAAGAAATCAGTAAATTGAGTTTCTGATATGTTGTATCGGGGCGGACAATATATGGCGGAAACGTTTATTCCACCAGAATTATCATATATATGAACTGTGGTAGCGTGAAGGTAGTCTTTACAGTACTCTTCCATTATATAATGTTTAATTTTTTGCCTGATAAGTATTCCAGTTCCACCGGGTGTTTGGTGTCATAAAACAGAAATGTATCAATATTGAAATTGTTAAATTTGGTCAAATGAGTTTATATCTATTGCTTGATTTTCTAAGAAGAGTTGAAGTTCATTTTTGTGTTGGACCAAGCCGTTGGCGTTCCAATAACATATCTTATGGTCGTTCATGGCTTAGACAAAATCCCTTGAAGGAGGAGATTTTATATGTCACATTTAGATGTCATATGTTCTTGCATCATGCGTATAAAGTTGTTTAGCGTATTTTCAACTGAGTTAACAGACCGAATGGACGGGATGGACGTTTCTTGCGTTGTGAGCTGAAGTACACCTTTTAAGGCGTAGGATATAAAGTCGGTATTAGTAGGTTTTGTTACGACAGCTTTTGTTTGAGGCTGAGAGGCAGGAAAGTTGCTAGAAGCCTTTTTACTGCCCTCGCTTCTTAGGGAAATATATATTGGACAACTCCTGTAATTGGCGGTGAGATTTTCACCGCGATTGCTACATTTTTTAGACTCAGGGGTTAATTTAGATTTTATACAGTCTTTTGAACTGTGGAAATCTCCACAAATGACACATATACTTCGTAAAGCGCAATATCGCTTCGTATGGCCAAATTCTTGACAATTATGGCACTGAACAGGACTTGTTCGCTTATGTGGTTCTTCCACGGAAATACGACGGTAAAGAAGGTACCGCAGTTTGTAAATGGGATCAACTTCTCCCTTTCTTAAGAGCTGGAAATCTGGCTCAATATCAACCAGATGTATGTTAGCCTTATTTTTAATGTTGAATACGTTTCTAACCCTGAACCCTTCTTCTTTCAAGGCACTTTCTATTTCCAAGAGACTTACACTGTGTTCAATGCCCTTTAGGATGACTGCTAAGCTACGACTACTTTTGAGCTGGAAGGTATAGAAGGACTTCTTTTCCTTCTCGAAATTATCTGCCACCTTGCGATAGCTATCTTCTCCGTAGGTTTGCACTGTCACTTCCTGAGTATTTCCCTTTTTAATTGGGACTACATGGAAGTTAGTTTCTCCAATTAGATCTATCAATTTGTTTACAAGGTTGCTAGAGTTCGCTTCTCTAAGATAAATTGGCGGCGGCTTGGACGTTTTCTGCACATGCACTTGATCATCAGAATCAGAAAGCATTTGAAATCGATTATTTCTCATGCTGTGTTTTTCTCTTGTAGTTTTGACAATTTGTATGCAAGAATGTAGCAATCGATTCCTGTTTGAATTACTGCTTTCTTTGCAGCGCTATTTTCGGTAAAGTCTTGCGTTTCGACTCTAGAAGGAGCTGAAGGAGTTGCGGTAATCGGGGATTGAGCCCATGAAGGGGCTGGTAAAGTAGTCCTAGAAGGGACTACAAAAGCAGAGGGCTCATTTTCCAATCGTTATGTTCGCTGTTGGTGCTGTTGTTGTGGCGCTTGTTGTTGCTGTTGGCTTTGGTTAACGTTGTGGCGACCGATTTAGTCCCATTTTTCCAAAATGACCAATTTAGTCCCAAAAAACCAGTGGATTTTGTAACACAGCTTTTTGGCAACTCTTATTTGGAAACGGCACGAGCAAATGTAAATTTTCCTGCATACTTTTAGGCGCCTTTTTTAACACCAGAGCTTTTTATATTTGTTTTATTATTATAATTAATATAATTGTCTCTGTTCAACTAGTTTGAACTATTTGCTTATAGTTTTTTTTATATTATTTAGTTTTGATGGAGCGCCAATCCATGCAAATAACACAATTTGTTATTTACAAGGTTTCACTTTCACTTCACTTTGTTCAGTTTTAGAGGAGCCATTTGCCTGAATTAGCTTATGCAGTTTGCACAATATATTTTATTTAAAAACTAGCTGTACCCTGCAACGCATCGCTGTCGCATATACTCATTGATGGTATGAAAAATGAATCGTGGGATATGTTTTTATCATAACTTAATTAACTCAATACTTTTGGGAATACAACATTTTTGGTTTATCCATTAACTTTGGTGCTGGAGAGAGGAATAGTCCGACTATTTGAATATGACAGATCGCGTTCCATATCTCGAAGAGAAGAAAAGTTTTCCTGCTCATCTAAGCAAGAACCCACCTGTTCGCCGAATTTCAAGTAAATAAAATTTGTTTGAATAAATCAGTCCATCTTGGTCCCCTTCCCGGAGAGAAGTGTAGTCTTCCTGTTAATCTCAGCAAAAAGACACCTATGTACCGAGTTTCGAGAAATGCGATCCAAAATTTTTTTTTTTTTTTTTTGAATAAGTCAGTCTCCGGTCCACTTCCGGGAGAGAAGTATGGTCTCCCTGTTAATCTAAGCAAGAAGCGACCTAGGTATGTACCAAATTTCAAGTTAATCCAGCCATAAATAAAATTTGTTTGAATAAATCAGTCCCTCCTGATCCACTTACCGAAGAGAAGAAGAGTCTTCCTGTTAATCTTGGCAAAAAGCCACCTATGTACCGAATTTCAATAATTAATTTAAATCGCACCTTAAATAACATTTTTTTGTATAGGACAGTCCCTGGTCCACTTTCCGGAGAGAGTTGTAGTCTTCCTGTACCGAATTTCAAGTAAATCGAACTACAAATAAGATTTTTTCGAATAGGTCAGTCCACGGTCCACTTCACGAAATTTTATTTCTTGTAATTTCAAGTCATTCGGTCGGTATCTTTTGGAGATTTTTTGGAAGGAAGCATATCAAATATAAATTATTTTTTCACTAATCACGAACTAAACAAACACTAACTAAGTAAACACTCTGCACAAAACACGATATACGAATTTGTTTCGTGTATCAGTTGTCAAAAGCAAACTCAGTAGATTAGGTAACAGACAATTTTTTTTTTTTAAATTTGATATGACTTGAAGTCAAATCCTTTTAAGCCGTACTTAAAATTTGGATATTAAAAATAATAAAACACTGTTGGTAACGCAATTTTTGTTTGACTGATGTAATGACGTGGAAACTGATGCATTTTATCTCGCGTGCCGAAACTGATACAAAAGAAACGCGAGTTTCGGAACGCGACATTAAACTCCTCCAACTATGTATTCTATGCTCCAACGCACACACGCACATTGTTTTGATAGATATGATCTTTGACGTTAGGAACACACCTACATTGCTTAGACAACAGTGAGTGCTTGTAATTTAATATGAACTTTATACCATAGCAATAAAGCTCAAATTGACTACGTTTTAGTTACAAATCATTTGTATGGGAAAAAGAAAAGGGCTATTTTTAGGGGTTTTCCAGCAAATAATTCTAATTTTTCTCGCCGTAAGAACCATCCCTGAACTTCAACGAACATTTTAAAAAAAGATTTGGCCAAATTGGTCCAGGCGTTGTTGAGTTATGCGCTTACCAACACATTTTGCGATTCATTTTTATATTATAGAAGATTTAAAATAAATATAGAGCACAGTCACTTTCACTTTGCACTCGCAAGAGTTGCCAGATAATTATAATTCCACGCGCACGACAGTAACATTAATTGTTTACGTTGGTTTAAGCAAACGCTTAAATATACTCTCCTCCCTGCAGGCATGCGTTGCCCAACATGCGCAAAGGGTGGTATTTGTGGCAGAGTCCACACTGGAGGTAATTTTCTGTCTCTGCCGTAGGGGCCACGGGTACGGCCGTTTTTGTCGCCATTTTCTGAAACGAAAAGATCGAAGAATAGTGCGGGCCGTATTAGGGGAAACTGGATGGATATATACCATAGTTTCGCCCTGAAGCAAATGGAAGTTTTATTTTATTGGTTGCTATGCTATCGTGTGAGCTAAGGATGCATACTAGGAAAAAAACACAACATGTAGGCGCGTGATAACCTCTTTTTTATACGTTCATCCAAAACACGAATGTAGTTATTCGGCCCACGGCAAACATAGTGGGTGCTTCTAGCGTCGACTGAGTTCGTGGTGAAGAACTTTGATATTCTCCCACCCATTGGTCAATGAAAGGTCGATCGCGTTTGGCTCGGGAATGGTCATAAGCGGTGCGCCTCGAATAAATGACCAAAAGTAAGTGTAGTGAGGCCAACGGTGTCTTGCGAAATAGCTAACAGAGGTCTTGAGTTGAGAGCTTCGCCCTTCGTCACGGCCGCCTGGATGTCCTCAATCGACTCAAAATGGGTTCCTTTGACAACCGATTTTGTTCTAGGGAACAAAAAAAGACACAGGGTCACATATCGGGCGAATAAGGTGGTTGTTGCAACACGGCGATCCTTTCAGAGGCCAAATACTGGAACACGCTAAGGACGGTGTGGCACGGCGCGTTGTCGTGATGAAGGATCCAGTTGCGAGCGATGTCTGGGTGCACCCTGTTGACTCGTTTTCGCAATCTTTCGAGTACTTGGCGATAGTAGACTTGATTTACGGCTTGCCCCGGTGGAAGAAATTCTTTGTGCACAATTTCGCGGCTATCAAAAAACGCAATAATCGTCGTTTTTACCTTCGACTTGCTCATTCGAGCTTTACTTAAACTTAAACTCTTTATGCCATCGAAACACCTGGGGACGACTAAGAGCACTATCACCATGTACTTTTACAATTTTAGCGTACGTTTCCGAAGCTATTTCGCCCATTTTGACGCAAAATTTTATCGCGACGCGTTGCTCTTGATTTCGTTTTTCCATTTTCGTTACGGGCACTACGAACACACGTTTACTCAACAATGGAGAGGAGAAGAATGCCGTGAGAAGGGAAAAGGAATTTTAAGGTCGCAGGGTTGTTACAATCGCGGCAATATAATCAGTCTCATTATTTAATTGTCACACCTCGTAACTGCTGATTCCCATAAGCCAATGTCAATGCAGTGCCAATTTATGCCTTGAGGAGCATATTTTGGACTATGTCGGCAGAGCATTCGTTAAGGAATTTAACGAAGTCACGTTGTATAGTGCCTTGGGCACCGATAAACGTTTTGCCGTTTGCACGGTCTTTGTTGCAAAGTAGACGAAGAATGCAACATAGCCTTTGAAATAGGTGTTCGACCTCAAGACTTAAGCTTTTATTTGAAACGGCCCAGTAAAATCTACTCTGGTTGTAGAAAATGGGAGTATGAGTGTGCAACGCTCAGGGGGTAGAGCGGCCATGACTTGCGTGCGTGACTTTTGCTTGTAGAGCGTACATTAATTATATAGAAAAATTCACTTATTAATTAGAGGCTTGAGCTTCGGGCTGAAGAACTCTTGCCTGACCATTTGAAGCATTAAACGTGTCTCTACGTGAAGTAGCAGTTCGTGGATTTTTTAAAATATAGTATGCAGAACCTCGATTTAGTTGGGATGATGATTTGGTGTCTTTCATTGTAACTCTGCGTGGAATGTGCCAATCTACCATTCACACGAAGAAGTTCATCTTTGTCCAAGAATGGATTCAAAACGAGTAGTGAACTCTTTTTGTTGGTAGCTGTTTTAGCTCGGAAAGCTTCTTTTTCGCTAGGAAAATAGCGCTTTCGGAAAATGTCGACGATGCGCTTATTTGCGGCTTGGCATTAACCATGTGTCAGATATAGCAAGGTGAGTAATAGTTGCCCCTTGGACTTATTTCGGAGGTTGTCCACGAAACGAAGCATATGTGCAGTCATGCGAATCGCTCGAGAGTATGAGGAAACCTGATCTAGATTGTCGGGCTCATCTTTAAGCTCGTGATATGCTATCTGGCGGAGAGGCGCTGCGCTGCGCTGCGCCACTTCGGTCCGTGCCTCCAAAGTGAATTGGCAGCTAAGTCCTGCGGCTTGCAGCCACATGTACCAAGAGCTGCGGGGCTATCTTCGCTTGCAACATGACGTCATGTATCGCTTGGAACATAATCTCGGATTGTTGCAACCAGTCTTGCTAATAGTAAAGCGCCACACAACTCTAAGCGTGGTAAGCTTACCGTTTTCAACGATGCTACCTTTCCTTTTGCAACCAGAAGGACGTTATTTCATTTCTGGCATGCGTACGGATGTAAATTGTTGGACAATATGCTTTCTCCGAAGCATCGCAAAATTCGTGGATTTGGGTGTCCTGCTCCGGAGCGAAATAAACCCAGCATGGTATTTCAATTGGTTTTGGTTTTAGAAGCCCTCTCGAATTTCAGAAAGTTTGAATCGAGCAGATCCTCTTTGGGATATTTTTGTGGTATAGTGGCGTTATTTGCCGTTAATTTTTTAAGTATGTGACCAGCAGATTTCAGAGCACTGACCACTTGGAAAATAGATTCAGAAGCACTGTCTATATCGTGACTACAGGATCGAATGTCATCGACATATATATGTTTAGTTTCATATTATTGGTGCAGCCAGTGGATATATTGCCTCAGTATCCGTTGCAAGTTGATGATGCAACTTACGAATGGTAAGGTATGCACAATTGACCCCAAATGTAACAGTTTTCAGGCAGTAATAGGTAACAGGAGATTCAGCCGATTTACGAAATATGATTCGCTGAAACTGTTTATCATCGTCGTGAATCAATATCTGACCATACATTTTTTCCATATCACCATTGAATAAAAACTTATAAATGTGCCATTGAAGAATGAGCAGCATGAGGTCTGGTTGGAGAGTAGAACCAGTATGAAAAACATCGTTGAGTGAGTTGCCTGAACTCGATTTTCTCGAGGCGTTAAACACCATTCGAACTTTAGTGGTCACTTTATCCGGTTTCACAACAGCATGATGTGGCAAGAAAAATGAGTGATAGTTGCCACTGGAGATTATTTCACGGGAGTTGGTGAACTTCATGTGGTCGAGGTCAAAATATTCGTGCAACACATTGTTGTACATTATGTTTAACTCTCCTTTTTTCTTAAGGTTGTGCTCTATACTGAAAAATTGTTGAAGCGCTGCAGACCGGGAATGGCCTAAAGAGAGTTTTGCGGGGAAATCTTCCTTCAATGGAAGCCGCACAATGTACCGACCGTTTGGGGCAGGAGTCGTGATTTGCTTGTATATGTTTTCGCAAGCTATATCCTCATTTGAAATTTGTGGAGTTGGAGAAATTTCTTCGTCTTCCCAAATTTTTCTCAATTGATCATAAAGTGTCTCAGTTGAGATCTCTTCTACTTGTGTAGAGAATTACACCACTTTTTCGGTTACTGGACCACTAAGGATCCAGTCGAATATTATGTTTTGCGTAAGTATTGTGCCGCAAAATGTTTGAACACCAGAGTCAAGGAACACAGTTTGGATGAGTTTTGAACGATATGTCTACCCATTCCGTAAATTTCTAACTTGGGATGTTCGACTGGAAGTCGCAACCTTTTCTGAGCTTTGGAGGAAATGAAAGTTCTTTGTGAGCTTTAGTCAATTAAGGCTCTGAGTTGGAAAAATTCTCCTTGGTGTTCCACTGCGCCAATGGCAGTTGGAAGGAAAGTTCTGCTATCGTTAAGCATTTGATTTTGCATTTAGGTGTAGCAAGGAATGATGCCGTAACTGACAATATGCGCTTGCAAAACTTGCTCGTGCAATCATTACTGCGATGACCTCGTGATAAGCAGTTTTTGCAGAGTTGATTCTGCTTCACATTCACATTGTGAAATGGGTGCCGGCAGTTGCAACACGGACATGAGTTATCCCTTTTTTGTTTCGGCACAACTGATTGTGTCCTGTTAAAGGATCTATTTTAAGCGGCGTTTTGAGAGGCGACTGGTTTTGGTTTATTTTAGCTTGGAAGAAGCCGATTAAGACGCTCCACCACTTCATATCTAGAAGTGAGGAAATCGTACATATGCGACTATGCTGGCAGCTCCTTTTGAGATGCAAGAGATTGCTCCCAAAAGGATAATGTGGTTTCGGGCAGCTTCAAAGAGCATATGTAGACTAATATTGGATCCCAACTGTCTGTCGATACGCCTTCGAAATGTAAGGCGGACAGACAGTCATTTATTATTGTTTGTAGTCTTTGTAATTGCTCGCTATTTTCGGTCTGTACGGTGGATATCGAGAGTAGGACTTTTACTTGGTTGTCCACCAGAATACGTTTGTTTTCGTATTTTGTCCGCGATGCTTCCCATGCTAGCTGGAAATTAATTACGCTCAGTGGATATTGTTTGACCATTGAGCCAGCTTTGTCTTCAGTTTTGTACCGGAGATGGTATAATTTTTGTACACGGGAGAGCTTAGGGTGGGTTATGTAGACCGTTGTGTCGCAAGCTAAGACTTCAAAGCATATATTTGGTGAGGAAGCTTGTTCTGAAATTCGTTGCACACGGGAAGGTAGACTCGGCTGAGTAGCTGCTCGGATTAATTCGAGCTGGTCTGCTATCCTCATCTTTGTTAGTTCATAAATATTATTGAGTTAATTAAGTGATTTTGTATCTCGTTGTCAAAAATTTAGCATGGACATGTAAATATGTACGTATGCATATGGCAATCGTAAACAGATACAACAGCTGTTTGAATATGCGCGGCTATATTGGTAATATTGGTAATATGTGTGTATATTTTTCAACAAATATTTTGACCTCAGCTGCTCGCGCAACGAAGAGAGCGCATAAAACAATACAATGTTGAAAAACAATAAGAGCAGATCAAAGAGTAATGAAGCGCTCGTGTATGTGCAATGTTTAGGAGATAAGCATACACACAATGTAAATATGTTTCTCTTGTAATGTCGAGAGCAAACATCGCACAAAGCGGAAATTGGAAAAATGCAGTGGTATTAGCTCTTTAAAGCCGCGCTCTTTTAGCAAGGTGGTGAATATCTTTTTTAAATTTCTGCTATTGTTTCTTTAAGCTTTATTTGGTGGGTCAATGAACCATAGAGGACAGCTGACAATGCAAATACTTACAAGATTTGATCTATTAATGCAAGTAGGCTTTATAACTGCAATTAGATTTAGTTTTGTTATGTATGTACATATGTACATAAGCGGAATGTACACAGAAAGGATGCTGTATTCGCGTTTATGTAGGTAGCTGCCAAGAAGATTGATCCCCTTTTCCTCCGTTTGCGGGAGTTTAAACTGGAAAATTGTTTAATTTTTTATAAAAAGTTATGAGCCTTAATTTGAAAAAAAAAAATTTGCTGATTTTAGGAACCGCAATTTTTTTAATTTGCGGATTTTAAGATGATTTTGGCTAGAAAAAGTTTTCCAGTAAAACAAATATTATATGTTTTTCTCCTAATTGCAGTATAATGCAGAACTTCTTTTAGAGGAAATTAAAAAGATTGCCTACTTACTACCAAACGGTCTTTATTCCCTTTTTTATGTTTGTTATGTGTTGTTGTGGTGGCTGATTTGTTGCACTACGATGAAGTGGCCGTTATGTTGCAGTGTTTGTTGTGGTGACTTATGGCAAGTTCCTGTGATGTAGGGTCTTCCTTTTTTATGTCTTTGTATGTTAATGTTGAGATGTTGAAGCAAGGCTGCATAGGTATATACATTTTTTTTTGTTTGTTGGTGTTTAACACCTTTTTTGGTAATGTTATATTTTTAATGGACTATATATGTATGTACAATATGTATGTGTACACTTTATTTTATTTTTTTATTTTATATGTATATGTATATGCACTCTTTACAGAGAACGTATAACATAGAGAAGCTTCAATTGCGGACTAGCACGGAAACTGTCATAACGAAGTCGAGTGTATTTCACCACCGGTACAGAAATTAACAGAATTCGTCTATAGTGCTTAACATTTTGAGCATAGCAATAAAAATTATGCTCTGAAATGTAATTCTCAGTTTTTAAATAACACTGTTATATGTTAACTTCAGAAAACGAATTTTTATATGTTTGTCATCAAAACAAAAGAAAATATTATTTAAAATTTTTTTTTAAATATTGATATAACCTAATTTTACTAATATATTTCTAATATTTTTGAATTTCTGATTTATCTTATAGCAAATATTGAATGTTTACCATCAAAAAGTGTTGATTTGCCGTCGGAATTTCGCTATAGCCTTTATTTACAATAAGGGTTATTTACATAATAATTTTATTAACTTATAAATACAAAATACTGATCTTCCTCAAGAAATACATTCGTACATACATATGAATATACTTAAATACATACTCATACGCATGTGCAAATACAAGCACATTATTTGCGTGAAAACATACTTCGACTACTCCGTCCCTCTAAATAGTTCCCTTGCCCAAAAGATCAGAACTAATATCAAATACAACAATAACATTTTCATTCATAGACGCCTGCGTCCTACAACAAAGCAAAGTGCGTTCATTCATAAACACCACCGCACACCATACCAACAACTTGCTTCATCGTGACGGTCGTAATATTGAATGAAAACTAAATTCGAGTGGAACCGAACAATAGATAATCGGCTGATATTTTTAGGTTTTCGTTTAAATGGAACTGTTTCAGACCATATATTTTTTGGAAATAGTGAAAAAATTACAACAATAGTTTTGGACGGTAGAAGTTATAGCTGCTATTTCGGAAACCACCACGTTTCCTCATCAGACTTCTTTTTTCCAGACACCTTTTGTTCGAATGGAACTCGAACTTGGGATGCCCACAGCACGAGCCAATGGTTATCCCATTAAGCTACATGTGTGCCGCTTTCACACATTGTTGTTTTTCACTTTATTCCTTTTACCTACATATCCACGATCAAGTGCTCAGATATTCTGTAGCTGTAAACTTGGCGCGATGTAGTTGTTTTTGCGAAGAATTTAGCAACAAATATTTTAAAGCAACGCCTTTTTTATTATTGGAAAATTTCATTCGCACGGCAAGGCTCTTTCCTAATTCCTAGATGCTTTTTCAGGTCATTGTTATGTTGAATTGTTTTTGGGTTTTCGTTTAAATGGAACTGTTTCAGACCATATATTTTGTGGAAATAGTGAAAAAATTACAACAATAGTTTTGGACGGTAGAAGTTATAGCTGCTATTTCGGAAACCACCACGTTTCCTCATCAGACTTCTTTTTTATTTGTCACATTTTTTTCTTACGAGCTATCGTTTGTAGAGACGGAGGGACAGACATTCCTAAATCAATTTATCTTGCCATTTCATAAAGTTTTTTATATAAAGTCTTTACCTGCCTCGATTATTTTAAAACCGTTAGCGGAACAAACCTAATGTACTCTGTTCACATAGTACAGTCGGGTATAAACAATTCCCATAACTATCATGCTGCATGAAGTAGCATTACTCAAAAATCTTGTGTCGCTGACTAAAATCGTCCACTCAATTGAAGCAAATCGGCATTGTACTACTAAATTTGCAGTTCTCCTTTTAGCTCATATTGCCCAGTAAGTATTTCCTTGCCTTCCCACATGCACCTTGCCGACAAGAGAATTGTAGTGGCGAGTTCTAGAAAACTCCAGAATATTCTAGAAGCATAAAAGCAACAAAAACAACTACCACTTGCAAACCCCCTTTCCTTCGACTCTTCATTGGCAAACAGTTTCCTCAAGTCGAAGTCAAATTTTAGCAAAAATTTAAAAATTGATGTTGAACTCACGACAAAGCAAAAACCCACACATGCAAGCAAATTAATATGTATGGTATACCCAAAATGCAAACAATCTTAATAATGCCCGAGCCCTTCCTCTTACACCCCGCCATCCACAAGCTATTTCTTCGCGACGATCATAAAATTTTTGTACGAATTCGAGCGCGATTTGCTGTTGTCGAAGAAGACACAAATTTGTTCAACTTCCAATTTTTGGCACTTTGGCTTGTAGGCGAGTCTCATGTGGTGAGATGTGTGCTGCTTGCGCAGCTCGTTTAGTAGACGATGCGCCAGCGTTCGTCTGGAAAAGGGTTTTTTTTGCAATAGTGTTGTCATGGTGATGACGTGGTTTTTTAGCCAGATGCGCACGTTTTTGCTTGTTCTTACTACACTTATATATAACAAAATTCCGCAATATGTAAGTATATAAAAATTTTATGTTTTGGTAAATTACTAAAATATTTAATGAATTTTACAAATTATTAAAATCCAATAAACAAAAGACGATAATAACCGAAATTTTTGATAATAACCATCGGCATCTCACATTTGATGTATTGCAAAGGCTTTATCAATTTTACATTTATTTTGCATGTATTTTCTCATTTTTCATACAATCTTGCTCATTTATGTATGTATATGTAACGCTGTTTTAAACATCTTCATTCTTACTCGGGTTATCGAGTATACAGACGGAGGGACAGACATACCTAAATCGTTTTATCTCATCGTTCCATGAAGTTTTTTACATAGGGTCTATACTTACCTATATTATTGTTAAACTGTTAGCAGAACAAAGCCAATATTCTGTGCACGTAGTATAGCCGGGTATAAAAAGTCCCGTAACAATCCTGCGGCATGAACATTCATTTTATTGCCCAGCAAGAATTTCATTGAAGGAAAAGAAGAAGAACCTAAAAGCAACCAAAACTATTACCGCTATTACAATTTCCTGAAGACGAAGTCAAATTTTGCCAAAGATCAAATATTTTAGTTGAGCAAAAATCGCAAACCCATACATTAAAAGCTCTCTATATGTATACAAAAAAACAAATACACTCAAAGTCTTGTGCGATCTTTCCCTTCGCTCTCTCCACCTTCAAGCTGTTTTGGTCAGAAATTTTGTCAAAAGTCTGAAATTAATGGTGAACTTGTGACAAAGTAAAAACACATACATTCAAGCATTTTAATATGTAAATATACGAAAAACGCACACAATCTTAAAAATGCACATGCCCTTCCCTCTTTCAACCCGCCGTCCACAAACGACTTCTTCGCGACGACCATAAAATTTCAGAAAAATCAGAATTCTAGTTGGTCTGAGGTTGAAGACACATACATACATTAAAAGCTAGCCATGTGTGTGTATATGAAAAACAAATACATCCACAAAAACTGGCCCATTCTTTTCCCTTCGACCTGGCACCCATAAGCGACATCTTCGCGACGATTTGCAAAATTCAGAAATTCAAGTTGAGCTAAAGTCAAACATTTGTACATCCGTGGGTTGCTATATATATTTCTGGCCTAATAATGAAAATACCAATATTTATCAACGAAAATGGTTTTTTTTTTTTTTGTTGGATTTGGTTCGTCTTGGAAGACCCACACGGTCGATTGCTGTTTTGTTTCGGGCTCATACGCATAGATCCATGATTCGTCACCTGACGATCTTATAAACGTCTTTTGAAGCACCGCGATCGTATTTTTTCAGCATTTCTTTTCACTAATCCACACGAGCCTTTTTTTGAGCGATTGTCAAATTGTGCGGGATCCAACGAGAACAAACCTTTTTTACGGCCAGGTGTTCATGCAATATCGAATGTATGCCGGTGGGAGAAATGCATAGGCATGCCTCTATCTGAAGGTATATTACATGACGGTCTTGCATTATCAGTTCACGTACGGCAACGATGTTTTCTGGCACAACGGCTGTTTTTGGACGACCTTCACGGAATTCGTCTTTGAGCGAGCGTCGGCCACGATTGAATGCGTTGTACCAGTTTTTCACAGTGATATAGGATGGTGCTTCATAGCCATACAAAGATTTTAGTTCATCGATGCACTCTTGTCGTGATAATCCACGTCGAAAGTTGTGAAAAATGATCGCACGAAAATGTTCATGAGTTAATTCCATTTTTTGCCCGAGATGAATTTTTTAATTCTTTGTAAATAAAACAATTCACGATTAAATGACAAAACGTTCTGAGTGATGTTGTGCTAAAAAATGTCAAACTTTCCAATGGAAATGTCAGATTGCACCTGGCAACACTTAGTGTTGCCTAGGCCAGACCTATATATAGTAGCCTACGTATGAATTTATATACGAACATACATATGTACATGCACGCATGCGTACTTGCTACATATGTATGTACGTACGCTCATACAATAAAATGAATTTAGACTTGTCTCGATATTTATCTCCCAAAATAAATAATATTTAATATACATAATTTAATCTAATACTCAAATATTTTTATTATGCTTAAATTATCGTATCATAGGTACGATTAAAAATATATGATTTGATGAATAAAATATTTAATAAAATTTGCAAACTATGACTGATAACAATTTATAAGAGTTACATACATACATGTTTGTACATAACAATAGACATTTGAGTACATATGTACATATGTATTTGCAAAAGGTCATCTAAAAGAAATTAAAAAGTATCATTTGTTCTTACGAAATACATATGTGCATATGTATTTATTAAAAATTGTTAAAATGTTATCAATAATTAATTGATGATTTCAAATTTGAATTCAATTTGGTCATTTGTATATGATAAAAGTAAATAAAATCGGCTGTTAATTTACAATTGCATGGATTTTAGTTCTCTGATGTGTTTGAATACGCTCAATTCTGTTAATTTCCCCCATCGAGGTGAAACAGAAATTCAAGACGAGAAGGAAATAACGATTACACCAAACGAAATTTTCCTGCCAGAAATGTCAAAAACGCTGGCTTTGCACCTTCTCTATATTCTACGTTCTCCGTTGAAATACGCTTTCATAAAACGAGCCAGCTGACCAATTTGATAATCGGCACGCCCTGGTGCTTCTCGTTATTCTAAATTCTCTGCTCTTAACACTTTTTTGTCACTGTTATTTTGTATAAAGTCTTTAATTTAAAATATTATATGTATATATTTTTTTCCAAATATATGTTTTTTTTTTAATTTTTGCACCACCCTTTTGGTTTTAAATTATTTATATTTTCCGATCGTACGGGTATACGTAGATTTTAAGTTTATTAATTTCCACTAGTTGGTTAAATTTTAACGTCGAATTACCAATGTTCAAGTCGCTAAGGACTTGATGAAGTAAGGTGGTGCCGGCTATCGAGCGGGCCCGAAAGTTTAAATAAAAACACACCCTTTTTCCATAAAATTCTTTCACAATGATTTTATTAAATGATTTCACTTTGACTTTACAATCAAGTTTCAATATATAATAAATTTAACTAAATTATTTTAATTAGGGCGATATAGTGAAACAAATTATAGTAACCGAGGTCTAAAAGCTGCCGTGCGCGAGCGAGAGCTGTTGGTTTTAGATTGATTTTTAGTTAGTTCGAACGGCCGCGCTAAGTGGTCGATAGGCTAACGAAATCGAAACCAACAAGGACATAAGGATAGTGAGAAACGAAGGGTAGCTCCACGTGCACGGCAGTTACATTAATTGTTTACGTTGGTTTAAGCAAGCGCTTAAACAGTCACCTTTTAGCATTCAAATGAAAGTGTCAGGCGCTTTGTCCTTATAGGTACGGATAAATAGGTGCAAGGACTCTGTACCGACTTCAATACATCCTATTTTATTATGAATGAGGGACAGGTGTGAATATACCCTCTGATCAAATTCCTGGATAGTGAGGTTGCCCTGTACTAATGAAGTCATATGGTACTCCAAAGTACCAAAATCTCGATCGTCATCGTAATGAAGTGTAAGGCATCATGAAATAGCCTTCCAATCAAGGGGCGTATTAAAGACTCGAGTGAACTGTCGGTATTGTCAATTATTTTGTTCCTTATAACATTCAGGATGCCGTAATGTTTTGGCGTTGCCCGTTTTGCTTCATATATCTGCAAAACTCGGCTCACAAATTTTTCTGGATTGCCTGAGAATTCAGGTAAGCATCTCACCACATCCAGAATTTTATCTAATCCTACTCATTGATGCTTGTAGTAGATTTTGTCCTATGTGCGTTTAGCACAGGACTACGGTTGAGGTTATTAGGGTTTGACATAGTTTATGCCTTTATTGTTCTACAAGTTTTTATTATTTGGTTAGGTGTCCTTATACTCTGGAGGGTCTCTTGAATGGATGATTGAATCGCAGAGAACTTTATCTGTTATAAGCTGGAGGGTCTCCTCGAAGGTGGTTATTCGCACGTTTGATTTATTAATTATAGGCTGTAAAAATCGTTTGGTTACTATTAATATATAAACATATGTAATAATAATATTATTATTATTACCTATTTTCCATTCTTTTAATATTTTTTCATTAGATTGTTTAAGTAATCCTTAACGTATTTCGTTTTAATAAGTTTTTATAATTATTTACCTTTTTCCCCTTTTTCAAAAAACTCTCTGATCTTAAACGTTATTAGGATTTATTTCACTAATAAAATATTCACAACCGTTTTTTATTTAAATCAGTATCAATACGTATGCTCCACGCTGGGCGCCAGTTAACGATTTTAATTATTTGTTTTCATATAAATTTTTTTTTTTTATTTTTGGTCTAACCGACCTGTTTTATTAGAGCTTTAATTAAAGACTGAATTTTACAAAATTCTTACAACTAATTTATAGCTAATGCATCGCGGCTTTTCTTACTGGAGTTTCAATATTGTTGAGAAAGCGTGCACTCCGAACTTCCGTTCTAATTTATGCTGCTAACGCTGTTTTTGCTGACGGTGTAAATTGTGCAATTAAATTTTAGTATGTCCCATGTTAAAAAAGTGTGTTTTTTTCTGCAATTTGGATATTTTCGGAAGCGCGTGCATTACGAATTTCCGTTCTAATTTTGAAAAATAATTTTAGCTGCTGACGCTGATTTTGCAGACGGCGCGTTTAGATTAATTTATGGAAATTGACATGCTTTCATGTACATACATACATATGTGTATGTTTTCTACTCCAGCTCAACTTGAATTTTTGGTTGTAGTAAATTTTATTATTGTCGAGAAGAATAGGTTTGTAGATGGCGGATTGAAAGAATGAAGGACTTGCGCACTATTATGTTTGTATATGTTTTGCCTATACGTATTCAAAAGCATAAATGTGTGTGGAAGGAGCAAGTGTGAAAGATCGAAAGGTAGTGTGTATTTGATTTTTGAATATTTAGCGGTGATGTTATTAAAATAAAACCTGGCTATTTTGATTTAATACATTACTTTATCAAAATAACAAAATTATTAAAATCGCAGCTTAGTTATGTTAAATGAAATGCTTAGTTAACCAGGGAGAGTGTAGCTGGAAAACTAAACCGTCACCTTTGCTAATTCCCCTGAGAGAAAAGAGAAAATTCAAAGAATCATTAAAACAGAGCGATCGAAGGAGTGCAAGGTGTCAAACTGTAAAGATGACGATGGGTCGCACTGCACTAAATATATTAAGCTGGTAAACATTTACATAAAAGTACATTTGAATGTATGTGTATGCGACTTCCGCTAAATTTTAAATTTTTGGAAAAATTTAATTGCGGTTTGAGGAAACTTTTTTGGATAAAGAATATAAGGGAAGAGAACTTGTATGCGGTAGTTGTTTTTGTTGCCTTCATGCTTCTACTTTTTATTTAAAATAGCTTATGGAATAGAGGAGTTGATACTGAATGACTCGCTTCCTAAAAATGTTAGAAAAATTGCACGGATTAAAGGGTTATCCAAGCGGGTGGGGGAGAATGTTTGAAATGTATTCAAGTAGAGCCATAGGCTCCTTTCAAAACGTGGTCGTTAACCCAATGCCATAAGAGGCATCTGACGCTGCACAGGCGACAATCGCATACCGCTCAAGTGAGGAGGGATGTGAAGACGCAACAGATCAGATAGTCAGATATCTGATCTGGACCATAAGATTATAAATACCATTGTATACAATAGGCAGATACAGTTAAACACTTTGCTGAATGCATGAATGCAAAAACGTATACGTATTTTATATGCCAGCAAAAACTCAAATAACAGGAAGCAATTAGCCTGCGCCCAAAGTTATGCAAGGATTTACGCTCCTCGCGTAAACAGGGGTGTTTTCCTTAGACGTGTGGTTTTCATTGAGGCAGTACATTCTTTAGTTTGGCTTGCCATTTCATAACGATTAGACTTACTGTACTCCAAAGTTTATTACCAAAAGAAGAGTTCGCGCTCCGTCTGAGCTGCGAGAAGCTCAGTTTCATTTGATTGGGTACGTTGATAAATAAAACTGTAACATTAACTTTAAGAAATAACGCCATAACAACCCCTAAAAGTCACTGTCGGGTAGGCTCTAGGAGCAGAGCAAATCATTGCTCTATATTTCTTTAAAAATTTAACCGGCCATAATGTTACAGTCTATGGGGATGTGTATTTCGACTACCTTTGCTTTTTGTGGGGTTATGTAAATACGCTTTTTTAGACAGTTGACGCCTTGGAAAAGAATATTCGCCACGTCATTACTAACATACGGCTACAGTTGCTGCAAAAAATTGCTGAAGATTGGGACTCCAAGCTGGAGCTTATTTGAGTCAGCCGAAGACATTTTTAAAACATAATGGTAAACCCTTATGTTTATTATAAAACTTAATTCTTCGCCATAACATTTAATCATATTACTTTTAATTCTTCATGAAAACCACATGTCTAAAAAATCACCTTTTATAAATGCACTTATGTATGTCTGTACCTATGCAAAATACAAAACTTTCTAAATGTAATATTCATTAAATCGAAAATTGTTTGTTTGTTAGTTTGTTTATTTAACTCCCATATATCTTGGCTACCCTTCAGTAACCGTCTTCAGGGTAACTAATGAACAACAACGTAAAAACAATGAATTATCCTATTTAATAAACTTAAGGTAACATATGTACATATATTGAATAACACGTCTTATCAGTGTGACGTAAAGTTTTGTACTATCGATTCGTTCATTAGGAAGTATCTGTACAAGTGAGCGCAATTATCAGTGTCCGTTTTGAAGTTTAGTCTTATTTTTTGGTGTGTTTATTATATACGTATGAAGCATGTCTAATGTAATGGTGTTCTTGCAGAAGAATTTTTACTTCGTCAAAATTGGGAGAGTGGCCGCTGGCTGCACAGTGGGATAAGAGTGCTGTTTTTTGTGTATTCGTTTGATGACGTTATTTGTAGTCGGATTTATGTTGGTCTATTCTTGTTTTTAACTTTGATTTCTATTTCCTATTAAGGATATTTTTTAAAGTATGAGTGATCTTGGTAAAGAATTGGAGGGCCTATAAGGAGCACTCCTTTTCGATCACCGTTATATTCAATTTGAAACAGATGGCAATGGGGACTGCCAAACCCATGAGAAATTTAAAATGTGCTGATTGGCAATTGTATAGGCAAGAGTTAAAGGCACTTCTTCCGGAGACCTTGGTGCCATCAACTTCTACAAACACTATAGAACTGGACGAACTGGTTAGTCAGTTCACTAGCACTTGTTCCAGAGCTTTATTTATAGCCTGCCGAGCAAAACTTCCGAGGTGCAAAAAAAAGGAAGGTTTGCAGAAAACCTTTTCTAAAGGACTACAAGAAAGCCCTAAGAAAGGCAAAAAGAAGCTCCTGGAGCAACGAGGTACCCCTCGTCCAGTGCCGGGATGTTTGCAGAGGCCCGACGAAACGTGGACAGTGTCTACTGATGAACATCTACCTTTCCGAAATCCAATGGTTTAATTTACAACTGTTCGTAGAGCGCTTGAAAAACCGTCCCACAGTTTCCTTATACTAAGTTGTTGATAAGTTCTCTCAGAGAGCTGGAGTGAAACTTGAGTAGACAACCATTCAGCTGTCTGTTGTGATTGCATATTTTTGACGCTGTTGTATTATCAGCCCCCGTCATAATATAACGATTTAGATTAAAGAATATGCAATATTATATTTGATTTTAAATTACAAGGTTGCATAAATTTGGAAGCATTATTTTTAAATTTTTGTTGATACTATCTCGATTGTATCTATTACACTGAAAGTGATCAGTCAAGACTTGATGACCACAAACATTATTTAATATTCATGTGAAGATAATTGTATTAAGACTCCCTGAGGAAGAGACAAAATTGTATCGCAACGCGTAGGACTCAAAAATGGAAAACAAAGGTTTTTAGTTTTATTTAATGGCCGTAAAGATCAAAATACACTAACTTATAAAGAGATATACATTAGCCCAAAATACAAACCAGAATTTTGTATTTAATTTAAATTGATGGCAATTAAAAATTACAAGGAATCGGATCTTCTAGGTGCATGCCCTTAAATCATAGTCTCCCAAATACTGATACTGTAACAGCCAATCATGCACAATTAAGGTTTTGTCGGTTTCGACCCGGTGAAAAGTGCTCAACAGGCGAGGAAGGCTCATTCTCGAAAATGTCGATAAAATAATGGATCTCGTAGAGTCGAGTTGTACCAAAAACAGCTAAGAACTGCTTGAAAATAATGTAAACATAAAGAAGCTCGATGTATGGTGATCACATGACTTAATAAGAAAAACCTGATAGAATTCCATCTGCGAATCACTGCGCACTCGAAATAAAATCGACACATCGGATAGTGACTGAGGATAAAATGTGGATCACTTACAGGAACGGCAAAAGGAAAACGGACACTCCGAAAGGGCTATGAACCAGTATATATGGTCTCCAAGCTAAGATGGACGACCAGGAAGGTTTTGTTGTATATTTGGTGTGATTGGCAAGGAATCATTCACTATGAGCTGCTCCCCTACTCCAATTCCCCAGAAGCGCCCAATTTTGGCGAACCGTAGGGGAAATGTGTTTCATCACGCTAGACCAGAGCTAGGGCTTGGTTGGCAGGTTCGTAAACATCCACCTTATAGTACGAACCCCATTATGTGGTACAATATGGTCCTGACTATGGCCGAATGATTTGGCTAGTGAATAAAATCGATTGTCGCAATCTTTAGCCGATAAAGAAATGGGAGTGGCATGATGGCGCTACCTTATAAATGGCAAATATCTTTTGAGCGAACCGGTGCATATTTGAAAAATAAGTCGGGTTATTCTAACAACGGTAAATAAATCCAACAGTTTAAATCAGAAATGATGGACTACTTTTTAACAATAACGTTTTACCCGAGTTTTAGGCAAATCGACTCAAAGATACGTGTTTTTCGAAAAGATGGGTCCAATATCAACTTCCCGTAAAAAATGCTTTCAAAATATTAATCCATATATTGTATATTCCTAATGTAAAGAAAATCGAAACACACTTGCACTTTTTTCTAATAGATCGGTTCCAGGTCCACTTCCAGGGAAACCCTTCATTATCGTATGCTGACTAACCAGTCATTCAGGCCTACGCTTTTCATATAATTATATAGACTAGCGGACCCGGCGAACTTCACCTCGCTTCAATTCCATGCCTTTTGATTAACTCCAGAGTGGTAATGAAATATCTTTTTTTTTTTTTTGAAACATTAATATTTATTTATTGAATCTGCTCTGAACTCGGAAGCCTAACAATAAGGAATAAAATCTTAAACTAAATTAAAACATAAAGCTTATCAGTAGGAATGGGCTGCTGGCTTGACGTTGCTCTTTAGAAGGCTGCTTTGTCTCTTCTCCACAGGCGGGTTTGACTTGTTGCATGGGCCATGGTGTTAGCCAAAGTTTTGTTAAGTATTTTTTTGCTGCGATTTCAATTTCTTCCTTGATGATAGGTATGAATATTTTCATTACGCATGTACCATGGTGCGCCCGTTATTACGTTTTCGACTGAAATCTTTGAATTATATCTATATTCGTCGTGCAAGCTGTGCCCCATAACTGCATTCTATACATCCATATCGGTTTTATTGTTACTTTATATAAGAGGACTTTGTTGCTAAGGCTAAGTCCAGACTTCTTGTTTAAAAGCCAATTTGAACTGGCAGATTTGAGTTTAAGCTGCAACTTTTTAGCTGCAATGTGTCGTCTCCAGGTTAAGCGTCTGTCCAAGTGGATTCTGAGGTATGTAATTTCGTCAGGTTGCGGTATTGATACATTGTTGTGCTTAACAGTAGGACAAATTTTTGGCCTTAATGTAAAAGTTATGTGTTTGCACTTGTTTTCATTAACTTTTATGCGTCATCTCGCTAGCCATTCTTCAATTAGTTTAAGATGCTGTTGTAACATTTTTCTTGCTGTAATGGGGTATTTATGTCGACTTAGTATAGCAGTATCATCCGCAAATTTTGACGTAATTACTTCGTCACTTGTAGGAATATCTGCGGTAAACAGTATGTACAATATTAGTCTAAGAACACTACCTTGCGGAACACCTGCCGTAATTGGACACTCTTCTGTTATGTATTCATTTACTTTTTTTGTGAATCGCCTGTTGGATAAGTAGGATTCAAGGATATTGTGGAACGTGTTAGGTAATGATTTTATAATTTTATGAATGAGGCCATCATACCACACTTTGTCAAATGCTTGCGCCACATCAAGAACAATGGCCGAGCAATACTCTCTAACTTCGAAAGCATTCCTTATTTCATTTGTTATACGATTTACTTGTTCAATTGTGCCGTGCTTTTCTCGAAAGCCAAATTGATGTGTAGGAATAATATAATTTTGATGAAGAAAAGGAGTAATTTTTAACAGCAATTTTTCGAAAAGTTTTGATAGGCAAGGCAACAAGCTGATTGGTCTATATGATGACGACAGGGTTGCGTCTTTACCTGGTTTAGCTATCATAATTATCTGCGACTTTTTCCATTTGTGGATAATATCCTACTAATGAAATCGCGCCGAAAAGGCTGGAGATTTTCTTGGATTTAAGGCAGCAATAGTGTTTTTTGAGTTCAGCAAGTAACAGTGTACGTGTATTTAGGAGCAGTATGGTTCGGTGACAAAGGTGCACTATATGTAGCAGTATTTGGTTGAAGTACTGTGCTGAGGTGCTCTACAAAACAAGACGCCTTTTCTTCATCCGTTCTTGCCCATGAACCATTACGCAGTCTCAATAGTACTTCAGTGCTTACTGGCGGCTTAAGGTTTTTGCTAGCTTTCCAAAGAGAATTTTTAGTAGAAACGTTGGGAGACAAAGATGTTATAAGATGTTTGATATTTCGGCTGTGCTTTCCTTTAATATTCCAATGCTTGTTTCAGCCAAACTAATTGACCAATCCTAATGAAATTTGCAGGAGTTGTTGCTGTTGATCTAATTTATGTTTATTTATTATATTTTGCACATAAATATTGCTAATTTATAAATAATTTGTTGTTAAAATATTTACACTTTCATCACAAATTTTTACTTAGCACGTGCACTTATTTCACATACATGATGAAAAATAATAAATTTAATCTGTTCACATGCGCTTACAAAGATTGTTCTATTTTTATTTTATTTGGTTTTACTGCTATTTAATATTTTATTTTTGTATATTATTTATAAATGATTTGCAAGAGAAATGGCCGATAATGTCAATAAGTGGGTGTTGCCTTACGGCGTAAAAATAAAAATACACTACTTTACAGGGTTGTATATACACAATAATATTAAAAAAAAAAACATAAAACATAAAAGTAATGACAATTTACAAAGGGATTTCGCTCAAACATACTGTGCAAGGCGAAGCCGGTGTTGGTCCGGCCCAGGGTTACAATCAAAAGCGCGGCCGAAGGTCGCCAACTTAAAAAGAAGTTTCGCTTAAAAATACTGTACAAGGCGAAGCCGGTGTTGGTCCGGCCCAGGGTTACAATCAAAAGCGCGGCCGAAGGCCGCCAACTTAAAAAGGAGTTTCGTTTAAAAATACTGTGCAAGGCGAAGCCGGTGTTGGTCCGGCCCAGGATTACAATCGAAAGCGCGGCCGAAGGCCGCCAACTTAAAAAGGAGTTTCGTTTAAAAATACTGTGCAAGGCGAAACCGATGTTACTTTTTACAGGTATACCCAGGAAAGACCCCTTCTTAAAACTTGTAGAGGTCATTAAATATACATAGTATAAAGTATAAAAATTGTATTTTAGATGTTTTATTTTGCTTTTTCTTTTTTATATGTGGCAACTCCAAAAATCAAAGAAATTGCTTTATGTACAAAATAATAGGGTAAAAATACAATTTTTCGCAATTTCAACTTTGAATATCTCGAAAACTAAAGGTCTCCGGTAAGTTTGGTTTTCGGTGTCTGAAAGTGGGTGAAGCCCCCTACCACACCCTATAACTCATTTTTCTCAAAGCCTGGAATATTAAAGGAAAAGCATCCCATTTCGGCTGTGCTTTCTTCTTCGTATATAAATGCCTTTTTAGTTTGTTTTCTGCCACCTTAAGACGAATTTTTGCTTCGGGAGATCGGTAGGCTTGCCATTCACGACGCAAACGTCACTTATTTCAGACCAGTAATTTCAATTTCATTTTCTGTCCGTACAGTAAGACACAGAGTCTTTTCACTCTATTCCGCTATTAGTTATTAATGTCTTTGCTTTTGCTTTCTGCTCGGGTGTGGCTATAGTTGCTGCTGTTGCTAATATACTGTTAAATACAAGTAACTCGTTTTCAACATCAGTTCCTCTCTCTATTTGCGGAGTGGTCTGTATATGACTGCTAATGTATTTTTTATAATTAAGCCAGTTAGTTCTTGATGTAGTAAGTCGAAAAGCATGCTCACTTTCAATTGCTTCTTCGTTCAACTTAATGATTATTGAGGAATGATCAGAAGATAAGTCAGCACAGGTTTCAGCAAATACTAAACTCCTATCTACGTTTTTAGGGACTGCAAAGTCAATCTGGTCAGGTAATTTCCTTGAATCCGTAGGCCAGTAAGTTGGTAATGAAATATAAATAATGAAAATCTTAATGTGTGTTATTTGAATGATCTCGAGATCAGTGGAAAGCGATATGGTAGTAGTCGGTTAGTTTTCGACTTACAAATAAAAAACACGATTTGCCAACAGGCGAACATATAACGCAGACTGATCATGCAAAGTTCAAGGCGACACATCTTTCATATCCTGATGCGCGTTTTGTTGTTTAATATGAATAGAATAGTAATCAAGGAAACAACCATATCTTAAAATTAACAAAATCATTTCAAGAAAGAAAAATTCAAGCAAACCGAAACATAAATACGATTTCTCTGAAACGAAAAAAAAGCTGAAGTAAATTGAACTATATATATGACTTTTAAGAACTATTTTCTTCATGTTTATCTGGACGATAAGCTACTTATCTGCTAAATTTTAAGATAATCGAATCATAAATAAGATTTGCTCTTATAAATAGGTCCCTGGTTCACTTCCCGTAATAAACTTTAATTTTCTTTCATAAAAACATTTTTAAATACAATTGATTGAAAAACAAATTCGCCAAATCGGCCCTGAGTATCTCAAGAAAGGCTGCACATTTTTTTAACAATTTCAATATACTTTTACATAAGTACACTTATGTAGATAAGGGGCTTTCCATTGAGTGAGACACTAAACATTAAACATATGTATATCTCGTTCTCGTTCTGGCATAACAACATTTCTGTTCGGATGTTCGGACGCGTTTTTTGATCATCTCCGTAACTTCACTTAATATTAAAAAAAAATTAAAGTATTTATTCGTTAAAATTTATACATCCGTTGAAGTGGGTCTATAGCCACTTAAGTTGGCAATATACAAATAAAAAATTACAAAAAACAAAATAATGTCTAAAATAAACAGAGAAACGAAAATTGAAAACATAAATAAAAGTAAAAAGCAACAGATAAAGTAAAGAGTGTAACATCTCTTTTCACAGCATCTGTAAGTTCTCCAGCAATAGGAGAAATACAAACATCTATGCAGTCAAGCAGCGCAGCAGCAGCAGCAACTCCAGTGCGGGCGACGAATACTGAACAAGGGGAGACAGCCAAAAATAAAATAGGGGCAGCAGTGCAGACAGGCATTAATCGCAACATTAACGTGGTTAATAGAAAGAGGAAACCTAGCCCTTCCAAAAAAAATTGATTAATGCTAAGAAGTATAATACCATGGGCTCTACTATCGATGCTGATGGCAGTGCACCCAAAGCCTATAATAGACTCAAAGGGTGTTTCCACCAATCTACTGGCGGGAGCGCAGCTCTAATTCACTCGTACTGAACATAGCCACGTTAATACCATGTTGTACCTCTTAAAAAAGGAAACAAAGAAGAGACAAAGATACAAGTACACAGCGAGCAAGGCTTTCATGAAATCGATATTTTGTCTTGCCCTCATTCACTACCAGACCCATTCGTTTCGCTTCTTTATCAAGTCTGGAGAAAGCAGAACTCACGGCGCGACTGTTGAGGCCAATAATGTTGATATCATCGGCGTACGCCAGCAGCTGTACACTCTTATAGAAGATTGTACCTTCTCTATTTAGCTTTGCAGCTCGTGTTATTTTCTCCAGCAATAAGTTGAAAAAGTCACACGATAAAGAGTCGCCTAGTCTGAAACCTCGTTTGGTATCGAACGGCTAGGAGAGATCCTTCCCGACCCAGACGGAGCTTTAAGTGTTGCTTAACGTCAGTTTACACAGCCGTATAAGTTTTGCGGCGATTCCAAATTGAGACATAGCGGCATAAAGGCAGCTCCTATTTGTGCTGTCGAAGGCGGCTTTAAAATCAGCGAAAAGGTGGTGGGTGTCGATTCTCTTTTCAGGGGTCTTTTCCAAGATTTGGCGCATGGTGAATATCTGGTCAATGGTTGACTTACCAGGTCTAAGGCCACACTGCCAAAGTTCAATCAGTTTGTTGACCGTGGGCTTTAGTCTTTCACACAATACGCTCAACAGGACCTTATGAGCGATCTTAAGAAGGCTTATTCCACGGTAATTGGCGCAGACTGTGGGATCGCCTTTTTTGTGGATCGGGCAGAGCACACTTAAATTCCAATCGTCGGGCATCCTTTCATCCGACCATATTTTGCAAAGAAGTTGAGGCATGCACCTGATCAGTTCTTCACCGCCGTATTTGAATAGCTCCTCCGGTTATCCTTCGGTCCAGGCCGCTCTGTTGTGTTTTAGGCCGGCGATTGCTTTTCGGACTTCTTCAGAGTCGGGTAACGGAACAACTTTTCCATCGTCATCAATTGGAATTTCCGGTTCACCATCTGCACGTGTTTCCTCTTCACTGCCATTCAGCAGGCTGGTGAAGTGCTTCCTCCATAAATCGAGTATATTCTGGGCATCTGTCACTAGCTCACCTCCCTGGGGCCTACAAGAGTTTGCTCCGGTCTTAAAACCTTCTGTAAGTCGCCGTATCTTTTCGAAGAATTTTCAAGTGTTACCCTTGTCGGCCAGCTTCTCAAGCTCCTCGTACTCGCGCATCTCGGCCTCTTTCTTTTTTGTCTACAGACGCGTCTTGCTTCCCTCTTCAGTTCTCGGTATCTATCCCACCCCGCACGTGTTGTGGTCGATCGCAATGTTACGATCTGTTTTCTCTCCACTGCGACACGGCAGTCCTCATCGTACCAGCTGTTTTTCCTACCTTTCCGAAATCCAATGGTTTCGTTTGCAGCTGTACGCATGGAGTTTGCAATGCCGTCCCACAGTTCCCTCATACCGGGTTGCTGATGAGTGCTCTCAGAGAGCAGGAGTGCAAGTCGAGTAGAAAACCGCTCGGCGGTCTGCTGCGATTGTAGCTTTTCGAACCTTCCTTGTGTTTGTTGACGGGCGTTCTTCGATACACAGAGGCGCGTGCGTATCTTCGCTGCGACAAGATGGTAATCCGAGTCAATGTTGGGACCTCGGAATGTACGCACATCTAACACACTGGATACATGTCTTCCATCTTTCACAACATGATCGATCTGGTTGGAAGTTTTCCGATCTGGAGACAGCCAAGTAGCTTGGTTAATTTTTTTGTGCTGGAATCTAGTGCTACAGACAACCATATTTCGGGCCCCGCCGAAGTCGATTAGCCTCATCCCATTTGGAGAAGTTTCGTCGTGGAGACTGAATTTTCCGACAGTCGTACCAAAGATACCTTTTTTGACCACCCTAGCGTTGAAGTCGCCAAGCACAATTTTGACGTCGTGGCGAGGGCAGCGCTCATAAGTGTGTTCGTGGCGCTCGTAAAAGGCATCTTTGGTCAAGACATCCTTCTCTTCCGGCGGGGCGTGGCCGCAAATTAGAGAGGTATTGAAAAATTTGGTCTTGATGCGAATTGTGGCTAGACGTTCATCCACTGGAGTGAATGCCAGTACTCTCCCACCACGAATCCGACACCAAATTTGCGCTCCTTTAAATGGCCGCTGTAGTAAATTTCACAAGGACCCACCTTCTTCCGTGCTTGTCCCGATCATCGTAATTCTTGGACGGCAGTGATGCCAGCCTTTAACTTTATGGGGATATCAACCAGCTGGGCAGCGGCACCTTCCCAAATAAGGGACCGGACATACTTTAAAACATTTGCGGGGGTCGTCATCAAAAGGGGGGTCTCTCATCCGAGGCTTAAAATGGTTTTTCATTGGGTTGTTTTTTCATGTGGTGTGTTCATCGGGATGGGGCCATGTGCAGAAGTTC
Source organism: Ceratitis rosa (assembly GCA_037013455.1). Taxonomy (NCBI): domain Eukaryota; kingdom Metazoa; phylum Arthropoda; class Insecta; order Diptera; family Tephritidae; genus Ceratitis; species Ceratitis rosa. Next base: position 336,637 of record JAWMAG010000091.1, on the reverse strand, counting down.
ACGCAAATGAGGAAAGTTTTTGACTGCCATTCACCTGGGAGTGGCCAGAACCGATTCTTGTGCATATGGTTCACGCAGCTCACGACACCCGGTCTTAGACCACGTACCCCCTGGGTAGCCAACGAACATCCGTTTGGAGACGAGCTAAAGTGGGAAGGCGAATCCCATGCGGTTGTGCGTAGGGTTTGGAACCCACCACATGAAAAAACAACCCAATGAAAAACCAATTTAAGCCTCGGATGAGAGACCCCTCTTTTGATGACGACCCCCGCAAATGTTTTAAGGTATGTCCGGTCCCTTAATTGGGAAGGTGGCGCTGCCCAGCTGGTTGATGTCCTCATAAAGTTAAAGGCTGACATCACTGCCGTCCAAGAATTGCGATGGATGGGACAAGGACGGAAGAAGGTGGGTCCTTGTGAAATTTACTACAGCGGCCATTTAAAGGAGCGCAAATTTGGTGTCGGATTCGTGGTGGGAGAGAGACTCTGTCGCCGAGTACTGGCATTCACTCCGGTGGATGAACGTCTAGCCACAATTCGCATTAAGACAAAATTTTTCAACACCACCCTAATTTGCGCCCACGCTCCGACGGAAGAGAAGGATGACTTGACCAAAGATGCCTTTTACGAGCGCCTCGAACACACTTATGAGCGCTGCCCCCGCCACGACGTCAAAATTGTGCTTGGCGACTTCAACGCCAGGGTGGGCAAAGAAGATATCTTTGGAACAGCTGTCGGAAAATTCAGTCTCCACGACGAAACATCTCCAAATGGGCTGAGGCTGATGGACTTCGCCGGGGCCCGAAATATGGTTGTCTATAGCACTAGATTCCAGCACAAAAAATTCACCAAGCTACTTGGCTGTCTCCAGATCGGAACACTTCCAACCAGATCGATCATGTTGTGATAGACGGAAGACACGTATCCAGTGTTTAAGGTGTGCGTACGTTCCGAGGTCCCAACATTGACTCGGACCACTATCTTGTCGCAGCGAAGATACGCACGCGCCTTTGTGTATCGAAGAACGCCCATCAACAAACACAAGGAAGGTTCGACGTTGAGAAGCTGCAATCACAACAGACTGCCGAGCGTTTTTCTACTCGACTTTCACACCTGCTCTCTGAGAGCACTCATCAGCAACCCGGTATAAGGGAACTGTGGGACGGCATTGCAATCTCCCTGCGTACAGCTGCAAACGAACCCATTGGATTTCGGAAAGGTCGCAAAAACAGCTGGTACGATGAGGACTGCCGTGTCGCAGTGGAGAGAAAACAGACTGCCTATCTCGCAACCTTGCGATCGACCACAACACGTGCGGGGTGAAATAGATACCGAGAACTGAAGAGGGAAGCAAGGCGCGTCTGCAGACAAAAAATGAAAGAGGCCGAGATGCGCGAGTATGAGGAGCTTGAGAAGCTGGCCGACAAGGGTAACGCTCGAAAATTCTATGAAAAGATACGACGACTTACAGAAGGTTTTAAGACCGGAGCAAACTCTTGTAGGACCCAGGGAGCTGAGCTAGTGACAGATGCCCAGAGTATACTCGATTTATGGAGGGAGCACTTCACTAGTCTGCTGAATAGCAGTGAAGAGGAAACACGTGCAGATGGTGAACCGGAAATTCCAATTGATGACGATGGAAAAGTTGTTCCGTTACCCGACTCTGAAGAAGTCCGAAAAGCAATCGCCGGCCTAAAACACAACAAAGCGGCCTGGACCGAAGGATTACCGGCCGAGCTATTCAAATGCGGCGGCGAAGAACTGATCAGGTGCATGCATCAACTTCTTTGCAAAATATGTTCGGATGAAAGCATGCCCGATGATTGGAAGTGTGCTCTGCCCGATCCACAAGAAAGGCGATCACACAGTCTGCGCCAATTACCGTGGAATAAGACTTCTTAATTTCGCATATAAGGTCCTATCAAGAGTATTGTGTGAAAGAGTAAAGCCCACCGTCAACAAACTGATCGGACCTTATCAGTGTGGCTTTAGACCTGGTAAGTCAACCATTGACCAGATATTCACCATGCGCCAAATCTTGGAAAAGACCCGTGAAAAGAGAATCGACACTCACCACCTTTTCGCTGATTTTAAAGCCGCCTTCGACAGCACAAATAGGAGCTGCCTTTATGCCGCTATGTCTGAATTTGGAATCCCCGCAAAACTTATACGGCTAAGTAAACTGACGTTAAGTAACACTAAAAGCTCCATCAGTATCGGGAAGGACCTCTCCGAGCCATTCGATACCAAACGAGGTTTCAGACAAGGCGACTCTTCATCGTGTGACTTTTTCAACTTATTGCTGGAGAAAATAATACGAGCTGCAGAGCTAAATAGAGAAGGTGCAATCTTTTATAAGAGTGTACAGCTGCTGGCGTACGCCGATGATATCGACATTATTGGCCTCAACAATCGTACCGTGAGTTCTGCTTTCTCCAGACTTGATAAAGAAGCGAAACTAATGGGTCTGGTAGTGAATGAGGGCAAGACGAAATATCTCCTGTCATCAAACAAACAGTCATCGCATTCGCGACCCGGCTCCCACGTCACTGTTGACAGTCATTACTTCGAGGTCGTAGATAATTTCGTCTATCTAGGAACCAGCATTAATACCCATAATGTCAGCCTTGAAATCCAACGCAGAATCATTCTTGCCAACAGGTGCTATTTTGGCTGAGTAGGCAATTGAAAAGTAAAGTCCTCTCTCGACGAACGAAAACCAAGCTCTACAAGTCACTCATCATACCGGTCCTACTATATGGCGCAAAAGCGTGGACGTTATCAATATCTGATAAGTCGGCTCTAGGAGTCTTCGAGAGGAAAGTTCTGCGAACGATTTATGGTCCTTTGCGCATTAGCAACGGCGAATACTCCAGACGATGGAACGATGAGCTGTAAGAGTTATACGATGATATTGACATAGTTCAGCGAATGAAGAGACAGCGGCTAGGCTGGCTAGGCCATGTCGTCCGAATGGATGAAAATACTCCAGCTTTGAAAGTATTTGATGCAGTACCCGCTGGTGGAAGCAGAGGAAGAGGAAGACCTCCACCCCGTTGGAAAGATCAAGTGGAGAGTGACCTGGGTGCACTTGGCAGTTCCAACTGGCGCCAAACAGCGAAAAGAAGAGATGAATGGCGCGCTGTAATTGATTCGGCTATAATCGCGTAAGCGGTGCCAACGCCAATAAAGAAGAAGAAGAAGTGGTCTAAACTCTACGCGCAATCGCATGGGATTCGCCTTCTCACTTTAGCTCGCCTCCAAACGGATGTTCGTTGGCTACCCAGGGGATACGTGGTCTAAGACCGGAAGTCGTGAGCTGCTTGAACCATATGCAAAAGAATCGTTTTTGGCCACTCCCAGGTGATTTGCAGTCAACCGGAGAGTGGTCTCTTATCTAATTTGCAGTTTAAAATATATTTTACATCGAAGAATAACGGTGATCTTCACCATTCTAGCAAGTGTCCCTTGAATAAAACGCATGTAACACAACAAAGTGTAGCAACTACTGTAGCAATCACGCCACTAATCACAGAGGTTATCCGGCCTACAAAGATTTAAAATCTAAACTTACTCAAGGTATACAAACCAAACAGATACTCCCTTAAAATGCTTCCATTCCGGCCTCTACCAAACCACCCAGCTCAAATTCTAGTCAGGTGACTTATGAGAACGTACTAAAATAAAATGAACTGGCTCCATTAGTCATTCCTTCCAGTACTGTGTAAGGGACTAGCTTTTACTTTTCATTTCTTTTCATCGGGCCCTAACTAGGGTCACTACGTAGAGTGCCTACTACAATTAATATTTCAACAGTAGTTTGCAGTTCTGCTAATCAATAGGCTTATGGTAAATGGCAAATTTGAATCAATACAAACAACATGAGTTCTGAGTATTGATTAACTTTATTCAATTTTCTACGGTCTATTTATACTAGATTTTTGTCACAATTCATTTCCGCGATTCCGTTCAGCAACCATATGTTTGCTGACATTGCATTTGAAGTGGACGTTGAAGTGGTGTAATATGACTAATTCTTTTATTGCTTAGCTCTGCTTGTGTGATAGCAGCAGCGCAGAGTTATTGGCCTGATTCTTTGTTTCTGTAAATATGTCATTACATTGTTTTGTTTACGTAGTATTTTGATACTTGGTATGTACACGTATGTACATATATGACTAATGCTGCAACTACCCATCTCACGTACCTTCCGTCCATAGCAACCTATCTTATGAGAGCGCCATGCAAATGAAAAGTTGTCACCGCTCGCCCATACCGTTACTGACGGTTGTCCCAGAGAAACCAGCGGCGATTTGATTTTTTCCGTAAAACCGGCTCAGCTTATTTCTCGCTCTTGTACAAGGTTGCCAATATAGACTTTGTAAACTAATATGAAATAAACTAATAACTATTAATATGAAAATGCATAGTTTTTTCAAAGAAAATGAAAACTAAATTCGTAATTAATAATTTATTAGCATACAGATCATGTATATTTGATTTGTGTTTATATTCGAACATATAAATTATGAAATTTGTTGACGAAAATTATAAATTTGTTTAAAAGTATGCAAACACACTGGCTGCTGGCAACATTTCTACGCCGTTCGCAGCGTCGATAATTCGTGTATTTACATCGCTCTCCAGTCGGCTGTTATGGACGTTAGCAATGTAAAATGGGTAGTTGCAGCATAAGAAAAATACTTATTTTTTTTGCAACAAAAGGAATAATATATACATATATATTCTTTTTTTTTTATATATATGACGGAAACGTGGAAATGTCTTGTGTGTTTATAATACGGTTTTGTCTGTTTACTTATAGTTTTGTATATTTGTTATTGTTTGGTGATGGTATGGGGTTGAAAATATTTGTTTCGTGTTTAGAAGTTCACATATGTTGTGCTCATTTACAAATTCTGTACCTCTGTGTGATTTTAAATTTTTTATACAACCGTATTTTAAAGTTAACTGTTCGACTAATGTAGTCGCTATGGTTTTTGCTTCTTTATTTTCAATGGGATGTGCATTAACATATTTAGAGAAGTAACATTGCATTGTTAATATGTATCTGTACCCGTTCGAAATGCGTAATGGACGTCTATGGTGTCTATGCTTACAGTCTCAAATGTGTTTGTTGGCGTATCTGTCACTACAAGTGGTTCTTTTATATGTTTTGTAATTTTTTTCGCGTACATGCTGCGCAATTATTTACATATGTATAAATTCTTTAACCATTTGTCTCATGTTTTTCCAAATGTATCGTTGTTTTAGCTTTAAAATAGTCTTTCTAATTCCTAAATGTCCTGCTGTGTTAGTTGAGTGAAATTCATCAATTAATTTATATTGTATTATAGTACTTTTTATTTGTACTGGAGCTTTATATATTAATATTTTTATTGGCACGCTTTTATTTTTCTCGAGTTTATTATATTTTTCTTTAAATTTCTTCATTTCTATATTCTTTAGTATATACTCTTGTTCACATAGGGCTAGCTCCCTTATATTTATGTGAACTGTGCATAGAACTATGTAGTTTCTCCAACATTGAATCTAGTTTCAAAGGGTCATCGCTACACGTTACTTGCACTTCATTTTCATTTAAATAAACTGTAGCGCTACTTTTACTTACAATTTTAAATTTTAATCTTTTTAGATTTCTAACGTCACTAAAATATGTACATTCCCAAATATGAAGTTGATCAGGCTTCTTAGGAGATGTAGGTTTTTTAATGCGTTCCCGTGTTTATATCTTTTCTTGCGACAAAACTTCTGTTTGCGCCTTATTTTCTGTTCAATTAAATGAAAAAAACTTTATGCTTTTTTAAACAAGATATATTTAGTTCGTTCTTTTCAGAGTTCTTATTACACCAGTAGTAATTAATTGCACAAATTTGCTAATAATTGCTTTGTAGATAGTTTTGTATAACAAATTCACTTGTTTTCTTTTACTTTTACTTCTTTGTATTGTATATGTATATGTATATGTATATGTATTTGTATATTTTGGTTTATAAACTATTTTTCTCACATTTCAATAAATAGGAATTTGTTGTTTTATAAGAGTTTGTATTACAATAAAGAGGAATTTAACAATTTCTGTTTTGGTTTTATAAGAGTTAGTATTTTCTTTGTATAGGCGGCCGCGGTAGCCGAGTGGTTAGCGTTGCGTACTATCATTCGGAAGGCTCGGGTTCATATCCCGGTGCCACCAACATCAAAAAAAAAAAAAAGTTATGGAAAATTAATTTAAATAAAAATTTAAGTAAAATTTCCTAATTGCGGTCGCCCCTCGGCAGGGAATGTCCACCCCTCCGAGTGTATTTCGGACATGAAACAAAGCTCCTCATAAAAAAAACCATCAGCCGTTCGGTGGCGGCTTATTATAAACTGTAGGTCCCTCCATTTGTTGGGAAAACATCAAGACGCAAAACCACAAATTTGAGGAGGAGCTTGGCCGAAAAATCGCTTCAGCGGTTACAAAGCGCCAATTATATATATATATTTTTTTTTTTCTTTGTATTTATCTGTTTTATTTTCCACTCTGCAGGCCTTTCTTTTCTGTAGTTGCTACGACAAGTGCTATTTGTAGCCTCAAACTTGTGTCTTTTATGTTGGCGAAGTCGGGTCACCTCGTCGCTTACAATAATAAAGTTCGAACTTAGATAAATGACAAATGGCATTCGAATTGCCAGCGTTGCATTTACATATTTACGATCTTAAAGATTTTACAAAATTAGATTTCATTTTTACTTAAAACTAAAAATCGATGAGGTTGGTGCTCATGTTCTCAACATGCCGGCCCGCCGTAGTCGGAGCGATATGGAGCAGTTGTTTCAGCTTCTCGAGTGTCAAGACCGCCTGGCTGAATAAATCGGTTATACGCTGCTGAGCAGGCTTCCGGTCTGGGATTCTCCTGGTTGGCTTCTGTATGGCCCGACTAGTGGATACAATTTCACGGCGACCTGTTTTCTTACGAAGCTCTTCCTTACGTCGACGATTTGGTGCTGGAGAGGCTGAACGGTAGAGGAGCGTGTGATGAGCTTTTCCACACCTGTGGCAGCTGTCATGGCAATCGCACATTTCGGTCTTATGGGAGGTGGCCAAACAATTGAGGCAGTATCGGTGCATCTTTGCCGAATCGTAGCGTTCTTCCGGAGTCATTGCCTTGAACGCGTGGCAATACCGTAAGCTGTGAAAGCGACCGCACAAACGACATTTGCTGAACTCCATACCTGTGGACAAGATTTTCGAAAGACGTTATTAGTTGGGTTGAATGCAGAGGTGAAAATGAGTAGCTGGATTTTATATGTGTGTGTGGGGTCCTTTGAGTATGGAATAAACCAGACTAAAGGTTTACGGGGCCTTTAGAAATATTATGCTGGTAGTACGCATAGCTTCGTTATATTTCGGGTAACTACGCCAGTCTGTGTGCGGACGTCCACTACTCGTACGTTTTGGTCAGCGCCCAGATGGAGTTTGGTGATACGACCGAGACGCCAGTCAGTTGGTGGCAGGAGGTCATCTTTGATGACCACTAAGTCTCCTTGCTTAGGATTAGGTTGAGGGTGTTTCCACTTGTTTCTCTTCTGCAATTCCTGTAGATACTCGCTTTTCCAACGAGAACTGAAATGATGGTGGAGGACCTTTAATTTTAGCCATTTTGTGGTTGGGGATACGTTTTCGGCGTTCGGTTCCGGTATAGAAACCAAAGGGGCGCCGCGGAGGAAATGACCAGGAGTAAGAGCTAGTAAGTCATTTGCGTCTTGAGACATGGGGGAGAACGGACGCGAGTTAAGTACTGCTTCGATCCGAATGAGAAGAGTGGTGAATTCCTCGAAGGAGAATTTATGGTGTTCCGCGACTTTAGTGAAATAGGATTTAAAGCTTTTTACAGCAGCTTCCCATAGGCCGCCCATGTGAGGAGAATACGGTGGTATGAATTGCCAAGAAAGACCTTGTGTCGCATATCTTTCAGCAACATCGGAAGTTGCTTCTTTGAGGAAGATAACGAAATCTCGTTGAATAGCTCGTTGTGCTCCAATAAATGTTTTTCCATTATCAGACATAATTTTGTGAGGCAATCCACGCCGACCGACAAATCGAGCGAATACGGCCCTGAATGCCTTGGTGGTTAAGTCTGTGCATGCCTCTAAATGGATGGCCTTTGTGGAGAAGCATACAAAGACACATACGTAGGCTTTCGTATAAGCGGCTCGTCGAAGAGGAGACGTCTTGACCATGAAGGGCCCAGCGAAATCAATGCCAGTTGTGTGAAATGGAACGGAGTAAGTTGATCGCTCGGGGGACAAAGCAGCCATTATTTGGGAACGCACTCGATGTTTGTACACAGTGCAGGTTTTGCATTGGATTATGCATTTTTTCAGCTTTTGCTTGAGGCGAGGGATGTAATACTCTTGCTGCACACTGCGAATCATTAACTGCTTTTCTGCGTGGAGTAAGGTTTTATGGAGAAAGTCCAGCAGCAATGAGCAGTATTTGGAGACTTCTGGGATGATTATGGGATGGCGTTCATTATAACTTAACGTGGCATGAGCTAGACGACCATTTACTCGCATGATACCACACTTATCCAATATAGGGTTTAAAGTTAGTAATGAACTTTTTTTCGGAATGGGAGTTGATGATTCTAACGCCTTAATTTCGATTGGAAAATATCTGCTTTGAGTCATAAAGATAAGTTTCGTTTTTGTGCGATTTACTTCTTCTTGCGTAAGAGCTAATGAGTTGGGAATCGGGGATTTTTGTGAATTCTGTATAAAACGAAACATAAAGGCAACTACTCTTAGCGCACGTGGAAATGAAGAAAAGCGTTCAAGAATATCCGTACATTCTAGTGTATGAAGAGATTCTATCCGTTTTTGTTCGGGAGGGTCTGAATTGGAAGAGATTGCTTTGGGCCATAAAGTGGGTGGTTTAGAAAGCCACTTTGGCCCGTTCCACCATAAAGAACAATCAGCCAGATCTTTCGGCTTGCAACCACGAGTTCCTAGGTCTGCTGGGTTGTCACCGCTGGGCACGTGGCGCCAAGTGGCATTGCTGACGTTTTGAATGATCTGGGTGATTCTATTGGCTACATACGTTTTCCAGGTGTGTGCTGGTTTTTCGAGCCAAGCTAACACTATCGATGAATTTGACCAGAGCATCAATTCGTGGGGTGGCAAATCCAATTTATTTCGGGGAAGGATTATCGTTTGCAAAGGAACAACTTTGGTTTTTGCAACGAAGAGGTGAGTTGTGCAGGAGTTATCTGCGTGTTGCACTCTAATATAAACGCTCGCACAGAATGCCTTTTAGAAGGCGTCCGAAAAACCGTGTATCTGTATGCGTTTATTAGGAGAAAAGCGCACCCAACGAGGGACGTTGATGGTGCTAATAGCTTGAAGGTCTTCACGAAATGTGTTCCATTTGTGCAAGGCCGTGGGTTTGACAGTTTCGTCCCAGTCAGTTCCTTCTAACCAGAGTTGTTGGAGGAGCATTTTGGCAAGTATCATAATGGGCGATAGCCATCCTGCCGGGTCGAACAGTTTCGCTACAGCCGATAGTATTTGCCTCTTTGTGTTTGAATTAAAGGCGGGTAGAGGATCGTAAGAGTATGAGAAGGAGTCGGTAGGTGCGTTCCACCGTATCCCAAGTGTTTTTGTAGAGCTTGTATTTTGGAACTTGAGAAACTTAGTATCTAAGACTTCTGACTCTGGGACTAGTTCGAGAATTTTAGGATGATTAGCAGTTATTTTTCTTAACGGAAAGCCTGCCGATTTAAAAGCGTCGATAGTTTGGGTCATTGAGTGGAGAGTGGACTGTATATCGTGACCGCCGGATAGTACACCATCTACATAGGTTTCATGCAGCATAATATTTCCTTGCAATCGTGAGCTAGTTGGTGGAGATTACGAATTTCAAGATACGGGGCGCAGTTAACTACGAAAGTTACGGTCTTTAACTTAAAATCTTCTATTTGCAGGCGAGGCGCTTTCCTAAAGAGAATTCTTCGGAAGTCTTGATCTTCTTTGTGGACGAGTATTTGGCGATACATTTTCTCGATATCACCGTCAAAAACGAATTCGTAAAGACGTCATTTTAGGATGATAGTCATCAGGTCATTTTGAAGAATTGGGCCTGTATATAAAACGTCATTCAGGGAATTCCCTGAATGTGATCTTTTAGATGCGTTGAATACTACGCGTACTTTCGTTGTTTTGCTGTCGGGTTTCAAGACAGCGTGATGGGGCAAGTAAAAATAAAAGTATTTCCCTTCTTTTACTATTTCTTGGGGTGTAGCGTGCGTGGTTTAATTCGAGGTACTCCGTGAAGACTTCTGAGTATTTGTCGCTCAATTCCGGGTTTTTCCCCAGGGTCCTTTCTATGCTTATGTACTGTTGCTGCGCTGCTAGACGGGAGTGGCCTAATGCTAGCGAGTGCGGGAATTCGGGCTTAAAGGGGAGTTTTACCACGTATCTTCCATCTTCTTGTCTTGTGGTCGTTTTTTTGAAGATATCCTCACAAACTTCGTCTTCGGCTGATTTGGGTTGAACGCATTCTATGTCCTCCTGTTCCCAAAACCTTTTGAGTAGTGTGTTAAGTTCCGGTTCTGTTGTTTCCGTGACTTGCGTTGTAAAGGCGGAAATTTGTTCTCGGATTGGGCCGCTGAGAATCCATCCAAATATGGTGTTTTGTGCCAATAGGGTACCGTTGACATTACGGTGTAGACCTTCGAGGAGAATTTGGGGAGTTATATCACTTCCTATTACTAGGTCGATTTTAGCCGGTGTAGAGTAATTGGGATCGGCGAGTTGAAGACAGCGGAATTCGTTAGTGTTAACAGCAGACGTTTTGAAAGGAGGCAGCAAATGAGTGAGTTGGGTGAGGATGATAGCACTTGTTGTGATTTTTTGACCTAAGTCAGCTGAACATAGCGTTATTTCGCAAATTTTGTTCGAGTTTTGTACTACCATTCCTCCCATTCCAGAGATTTCATAGTGGGTTTCTCTGGTGGGTAGGCCAAGTAGTTTTTGGATTCGAGATGCCACAAAGGTTTTTTGGGACCCTTGAACAATGAGCGCGCGAATTTTAAGATATTCATCGGCGAAATAGATGGGGACTATTGCCGTAGGGAGTAGAGTTTTTTCACGGGTGTCGGAAAAATGAGATGACACCCTTTGAGAATTTAAGGCGCTGGAGCCTTCCGCTAGTGAATTTTTTGTAGCTTGCTTGGATGTTGTAGGCGGCTCTTCATGTAATCTATTTTGAAGTGCTATTTGGGTCATAGTCCTTCGGGGTCTTGAATTTGCCCACGGTGTCTGTGACTGGGGTTGAAAATGTGAGAGGGAGTGATGTCTTCTTTGGCAGTAGACGCAACTGAACTTGCTCTGACAATGACTCTTGAGGTGAGAGTATGAAAGACAATTTTCACAATATTTGTTGTCTTTCACAAATTTAAGACGCTCGGAAACGGGCAGCGCTCTGAATTTCACGCAGACTTTCATCGGGTGGTTTGAGTTGCATAATTTGCATGATACTCGCTGACTGAGGTCAGTGTGAAAGTTATGGGCCTTACTTTTATTTAAAAAGGTCGAATTCTAGTTAATCACTCTGGTAGTGAAATTTGGGAAAAGCGTTCGCGTCTTACCTGGGTGGTAAGTATTGAGTCTTTCTACTACTTCATATCGGGATGTTAAAAATGCACTCATATCTGCCCACAATGGCAGTTCTTTTCGAGAACTTAGAGTTTGTTCCCATAGAGCAAGGGTTTCGCTAGGTAGTTTCGATGAACAGAGATACACAAGGATGGGGTCCCCGTCGGAGGTTGGGATTCTTTGTGCTGCCAAGGTGGACAAGCGGTTGTTTATTGTGGTTTTCATTTTTTGAATTTGCTCACCATTTTCGAAATAAATTGGTTGGAGATTGAAAAGGGGTTTCAATTGGTTATCCACCAATATTTGTTGGTTTTCATACCGCGATTTTAGTGCGTCCCAAGCTAGCTGAAAGTTTTCATCTGTAAGAGGGTATTGCTTGACCAATTGTCCTGCTTCGCTCCTGGTTTTTTGTCGCAGATGATAGAGCTTCTGGGCAGGGGTTAACTTAGGGTGATTACCGTAGACTGCCGTGAACATGTCTCTAAAGGCTGGCCAGTCTTCGTACCCACCATGAAAGGCTTCGGTGTCACATGGTGGTACTTTGAGATATACTTCAGAGGAGTTTGAAGTCGGTTGCAGAAGCTGTATATGCATCTAAAATTTGGGACATGCAATTTTCGTAGCTTTCTGAGCACTTTTTATATTTTTGCACAATGGATGTACTTGACTCCGCGTAATGTGTGGATAATGAGGCCTTTTTGTAGGATTCAACGAGCGATTCCCACAATCTGTCAAGTTGCTGTGTTTTTACCTTCAGTAGAGACTCCGTTTGGTCAGATATAAGAGAATTTGTCCATGTGGGGTAAAAGGATTCCATTCGGTTGCTTTCAAAAATGAAAGCCTGAAGGCTGGTGTCTGAGACCTTTTGCTCAGAAGTGACTGCTGTTTCTTTTCCCATAGTTAGGATAAAGTTGATTTGAGAAAGGGCGAATTAGGGGGCTTAATAAAGTTAAGAATTAAAATTTATTTTTTTTAAATTGAAAAAAAAAATGTTTTCCAATAAATTCAATTTAAATTGGTTAGAGCTTAAGTGAATTGCGGAGGGCTGGACTTAATTAGTTTTAGTTGGGTGATTTAGGGGATCTTAATAAAATTAAGAATTGAAATTTAATTTTAATAATTAAAAAATTTTTTTTTATTTTATTTTTCGCAAAAATTACGATTAAAATCAGATATGTGTTGCCTTAGCGTGTCTAAGTGCAATATTATTTTTATAGGCTGCGTGCGAATGTGCGTGGCATTCGGGATTTAAATTTATTTAAATTGCTTTTAATTAAAATTTCTTGGGGGACTAGTGTTCCATGAAATTGGGTGTAGTTGAGGACTATTTGTATATCACGGGACCCAGAAGTGTTTACTGCTGGGTTAGAATGCAGTTTGTATATATATAGTATGTTTCTATATTTTCTGCTACTGAAGGAGAGTATATTATTTTCTTATATACCACCTTCGTTGTTACTGTACGTGCTGTATTTGTTGTTGCTGGAATGAATGACCGCGCTAGTAATTCTCAACGGTGCTGTTCCAAAGGGGAATGTGGGTGACTGACCTGCTGAAATATTTTTTTGCTTTTTGATACGAATTATTTTTAATTTTAGATTACTGTTTTCGATTTCGTTGTTTTTGATATCACAAAGAAAAATATATATTATATTTAACGCATTTTTTTATTAGTGGTATTCAATATGGAGACCTTTTTTCACTCGCACGCAAATATTTTTGTAATTTTGTAACTTCTTTTTAAAAATTTTTTTTTATATATTTTAATTTTCTTTTGTTTTTTTTTTTAACTCTTATGACAACAAGGTTTTAGGGTAATTATTCAGGAGAGCGGCTTTTGCTTAAACGGTTTTAGTTTTGAATTAACATTTTAGCGCTTTTATAATTTTTTTAAAATAATTTGGTATTTGTATTTTTTTTTAATAAGCTTGTGCGCAAATTTTCAAATCTTCATTTGATGTTTGTTTGTTTTAGAACACTCCAATTCACTTTAATAAAATATTATATTTGTACCAAAATTATTTTTATGGTTTATTTTATGTAATCTATGTATGTATGTATGTAAAACCATTTCTTTTGCTCCGTTTGTTTTTTGTATGTTTCTGCTGTATATTTGTGTTATAAAGTTATTTTCACAACACTCTTAATTTTCTATTCAGAATTGCTTTTTTTTCTTCAAACTTTTTCACTGTTTTTATTATTTTTTGTTCACGAGTACAATGTTTTGCAAGGCGTGCAAAATTGCTTCGTATTTGTGTTGAATTTGGCAATTGACAAATGGTTAGGTAATTTTGTTGTAATTTCATTAAATATAAATTGCATATGTTTGATTTATCGCACATCACTTTTTGAAAAAAAAACACCATTTTTTATAGCATATACGTATATTTTACGTTTAATCGCGTTAATATGAATTTCGAGTTGGCATTTGTTTGAAATCTATAAACATTTATGTATGTAAATTAGTCTAAATTTGTTTTTATTGTTGTCGTCAACTAAATTTAAATATAAAAGTAATGAAATATTTTATTAATTCATAGTCAAAGTAGACATTTTCATGTTTTCAAAAAACGACGCTATTAATTTCGCGAACTCTGATTTAGATAACTTATCTATTTTCGCTTCGTGTTTGTAATAGCTGTGATGGCCGTCGGAATCATAGGGATGCCAATTCGCTTGAACGGCAACGAGGGACCATATTCAATTAAATGAAAAAAACTTTATGCTTTTTTAAACAAGATATATTTAGTTCGTTCTTTTCAGAGTTCTTATTACACCAGTAGTAATTAATTGCACAAATTTGCTAATAATTGCTTTGTAGATAGTTTTGTATAACAAATTCACTTGTTTTCTTTTACTTTTACTTCTTTGTATAGCATATTTTGGTTTATAAACTATTTTTCTCACATTTCAATAAATAGGAATTTGTGGTTTTATAAGAGTTAGTATTCCAATAAAGAGGAATTTAACAATTTCTGTTTTGGTTTTATAAGAGTTAGTATTTTCTTTGTATAGGCGGCCGCGATAGCCGAGTGGTTAGCGTTGCGTACTATCATTCGGAAGGCTCGGGTTCATATCCCGGTGCCACCAACATCAAAAAAAAAAATGTTATGGAAAATTAATTTAAATAAAAAATTAAGTAAAATTTCCTAATTGCGGTCGCCCCTCGGCAGGGAATGTCCACCCCTCCGAGTGTATTTCGGACATGAAACAAAGCTCCTCATAAAAAAAACCATCAGCCGTTCGGTGGCGGCTTATTATAAACTGTAGGTCCCTCCATTTGTTGGGAAAACATCAAGACGCAAAACCACAAATTGGAGGAGGAGCTTGGCCGAAAAAACGCTTCAGCGGTTACAAAGCGCCAATTATATATATATATTTTTTTTTTTCTTTGTATTTATCTGTTTTATTTTCCACTCTGCGGGCCTTTATTTTCTGTAGTTGCTACGACAAGTGCTATTTGTAGCCTCAAACTTGCGTCTTTTATGTTGGCGAAGTCGGGTCACCCCGTCGCTTACAATAATAAAGTTCGAACTTAGATAAATGACAAATGGCATTCGAATTGCCAGCGTTGCATTTACATATTTACGATCTTAAAGATTTTACAAAATTAGATTTCATTTTTACTTAAAACTAAAAATCGATGAGGTTGGTGCTCATGTTCTCAACATTTTCATTTCTTTTAATTGCATGCGTTCTTTCATTATTAATTTGTGCTCCTTGCTCCTTGTTAAAATGTTAATATTTTTTTCTTTTATTATATTATTATTTTTTCTTTTATTTCTTTGTCACTGGTGGGTATCATAGCTTTTAAAATGTCACTATCTAATTTGATGCGTGACAGTGCATCTGCATTTGTATTTATTTTTCCTTGCTTGTATATATTTATTTTCAAAATCATAGTCTGCTAAATCTACTCTTATTCTTGTCATTTATTTTTGATGACGGATTTCTGTGTGAAAATAATGATACTAACGGTCTGTGGTCGGTCAGGACTATAAATTTTCTACCAAATAAATATGTCCTAAATTGGTTAATTCCCCAATGAATTGCTAGTAATTCTTTTTCTATTATTGGTTTATTTATATCATGTTTTTGCAAAGCTTTACTTGCATATGCAATTGGTAGGTCATGTCCTATTTCACCTTGTGATAAAATTGCTCCAAGGGAAAAATCAGATGCGTCCGTGGTAAGTACAAAGGGTTTGTCAAAGTTTGGGTATTGTAAAATCGGAGGATTAATTAATTTATCTTTTAGTGTATTTTAACGCTTTTTCGCACTCTTCTGACCATATGAATGGTTGTCCTTTTCTTAAAAGTGTGTTTAGGTAATTGGCAATTGGTGCAAAATTAGGTATAAATCGTCTGTAATAATTGCGGAATGCTATAAATCTTCTAGTGTCATCTGCATTTGTTGGTCTTGGGTAAGTGCGTACCACTTCGCATTTATTTGGATCTGTTTTGACACCTTTATCTGTAATTAAATGTCCTAAATAAAGAACTTCTGGCTTAAGATATTGACATTTGCTTGCATTTAGCTTAAGGTTGTACTTCTTTACTCTTTCGAAAACATTTAGTAAATTTTGGTGTGATGCTTTATATAGCATCCGAAAACAATAACGTCGTCCACGTAGAGAAATGCTTCTGCTTTTAATCCAGAAAGTGCTATTGTTAGCATTCTTTGAAAACTATTTGAAGATATTTTTAATCCAAAATGTAGTCGTTTAAATTGATAATGGCCATCTTGTGTAGCAAATGCTGTCGGTGGTCTTGAGTCTTTATCTAATGGGATTTGGTGGAATGAACTTATCATACCCAAAGTTGTGAAGTATTTCGCTCTTCCTAGCATGTCTAATATGTTTTCTAATCTTGTCAATGGAAATTTGTCATTTCTAATTTTGTCGTTAAGTCTTCTGTAATCTACTACTAGCATCCATTTCTTTTTACGTTGTTATATTCTGGTTTGCTAATTGGTTCTGTATTTGTGGGATATTCGTTGTTGATTTATATTTTGACAAAAATGAATCTTTTACTTCTTGGAAAGTGCTTGGTATTTGAACAGAAATTATGTTAGTTATTACTGTTTGGGTTAATTTTATGTATATATGTAATCGATTAATTCAGTTTTACCTGTTGAGCTTAGACCATTGTATATGATTTCTACAATTTTGAAAAATGATTCCAGTTCTCTATGATTTCCCGAAAAGCTGGGAAAAGCTTTTATTGCTACTTCTAAGTTGAATTCGGACATTATGAATATTGGTATTTTTACTTTTGGTACCGTGTTGGAGATATCAACTGTGTAAATTATTGGTGCGCTAATGTCATGTGGTAGAGTGCTTTCTAGTTCATAATTTGCTAGTATTTTTGTTAGTTTGTCTCTATGGAGCCAGTAAATATCAAAGCAGTGGTTTTTTTGTTCTGGTGTAAGTAAGTTTTTATATGTGTTAGCTCTGTCTCTTATGGCTTCAAGTACCTCAAATAATATTTGTAATTGCTTTGCTAGTGTTTCATGTTTTACTTTTGTTGTTTTATTCAAGCATTTGTAGCTTTTATTAAATTTTTTTTTTCTGTATTTAAATTATCATACATGTTTTGCCAATTTTCCATTCTTTATTTCAATTTTTGAAGCAATACTTTTTTTTAAATGTTTCCTATATAAGCTATGAATTTTAATTATAAAATTTATAATTAATATAATTGTTATTATTAATAATAGAATTCTAATTGATGAATCATTTCTGTGTTCACCTACTATGACCTCATTGATTACATTAGCACTTGGCTTTTCAATAGATGATTGGGTTTTTCCCATAGTAAAAATATGAATTTTATGTTTTATTAAAAAAAAAATTTTTTTTTGTAATTTCCTTGGCAGCTTGTGCGTTGGACAGATACATGCATTATTAATCGTGCATTTCTAGTAATGATGTCTGCGGTGTTGGGAATTCAATTTGCTGTGGATTTCCTCCTTGGTCTTGCTGTCTGTGGCTAAATTCAACTGTTTATATAATAACGCCTTCTCCTTTCTTTCTTGAATAGGTTTCCCTTCACGCTTTTGTTTCTTCTTCTGTTGCGTTGGAGTATACTGGAGTTTTATTTGGCAATTTGTATACTCCTCTATTGTTATGGGTTTTGGTCCGGCGCGTTTTGTTGTTGGTCTGTACATTGGTGCTACAATATATTGTAGCAACAGGAATATACGGCTCTATTCGTCTACCCTACTCGAATATATGAATTTTTCGAATTCCTCTCGAGTAGCATTTAGCTCCACTCTGTCTATGGAGTTCATTGAAAATTATTCTTTTTGGTCCGTTTTGGCAGGATCGCCATGTGATGATTTAATTATAAGGATTTAGCAGGATAATTGCCATGTAATGGAATGGCTTTTACTTCTCTTTTCTTTTCATCGGGTCCTAATTAGGGTCCCTACGTAGAGTGCCTACTACAATTAATATTTCAACAGTAGTTTGCAGTTCTGCTAATCAATAGGCTTATGGTTAGTTAGCCCAAATTTGAATCAATACAAACAACATGAGTTCGGAGTATTGATTAACTTTATTCAATTTTCTACGGTCTATTTATACAAGATTTTTGTCACAACTCTTTCCGCGATTCCGTTCAGCAACCATGTGTTTGCTGACATTGCATTTGAAGTGGACGTTGAAGTGGTGTAATATGACTAATTCTTTTATTGCTTAGCTCTGCTTGTGAGATAGCAGCAGCGCAGAGTTATTGGCCTGATTCTTTGTTTATGTCAATATGTCATTTCATTGTTTTGTTTACGTAGTATTTTGGTACTTTGTATGTATGTACATATATGACTAAGGCCACTACAACTGGAGTTGAGGCCATGATTCTTAATCTAACCCAGTATGTGACAAAATTTGTATCAACCATGCAAAGTATGGCCCAAGATCTAATAAAGGCGCAAAACCAAATGCTTCAAACCCTGATGACCAAAAAATTAGCGTACTCTGGATTTGTGTTATGGAATGCTAATGGTGTAAACCGGCATAAATTACCAATCAAAATATTTTTACAAATATCGTTAATAAAAACCGATTTTTTCGAATAGGTTAGCCTCTGGTCCACTTCCTGGTGTGTCTTTTATGCCCGAATTCATCGCTGAATAATATCACAGCGGTGTCAAAGCAAATGTATGGTAAGTCCTGTTAATTCCCTTTCCGAACTCCATTTGGGATAAGGGAAATCTTTATGTGTTTGGTTTTTGCAGCCTGACTACACTCTTACCAAGTAAGCAGGCATTTCAGGTGCCTACATTTCTATCGCGAGATGGAGGATACTTGTTCGTCTATTTCGTATTTTATATTTGTACATTATTGAAGGGGAATGTCGCATATCATTCATTCGTGATTTATTGTTTTCTTTCCACGTTTCAATATTGAAATTTAATATTATTAATGACTTTTATTAATTTAATGTACGATTGTATACAAAATTTATGGTTAGTAAAAAATACTTTTAATAATTCTCTGAGCCAAGATATTTGTGGCTCACTCAAAAGATTTCAATATCTTATTTGATGTTACGAATGATTTACGGATATTTTCACTACGCATGTGCGCCCGTTATTATTCTTTGTTATATAGAGAGACTTTGTTATCAAGGCTCAGCCCATACTTCTTGTTTACAAGCCAATGCAAACTAGTAGGGTAACGGAGCTTTCCCCCTTGGCTGGGGTTAGCTCAGCCTTGCCAAGGGTTTCTACTGCAAAATAACAACACGTTATTTTAAGGCTACAATAAATTTATTATTAATAAACAGAGTTGCACAATATATAAATCTACATATTTCTAATGTACTGGAGGTAAAAACCCTCTACTAGCCCTCTTTTCAATGAGGTGAAAACCCTCAGTGGAATATACAATAACTAAGTGTTCGTGAGGTGAAAACCCTCAGGGACACTGCATTTGCCGGTGGTGTTGATCCCACGGGCAAGTATACCTATCGACGATACAAAGGCTGTTGCATTTCCTTTGGATTTTTTTCGCCTTTTACTCTATTCTGCGCGCAGGCAGAATGTTATTTTATAATAACAATTTATTGCTAAGACCAGTTTTTGCTTATTCTATGTGTGCGTATGTATGTGCATGTACAAATAAATTCATGTTTGGAAATGTTTATAAAAGTTCAGTTTTTCTGTTGCGTGTACATATGTATATAAAGTAGGTATCTTATGTGTTTTTGTTATGATATATTAATATTCCATTTCGTATGTTTGTTTAATTGTGTATATATATAAAATTCGATGATATACATATGTAGGTACATATGTTCTTATATATGTTTTATGTTATGTATAGATTCAGTTCTTTTATGTTTTTTTTTTTGTAAAAATCTATGTGTATTGTAAGGTCTTCTAAATCCTCGGATTTTGGGGTCCTTACAGTAGGTTAGAGCTATTTAGCGCAAATATGTCGGCCACGGCCGCGGTAGCCGACTGGTATTGCGCACTGCCATTCATGAGGCCTGAGTTCGAATCCTGGTTCGACCAACATCCAAAAGTTATATAAAAGTAAGTTAAATGTTCTGATTTCCGTTATCCCTCGGCAGGGAATATCAATACCTCTTAGTGTATTTCTGACTTGAAATAAAACATCATAAAAATCCTTCAGCCGTTCGGAGGTTGTTTAGTGTAGACTGTAGGTCCCTTCATTTGTTAGAAAAATTACGTAAACCACCATCCTGAGTCAAAGAACACCAAAGGCATAACTTTTCATCATTTTATTCTTTACAAAAGAGGTTTTATTGTATACATACTTGTCATGAAATACAAGAAAAGTTTTGAAAATAAAAATAAACATATTATAGAATTAAGATTACATACCATATTCTGTGCATTGTGCGACACTTAGATTAGAAATGTAACTGATTTTTCTACTTAATAAATCTGAAAAATTCTGAAAAAAATAATTTTATTAACTTAACATCAACTTCACTACTGTAATAAAAAAGGTTAAAAAAAAAAATAAAGGACATCAGATTAAAAAAAACTCTTAAAAAAAATAAACTAAAGTCATAAAAATCATGCCAGGTAATCAAAGAATACTCCCAGACAAAATAATAAAACGTGGAACGGGTGAGGTCACTCAATCGAAGTTTCATAGCCTATTTCCACCGGACGTTAAATGCATTTTAGATTAAAGTCATCTAAACATCGCATTTAATAGCCTATTTCCACCAAGCACTTAAATGCTTTTAAGGCCTCTGTTAAGTGAATGAAATGTCAAACGTTTCCACCGAAAGTGAGCTAACTCAAACAGCTGGTTTCTATTTACATTTGCAGTTTGCAAAATTTGTCACAAGTATTAAAATCATGAATTCAAGAGACTGCATCCATTTTATTTTGCTATTTATAAGTGCAGATTATTGCTGCACGGACAGACGCTGCTGAAAGGAAAATGCTTTTTTGCATGTTTACAACTTTGCCAACAATGCCATTTCTTTGTATACATGAGAGTTTTTTCGGCAACCTCTCAATTCCTGAGCTCTTCCTTCCCAGCAACCCAGGAAACTTTGCTCCTCCGTAAGGTTCCACTTGCGTCGTTTTGTTTCCATTTTCAGTTTAGTTTATTTTTCTAAGTAAGTAAGTGTGTTTTTCTAGAAAACCACAATTCGAGGAGTAGCTCGGCCGAAAAATCCCTTAACCGGTTACAACGCGCACATTATATATACATAAATATTTTTTTTGCGCCAATTATATATACATACATAATTTTTTGTTTTGCGCGATCAGCTGATAGTTGCCAGAGTCGCATATATTTTTATGTTGAGGGGATCGTTTTCTATTCCACAATTGCTTTTTGTTTGTTTTTTATTCTCTTTTAATTTTATTTTTTAATGAGGAGAAGCATTATCTTCGCCAATCACTTAATATATGTTTTTATGTCAATATTAATGCAAAAAAGTAACTTTTGCAGAAAAAATTTCAGCATGCAAAATAAAAGTCTGGTTCCTCATTAAATCTGAAAATACACGACTCTGGCAAGAAATATACCGAAACGTCCGAAAATGAGTTAACTCACTTTGAAAAATGAGTTTACACACTTTTATACAACAACAAACACATGGGAATTTAGCATTTAAATGCGATGTTTAAATACATTTAAGCTAAAATGCAGTTAACGTCCGGTGGAAATAGGCTATAACTCTTTTTTCAAAGTGAGTTAACTCACTTTCGGTAATTTAACGTAAATGCATATATTATGTAATTGGAGAACATAATGCTTCTCCTCTTTCAAAAAAATAGAAGAACAAAAGAAAAAGGCAATTGCGGAGTCGCAAACGATCCGCTCAACATAAAAATTTGCTTGGCTCTGGCAGCTATCAGCTGATTTAACAAAATAACAATTTAAGGAAACAAACAAGCAAAAGTGAGAATGGAAACAAGCATTTCCATTTCAACAGCGTTTGTCCACGCAGCAATAATCTGCACTTGCAAATCATAAGATTCCATAAATAGTAAAATAAAATGAATGCGGTCTCTTGAATTCATGATTTCAATAGTTGTGGCAAATTTTGCAAACAGGAAATGTAAACAAAAATCAGCTGTTTGAGTTGACTCACTTTCGGTGGAAACGTTTGACATTTCATTCACTTAACAGAGGCCTTAAATGCATTTAAGCGCTCGGTGGAAATAGGCTATAACACAGACCGTACATGTGACACATGTGGATGTTTAAAAGTGAAACAAAGGAATGCAGTTGCGGTCATTCCTTTATGATTGTAAGTATAACAATTTTCCTTCTGTGTCAAGACTAATTTATCAGCTTCGGATGAACTTACTTCCTTTGCTATGTAAATTTCAATTACACGTATACCTACAAGAAATCGCCACTTGAATATTTTTAACACAGTGGTGAAGTTTTTCGTTGGTTGGTAAGTATGTAGTTAGCCAAAAATTTATGGTTACAAGTTTTGAGAAAAGCGTCTGCCAGTTTTCCATAATCAATTGGGAGTTCATTTGACCACTGACCATTTGAATTTACAATATTATTGCCATATAAATCCCCGATATCTCTATTGAAATACTCTGTAGTTATGCCAGGTGGATTCAAATCCGCATCACCTGTACAAACAAAGCATTCTTCTTCAGAAATCATTTTCTTTTTCATCCGTGGGATCTTTCTTCCACATTTTAAAGATTAGCCGAAACATTCAAACAAAACGGAAAAAAATAATAAAAACTTTAAATAAAATTTTAGTCAAACAAAATATCACCATAAGTCTCCGGAACTTTAGCTTTTCAACGCTTGTACGCTTACGTTTTTTCTATTACGCATTTTTCATTCTACTGCAGGAAGGTATACAAACGTACGGTGTCCAGAGCAAAATAAATATGTTTGCTATGAGGCGTTGGGGGTATGGGGCCATGTGCACAAGTGCACATGTGGAAGTGGCCAGAAACTATTCTTTTGCATATAGTTCAAGCGGCTCACGACTTCCGCTCTTAGACCAAGTATCCCCTGGGTAGCCAACAAACATCCGTTTGGAAGCGAGCTAAAGGTGAATCCCATGCGGTTGTGCGTGGAGCTTGCGACCCACGACTTGAAAACCTTAACCCAATGGAAAATCTAAATAAGCTTAGGCTACCCAGCTGGTTGATGTTCTCATAAAATTAAAGGCTGACATCACCGCCTTCCAAGAAATACGATGGACGAGACAAGGAGGGACGAAGGTGGGTACTTGTGAAATTTACTAAAGCGGCCATATGAAAGATCGCAAATTTGGTGTCGGATTCGTGGTGAGAGAGAGACTCCGCCGCCAAGAACGATGTGACCAATAATGCCTTTTACGAGCGCCTCAAACGCACTTATGAGCGCTGCCCCGCCCCGAAGTCTAAATTGTGCTAGGCGACTTCAACGCTAAGGTGGGCAAAGAAGGAATTTTTGGAACAACAGTCGGTAAATTCAGTCTCCTCGACGAAACATCCCTAAATGGGCTGAGGCTGTCCAACTTCACCGGGGCCCGAAATATGGTTGTCGACTTCACTGGATTCCAGCACAAAATAATTTACCAAGCTACTTCGCTGTCTCCAGATCGAAAAACATTCAAGCAAATCGATCATATTGTATTTGGCGGAATACATATATAGCAGATTGCCTACCTCGCAATCTTGCGTTCGACCACAATATGTGCGGGGTGGGATAGGTATCTCAAGCTAAAGAGGGAAGCAAGACGCATTTTTAGGGAAAAAAAGAGGCAGAATTGAGTGAGTACGAGGAGCTTGAGAAGCTGGCCGACAAGGGTAACGCTCGAAAATTCTACGAAAAGATACGGTGACTTACAGAAGCCGTCAAGATCGGAGCAAACTCTTGTAGGACCCCGGGAGATGAGCTACTGACAGATGCCCAGAGTATACTGGATTTATGGAAGGAACACTTCTCCAGCCTGCTGAATGGCAGTGAAGAGGAAACATCCGGAGATGGCGAACCAGAAACTCCAATTGATGACGATAAAAAAGTTGTTCCGTTACCCGACTATAAAGAATTCCGAATAGCAATCGCCGCCAAAAAACAATAAAGCGGCGGGGACCGATGGATTACCGGCCGAACTATTCAAATACGACGGTGAAGAACTGATCAGGTGCATGCATCAGCTTCTTTGCAAAATATGGTCGGATGAAAGAATGCCCGACGATTGGAACTTAAGTGTGCTCTACCCAATCCACAAAAAGGCGATCCCACAGTCTGCGCAAATTACCGTGGAGCAAGCCTTCTTTACATTGCATATAAGGTCCTATCAAGAGTATTGTGTGAAAGACTAAAGCCCGCCGTCAACAAACTGATTGAACCTTATCAGTACGGCTTTAGAGCTGGTAAGTCAACCATTGACCAGATATTCACCATACGTCAAATCCTGGAAAAGAACCGTGAAAAGAGGATCGACACACATTACCTTTTCGTCGATTTTAAAGCCGCCTTCGACAGCACGAATAGGAGCTGCCTTTACGCCGCTATGTCTGAATTTGGTATCCCCGAAAAACTTATACGGCTAAGTAAACTGACGTTAAGCAACACTAAAAGCTCCGTCAGGATCGGGAAGGATCTCTCCGAGCCGTTCGATACCAAACGAGGTTTCAGATAGGGTGATTCCTTATCGTGTGACTTCTTTAGATTAATGCTGGAGAAAATAATACTAGCCGCAGAGCTGAATAGAGAAGATACAATCTTCTATAAGAGTGTACAGCTGCTGGCATAAGCCGATGATATTGACATTATTGGCCTCAACAACCGCGCCGTTAGTTCTGCTTTCTCCAGACTTGATAAAGATGCGAAACGAATGGGTCTGGTAGTGAATGAGGGCAAGAGGAATTATCTCCTGTCATCAAACAAACAGTCATCACATTCGCGACTCGGCGCCTACGTCACTATTGATATCCATAACATTGAAGTCGTAGATAACTTCGTCTATCTTGGAACCAGTATTAACAACAACAATAATGTCAGCCTGGAAATCCAAGTTAGAATCACTCTTGTGAACAGGTGCTACTTTGGACTAAGTAGGCAATTGAAAAGTAAAGTCCTCTCTCGACGAACGAAAATCTAACTCTACAAGTCACTCATCATACCCGTCCTACTATTTTGCTCAGAAGCGTGGACGATATCAATATTGGCTCTAGGAGTAGTCGAAAGAAAATTTTTGCGAACGATGAGCTGTACGAGCTATACGTTGATAATGACATAGTTCAGCGAATGAAGAGACAGCGGCTACGCTGGCTAGGCCATGTCGTCCGAATGGATGAAAACACTCCAGCTTTGAAAGTATTTGATGCAGTACCCGCTGGTGGAAGCAGAGGAAGAGGAAGACCTCGACTCCGTTAGAAGGATCAGGAGGAGAGCGACCTGGTTTCACCTGGCATTTCCAGTAGGCGTCAAATAGCGAAAAGAAGAGTTGAATGGCGCGCTATAATGGATTAGGCTATTATCGCTTAAGCCGTGCCAACGCCAATAAAAAAGAAGAAGATTAGGCGTTTGAATTTTGAACCAAGACCCGGGAACTCAGGGAGTACGATTAAGAGTTAACATTGAAACGGTGAAACGTGTTAGGTAATGATTGTTTATTTTATGAAATAGCCTATTATGCCGCACCTTGTCAATTCTTAAGCCATATCGTGAAAAATTGCCGAACAGTTATTTCTGAAGTCAAAGCTTTCCTTGTGTCATGTTTTCGGGAAACTCAAATTGATAAATAGGAGCACTTTTTCGAAAACTTTGAAAAGGAAGAAAACAGACTTATTCACCAATATGAGTACGGCATACGTCTTTACCTAGTTTAGCTATTATAATTAGCTGTAATATGACACTAAAATGCTTTGATAGAAAACCAAAACAGTACTTTTGGCAGTTCTTTTAGCAGCTTTGATGTGATATGAATTTTTTTTGGTTAGATTAGAGTTTCTTTTATGTATAATATGAATTATCTGAAGTAGTATTTCATTTTCACTTTCAGCATTTATTCTGCCCCTTTAAGTCGGTTTGTTTGCATCTATTGAGCGGTAAGTTTTTCACTCTCGTCGAGAGCCTGGGATATTTAATACCGCCAACTCGTTTTTGCTATTAGTTTAGTTTGGTTTGAGAAAGGCCTATAGTGACTGCTTATGAATCTTTTGTATTGTATATTAGCCAGTTAGTTCTGGGTATGGTAAGATGAAAAAGATACTGACTTTCAATTGGCTGTTTATTCAATTTGAGAATTACTATGGTGTGAGCAGAATATAAAGCAGCAGTAGTCTCAGCAAAAACTAAATTCTAATCTAATCGTTTAGTAACTACGAAATCGATCAGATGGGGTGAGTTCCATTCAGATCTGTATTCCAATGTATTCCTAGTAATAAAATCCGTATTGTATAACTGGCAGACTTTTGCTATTGCCTATTATTGCAGCATAACGCAAATCTTTATCTGTTACCACATGGAAAGTAATATTTAATTTAACATCGTCTACATCCATTTCTATATCAAAACTTCCTAATGTACCTTCTTTTGTCGTTGTTTACTTGATACTCCCCTTCTGATGACGCAAATCGCAAACCAATTAAGGATCACGACATGGCATGCAACTGGAATGCCCGGTTCCTTCATTGGGAAAGTGCCGCTGCCCAGTTGGCTGATATCCTCGCTAAACTAAAGGCTGACATCACCGCCATCTAAGAAACGCAAAAGGCGGAACAAGGACGGAAGCGAGTAGGTCCTTGTGACATTCACTAGCGGCCATATAAAGGAACGCAAATTTGGTGTCGGATTTGTAGTGAGAGGAGACGTTCGCATCAAAGTGAAAATTTTCAACATATCGTTGATTTGCGCCCACGTCCCGGCGGAAGAAAAAGACGATTTGGCTAAAAAAGCCTTTTATGACCGCCTGGAGCGTACTCATGACCGCTGCCCCCGCCACGATGTGAAAGTGATGCTTGCCGATTTTAATGCCAGGGTGAAGAAAGCAAGTATATTTGGTACAACTATCTGAAAATTCAGTCTCCACAACGAAACATCCCTTAATGGGTGAAGGCTGATCGACTTCGCCGGGGCCCTAAATATAGTTGTCTGTAGTACTAGACTCCAGTACAAAAAATTACATCAAGCTACTTGGCAGTCCCTTGATCGAAAAACTCATAATCAGATCGATCATTTTGTGTTAGATGGAAGACATATCTCCAGTGTTCTTAACGTGCGTACACTTTGAGGACCCAACATCGACTAGGACCACTATCTTGTTACAGTGAAGACGCTCACCCCCTCTGTCTATCAAAGAACGCCCCATCAGCAATTCGGTCCAAGAAAACTGCGACACGGCACAGCTCCCTACGTACAGCAGCAAACGAAGCAAAACAAAACAGCTGCTACGATGAGGATTGCCGTGTCGTAGCCGAGAGAAAACAGACTGCCTACCTCGCAGCCTTGCGACCGACCACAACACTTGCGCCCTGGGATAGATACCGAGGGCTGAAGAGAAAAGCAAGCGCATTTGCAGACAAAAAAAGAAGGAGGCCGAGATGCGTGAGTATGAAGAGCTTGAGAAGCTAGCCGATAAGTGTAATGCTCGAAAATTCTATGAGAAGATACTACGACTTACGAAAGGTTTCCAGATGACACCCGCAAAACTTATACGCCTATTTAAACTGACGTTGTACAACACTAAAAGCTCAAGGATTCAGACAAGGTGACTCCTTACCGAGTGGCTTCTTTGATATGATGCTGGAGAGAATAATAGGAGTAGCGGAGCTGAATATAGAAGGTAAAATCTTCTATAAAAGTGTACAGCTCTGACAATGTGAAGTAAAACAAACAATGGACTAGTTTATTCAGAAAAATATTCACTTCTGCAACTAAAGAAGTGGTACGATGCAGTAGGCGTCAGCGCAGCAGCGCAAAGGCTTCGATGACAGCCAGCATCAACGATTTGTCGGCTGTGCGCGTCGACTGTGCGTAGAAACGTGTGGCGCTTTAAACCACGGAAAAGATTTGAGCAACAGCGAGAGAGCTGCAGCTGAGGGAGGTGAAGAAAATGTAGCGGACGAGAACAATGTAGGGGACAACAGCGTGAAGAATACAGCAAAAAGTAAAACACAACGGTGCGTCAAAGATCCGGCAAATAGCAAAAACTGCGAAGCGATACACATGCGAGGCGAAGTAGTGTGCGTACGCGGCGGAAGTTTCGGCACATAACCGAAAAACGATGGCAAGGCTTCAAACAACGACGTTGAGGGAGAAGCAAAAAGAAGTTGAGTTACTGAAGCTACAAAAGGCTTTGTTAGAAAAAAGATGACACGATGGTGAGTGGAGAAAAAAGTAGCGACCATGTCTCTTTTGATACGTCGTGGTGTCTTAAAAATGACGCTATTTTAGGCGTCGCCATACGCCTCAATTTTAAAGGAGCGGCATTATCATTATATAATGAAAAAGTAACGATACCTAAGAACGTATATGAACTACTCCACGTAATGAAGTTAGTGTTCGCGCTTAGCGAAAGTAGACTAGTACGCCGTCGCAAATTTGAAGGTCGGTTGCGGCTGCGCAAAGAATGATTTGCAAACTACTTCAACGAGAAAAGTGTGCTAGGCAGTAGTCTAGATTTTTTTATTTTTTAACCTTAATATTTATTTATTGAATCTATTTCGCCTTCGGAAGCATAACAATGCGTAATAAAATCTTAATCTAAATTAAAACATAATGCCCATTAGTAGGAATGGGCTGCTGGCTTGACGTTGCTCTTTAGAAGGCTGCTTTGTCTCTTCTCCGCAGGCGGGTTTGACTTGTTGCATGGGCCAAGGTGTTCGAATGGTTACGCAGTTTTGTTAAGTATTTTGTTGCTGCGATTTCAATTTCTTCCTTGATGGTAGGTATATTTAGATCTCAATGAATATTTTCATTACGCATGTACCATGGTGCGGCCGTTATTACTCTTAACGTTTTCGATTAGAATCTTTGCATTATATCTATATTCGTCGTGCAAGCTCGGTTTTATTGTTGCTTTATATAAGAGGACTTTGTTTTTTTTTTAGCTGCAATGTGTCGTCTCCAGGTTAAGCGGCTGTCCAAGTGGATTCCGAGGTATGTAATTTCGTCAGCTTGCGGTACTGATACATTGTTGAGCTTAACAGTAGGACACGTTTTTGGCCTTAATGTAAAAGTTATGTGTCAGCACTTGTTTTCACTAACTTTTATGCGCAATTTCGCTAGCCATTCTTCCATTAGTTTAAGATGCTGTTGTAACAATTTTCTGGCTGTAATGGGGCATTTATGTCGACTTAGTATAGCAGTATCATCCGCAAATGTTGACGTAATTACTTCGTCACCTGTAGGGATATCTGCGGTAAACAGTCTAGATTTGAAGGACGAAGAGCTAGCTGACTATATCGTCGAAGGGATTCCTGATAGGCATCTCCAAAATCAGGCCCGTATGCAAAACATCACATCAGCCAGTGACGTCATCAAAGCGTTTCGGTCGATAAGTTTACCCGACCACCCTTCTACTAGAGTGACTACGGACCAAAGGATAAGGTGCTATAATTTTAACTGCATGAGTCACTATGCGAAAGAGTGCAGAAAGCCAAGACGAAAAGCTAGATCCAGTTATGCAGTTAAGTTAAAAATTGGCAATGTCGAGTTTTCAAATAGGAGAGTATAAGACAACGAAAACAAAGTTGAGAACATAAGCAGAGCCAAAGAAAGCTATGAACTTCAGGCGAATCATATGTTAAATGCAACATGGGGATACTGCAAAAATCGGAAATTTTTCAAAGCATAAACGATAATAAGACAAACGATAATAACGCAGATAGTTCCTCACCGAAATTACGGCAATAGCTATATGCCAAGAATAAAGTTTAGAGCTAAAATTAGGCGAACAAGTAAGCTACAATGATAAAAGGACCTTTCATGATATGTTAAGGAAAATATATACCATATGAATTCTAAAAAGTTAGATGAAGCCCTCGTCAGAAGGGAGATGCAACTTACTTTTGTAGACAAAAAACCTTTCGCTTGTGCCCCTAAAAGATTATCGTACAGTGAGAAGATGAAAATACAGAAAATAATTGACGAATATCAAGCAAAAGGGGACATAAGATCCAGTGAGTCAGAATTTGTGTCACCGATAGTTTTGGTTAAAAAGAAAACGGATGAACTTCGGTTGTTCGTTGACTATAGGAAACTGATAAAAGTAACGATTAAAGACAATTACCCAATGCCTTTTATTGATGATTTACTGGACGGATTAGCAAACAAAAGAGTGTTCACTAAGTTAGATCTTAAAAACGGATTTTTTCACGTTTTTGTTAATAAGGATTCTGTTAAATATACTTATTTCACTACACATTTGGGACAGTTCGAATTTTTGAGAATGCCGTCTAGGTTGAAAAATGCTCCGGCAACTTTTCAAAAAGTTTATAAATAAAATATTTGCGGATATGATTCGAAGTGGAGAAGTAATAATTTACCTAGACGATATTATGATAGCAACAACAAACGCAAAAGAACATTTGGAAATATTAAGGAAAGTTTTTTAAAAAATTTTGCAAAACAATTTAGAGCTCAGGCTAGACAAGTGCGGATTTCTACAGTCAAAAGTTTCATATCTGGGCTACGTCATCAAAGTTCAAAGTTTCCTCGTACTGAGTTCATATACGTATATCCGGAGGTTCATTAAAGATTTTTCAACTATAGCTAAGCCCCTTCACGACCTTACTAAGAAAGATAGATTTCAGTTTGGGGAAAGAGAATTAGAATTCTTTGACAATCTCAAAACAAAAACTTACAAAGTCAGCTCTGCAATCTGTTAGGAAACAAGATAGTACAAAACAAAGCTCAAGCTTACAATAAAAAATATTCAGATGCCAATCGACAAGAACCACGTAAATTCAAAGTAGGTGACTATGTAGTGATACTCAACGTCAGCTCTCAAACAGGGGTATTCAGTAAACTAATACTTAAAGTCAAAGGACGGTACAAAGTAGCGGAAGTTCTAAAAAATGATCGGTATGTACTAGAAGATGTCAAGGGATTCCAACAGACATAAATACCTTATAAAGGCACCTGGTCAATTACAAATTTAAAACCGTGGTACGAGCATTAAAGAGATAAGAAGAACTAAGTCAATTTTATGTTATTAGGAACATTAAATTCACATGTATTTTAACGCCGTAGAATCAGGAGACTCTACATTGTCGGGATGGCCGAGTTATAGGAACCGGTAAGGCTAATAGCAGACATTAGTGTGTACGTACCATACGAGTTCAGCCTTAAGTCATAAGTCATAGTTTGTAAGAATGGTAATAAGATGGCAGCTCTAAGCTTAAGATATAGCAGCGAGTAGACTCGTTGCATTAGACTTTCTGTGTGTTTTGGCCACCGAGAAGACAAGACGTGTTTATTTAAAAGTACTCGCATCCTTCAGCATCAACAACCACGCCGTGAGTTCAGCTTTCTCAATTCTGGGTAAGGAAGCGAAGGATATGGGTCTGATAGTGAACGAGGGCAAGACGAAATATCTCCTGTCATCACACAAACAGTCATTGCACTCGGTACTCGGCTCCCACGTCACTATTGACAGTCATAACTTTGAAATCGAGATAACTTCGTCTATCTTGGAACCAGAATTAACACCAGCAACAATATCAGCCTGGAAATTCAACGCAGAATCACTCTTGCCAACAGGTCCTACTTTGGACCTGTTTAGACAATTGAAAAGTAAAGTTAAGAAACAACGGCTACGCTGGCTAGGTCATGTGGTCCGGTGGGATAAGAATACTCCAGCTATGAAAGTTTGTGATGCAGTACCCGCCGGTGAAAGCAGAGGAAGAGAAAGACCGCCACTCCGTTGGAAAAACCAGGTAGAGAGGGGCATGACTTTACTTGATATCTCCAATCGGTGCCAAGCAGCGCCGCTTAAGCGGTATCTACGCCAGTAAAGTATGTAGTAAGTAAGAATACACTCGGAGGGGTTGACCTTCCTGTTACAACATTATGTACAATATGTACCATAACTCCCAAAAAAAGATGAGAGTTGTCCCACATTTGGCCTTGCTTTAGCGCCAGCATTGCCTGTGAGAGAAATTACATACAGTTGCATGATTTCATCTCTAATGTCAAAGTTAATCTATAACTCAACGCGGCGCAACTTTTAGAAATTAGAGCTGCTTAAGCTTAATAAATATTATACTGGGCATAAGCAAAGAATACGATCCGTTGAGGCAGAAGAAAATAAAAAATTAACTTTGGTTACCGATTTATTGCTGATTTGAATGATTTAAATAAATTTCTTTCTTTTATTTCTTTTACGGCAAACTTAAATTTTGATATGCTACAACAAAGAAAAAAATTTCGAAAATTTAAAATGTCTAAGGCCCTGTTACAAGATAAATATTTACGAACGTAATCCGCGGATCGAGATATTTATTGACGGTGTACCATACAATATTGATAGATCGTAATACTTATTGCAAAATATTTGGAAACTCTGAGATCTGGATCCCGGATAGCAATGCTGCCAAAAAACAGAGTCCGTGTTGCTATATTTTATCGCTATACGTCAGTACGTCCATATGGCAGATACCAACATATTGAAAAGTTCTATAACCAATTTAAAAATATATTTATAAACGTTGAAAAAGTATTTTCCCTTTTTTTAGTCATCCACATGCATTGCGTTCAAAAATTTTCAGAATTTGATTTCAA
This sequence comes from Ceratitis rosa, assembly GCA_037013455.1. Taxonomy (NCBI): domain Eukaryota; kingdom Metazoa; phylum Arthropoda; class Insecta; order Diptera; family Tephritidae; genus Ceratitis; species Ceratitis rosa. Next base: position 303,785 of record JAWMAG010000091.1, on the reverse strand, counting down.
AAAGAATGAGTATGTTTTTATACTAACTTTTAGAAATTAGGTAGAGCATAAAAATTAATTTTAATTTTTTATATGAAATTATGTATTTATAGAGTATATACATATAATTGGCGCTTTGTAACCATTGAAGCGATTTTCGGCTGAGCTCCTCCTCCAATTCGCTTCCCGAGGGCGACCGCAGTTAGAAAATTTAGCATAATTTTTTATCTAAATTAATTTTTTATAACGTTTTGGATGTTAGTACGTTAGCAATGCTAACTACTCACTCGGCTATCGCAAGCGCAGACACTGCCGCCGAAGGTTATTATTAAGAAGTACGCAAAGAGATTTTTTTGATGCTCAAGGCAAAGATAGTGTTGGTACGCCTAAGGATTAAGCGCAGCCGGAGGTTGCCAATTCACGAAATGGTTTAAATTAAAAATATTGGTCCGCCAAATACGTAAAGCTGTTTTCCATTGCAGGAAGATTAAATAATAATAACAGCTATTATACAACCTAAAATATGCAGTGTTAGCAACAGAGGCTTTCAGCTGGCTGATTAGAAATTGTTTACTTGGATGCGCCGGAGAAGATCTGTATCCAAAAGAAAGTTGCATATCCAGGTGATTTTGTTATTGGAAGGATTCATTAAAAGACCAAAAATCGATGTCTGTGAGTAACAAGATTATTACCGAAAACAATGATATGTAAAACTGTTGCGGTGTATTCACAAAACGGGCACAGATGGGGAGGCGATCCATATAAAAGGTGATTATTTGTAATAATGGTGTGTAATATACTCCAGCGAATGTAAGGAGCGGTGAAATTAGCTGGAACTGACGCCGAATAATAAGGCTTAGACCGATTTATATAATTCCAAAAATAATAATGGTTACAATTAAGCCAACCAGCTACTAAATTAATTTCTCCTTGTTGAATTAAAAGCCGCTTAATGTCATTCTTGGTAAAGATCGAGGAGGTCAATGTTGGCGTGTTACACATTGCCTTAGGTTATCTCTTATAGCACAGACAATCCTTTGCAAAAAAAGCACGCAAAATTGTAAAAACTTCGGCTGTGAAGACAGCAACAACAGATGTGATAGAAGATTTACATCCATCCATAAAAATTAGCTGCTATACCCTCGATTTCATAAAACCGAGCTACGTACTCAGATATGAATAAGATCGTGTCTTTAATACACCACGGCAGATGATACAAACGCCACAGCAAAGGCGTTTTCAACGGCAATAAATTAGGCATGTGATGCAACTCTGCAAAAATAGCAGAGGGTTAGAGCCAATAACGAATTTAGAATAGACTTTATAGATAGAATCGACTATAAGATCTTTTAATGAGAGTAGTCCAGATTCAGCCAACGCACGAAGAGAACAAAGAAAGGCAGCATGAAATGGGGCAGTTCACATCTAGCCATTATTTTAAAAGTGATTTCAACTCCTTAGTTTAAAGTCGACAACGCGGGCCAGTGAGCGAATGCTTACATGGAAGACATTTAATAATACTTAAACTTTTATTTCTTCTTAACTGGCCTAGACACTGTCGCGTACTGGCGGCAACAAAATCTTCTTTTGTGCTTGCTTATACCTATATATCCTTTGTTTTGCCTAATATTCTTTTCAGTCCAAGCGTTGGTAGTGACATCTGTCGGCAAATAGTTGCATAATTTAAAGCCATGGTTCTATTCGATGTGTGCCTACCCAGTGGTATAAGTCTCTAAAAGGAGGTGTTCGAACAAAACGGTTCCTCCACTGACAAATATTAGGGAAACGGAATTCTTTGCGCGAGTATTCCGTAAAAAGGGTGTCCCCTTTCTTTTTGTACGGCGAGGGGAAAATTATCCCGGCCCCTTTGGGTAATGGGGGAGGCGTCAAATGATTGGGAACCAATACACACTCCCCAGAGAATTCTAAGGGCCTAGGTATATTTTTGTTAATCGTTTTTGTACGCTTTTGTCGTGCCGACAGTGTCATTCCCTCGTTACGTCCTCACTCATTCTTCTATCATCCCGCACCCAGAGCCCATACAGCGGGTTAAAGTTACCCCGGGAGCACGGGAGTAGTGCGAGTGGGTTCGTAACCGGCTTGGTTGGACCACACCTCGGGTGCGCCCCAAAAGAATATTTTTTTTACTTAGTTGCATACTTGTTGTCCAGCTATTGTGTTGATCATTTCACTTTGTTTTTTTTTTTGCCCATAGTCTTTTGTTCTTGCAAGTAGTTAGCGACCCACGCCGTCTTGACTTAGCTGGCCGGTGGCTCTGTTAGATTGTTTTGTCACCTTCTGATTTGAGCGATGATTCGCTCGGGATGTGGGTAGTGGGGTTGTTGGGAGGTTTTGACCACTGTAGGTATATGTAAGTTTATACATACGTGTATACTCGTACATACATGTTGTGTCAGGAGCGGAGGTGACAACATCGCTAAGCGATTGCAGCCGAATTTGTAACATTGTGTCATTCATTTCTTCTTTTCGCTGCTTGGCGCAATATGGAGATACCAAGTAGAGCTAGGGGCGGCGGGTACTGCATTGAAAATTTTCAAAGTTGTATTGCTCTTATCTATCCGGACCACATGGCCTAGCAAGTGCAGCCGCTGTTTCTTGATTCGCTGAACTAAGTCAATGTTGCCGTATATTCCATACAGCTCATAGTTCCACCAGCTGCGGTATTCGCTCCCAACTTGGCCCTGCTTCCGCACCACATCGCCCTCGTTCACTACCAGACCAATATCCTTCGCTTCCTTATCCAGTCTAGAGAAAGCAGAACTAACGGCACGGTTGTTGAGGCCAATATGTCAATATCATCGGCGTACGTAGCAGCTGCACACTCTTATAGAAAATTGTACCTTCTCTATTCAGCTCTGCTGCTCTTATTATTCTCTCCTGTAGAAGTCACACGATACGGAGTCACCATGTCTGAAACTTCGTTTGGTATCGAATGGCTCGGAGAGGTCCTACCCCATCCCGACGGAGCTTTTAGTGCCGATTAACGTTAAATTACATAGCCGTATAAATTTTGCGGGGATACCAAATTTAGACATAGCGCCGTAAAGGCAGCTCCTATTCGTGCTGTCGAAGGCCGCTTTAAAATCGACGAAGAGGTGGTGGGTGTCGATCCTCTTTTCATGGGTCTTTTCCAAGACTTTGCAGTTACTAAAAACGTAGATAGAAGTTTAGTAGTTTCCGAAACCTGTGCTGACTTATCTTCTGATCATTCTTCAATAATCATTAAATTGGCTAAGCAACCAACTGAAAGTGAGTATGTTTTTTGACTTGCTATGTCAGAACTAACTGGCTTAAATATACAAAACTCATAAGCAGTCACATACAGACCAATCCGGAAATAGAGAGGGATACTGATATTGAAAACGAGTTACTTGTGTAACAGTATGCTAGCAACTGCACCAACCATAGCCACACCAGTGCAGGAAACAAAATCAAAAACGAGAACATGGATAACGAAATAAAGTTGTAGGTCCAAAACAAGCGAAGCTTGTGTCGTGAATTGCAAGCCCGATGCAAAAATTCGACTAAATATGACAGAAAATAAACTAAAAAAGGCATTAAGATAAGAAGAAGAAATAAATGTAAAAAATATTATATTTGTCTCCCAACGCTTCAGCTAAAAAATCGCTTTGGAAAGCTAGCAAAAATCTTAAGCCGCCAGTAAGCACTGAAGCACCGCTGAGACTACGAAAGGATTCATGGGCCAGAACGGATGAAAAAAAGGCGACTTGTTTTGTAGAGCACCTCAGTGTGGTATTTCCACGAAATACTGCTACCAATATTTCAACTTTTGACACCTAACCATACTGCTCCAAGATACACTGTTATTTGCGGAGTATCTATGTCTAAAAAATATTATTACCGCCTTAAACCCAAAAAATTCCCCGAGGACGATCACATTTCACCAAAAATGCTAAAAGAATTACCGAGCATTGCTCTCGTTTTTCTTGCAAAGTATTTCAGTGCCATATTAAAGCTAGGTAAAGACGCAACCTTGCCGTCATCAGCCTGCTGCCTTGCCTATCCAAACTTTTCGAAAAAGTGCTGCTGACACAAATTATTGCTTTTCTCCATCAAAATGATATTGTTTCTACACATCAATTTTGTTTTCACGAAAAACATGGCACGATTGAACAAGAAAACCGTATAACAAATGAAATAAGGAAAGCTTTCGAATTCAGAGAGTATTTCTCGGCCGTTTTTCTTGATATGGTCAAGTCTAGTCATTACCTAACTTGTTCCACAATGTCCTTAAATCTTATTTAGCCATCAGGCGATTCACTGTAAAAGTAAATGATTACACAAGGCAGGTGTTCCGCAGAATAGTGTTCTTGGAACAATATTGTACATAGTGTTCAACGTAGATATTCCTACAAAGTGACAGAATAATTACGTCAACATTTTCGGATGATACCGCAGTACTAAGTCAACATAAGTGCCAGATTTCAGCCACAAAAGTGTTACAGCAGCGTCTTAAACTAATTGATTAACGGCTAGCAAAATGGCGCGTAAAGTTTAGTGAAAACAAGTGCAAACACATTTACATTAAAGCCAAAAATATTACATACCTCGGAATCCACTTGGATAGGTGCTTAACTTGGAAACGACACGTTGCTACTAAACTCAAATCTGCCAGTTTACATTGGCTTTTAAACAAGAGGTCTGGGCTTAGCCTTAGCAACAAGGTCCTTATTATATTGGGTTGCCCAAAAAGTAATTGCGGATTTTTTAAAAGAAAGTAAATGCATTTTTAATAAAACTTAGAATGAACTTTAATCAAATATATAATTACCATTTTGTTCGATAACCTTTTGCCATCTTCCCGGCAAATTTAGTATTCCACGCTCATAGAACTTCTGGCCTTTATCTGCAAAAAACTGAACCAAGTGCGATTTTATACCCTCATCATTGCCGAAAGTTTTACCATTTAAGGAGTTCTGCAAAGATCGAAATAAATGGTAGTCTGATGGTGCAAAGTCAGGGTTATATGGTGGATGCGTCAAAAGTTCCCAGCCAAGCTCACTCAGTTTTTGGCGAGTGACCAAAGATGTGTGTGGTCTGGCGTTGTCATGATGGAATACGACACCTTTACGATTGACCAATTCTGGTCGCTTCTCCTTGATGGCTGTATTCAATTTGTCCAATTGTTGACAGTAAACATCCGAATTAATCGTTTGGTTCCTTGGAAGCAGCTCAAAATATACCACACCTTTCAGACAGCATAACCTTCTTTTAATGGATATCAGCTTTATCTCCAGAACGGAATTTGCGAAACCAGTTTTGACACTGTCTTTCTTTTAAGGCTTTATCACCATACACATCTCGTAACTTTTTAGCAACCTGCTCCGCGTTTTTTCCTTCACGGAAATAATAAAGTAAAATATGACGAAAATGCTCTTTTGTGGGCTCCATATTAAAATTGACGCCAAACAAACAAATGTAAACAAAATTTCTAAAGCAAGCTAAAAGTGACAGCTAATAACTGACAAAAGAAAGAATGCAATTACAGAGTCACCGCCGTTCAAAAAAATTGTCAAAGCCGACTATATGAAAAATCCGCAATTACTTTTTGGGCAACCCAATATAATGCAACAATAAGGCCGATATGGATGTATGGAGCCCAACACACAGCTTTGGCGACGAATATAGATTTAATTCAAAGGTTCCAATGGAAAACGTTAAGAGTAACAAGGGGCGCACTATGGTACATGCGTAATGAAAATATCGACAGACACCTAAATATACCTACCATCAAGGAAGATATTGAAATTGCAGCAAAAAAAAATACTTAACAAAACTGTGTAATATCCCAACCATCCGAATGTTTAAAAAAAATATTCTTACAGTGTTCTGAGAAATTATACTTAGAGTCTTAAACAATATCAAGAAACTTAGACCTATTAATAAATGGGATAGATCAATCATTAAAAAAAAGTAACAAAAAAGAAAATTTGTGCTTTTTACAAATAGGCATATAAGAACCTAATTTTCGGATTCGAAAGAAAAGATTTAAGTACGTTATAGGTATATACGCAAGCCAACTTTCGCCCAGCCGCTGTGGTATTACGTGAATACCAATATGATCAAAAGCTTTAACAAAGTCAATAGAGAGTAATGAAATACGATTTTTAGAAGGCAAAACTTCTGAAATAAAATAACCTGAATGCAAAAGAGTCCTTCTGTCCTTCTTAAACACAACTTAATTAGGAAGGATAAAATTGTTCTTCTGAACATACTAGGCAAGCCTGGATGCAATAATCTTCTCCACCAGTTTACCAAGACACGTCAGAAGGAAAATAGGGCGGAAATTGTTTACTTCGCAGGGGGTTTTACCTGGTTTCAAACTTGGTGTAATAGAACTTCCCTTCCATAAAAAGGGGTCGTTTTTAGCTGCACGACGAAAGAAAGTCTGTGACATTTTATTTAGAAGAAAGAAAAAGGGGGCGGAAACGTTATATCTATGTTACTAAAAGAAGAGTGAGTGGAAAGGTGGGTGGGTGACCCATCGTTCAGAATAATACTTTTAGATGCTAGTAAAAAGTCTTCAATACCACGACCTTTTTAATTAACAGAAGAAAAACCCAAGGAAGAGTACATGCATTAAAATCACCTGCGAAAATATAAGGATTAGAAGAAAAGGGGTAAAAGGTAAAATGGGGAAGAGTTCTCTTAATCAGAATTACTATACCTTGTTTGCAATTTGTTATACTCGGAAGATTATACAAATATCCGCTATAGACTTCAGAAGCTGGCGCTGTGGTATTATTTGGAAGATGGGGTTCGTTTAAAACTACAACTGAAAGGTTAAGGGCTTTAATTAGTATTCAACTATCGCCGTTGAATAATAAAATATTAATTTTGGTTTAAAAATATGAAAAATAGTAATGTTCTTTTATTAAATTAAAAAACGCGTTTTCTTTCGATATTTCGATATTTATTTATTTATTTATTTTTAATAACGCCCATATGTTCAAACGCATGGTATTGAGGTAAGCAAGCGATTGAAAATAAAAATACTGTAAGCTTATTTATAACATACTTAACGTAGTTTTTACATTAACGGGGTAGGAGGGGAAATTTCGGTTTTCCGTTTTTTTCTTCAATCTACTTTGTTTTACAGGAATTGGAACTTAAGGTAGGTATTCCAGTGGATAAAGAGTGAGTATTTCAGATTAGGGTAAACAATTCAAGGTGAGTATAAAATATGTATTTAATTTCTATTATATTTATTATAATATGTACTTAATTTCTATTCCTCTTTTAGAATTTTATGAGATCTACATTCATGTCTTCCACATGCTGGCGGGTCTGCGGCGACATGACCTGAACTAAGTCTTCCAGCTGTTGCAGTGTTTTTCGGGCTTTGTTTACCAACCCACGGATTCGTTGCTGGAGGGCAGGTGATTTGCTGTTTCGCCGAGCTCTCTCGTGGGCTGCGCTTCGCATTACCTTGCGCTTCGGTTCCGGCTCAGTGGTGCGCTTGTGATGGTTCTCCCGTGATTCGTTGGGCAACTTGAACCTAACTTGCCTTCGGCTGTGATGCGGTGCGCTCTCTGTGAGCTTGCGCGAGGGTCGGTGAAGCAGCGTGTGATGGGCTAGTCCGCATCGACGACAACTGTCTGGGGAGTCGCATGCTCCGGTGGTGTGGGAAGTTGCTATACAATTTATGCAATAGCGATGTGCTTTTGCAGACTCGTACCTCTCGTCGGGCGTGATCGCCAGGAAAGCACGACAGTATCGTAGGGAATGCGGGCGGCAGCATAAGCGGCACTTGCTGTAATGATTGTAAAGGGTCGAAAAACGTTATAAGGGTCGAAAAACGTTATAAGTTGTGTAGAGGGACTCGTATAAATTTGAGAGAGGGGAGAGTATATGTTTGGAGGGAAATGGGCTACGCTGGTGGTAGAACGCAGAGTTTAGTGATGTTGCGAGTGACTATACCGCTTTGAGTGCGAAGATGGAGGTTTACAATTCGACCAAACTTCCACTCGTTCGGTGGTAGAAGGTCATCTTTAATGATGACGAGATCTCCTTCACGGAGATTGGATTCCTGTCCTTTCCATTTATATCGTTTGTGTAATTCTTGCAAATATTCTGTCTTCCATTGTTTGCTGAATTGGTGGTGTAGGACTTTCAGCCTTTGCCATTTGTTTATCAGTGACAGGTTTTCCGAGTTTGGTTCTGGGATTGAGTATATGGGTGCTCCGCGGAGGAAATGACCTGGTGTTAGAACGTTCAGATCATCTGGGTCTTGTGACATTGGGGAGATTGGTCTGGAGTTTAAGACCGCTTCAATACGCACGAGAAGAGTAGTGAATTCCTCGAATGTGAACTTATGATTGTTCGCGTGAAGTGGATTTTGAAACTCTTCACTGCTGCTTCCCAGAGTCCTCCCATGTGGGGTGCATATGGTGGAATAAATTGCCAGGTGAGGCCATGGACGGTATATTTTCTGCTGATGTCTTCAGATATCTCTCCGAGAAATGCGATGAGATCCTTATTGAGACCCCGCTTTCCTCTAATAAACGTTCGTCCATTGTCTGACATCATTTTGCATGGTATACCGCGTCTGCCGACGAAACGAGCAAATGCGGCTTTGAACGCTTCAGCACTTAAATCTGAGCAGAGTTCAAGGTGTTGTGACAAAACATACAAAAGCACAAACATAAGCCTTTGAGTATAATGCTGTTCGGAGAGTTGACGGTTTTACCAGAAAGGGTCCAGCGAAGTCAACGCCTATAGTTTGAAACGGAAGTGAGTAGGTTGTGCGATCGGGGGGTAGTGCTGCCATCATTTGTGACTTCGTGTTTTGTTTATATAGGGTGCAAGGTTTACAATGAAAAATGCAGGTTTTTATTTTCTGCTTCAGACGGGGGATAGTATTCTTGTTGGATCATGCGAATCATTATTTGTTTTTCGGCATGAAGTAACGTCGAGTGAAGGAAGGCGAGAATGAGAGTGCAGAGTTTTGAGTCGCTCGGGATGATGATCGGATGGCGCTCATTATAGCTAAGGGCAGCGTAACTGAGACGTTCATTCACGCGTAACACCCTTGCTTTGTCTAAGAACGGGTTGAGCGTTAAGAGAGGGTCCTTTTTATTGATTGGCTTGGATGCTGAGAGAGTGGAGATCGTATTACCGTAGTGTTGATACTGAATGAGTAACGTTTTTGCTTGGTTCATTTCATCTTGGGTCATACAGCGTGAGGAAGGGGCAGGCAACCCTTTTGCCTTGTTTACGAATCGCAGCATGTAACCTACTACTCTGAGTGCCCTTGGATAGGATGAGAAGCGTTCCAACAGATCGGCGTTCTCGGCTGTGTGATGTGCATCTGCTTGTCGTTGTTCTCGTGGAGAGGAGTGAGAGGTGGCAGTTTTCTGCCAGAATTCTGATGGTTTGGTTAACCATTCTGGACCGGACCACCATAGAGGGGAGTTGACAAGCCCCTGAGGTTTGATACCACGCGTACCTAAACCAGCTGGATTGTGGGAGGTGAGGACGTGTCGCCAAATAGCGTTATTCACGTTTTGTAAAATCTCAGAGATTCTATTGGACACATACGTTTTCCATGTCCATGGAGGTTTTTCCAACCAAGCTAGTACGATGGAGGAATCACTTCATAAAGTTAGCTCGTGAGGTGGCAGATCGAGTTGAGTTTGGATCTGCTTTACCAACTTTGTGAGAAGTACTGCCCCACAGAGTTCCAGTCTCGGGAGTGAATCCATTTTAAGGGGAGCAACTTTTCTTTTAGCAGCGAGTAAGTGGGATTTCGTCCATCCGTTGTGCTGAGCGCGTAGATACACGCACGCGCAGTACGCCTTTTCGGAGGCGTCAGAAAATCCGTGTATTTGGATAACGCCTTCCGGGAAGAATTCTACCCAACGTGGAATCCTTATTTCGGTGATAGCCATCCTTCCATCCAGAGCTGTTTAAGTAGGGTTTTGGCAGTTATCATTATAGGCGATAGCCATCCTGCCGGGTCAAAAAGCTTCGCGACTGCTGACAATATTTGCCTTTTTGTGGCAGTGTTTGTGTCAGGAAGGGGGTCAATGGAATATGAGAATGTATCATCTAATTCCGAGAGTTTCTGTAGTGCTCGTATCATGAAATTGTAGAATTTCTGAGTCTAGGAGAAGGGTTTCGGGGATTTCGTTCAACAGTGATCTGTGATTTGCTGTGATTTTCCTGAGCGGGAATCCGGCGGGCTTGAGCACTTCGATTGTTTGAGATACTGATGTTTTTGTTGAGTTCAAATCGTGTCCGCCGGATAGTATATCGTCAACATAAGTTTCGTTGACTAAAATTTTTGCGGCTTGTGGGAATTTTGGTTTGGAGTCTTCAGCCAGCTGATGGAGTGTTCTTATGGCTAGGTATGGTACACAGCTCACACCAAACGTTACTGTTTTCAGTTTGTAGTCTTCTACTGGGCTACTTGGAGATTTGCGAAATAGAGTCCGTTGGAAGTCTTGATCTTCCTTGTGGACATATATCTGGAGATACATTTTTTCAATATCGCCGTTAAAAACATACTTATATAACCGTCTTCTGATTATTACGAGCATAAGACCGTTTTGCAGTATGGGGACTGCATGTAGTACGTCGTTTAGGGAGAGATCTGAGTGAGAGAGTTTAGACGCGTTGAATACCTTTCGGACTTTAGTGGTTTTGCTATCGGGTTTTATTACTGCGTGATGTGGCAGATAGAATGAGAAGTATTTGCCGTCCCGTATAATTTCTTGGGCATTCGTTCGCTCCATATGGTCGAGTGTTTGGTATTCTTCTAGGACCTCTGCATAGATTTTTGGGAGATCCGGTTTTTTCTCCAGGTTTCGTTCGATGCTGATGTATTGCTGCTGAGCTGAGAGTCTTGAGTGACCTAAAGCCATCGAGTTGGGAAATTCCGGTTTGAAGGGGAGTTTTACCACATATCGACCGTCATTTCTCCGGTAAGCGGGATTCCGATAGAGGTCCTCGCAGATAGTGTCTTCATCCGTCTGTGTCTGGGCTCCTGGCACTTCTTTCTGTTCACAGAATTTCTTCAGCAGGTCACATAAGGGGTCGGCCACGGTCTCGATTACTTGAGTACTGAATGAAGTAATCGGTTGTGCTACAGGTCCGCTTAAAATCCATCCAAAAATGGTATTCTGGGCTATGAGGCTTCCACCGATGTCGTTTTTAAGGCCTGGGACTAGTATTTTTGGTGGATATCACTACCGACTACCATGTCAATTTTTGCTGGATCGAAGCAGTTAGGATCTGCTAAAGGTAGAGAGGCATATCGTTTGATATCAAGATATGTGATCTTGAATGACGGCAAAAAATGGGTTAGCTGTGGGAGTATAATCGCTTGAGTTGCGATTTTTAGTTTGCTATCGTTGGAGCATATTGTTAATGAACAAATTTTATTTGAATTTTGTACCGTGTGTCCGCCCATTCCTAGAATCTCGTAATGAGTTTTTGCGGTGGGAAGTCCTAGTAATATCTTATTTGAGTTATTTCTCCTTTATGGAGAATCGGGATGATTGCTGTGGGAAGCAATGTTCTTTCTCTACAGCTGAAGATGTGTGAAAGAATTTCATCATCCTCTTTTTGAGTAGAGTTTGACGCTTTTGCTGTCTGTTGAGAGGTACAGGGCCGTTCTTCGTCGATTGCCCCTTGGGATGTGACAGTTTTTCTTGAGAATCTTTAATTGTTAGCTGTTTGGCTATTATTAGAGTAATGGAGGAGTGAGTGATGCCTTCTATGGCAGTAGACGCATGTAAAATTGCTCTTGCAATTTCTCTCGGTGTGAGAGCACGCCAAACAATTTCTACAATAATTGTGATCTTTTATGAACTTGTTCCGATCGGGGACGGAAAGTTCTCTAAATTTGACGCAAGTCATCATAGAATGGTTTAAATTACATAGTTTGCACGATACTGGTCTTCTTGACTCAGTATGTAGTGTGTGCATTTTATTCCTATTCTAGAAGGTGGAGTTATGTGTCGGCCTGTGAGTTGGCCTAGGGATGGAGTCAGGAATTTGAGGTTTCGGATTTTTTGGATTGAGTTTTTCCAAAACTTTAAAACGAGTTGTCAAGAAGTTGCTCATTTCAGACCAGAGGGGTAGGTCTCTTCGAGAAGTGCATATACGCACCAAGAGTGGGCTCCAGTCGAGTGTGGAAATTTGGTGAGATTTGAGGATGGAGAGACTGTTTGTTATCGTAAGCTCGACATTCAAGTCGCTTACCGAATACTGTTGAATTACCCGTGTTGCTTCTCCCTGTGTCTTCGTCTTCAGGTAAAACAACTTTTGCGCATTCGATAGCATGGGGTGTTCTATATATACTCCTGTGAAAAGGTCTCGGAAGGCGGGCCATTCTTCATAACCTCCATAAAATGGACTTGTGTCACATGCAGGTACTTTAAGGTATTGTTGTGAATTGGGGTGGCATTAAGATTGCGCTGTGGGTTGCGCTTGGCTTTTTAATGGGGGGGTTCCGGTTTGTTAAATCCTTCAAGTGCTTCACTTATCCGGATTTTCGTCAGCAATGCGTTGTTGAATGATGTTTCGTACTCCTCCGCGCACATAGTCCGAGTTTTCTCATCCACTGTATCGCTTAGCTACATGATGTTGTGAGTTGTGTCCACCTTATCTGTTAGCTTATCCAGATGATCTTTGTAATGCCTGACTGCTACCGCCGTTTGAAGAGTTCTGCAGTCGCTCCACCATTTCTCGCAGAATTTCTTCATTGTTGAGAGATCATGAATGAATCTTCTGAGTAATTGGGAGATTTCCTCCTCTGCTTGAGATTTGGACCGGGTGCGTGGTCCTGTTAGGGGCTTATCATCTGGCATCTTATTTTAAGTTGGAGTCGTGGAAACCGGAAATGTGTTAAAAACAAAAAAAAAAATTTTTTTTTTATAATATTATTTTATTTATAATATGTTTAATTTTTAATGTTATTTTATTTGTAATATTATTTTATTCCAATATTATTAAATTTAAAATTATTAAAAGCACTGTCTCAGCGCTTCTGAGTACAGTATGTATATATATGTATAGGTATATACACGTATGTCTAGTGTATATATGCCGTGCATTCAAATAGTAAAATGCATGTATACTGACCGCTAGCTATTGCGAATAGCAAAGGTGTGGAAATAGCCGGAATGCAAAAAAGGGAATTGCTGGGCACTGCATATGCAATATGTATATTGAGTGTATGTATATATGCTGTTCGGCTGTTGTGTAGCGGACACCTCGCTATTAGAGTAGTGGTATGAGCAAGTGTGGGTGGGTAATGCCAACATACATCCAGTTGTGATCCAGTTGAAAGGGGTTTCGGACCAGTTGGCATATATGTACAATGTATATATGTGTGTATATTAATAAAATAAGACGGGTAAAGGAGTACTCACTTTGGCATATCCTGTTATTGGTACAAACCCTTAAGTGGTGCGAAAATGTTGTACTTAGCTTCGTTGACGGTGTTTGCTGTGGATCGTGGCTCCTTGTTTTGTTCTTTAGATAAATATAGGAAATCTATATATTTTTGTTAAATATATTCCACTTTGTTTCCAACACCGGTAAGTCGGTATGTATATAACTGAAGTTTTTCACAGCGACCGGTAAGTATGTATATATATATATATATTTTCTGTATATCATTTTTGAATTTTATATATACATATGTGTTTTCTAAAATTTTTTTTGTAATTTTAAAGTTCACTTTTCACTTATATATATTTATATATGTATTATTATTTATTTCTATACATATATTTTTAATTTTTTGGATATATATATATGTGCGTATGTATATTTTTCACTTTTCTTATTTATATATCGGTGTACAACTTTGCTTCCGCCGTTTTTTCCAAAATTATAAGCTTTATTGCAAAAAAGTGCTTACAGATATATTATTCAAAGTATTGTCCTTCGCTAGCGACAACTTTCTCCCATCTTTCCGGCAATTTTCGGATCCCGGCTCGAAAAAAGGAGTCCTCTTTTGACGCTATCCATTTTTCCAATTCTTCGAAGGATTGAAAATGTTGATCTGCCAGGCCGTGTGCCATCGAACGGAATAGGTGGAAGTCAGTAGGAGCGACATCTGGGGAATGCGGCGGGTGGGGCAAGACTTCCCATTTCAGCGTTTCCAGGTACTTTTTGACCACTTTTGCGACGTAAGGCCGAGCATTGTCGTGTTGGAGGATGACTTTGTCATGTCGCTCTTGATATTGTGGCCGCTTTTCTTTAAGCGTTCGACTAAGGCGCATCAGTTGCGATCGGTAGCGATCTCCTCCGATGGTTTCACCCGGTTTTAAGAGCTCGTAGTAAATCACACCGAGCTGATCCCACCAAATACAAATCATAACATTGGCGCTGTGAATATTCGGTTTTACCTTCGACGAAGAAGCATGCCCGGGCTTTCCCCATGATTTTCTACGTTTAGGATTATCGTATCGAACCCACTTTTCATCCCCGGTTACGATTCGATGTAAAAGCCCCTTACAATTTTGTCTTTGAAGCAGTTGCTCACATAAACATAGACGGCGCTCGATGTCCCTCGGTTTCAACTCGTACCGCACCCAGTTTCCTTCTTTCTGAATCATGCCCAGGGCCTTGAGACGTTTTGAAATGGCTTGCTGATTCACTCCCAACGATTCGGCAAGCTGTTCTTGGGTTTGGCACGAATCTTCATCAAGCAATGCTTCTAGTTGTTCATCTTTGAAGGTTTTTTCTCTTCCACCACCATGTTTGTCTTCGACATCGAAATCACCATTTTAAAAACGTTGAAACCACTTACCAGGTCTAAATCCACGTTCTTTCACTCAGAGCAGCATGACCATAATTTTTGAGAGCATTCGATGCGCTTCAGCTGCATTTTTTTCGAATTGTAACAGAAAAGTAAAACTTCCCGCAAATGGCGAGAATTGGGCACATAAACGGATATTTTCGAGCGTAAATAATACGAAAACAAGAACAACTGTCACTGAAACGGCGATGACAATTCGTTAGGCACTGTCCACACTTTTTTTAAAGGCATTATCATCTATGTATTTCAACCAGCCTCAGCCGGTACAGCCACCTATCGGAAAACGGCGGAAGCACAGTTGTACACATTTCAAAACGTCTCATGGCCCTGGGCTTTTAATTTTGGAAAAAAACGGCGGAAGCAAAGTTGTACACCAATATTTTTGCACTTTTCTTATTCTTCTTTATTGACGTTGGCACCGCTTACGCGATTATAGCCGAATCAATTACAGCGCGCCATTCGTCTCTTCTTTTCGCTGTTTGGCGCCAGTTGGAAATGCCAAGTGCACCCAGGTCACTCTCCACTTTATCTTTCCCACGGAGTGGAGGTCTTCCTCTTCCTCTGCTTCCACCAGCGGGTACTGCATCAAATACTTTCAAAGCTGGAGTGTTTTCATCCATTCGGACGACCTGGCCTAGCCAGCGTAGCCGCTGTCTCTTCATTCGCTGAACTATGTCAATATCGTCGTATAGCTCGTACAGCTCATCGTTCCATCGTCTGGGGTATTCGCCGTTGCCAATGCGTAAGGGACCATAAATCGTTCGCAGAATTTTCCTCTCGAAGACTCCTAGAGCCGACTCATCAGATATTGATAACGTCCACGCTTCTGCGCCATATAGTAGGACCGGTATAATGAGCGACTTGTAGAGCTTGGTTTTCGTTCGTCGAGAGAGGACTTTACTTTTCAATTGCCTACTCAGCCCAAAGTAGGACCTGTTGGCAAGAGTGATTCTGCGTTGGATTTCAAGGCTTTTTCTTACTTATATAAATATATATTAATTTTTTTGTATAATAATTTTTTTTGTATTTATATATTTATATATATATATGTTTGTATGTATTCTTATTTTTTTTTATTTTTAACTTTGTGTATTTTTGCACTTTTCTTACTCATATATGAATGTATTTTAATTTTTTTGTATTTATATATTTATATATATGTGTTTGTATGTATTTTCATTTTTTTGCACTTTTAACTTTATGTATTTTTGCATTTTTCTCACTCATATATGTATATATTTTAATTTTTTTGTATTTATATATTTATATATATGTGTTTGCATGTATTTTCACTTTTAACTTTACGTATTTTTGCACTTATATATATTATTTATATATATATATTAATTTTTTTTTTGTATTTATATACATATATATAAAATATTAATTTTGGTTTAAAAATATGAAAAATAGTAATGTTCTTTGATTAAATTAAAAAACGTGTTTTCTTTCGATATATCGATATTTATTTATTTGTTTTTTTTTTTAATAACGCACATATGTACAAACGTATGGTATTGAGGTAAGCAAGCGATTGAAAATAAAAATACTGTAAGCTTATTTATAACATACTTAGCGTAGTTTTACATTAACGGGGAAGGAGTGGAAATTTCGGTTTTCCGTTTTTTCTTCAATCTACTTTGTTTTACAGGAATTGGATTTTAAGGTAGGTATTCCAGTGGATAAAGGGTGAGTATTTCAGATTAGGGTAAACAATTCAAGGTGAGTATAAAATATGTATTTAATTTCTATTATAATATGTATTTAATTTCCATTCTTCTTTTAGAATTTTATGAGATCGACACTCATGTCTTCAACAATTAGTAATTGAAGTTCAATGTAAATAGTTGTTAAAAATCCTTTCATTTATAAAAGATAAATCATGAAAGGAAGAAAACAAGAGAAAAGAAAAATTTAAAAAGGGAGAAATTTTTTAGAGGGAGGTAGAAGAGAGGAAGGTTGAAGAATATTAGGTGAATCGAGAGGAATTTGTTAGGAAAAGAAAACTGGAGAGACAAGCAACGAGGAAGCAGAAGGGGTGCTAAGTGAAGATATATAGAAATAGAAACGTGAAGAATCCTCCAGGCGGCCTCAATTTTTCCCGGAAGTGTATATTTATCAATATAGCGCCTGATGGCTTACGAATATTATCACTAATTTTAGTATTTAATTTTATAAGCATTTGTGACACCTTGATCCTTAACGCCTTCAATTACTTTGTCATCAGAAATGTGGGTGCAAAAATCGTGCCTTTAATCGAATTGAGATTTTTATGCAATGTGTGACAGTGTCTTAAGATTTAAGATTTTATCTACAGCTTTTTTGAAGCAGTTGCTCACATAAACATAGACGGCGCTCGATGTCCCTCGGTTTCAACTCGTACCGCACCCAGTTTCCTTCTTTCTGAATCATGCCCAGGGCCTTGAGACGTTTTGAAATGGCTTGCTGATTCACTCCCAACGATTCGGCAAGCTGTTCTTGGGTTTGGCACGAATCTTCATCAAGCAATGCTTCTAGTTGTTCATCTTTGAAGGTTTTTTCTCTTCCACCACCATGTTTGTCTTCGACATCGAAATCACCATTTTAAAAACGTTGAAACCACTTACCAGGTCTAAATCCACGTTCTTTCACTCAGAGCAGCATGACCATAATTTTTGAGAGCATTCGATGCGCTTCAGCTGCATTTTTTTCGAATTGTAACAGAAAAGTAAAACTTCCCGCAAATGGCGAGAATTGGGCACATAAACGGATATTTTCGAGCGTAAATAATACGAAAACAAGAACAACTGTCACTGAAACGGCGATGACAATTCGTTAGGCACTGTCCACACTTTTTTTAAAGGCATTATCATCTATGTATTTCAACCAGCCTCAGCCGGTACAGCCACCTATCGGAAAACGGCGGAAGCATAGTTGTACACATTTCAAAACGTCTCATGGCCCTGGGCTTTTAATTTTGGAAAAAAACGGCGGAAGCAAAGTTGTACAGCAATATTTTTGCACTTTTCTTATTCTTCTTTATTGACGTTGGCACCGCTTACGCGATTATAGCCGAATCAATTACAGCGCGCCATTCGTCTCTTCTTTTCGCTGTTTGGCGCCAGTTGGAAATGCCAAGTGCACCCAGGTCACTCTCCACTTTATCTTTCCCACGGAGTGGAGGTCTTCCTCTTCCTCTGCTTCCACCAGCGGGTACTGCATCAAATACTTTCAAAGCTGGAGTGTTTTCATCCATTCGGACGACCTGGCCTAGCCAGCGTAGCCGCTGTCTCTTCATTCGCTGAACTATGTCAATATCGTCGTATAGCTCGTACAGCTCATCGTTCCATCGTTTGGGGTATTCGCCGTTGCCAATGCGTAAGGGACCATAAATCGTTCGCAGAATTTTCCTCTCGAAGACTCCTAGAGCCGACTCATCAGATATTGATAACGTCCACGCTTCTGCGCCATATAGTAGGACCGGTATAATGAGCGACTTGTAGAGCTTGGTTTTCGTTCGTCGAGAGAGGACTTTACTTTTCAATTGCCTACTCAGCCCAAAGTAGGACCTGTTGGCAAGAGTGATTCTGCGTTGGA
Source organism: Ceratitis rosa (assembly GCA_037013455.1). NCBI lineage: Eukaryota > Metazoa > Arthropoda > Insecta > Diptera > Tephritidae > Ceratitis > Ceratitis rosa. The sequence continues at coordinate 285,412 of JAWMAG010000091.1, read as the reverse complement.
TTTCAAGGCTTTTTCTTACTTATATAAATATATATTAATTTTTTTGTATAATAATTTTTTTTGTATTTATGTATTTATATATATATATGTTTGTATGTATTCTTATTTTTTTTTATTTTTAACTTTGTGTATTTTTGCACTTTTCTTACTCATATATGAATGTATTTTAATTTTTTTGTATTTATATATTTATATATATGTGTTTGTATGTATTTTCATTTTTTTGCACTTTTAACTTTATGTATTTTTGCATTTTTCTCACTCATATATGTATATATTTTAATTTTTTTGTATTTATATATTTATATATATGTGTTTGCATGTATTTTCACTTTTAACTTTACGTATTTTTGCACTTATATATATTATTTATATATATATATTAATTTTTTTTTTTGTATTTATATACATATATATAAAATATTAATTTTGGTTTAAAAATATGAAAAATAGTAATGTTCTTTGATTAAATTAAAAAACGTGTTTTCTTTCGATATATCGATATTTATTTATTTGTTTTTTTTTTTAATAACGCACATATGTACAAACGTATGGTATTGAGGTAAGCAAGCGATTGAAAATAAAAATACTGTAAGCTTATTTATAACATACTTAGCGTAGTTTTACATTAACGGGGAAGGAGTGGAAATTTCGGTTTTCCGTTTTTTCTTCAATCTACTTTGTTTTACAGGAATTGGATTTTAAGGTAGGTATTCCAGTAGATAAAGGGTGAGTATTTCAGATTAGGGTAAACAATTCAAGGTGAGTATAAAATATGTATTTAATTTCTATTATAATATGTATTTAATTTCCATTCTTCTTTTAGAATTTTATGAGATCGACACTCATGTCTTCAACAATTAGTAATTGAAGTTCAATGTAAATAGTTGTTAAAAATCCTTTCATTTATAAAAGATAAATCATGAAAGGAAGAAAACAAGAGAAAAGAAAAATTTAAAAAGGGAGAAATTTTTTAGAGGGAGGTAGAAGAGAGGAAGGTTGAAGAATATTAGGTGAATCGAGAGGAATTTGTTAGGAAAAGAAAACTGGAGAGACAAGCAACGAGGAAGCAGAAGGGGTGCTAAGTGAAGATATATAGAAATAGAAACGTGAAGAATCCTCCAGGCGGCCTCAATTTTTCCCGGAAGTGTATATTTATCAATATAGCGCCTGATGGCTTACGAATATTATCACTAATTTTAGTATTTAATTTTATAAGCATTTGTGACACCTTGATCCTTAACGCCTTCAATTACTTTGTCATCAGAAATGTGGGTGCAAAAATCGTGCCTTTAATCGAATTGAGATTTTTATGCAATGTGTGACAGTGTCTTAAGATTTAAGATTTTATCTACAGCTTTTTTGTTTTTATCAAGCACCAAAAGGCTGCCATCACGAAGTTCAGAAATACTACCTTCAGTTTATTGTTGGAATTCATTAATGAGTCGCAATACATGAAGAAGTAGAAATAGGTTTTTTTATCATCACACTATGTAATCACGAGAATTTTCGGTTCATTTCTTCAAGAGTGGGAGTCCAAGGAAAGGGTCCATCGGCGTAAAATCCTGTTTTTTGCGTTTAGGGTTTGGTGACAGAGAAAACAGAGCAAACATGTTATTTCTAAGTTTATTTCCCACTGAGGCCATTTCAAGCACACAAATACGAATATATCAATTGAGCAAACGTTTTATATTATACCAGCAGATCCGACCGACATTGTCCTGTCCCACATCTTAAATATGCATTTTTTAAAATTAGCTGTAACAATTAGACCGTTTTAGTGAAAAGTTGTATTAAAAACTTATTACAATATCTAATGTCGTTTATAAATATTAATCACAATTCGATCAATCGATAGCGTGTGAGCATGTACAAGTATCTGCTTTCAGAGATGTTAAATGAAGAAGCTGTGTTAAATAAAAACTTTAATTGGAGGTGAAAAGGTTGAATCTTAAACTACTCAAAAACGGGTATTGATTCTTAGAGTAGATTATCTACAAAAACTGACATTATCGTAATGCCTTAGGATTCACAACCTTTTGGTTAATCCTTGAGAGGTATAAACAAATAAATTCGAAGGTTTTCCCACTCTCGAGCGCGCAATATATAATTAACCTTCATTGTCTACGTTTCTACGTCGGTAAGATGGGTATATATTTTTTTTAAAAGCGTACACTTTCCATTGTCCATATATGATGACATCATGTCTAAAGTATCACATGACCCATGAATAATTTTGTCAATTTCTTCCGGGCGCACTTTATCCACTAACCAACGCTTGTGGCAAACCTCGTTTTTGCCATTCTACAGAGTAAAGCCAGCAATGTGTTTCGCCAAATACTGAGTAATGTGCATTCAAAGTTATTAAAGAATTTAATTTTTGTGTATGATTATGGAAGAATATGCCGATGTTGTTAATGGTATTTGTTTCATCTACGTTACCGATAATGGCGTCACGCAAATGAACGTACTCCTCAGAACGAAATTTGCTTGATTAAACTTTATGTGTCGTAATCTCTCACATTAAATTTTTGAATAAATATCGACGGCATACTGATGAAATAGCTGCCTGCATCGGACAATGTTATTATCTTCATTAGCAAGTATCATCAAAGGGTATGCGTAGAAGCTCATTGTACTAACTCTTGGTCAGTATTTCACTTGTAGTTGGATTACTTCGTTTCCAAAATTTCAACTATTTCTCGCTGTCCTTCTGCTCAATATGGTTGTATACACATCGGCATCAGTCATTGGAAGTAATGAACCTATTTGGTGGTACACTTGACTTTGAATCTTGAATGTAGATTCAAACTTGCGACCATCTTCATTATGAACAATTTTTTTTTTGCTCCAAATGATGTCATTTGAAAGCAAGAATAAAATTTACGGAGTATACGCAAAACAAAACTATGATTTAGATATTCTTCCAGCTACTAGCGCTTTCAAAGGTTCTGGGTGGCGAATTTAGTAATGGCAGTGAAGTTTTTCCAGATGCGCATGACAATATTGACATTCTTTGCCTATACTACCAATCATGATTATCGAATGTGATGAATAGTCTATTTCAGGGTCTTATTCAAATGTAAGGAGATCAAACGATGCTCGTGGCAGTGATCGATGATTTTTCACCCGTTGCCGTTCATTTATACAGCAACTACACATCTTACATAAAGCACAGCCATAACACCCGACTGGAAGAGGGATATGCATGCACGACTTATCGACGCTACTAACAGCCGCTGGTTTCTGCGGGGCAACCGTCAGTAACGGCATCGGCAAGTGGTGACAATTTTGCATTTACTATGGCTGGGAGGTATGTAAGACAGGTAGTTGCAGCTTTACTCTGTGACCGTCGGCTATTCGTTGAGGCGTCTCTACTTGCCTTAAGTCCACGACGATCCTCGATCCTCTACTTATGGGGTTTTCCAAGATTTTACATAAGGTGAATATATGGTCAATGGTTGACTTACCAGGTCTAAAGCCACACTGATAAGGTCCAATCAGTTTGTTGACGGTGGGCTTTAGTTTTTCACACAATAGGCTCGACAGGACCTTATATGCAATGTTAAGAGGGTTTATTCCACAGAAATTGGCGAAGACTGTGGATTGGACACAGCACACTTAGGTTACAGTCGTTGGACATGCTTTCATCCGACCAAAGAAGCTGATGCATACGTGTACACCTTGTCAGTTCTTCATTGCCGTATTTGAATAGCTCGACCGGTAATCCATCGGTCCCCGCCGATTAGTTATTTTTTAAGCGGAGAATTGCTATTCGGACTTCTTCATAGTCGGGTAACGGAACAACTTTTTTATCGTCATCAATTGGAGTTTCAGGTTCGCCATCTCCGTGTGTTTCATTTTCACTGCCAATCAGCAGCTGGAGAAGTTCTCGGTATCTATCCCACCCCGCACCTGTTGTGGTCGATCGCAAGATTGCGAGGTAGACAGTCTGTTTTCTCTCCACTGCGACACGGCAGTCCCCATCGTAGTAGCTGTTTTGTTTTGCGACCTTTACGAAATCCAATAGTTTCGTTGGCAGCTGTATGTTGGGAGATTGAAATGCCGTCCCACAGTTCCCGTATACCGAGCTTGCATGAGTGCCAGTCGAGTAGAAAACCACTCGGCAGTCTGTTGTGATTGCATCTTTTCAACGTCGGACCTTCCTGGTGTTTGTTGAGGGGCGTTCTTTGATACACTGAGGCACATGCGTGTCCGAGTCGATGTTGGATCTTCCGTTTATCACAACATGATCGACCTGGTTTTGTGTTTTTCGATCAGGGGAGAGCCAAGTAACTTGATGTATTTTTTGTCCTGGAATCTAGTACTATAGACAAACATATGTCGGGCCCCGGCTAAGTCGATCGGCCTCAACCCATTAGGGATGTTTCGTTGTGGATACCTTTTTTGCCCACCCTGGCATTTAAATCGCCAAGGACGGTTTTCACATCGTGGAGGGGGGCAGCGCTCATAAGTATGTTCGAAGTGCTCATAAAAGGCATCTTTGGCCAAATCGTCCTTCTCTTCCGTCGTGGCGTGGGCACAAATCAACGATTTGTTGAAAAATTTCACCTTAATGCGGATTGTGGTCAGACGTTTATCCATCGGGGTGAATGTCAGTACTCGACGTAGGAGTCTCTCTCCCACCACAAATCCGACAACAATTTTGCGCTCCTTTATATGGCCTTTCGTCATTGTCCTGTCCATTGCACTTCTTGGACGGCGGTGATGTCAGCCTTTAGTATAGCAAGGACATCAACCAACTGTGTGGCGGCATTTTCGCAATTAAGAGAGGCCTCTCATCCGAGGGATATCGAAAGTTTTCATTGGGGCTGGTTTTTATGTCGCAGGTCCTAAACCCAGCGCAAGTTAATATCATTTTCACGATATGAGTTTAAAGAAAAAAATATAATTTCACTACGCCAAAATGCGTAGCCTATATTTATAATCTTTAGACTAACTAGTTTACATAAACCTTAGTGCTACTTATACTAGTGAGCTGTAGCGGTAGTTATCTGTTTACTAACAGATAAAACTATTCGTTTCTATTGTTATATTTGGGTTGTTATTGTTAGTGTATTTCTATTGTTATATTTGTTTTGCTATTGATAGTGCATTTCTACTGATATATTTGGGTTGTATGTGATAAAGCATGTCAAAGCAAGTTCCATTGTTTTGATGTTATTTACATGTAAACGCTTATCATAGTGTACGAGACCTGAAACGAGGGTAGGTCGCTAACTCTCCTCCTTCTTAAAATGGAGCCTCTTCGCTACACTGCTGCAACGAGTTGCTGTCAAAGACGGTTCATTTCGATTTCGTATTACTCGCCAATTTACCTTTGTCTGTTAATTGTTTTTCTATTTTCATGGTATCGGCAGAGATTTACAATACCATAAGTAATGACTACTAAAGTAAGGAATCCCATTATGATGAAGAACTTCGACTGTACTGGGTTTCATTAAAATGTATCAATTTAGGACCTCATATATGTATGTTGTTCCAAGTATGCTGGTAATCTGTCAGAATATATCCATTCTCTAGGATTTGGAGTGGAGCGTGGTTTTCATGGATTGTCTCGCTGATTTGTCTTCTAATATTTTTATAGTACAATTGTCAGAGGGTTCTTATTTGCAAATAAAGTTATTCATATAATTTTTACATTTAGATATGCTTTGATAATTGTTACAGTTTGCGATCTTAGGGTCTAAAGTAATTTTACCATGCTTCATTAAATCATATACATCTTTTAAATTTAGTGTGTTAGAGTAAAAATTATTAGTTTTTGCAAAATTTATAGTGTTTGTTATTGATTGGAGTTCATTATAAACTTCTGATATAACAATGCTTTCGGTTATTGCTTTGAGATCAAGGGTTTCGAGTATTCTTTCAAACTGTGAATTAATTGTTCTTTGTTTATTATTATTTTCTATTAGCATATTAAGTGAAGTTTTGATTTGTGCCTATGATGAATTTTAACATGGAGCCAAGAAAGTAGGTCGGTATGGCTCCACTGGAGCTTCCTCTCTCATTAGCCGTGACTCATGGCTCCACACGGATTGGTTACCGCATCTTATACAAAGGTTGCTCATGTTTCCAGGGTGTGCGAGTTGAAATTGAGTATATCCTCGCAACAGTAACAGCATACCCGGAAGCTTGACTACACCCCATTACACCACACATACATATGTATATGTAAATATTTAAGTAGAAACCCAAATTTCAATTTCCAAATTTACGGCTACAATCAATCCAAAGTGAGAAACAAAATAAAAGGGAGAGCCGAGATCTACAGAGAGGAATAGAAACACAAAACGCGTGGAACGAGCACAGCTTGTGTTTCGTTGACAAAAAGTATCCCCGTGTAAACTCAGACTAAAAAGAAAGTAATGAATGTACCAAAGAGTAATAAATATGGTGTCATTGTCCATAGTACTAGTGTTACGTATCGCATCATGTCATACTATACGGCGCTGAAAACGTGTTTATTCGCGTTAAAAGTTTGCTTTGACAGTTTTTCGATTGATTGACTCAGTATGTTATGAGCGCTCGTCAAAGAGGGACACCAGCAAAAAGAAAATTCGCTATATTTTACAATTTTACTTCGATCAAGGCGAAAAAGCAGCCAAGGCGGCTGAAAAAATTAATTTAGTGTGGTTTGCTAGGTTCCGTTCCGGTAATTTCGATGTCAAAGATGCACCACGCGTCGGGAGGCCTGACATCGAAAATTGCAATAAAATCATGGAAATAGCGGAAATAGACCGTCACGTGAGCACTTATTTAATTGCTGAGGAACTAAAGATATGTCAGAAAACCGTTTGGAACCATAAGCATAAAAAAACCGACTTTTTACTGTACCTAATACATATTACATATCTCCAGCACATACATACTTGTATGTTAATATATTTGTCCTGCAGCTTATTCTAGCAGCTAAGTCATTGCTTACTAACGTAAAAAGGTACGATGTAAAAATACTAGCTCTTTCGTTACTTAGGGTATCGCAAAATAACGTTAAACGTAGTTTAATTAAAACCTGCCATCGCTATGGATACAATAGCGCCGTCAAACCACTGGAGTGATCGAGCTCCTCCTCCAATTTTGCGCGGTAAATCTACAATTTATCCCAAGGCGTCTCCGAAAAGCTCATTTCAGGTATGAACTCGTAGGGGCGTATGAGTAAGTGACCTCATTCTTTTTTTTTCGGAGTACCCAATTTTTATTTTTTTGGTTTGGTTTACCAAAAATGTACCATATGTGGATAAAAATAGTACAATAATTTGTCGCTGAGCAAGCTTACCATTAATTCGCTTAAACACTAAGTTGTTAATGACTGCATTATTTACAACGCCAAATAGCATTCAAAGGAAAATATATATATTTTTCTTTAAAATTGTTAAGCAATTCAAATATGAATTTGTTTTTTGAAAACTCATTGTAATAAATGAATTTAAATAAGCGAATTTAATATTCATAAAGATAGTAAATTTTTAATTAATTTATTCGCACCAAAATTACAATAAAAAGTGATTCGAAAGTACCTCTTCTTAACAAAAAAAAAGGGTTAGAGTACTAAACCAACCACATAGAAAATAAATGCCGGTAAAAAAAAACTAAATACAATTAAAACATATTACCATATAATATTAACACCTTTACAGCTATAAAGTTAATTTATTTAAGATCAGTATCACTGTGTTAAACAGTCGCAAATGAGCTCTGCCACAAAATCATCGCGCAAGTCACCATTCAGATAATCGTAAAAACTTATGGAGAAAACAGTTTTTTAATTGTTGTGAAAAGAAACACAAAAGTATGCTGCTCATTCATTTACGGACGTATGATTAAAAAAAATTGGCTTCAATTATTAAGCAAAGACTAACTTTCCCTAAATAAAACTAAATATATAATACAAAGCAGAAAAATTCTTACTTAAGCGTTTTTGTCAGTAATTTATTGACGCCGTTGTCGTTTTCTATTGTGAAATATTTTGTATATTTGCGATTAGTTAACCAATTTTTTCAACGCAGCAAAATTAAATTAGTTAATCATTAAAAAGATGATGTGTGTACATTCGACATATTAGAAAGGAGAATACTAAAAAAAAAGATCAAAGTAAAAAAATTAGAAAAAAAAGATAATGAAACTCGTTCAAGCACTTGAACAACTTAGTTTTTCTAATAATCCATGGATCACAGCAAATCATAATGTACAAAATTAATTAAGTACTAAACCGTAAATTTCTACTATTTCAATGGCATTTAAAAATCAAATTGTCTATATTAAAGATATATGTACATGCATTTGTTACTGCGTATAAAATATTAACAAATGCTAAATTAAAAAATAAAAATAAGAACTTTCATAAATGGAAACGCGTAACAATAACACATATGTATACTAAAGGATAAAATTTAACTATGAAAGTGCTCAAAACTTACCAAAACAAATTGTTTAAGCACTTCGAGATCGTGTAAACTTCGAATAAATACACAAAGGTATCATCAGCACCCACAGATTGGTTCCAGTATAAAGAGAATGGGCCCACATGATTAACGCTTTTCAAAGGAATATTTATCAAACGCAAATACTGATCGCATTTTACTGCAAATAATTAACTGAGGTATGTATTTTTTGTGTTTCAGTTAATACTAATTAGATTTTTATTTATTTGACTATTAGAAAATTCACAGTACTTCCTCATGTTTTTTGATCTCGCTCTATGCATTTCAATTAACTTTTGACCGTACTTAAAGCCAGCGAGCTATACATTTTCCATTACTTTTTGTCAGCTAATTTTACAGTAAGAATTATTAAACAGTTAAATAAGGCGTGTTCGGCGACCTTCTGGCTAGTAGCAATTGTTACGGTGAGGTAAAAAGTAAGTAAAATTTTCAAATATATATTACATGTTTTCGAGCTCTGGCCCAATCAACATTTAAGAGTTTTTCTAATGATGTCGCTTATCGGCAGGGAATTTTCGAATTTTACCTCCGAATGTATTTCTTAATTACAACAGTTAGCTTCTCAAAAAAATCCCAAAGGCTTTGGTAGACGGCTTAAGCCTGTAGGTATTTCAATGTATGAAGATAAAATGTAAATGTTATAAAACACTAATTACATACATGTAGTGCATTTAAAATGAAAACGTCTTTAATGTTTAGAATTCAGTTTATTTAATTCACTTTGCCTTAGATGTACATATATATACGTGTAATTTACGTTATACTTATTACTCGGTTTAATTTTATAAGAAAGTGCTCGCTTGAAGGCGGTTTAGAATACTATAATAATCTCTCCTTTCGTACGTCATTTTCTGGTCTTCTGTCAGGTATGTTCAGTGCTGTTCGTTCTGTATATATACAGTGTTGTGGTTTGTCGCATCGTTACCCAGCGTCTCTACTGTGGGTGTATGTGTTATATCGTATGTCATTTCCCCATCCTGCGCATTCATTCGGCCTCGGCTGATGGATCCCATTTCTTTATATATTCGGTCACAGTCACTGTGCGTCCTGGGCCTTCATGGTCACCAACCTTTTCCACCACGTATCGCCCTCGTCGCATGATTTTTGCTATGTCGTATGGTCCTAGATATTTGGGTTTCAGTTTGAGTCTGCTTCCGAGCTGCGTTCGCTTGATGGCTACTAACTCGTCGAAGGCATACACCGTCTCAGTCTTCCCTCGTTTATCATACGTCCTTCGATTTTCATGTTGCATAGAGGCTATGTTGTCTCGTGCTTCACGGCGCACTTCTTCTCGCTCCACGTCTAGTTCAATGATATGATCGTTCTCGAGTAACTCTTGCAGTTGTGAAATTCCTGGCTTTCGCATCTCCAGTCCGGACAGTATTCTGAATGGTGACATTCTTGTGCTACGTGGCGGCGTACTGTTGATGAATTGCTGAGCGCGATTTACTTGAGCGTACCAATTTCCAGGGTTTTCATGGCTCAACTTCGCTATCATGGGAACCACCACTTGATGTCCTCTCCACTTGTCCGTTTCTTGTTCAATCGCTTCACTTTCGCAGTAATCTTTGAAGAGAATGGAGGTGAAAGCTGTTCCCCTATCGGTTATCACGCGTTTAGGGTTTTCAAAGATTGCCGATTGTAGGCCTTCTTGGTCAGTTCCATTAGGCCAACATGGTCGATATGGAACGTAGCGAGGGACATGTCCTCTTTATTTATAGGATTCAGGTAACCTTCTTTCTTGCTTGCCTTCGCGTCCGTTATTATACATTGTATGAGTTCCTTGATGAGATCTTTGCATAAGATGTCGTGCTTTATGTAGAAGTCATCGAACTCATCTCTTTCGAGTACTTTTCGGATAGCTCTTATCCAATCGTCTTGCTGTTGGGATTGCTTCTACCGAATCCTCGAGGACCAGACACGATACCCTGCTTAAGACGTCGACATGACGCATCTTGCTGCCGCTACGGTGCTCTATTTCGTAATTAAAGTCTTGCAGGAACACTGCCCAGCGGGAAACACGAAGAGGAACGTCCTTCTTCTTCATCGTCATCGTGAATGCGTTGCAGTCTGTTACGATTTTAAATCGGATGCCTAACAGATAAACTCGCCACTTCTTTAGTGCTTCAACTACAGCCAGCACTTCTATCTATCTAGCTCGTAGGAATGAAGTTTTTCTTCGGAAACCTTGGTCTTGCGGCTCATATACTGGACCGGATGATACTTCTGATCATCGACGTCCTTTTGCAATAGGATTGCGCCATAATCCACCATACTCGCATCAGTATGAACTTCAGTCGCCGCTCGTGACTGGAGCATATGTCAACGCCAGTTGGAGCTGCTGAAACGATACCAACTGGATTTCTCCCAGTTCAAACTTTTCCTCCTTCCTCAGTAAATCGGACAACGGCTTGGCAATGATGGCAAAATTGTCTACGAACCTCCTGAAGTACGATGTAGGACCGAGGAATCTCTGAAGAGATTTCTTATCATCCGGTAAAGGAAAGTTTTTAATTGCGGACGTCTTTGCTTCTGATGGTCGTACTGTATTGTTGGTTATTATATACCCGAGGAAATCAACTTGTCTCCACTTTTCTCCGCGAACTCCAGCAGCTTGCGGATGCCCTCAGCTTTGTCAAAGGAAAGGATAATCAAATAATCCATGTACACCACTACCGTTTTGTCTCGTATCAGCTCGAAGAGAACTGCGAACACAAATCTGGAAAAAACTGCAGACGAATTGAATATACCAAATGGCACGTATAAGGATTCGTATTGGCCATTATATGGCACGAAGGATGTGTACTTCCTTGAATCTGCTTCTACCGGGACGTGAAAGAACCCGTTCGTTAAGTCAAGTGTAGTAAAATCATTGGCTCCTAACAGCTGTTCGGTAACGTCGTCGATCATTGGCATTGGAAAGTTATCGCGTACGATTTTTTCGTTCAATCGTCGGTAATCACAACACAAACGCTTGCTGCCATCTTTCTTTGATACCAGTACCACCGGTGACGCGTAGCTCGAGTTGCTCGGTTGAATGATGCCTTCTAATACCCATTCGCTTATTTGCTTGTCGACTATCTGTCGATCCGTGTATGACATTCTCCTTGGCCTTTCGTATACCGGTATTTCATCCGTCAGTAAGATCTTCATTTCTACTGGTGACGAGGAGCACTTAGCTGGCTTGTAGGCTGCTATCATACTCCGTACCGTCTGCTTTTGTACCTCACATAAATATGACAGATCCATTTCGACTTCTTTGTCTTCTTCCGTTTCCGCTCTCATGCATAACGCGCTAAACTCTACTTGCAACTCGCCAATTTGACTAGAAGGTCTTTGTATGGCTTTGCGGTTTAATTCTGCCTCATGTTCGTCCACACTCATCTTGTCCTGGACTCCATATTCTTCCAGCGATGATCCTCTGAATCCTTCGCTTATTTCGCTTCCGTCATGTGTTCTAGTACATTCCACGCAGTGACTCTCAGTTACATTGTCATTCTGGCCATCACGCTCCCTGAGTTTCCTAACCGCATCCTTAATTGCCTCACAGAAGAAATCTAAATTTTTGGCTGCCAAGTATCCATGATCCTCACCAGTGCAATTACGGTCCACTGCCTTGCACCCCTTTAGATATGCTCCAGGAACTACTCCAACCTGCCCCGCTCCGTCGCATTCACCAGCTATTTTGCTGCCCTTTTCTTCTGTGTCGCATATGCCAGATTCGGAAACTTTTCTCTTGAACACTGCTCCATCTTCTGTCACCATTAGTTCAACTTGTTTGAGGACGTTGTTGCCTATCACCAGCGAATAACTCAAATCTCGCTCTCTTGCCACGTCAAATGTTATATCCAACGATATGCCGTCTATACACATGGGAATTGTGAAACTGCCCATTGTCGTCATCATGCTGCCACCTATTCTTAACAACCGTCGTTTTACCTTACTCAGTTCGACGTCAAACCCCAGCATGAACAACGTGCCACGTCGCATCAGGCACAAGTCTGATCCCGTAACTACTAGAGCTGATACCGTTCTCTTTGTCGTGCTGAAGAAGATGTCTTTGAAAACAAGGCTACTCCGATATACCGTCATCATATTCGCTGGACCACCTTCCGGCTTCGCTTCTTTTTGCACGCTTTTACACTCAGTCGATCGATGACCTTCTTTACCACACTTGTAGCATCTTAGCCGATTTCCTGGACAATTTCGGGCGAGGTGTGATTTATCGCCGCAACAGAAATATTTTCTATCGGTATGCATAGAATTTAATACAACTTTGGTCGAAGCCTCTTGCGTCTGCCTGGGAACAGAAACCATAGGTTTGTTAGCTCGTAAATTTTAATTTGCTCTTTCAGCTCATTCATTGTTTTTGCCTGATAAATGTTGCTTCTGTTGTTCCAGCTGTCCGCAATGCCTTCTATAAAATACTCTATTACGCTTGAATCATCCAAGTTTATTGGTTTGCCTATTTCCATAATCGCGTAGAGATCTTCGGCATGTCGTTATCGCCGCTTACGAAGAAGATTGTGTATTTCTGCCGATGACATGCGTACGTCAAACTCAGACCGCAGAGCAGAATTTAAAGAATACCAGCTGTAAATCCCCGTTTGACTTCGTACAAATATTTTCGCTCCCCTTTCAACAATTGTTTGGCGTAAATAAACTTTTGGAGATCGCTCCACTGTACAGCCATCCCATTGTCCTCGAAATCTTCCAACCACTGCTCAAACGTTGGCTGACCAGAACCACTGATTTTGGATAGGGAATCCTCAATGTCCCTTAGAGTAAATGTTGGACGTTCGATCAGGGGTCTACGCACACTACGCCTACTCGCTACATCGTCGATGTCATCATCTTCGCTATCACTCTCATTCAGGCCGAAGTGTCGCTTTTCGTCCAGTCGTCTGTAACCCCAAACCCTCCAGTTGTTCTTTAAGCCCGTCCACTGTCAAGGCTAAAATGTCGTCCTTGTTCATGTCTTACAAATGTGTTATAGTAAATATATAATTATTTAATAAAAATATAATTATTTAAATAAGTGGCGATTTACTTAATCTCGATTAATCAAAGTTATTTGCAAGGTATCAAAATCAAAGTATCAAACCAAAAATAGCAATTACTTTACTTGTGCTAAAAGGTTTTTCAAAACTGTACTGTTATATTTAACAAAGTAGCGGTTCACTTATATTACTGTAAAGTGTTTTACAAATTGTTGTACAAACTGTTAATACAACTGTACTATTCCTTTAATTTACGTTTTACTTATTACTCGGCCTAAGAATTTTAAAAGTAGGTGCTCGCTTGAAGGCGGTTTAGAATACAATAATATTCTGTCCTTTCGTACGTCATTTTCTTGTTTTCTGTCAGGTATGTTCAGTGTTGTTCGTTCTGTATGTATACAGCCCTGCAAGACGCTTAGCTGTTGCCTAACATGTTATCCGTCTGCTACTTTACATACGTGCATTTGTTATTTGAATTGTTACTTTTCTTCTAGCCGTGGGAAAAAAATAACAAATTTCCCCGCTTTGTTTCACATACGCGTGATTCTCTTTTTCATTCACTCGCATTGTATATATCGGTATGCGACATTTTTTAATTTTGGGATATTTTTGCTACCGCATTTGTAATATATCTGTTATTCAAAACAAGCACGTATGTTAGTCGATCTGCCAGCAACTGGTTATTGAAAACAAATGTATTTGATATCGCATCTGCTACTCATGTCTTGTTGGAAACATAATCATTTGTTAGCATATCTATGGGCGGTGAGTTATTCAAAAGAAATGTATTTGTTACCAGACATATCACCGGTGAGTTATTCAAAACAAATGTCTATTTTATCGGCCGTGTTACTGAATAGTTATTAAAAACAAATGTCTTTGTTACCCGACGAGTTATTCATTCGTTTTTGAAAACAAATATCTTTGTTACCCATAGGCTACTGACCTTTACCTATATTTCCTTTAAAATTAAAAAAAACAGCAATTTTAAGTTTGTTTTTGTTTATTAAAAATAAAAATAATAAAAATTTACATATTTACATTTTTGATTTAAAAAGTTATAGTTTTTTTTATAAAATAATTAAATGAAAATTGTTAATTTAAATTATTTTTACATATATGCTCAACAAAATTAAAGGCACATTCATTTGTAATACTTAATAGACAATGGTCCTAGAATTTTGTTTAACTAAAAATAAGTTTTAGAGTAATTAAAATATTAAGACAGCTGCTTCGGCGGAAAAACTCCACTCCGTTGTAAATGTCATGTGGAGTAGGACCTGGCTGAACAGGCGTCGTTGTTGACTTGGTTTTATTCGTGACAGCAATCTACGCCAGTAAAGAAGAAATATACCAATGGAATCTGAAATATACAAAAAAATAATTATTGTGATTTATTTTATTGAATTGTTGTCCTTATTGTTAGAATGTTAGACCGGTTAATATAATACAATTAATCGCAATAAAAGCTTTACAACGAACATAGCTATTTGCATACAAATTTAAGTTAAATATTCAAACACAAAAAGAATTTGTTACGCCATTGATTTTCTACACCGGCATATGTGTATGACTGTCACACGCAATACAAAAACGCAAAATTTTCAGAAAAAAATCAAATTTTTTTAAAATGAATTTCGTCAAACTTATAGACAATAGAATAAATTCTATTTTAAAATTTATTTTAATTAATTCAAGTTAAATTTTTTAACAAAAACAGAACTTTTGTTACAACATTGCCAATTTGTACATACGAATATATGAATGACTGGCACATGCACAACAAAAATGCAAAATTTTCACAATAAAATAAATTTTTTTTAAAAATAAATTTCATCAAACTAAAAGATAATTAAATAAACTTTATTTTAAATTTGATTTTATCTAATTTGTGTTAAATGTTTAAACAAAAAAAGAACTTTTGTTACAACATTGCCAATTTGTACATACGCATATAAAAAAAAAACTAAAATGTTCACAAAAAAAAACACAATTTCTTTTAAAATAAGTTTGATTAAACTTAAAGACAATTGTACAAACTTTCTTTTAAATTTAATTTTAACATGATTGACACATGCACAACAAAAAGGCTAAAATTTTCACAAAAAATCAATTTTTTTTTTAAAAAAGTTTGATTAAGCTAAAAGACAATTAGATAAACTTTCTGTTAAAATTAATTTTAACAAATTTAAGTTTAACAATTTATCACAATAAAAGGTTTTCAAAGACCTTGCTATTTGCATATACACGTACGTTTGGTACATGCTTCATCCCGGCAGACCGGATTGCGGAAACTGCCCCAATTTACCGACGGAAGCGGCGGTTTTAGCATCTAGGCGCGACGTACTTCGTAACTTCGATCCCGGGAATCCCCTAATCAAGGGTTTAATTGTTATAATGTCTCCCATTACTCCCTCAACACGAGTTAATGTAATATAAATATATATATATACTTAAATGAATACACACATTTACCTACTTTATTTTAAACCAATTCCAAGAATTGTGTTTGCATTTATTTAGTTCAGTTACACTAAATAAGTGCAACTTTAAAAACAGACAAATTTACTAGGAATTGTTTGGCAATAAAACATTCCTTTACCTTTCTTTATTTCTCGGAATTATTTTTTTAACAATTAATACTATTAATTTATTTAGTTCATTGACATTTTAATTTACCTACCTTATTTAAAAGCAATTCCAAGAACTGTTTATGCATTTATTTAGTTCATCCACCCTAAATAAATGCAACTCCAAACACAGACAAATTTATTAGGAATTGTTTTGCATTAAAACATTCCCTTACCTTTCTTTATTAATTTCTCGGAATTGTTTTTCAATAATTAATATTATTAATAATCGACATTTTAATTATAAGAGAAAAATTGTAAAACTAAGTATAAAAAGAGGTGTCAGAAGAAAAATAAAGTGAGTTGGATTTTGACTTCTAAAAAGTGAAGGTGGTTGTGTTTTTTTTTTAAACTTATATCTTTAAGTTTGTTTCTGGCGCAGTCGGTAGGATACCGCAAGTCCTACCCAACATAAAAGTAGTAGAACGTGAATTTTTATTCTTAGTGCGGTCCTTTAAAAAAAAAAAAAAAAGGATAAAATAACATCCTTAAACACTCCTTTAAAAGATTTAAGGATAAAAAAAAAAAACTTTTTTTCGAAATTTTTTTTTTTTATAAAAATTTTAAATACTCCTTTATAAGATTAAAGGATATAAGAACTTTTTTTTCGAAATTTTTTTATATAAAAATTTTAAAATACTCCTTTATAAGATTAAAGGATATAAAAACTTTTTTTTCGGAATTTTTTTTTATATAAAAATTCTAAAATAAAAAAAAGGGGAAAATAGACCTTTTTTTTCAACAACCAACCAAACGAGGAACCAGAACCAACCCCATAAAAACTGAATCAACAAACTCATCGAACAACATTGAACTAACAACCAACTAAGTGAAGAATCCAGAATCAACAATAAACCCATCATCTCTAAGGTAATTTAAGTAATTTTTAAAGTATAAGTTAGTTTTTATTATCTAAAAAAGTGCATTTTAACAAAGAAAAAAAAGAAGCTTTATATTTTCCCTTCTCAAAGTGATCAAAGTCTGTTTAATGAGTGATACTGATTCATTGTCTGATTATCCTTCAGATATAGATTTTATCGAAGACAATATAGGTACTTACCCAGACTATAATTTGGACTCAGGGATCGAATCAAACGACGGGTATCTAACGGACATTAACATAGAGCAAGATAGGAATAGAAGAGTTACTAGAAATACACGCCATCTCAAAAAAAGACTAAGATATATTTACAGAGGAATATTAGAAAGATAAAACATAATTGACAAGATGACCGAACAAGCCCAACCACTCTCTATTACTATTAACCCTTTAAAATATTTAAATCAACTCCCAGAATTTAACGGCGATTACCGCGATCTACAGACTTTCGTCAATTTAATAGATAGGGTTCACCCTCTATTAACAGCGTACGACCTACCATCACAACTATTATTTTCTGACATTATTAAGGGTAGACTTACTGGAAAAGCAAGAGAAGTTATAGACATTAACTGCCAGACTCAATCATGGACAGACATAAAGAACGTATTAAATAATAATTTCGGTGATAGATGCAGTTTAGAGGAACTTTTTGACAGGCTTAAAAGTACAACTTTCAAAACGAATAGTGTAGAATTTTATAATGAAATTAAACAGAGACTCAGAAATCTCAACAACAAAACCGTTTTGTCAATTGGTTCTGGCCCAGCAGCCAACGAATGTGCCAAGAACAATATGAAAACCGCCCTAAATATATTTAAAGAAAAGGTACCGGAACCCATGCGAACTATTCTAATATGCAGAAATCCTGACAGCCTAGAAACAGCAATGGAAATCCTATTTCAGTCCGGCTATGCATATGTGACTTCACCAAACACGACATTTTCCAATCATAGAACGCCAAACCAAGAATACAAAAATCTACGGACTCAGAAGCATAATAACAGATCTTATAATAACCAAAATTTAGCAAGAACAAATAATCGCGATACACAAAAGAACCTCTCGTACCAACAACCTAATTTCCATAACCACCATCGGAATAATCCAAATAACCCCCATAATTGGCAAGGAAATCACAAAAATTCTGGCCACAATGGTCAACCGTTCCAAAGACAAAACAATTGGAGTCCCTTCCGACAACAAAATTCTGGCCACAATGGTCAACCGTTCCAAAGACAAAACAATTGGAATCCCTTCCGACAACAGGAAATACCACATACAAATAATTTTCCAAGACCAGAACCTATGGACGTTAATAAGTTCGAAAGACAGACTAAACCAACCGAGGACGAAAATTTTCATTATTCAGCCTCAGGGAACTTCCAAATATAAAAGTTAAAACAAAATTAGGACACCTAAAGTTAATCATAGATACGGGCGCAACTAATTCCATTTTGAACCCAAATATATGTCATCCTAGATGGATACAGAAAATCGAACCAATTACCATTAAAACTTTGCAACACAGGATAACCCTTTACGAAAAAGCCATAATCCCTACATTTGAAGAATTCGGCACAAACCTAGAAAGAATACAATTTACATAATAAAATTTCATGAATTTTATGACGGTCCTATCGGTAATGATTTACTAAGGGCAATGAAAGCAAAAATCTGCTTCAAAACCAATACAATTAGATTAGGAGAAAATAAAATTCCCCTTAATATTAAAAGTGATGAAGAAAAACTAGACGACGAAAATAACTATATTAAAGAATTACACAAGAATGGAATAATGAACACAGAAATTAATAGTATGGAGTTTAATTTTGTATCAAATTCTAAACCAATAAATGATCAGATTAGAACAGAACATTTGAATTCTGAAGAAAGATCACAATTATTACACGTAATAAATAAATACCGTGACATCTTTTACCATGAAAATGAAAAACTTTCATTCACCTCTGCTATAAAGCATAGAATACGAACAACCAATAATGCACCCATATTCTCAAAATCGTATAGATACCCATACGTTCATAAAAAAGAAGTAGAAGACCAAATTAGAGACATGTTGGAAAATAAAATAATTAGAAATAGTAGTTCACCATATTCAGCCCCGATTTGGATAGTGCCAAAGAAGGCAGACGCTAGCGGAAAACAAAAATGGAGACTAGTTGTTGACTATCGTAAACTAAATGAAGTTACGATCGACGACAAATTTCCTATTCCAAATATAGACGAGATACTGGAAAAATTGGGAAGAAGCCAATATTTTACCACTCTCGATCTAGCGAAGGGTTTCCACCAAATCGAAATAGAAGAAGAGGACATTCACAAAACTGCATTCAGTGTCGAAGGAGGACACTATGAGTTTTTGCGTATGCCATTCGGACTGAAGACAGCTCCGGCAACATTTCAGAGACTTATGAATAATATACTACATGATTTCATTAACAAGATTTGCTTAGTGTACTTAGACGATATAATTATATTTTCGACGTCCTTACAAGAGCACATAAATTCACTTACACTTATATTTGAAAGACTACGAAAAGCAAACCTAAAGATTCAATTAGACAAGTCAGAATTTTAAAAAAAAGAAACTGAATTTCTTGGACACATAGTTACTACGGCAGGAGTTAAGCCTAATCCTAAAAAGATAGAATGCGTCGTTAATTTCCCAATACCCAAAACTACAAAACAAATTAAACAATTCCTAGGGTTAACCGGCTATTACAGGAAATTTATTAAGGACTATTCATTGATAGCTAAACCCATGACTAAATATTTAAAGAAGGATTGCAAGATGAACATAGATGACCCAGAATACCAAAAGAGCTTTAATACTCTTAAGACATTATTAACACACGATCCAATATTAAAATATCCAGATTTTACGAAGACATTTACACTAACAACTGATGCCAGCAACTATGCCTTGGGAGCAGTACTTTCCCAAAATAATCATCCAATATGTTATGCCAGTCGTACCCTCAACTCACATGAAATAAACTACAGCACAATAGAAAAAGAGTTATTGGCAATAATATGGGCCACAAAATACTTTAGACCTTATCTTTTTGGTCGTAAGTTCACAATAGAAACTGATCACAAGCCTTTAACATGGCTTTTCTCTATTAAGGGGCACACCCAGTGTAATAGCCTAGAAAAAAGGTGATTTTTGGGAATTTTTATTTAAAAAAATACTTTATCAATTATTTCAAAATTTTAAGAATATATTTATACGTGTTTCAAGAATATACAGTAAAATTTTTGAAGAAAAAAATTAAATATTTTTTAAGTTATAGTCGATCTCCAACGTCGCGAAAAAAAAAGGTCCTTCACTGCTGCAGTGATTCCGGCCTTCTCCGTGGATGGAATCTAAAAAAAAAAATTCTCTTTAAACTAGATAATATTGTCTGTACAATGACCTAAGATAAAAAAAATAATAAAAAATTGACAATATGGCGGCGTTTTAAAAAAAATTGTCGAATTTTACCCAAAATTTTGGTCGATTTTGGCCCGCCAAAATTCGATTTTTTGATCAAATGAAAAATCGATAGGTCATTGTACGGAGAACTATATATACTTGGAAAAAAAATTCGATAGTGATCGGATCATTTGTTTTTGAGTAATCACTGCAGCAAATTCGGAAAATGCTGTTTCGAGAAAAACGCACCTCAGGTACGTCTCGTAGGTGATTAGACTCTCTAGCTGCCGAGCGGCTGCTCTTTAAATTGCTATAACTCAAAAAATATTTGAGATATCGATTTATTTTTAAAGGTGTAATCTACCAAAATATGAAAAAAAAAAAATTGATTTTTTTGAAATTTCACACTGGGTGTGCCCCTTAAAGAACCTAACTCAAAACTTGTAAGGTGGAGGCTAAAACTATCAGAGTTTGATTACGAAATAAAGTACAAGAAGGGAACTAAGAACACTAATGCTGATGCCTTGTCCAGGATCGTAACCGAACCTGTTACTGTAAATATATTGGAATCCAACAGTAGAATAATAAAGACAAAATCACCAATAAATATGTTCAAAAACCAGGTCATCATAATAAAAACTACCTCCGGGTCGCTAAAGATAAAAAATAAATGTATATTTGGTAATAAAAGAAAAATTGTTTACATGAAAGAAATGGATAGGGAAACTGCTATCATCCTGCTTAAAAATCACTTTAACCCCACACAGCTAAACGCTATTTTAATGGAAGAAGAATTTTATACAACTTTTAGTAATACTTATGAAGAATTGTTTGCTGACAACGAAAAATTTAGGATAATAAGATGTACACTCCAAACCGAAGATATAGAGGATGAAAACCGGTTAGCCGAAATTATAAAAAGCGAACACCTTGATAAAAACCATCGCGGAATAGACGCAGTATATAGAGAGTTAGTCACACGCATATACAATCCAAAGCTCAAACTTAGGATAACGCAATTTATAAACAACTGCGAAGTTTGCAACCTTGAGAAGTACGACAGAAAACCTCCAAAGATACCTCCAAATAAACCACTCGAAGTACTACACATAGACATCTTTTATACTCTGAATAAAAACCTGTTTATGACAGCAATTGATAAATTTTCAAAATTCGCCTTGGCATTTCAAATAAATGGAAGAAGTTGGACAGAGTTCAAAACAAAACTATTACAGATAATTAATACGTATGGAAAAATAAATAAAATCATTGTAGACAACGAACTGGGATTCAAAGCCATACCGATGCAAGAGTTCTTAAAAAAGGAAAATATTGACATTCATTATACTTCAAATAGTAACCATACGTCTAACGCGGACATTGAAAGACTACATAATACTATTAATGAACACATAAGACTACTAAGACATGATAAGGAAAACCAGGGCGAAACTATTGAAGACAAAATGATGAGAATAATAGGCTTTTATAATAATACGGTACATAGCACTACAGGTATTAAACCAATTGACTTTGTAAACGGCAAAGTACACGAAGACAGATACAAGGAAATTCATGACTTAATAGAATTAAAAAAAGGAAAATATATACAGAAATTAAACGAAAATAGAAAAGATATAGAACTAGAAAATGGAACAAATTATATTAAAGAAATAAGAGGTGGTAAAAACCACAATAAATATAGGAAAATTAATGCAGTTAAAATAGACGACGACCATTTGCAGACAGTTAGAACTGGACACAAATATTATAAGACACATGTGAAACCTAAAAAGAAATACCAAGACAGAGATAACCCAACTGTAGTATCCACAAAATAATATCTTTTCAGATGACGACTTTGACTTTGGTATATACTCTCATTATGGCTACTAGTGCACAATACATAGATATCCAAGATCTAACGAACAATAATGGATATATTCCAATAAAACTGGACGAAATCAGGCCTATAGAAAATTACTCCAAGATAATACACATCGTTAATACGACCATGTACAAAGAAACCCTCGATATAATTTCAGACAATGTAGCAACATTAAAACAAACCACTAGGGACACAACGACACTATTAGACACAGTTGAAAAGAATTTTGCAATACTCAAAGCAAAAATAGATAACTTATACCCACAATTCAGTCAAAAACGAGGATTAATTGATATATTAGGCAAAGGACTAAAAATCGTAGCAGGGACAATGGACAGTGAGGACGCAGAACACATTAATAATTCTTTAAAATTACTCTATGAAAACAACGGACTGTTGACAAATACAGTACATAACCTTACCCAGGTCAACACTATCTTAACAATACAGATAAATAACATAACTAAACATATTAACACACAACAAAAACAAGTAGAAAGATATTTAAATCAGTTCAAAAACAATTTCCAGAATAAAATAGCGACATTAGAAGACGAAGTTACATTCATGCAACATATTTATCAGATTAATAATGATATAATGCTCTTACGTAACCACATTGACGACATAGGACAGGTAATCTTCTCCAGTAAATTAGGAATCATTCCAACAGATATTTTAACCCCAAAAGAAATGGATCTAATAACAGACTTTAACAGTTACATAAACATAAAAACCTCTGTAGCATTGCATGATGAAACTATACTATTAATATTCAGGATACCCTCGTATTCCAAAAACACTCTTAGCAAAATCACCTTCGAACCAATCCCAGATATTAAGAACATGACATTAGCATTAAACTCACACACAATACTCACCGATCACAACGGGAAAATGTATGAACCATTTCTTCAAGACAATTTAAAGAAGAACCTAATTGAAATTAAAAGTGATTGTATGCAAAATATTTTAGAATATAAAGATGCAAATTGCCCTATGAAAAACTCAGAAACAGAAGAAATAGTAGAAATATTTCCTGGATTACTCATATTAAAAAATTATTATCAAAATTTTAAACACAACTGCAATAAAGCGGAAATTAATATTAAAGGAACTTTTCTTATAAAATTTGAAAATTGTAAAATTATTACAAAAAACAGAAATTTTACAAATGTTAATTTAAAAATTAAAGACAAAATAATACTACCAAATATTGTAACAAAAATCAAAAGCAATAAAAATATTAGTCTAAACGATCTAAAACTAGAAACTTTATACCTTAAACAAATAAAATATGAAGAAAACTTAAATAACATATTATACCACGATAAAGAAACAAAAACTATTAGCATTAGTATCAATATTGTAATTATTTTATGCGTAATAATTTTTGGAATTGTGTATAGTATAAGATCAAAACAGATTTTTCATGTTTCGTCGGAGCCTCAAACAAACGGTGGGGGTGTTATAATGTCTCCCATTATTCCCTCAACACGAGTTAATGTAATATAAATATATATATATATACTTAAATGAATACACACATTTACCTACTTTATTTTAAACCAATTCCAAGAATTGTTTTTGCATTTATTTAGTTCAGTTACACTAAATAAGTGCAACTTTAAAAACAGACAAATTTACTAGGAATTGTTTTGCAATAAAACATTCCTTTACCTTTCTTTATTTCTCGGAATTATTTTTTTAACAATTAATACTATTAATTTATTTAGTTCATTGACATTTTAATTTACCTACCTTATTTAAAGCAATTACAAGAACTGTTTATGCGTTTATTTAGTTCATCCACCCTAAATAAATGCAACTCCAAACACAGACAAATTTATTAGGAATTGTTTTGCATTAAAACATTCCCTTACCTTTCTTTATTAATTTCTCGGAATTGTTTTTCAATAATTAATATTATTAATAATCGACATTTTAATTATAAGAGAAAAATTGTAAAACTAAGTATAAAAAGAGGTGTCAGAAGAAAAATAAAGTGAGTTGGATTTTGACTTCTAAAAAGTGAAGGTGGTTGTGTTTTTTTTTTAAACTTATATCTTTAAGTTTGTTTCTTTTAATCTCGGAGATTCGTACCGTAGTAAACAACCACAAGCGGAAAAAGTGGGAGGAGCACTTAAGGCCCTGAACCTCTCCTCTGGGGCAACTAAGCTCTGGGCTACAGTCAAGTCTCTGTCTAGCCCGACGAGACGCGATGTATATAAATATACGTGCATATGTGCGCCTGGCACATAACCAACAAATTTAGAATTTATACAAAACAATTTCTTTACACTGCAACTACGGCCAAATGGATACACACTTTTGCACTAAGTTATATAGGATTTTGGCCGTAGCTTCAAACATTAATAAATAAATGAAAAACTTGCGTTTTGATTATTTATGTTTCTGGAAGAACGTTTTGCGATGATATTAATTCACTTGAAGCTTGTGTTGATAATCCAACACAAATAAAATACTGTGATGTGGCTATTGAATCGATGAATAACGCTGAAATAAACAATATTGTTATTCTAAATTATTATAAAACCAAAAATAAAACATAAATATCATATGTACATACATATGTACATGCATGCACATTCGTCTTTGTGCACATACGTATACACGTATGCATATGTTGTTATCTTACCTTATTTCTTAATTTAATATTGCTCCCACTCTGCTACAGCTAATAAAGAAATTATTAAGAAACAAATAATAATTATTGAAAATTAAATAGAAATAACACGTCTTACCTCTCAGCGTCTTCAGCTGAAAAAGTAAATGGCCGAAAATTTTCAATTGGCATATTTGAATAATGTGTATGCGAACATCTCTTTCTAATATACTAGATAATCGTTTTCGATATATGTTACTCGCATTACTACAAAAACTGCCTATAGGAACGAAAAAATAGTTTTGTGGATGTAGTGGTAAATGTAGCAAAATTTTACGATATTAGTTGCGAAATGGTTACCTCCGTCTTGCAGGGAGTGTTGTGTTTTGTTGTCTCGTTACCCTGCGTCTCTACTGTGGGTGAATGTGTTATATCGTATGTCATTTCCCACATACATATGTATTTTTAATTTTTTATTTGATTTATTTTTTCTTTTTGAAATTCCAGATGCAAAAAAATGATATTTATACATTACTTGCTGGTATTGTGCGGCTCACACTCAGTCTCCCCCAACTTTTCGATGACCGAACATTCATACAGAGATTACGTGTTCTACAAACTTCATGAATACGTTTAATTTTTTTCATTTATTGTTCTCCAACAAAAACTGTTTGAATACTTTCAGCCCTAATAGCCCAGCGCCTTTGTATCTGCTAAAAGCTTGTTGAGATTTTTGATGGGGGATTTCAATAAAGATTTGGTAATATTTTTTGCGGCCTATGCTATTATCTTTTTTTTTAGTGAGCGAAAAGCTATATTTGTTTATATGAATTGAGATCACCTTATAAGACTTCTTCTAGCAGGGGTCGAACCAACTTATCCTGACTTAAAAGGCGAGTGTTCTAGCACTGAGCCAACATTAGCCATGTAATCTGTTGTTATATTATTCAAATAGATTTTGACCAATATCTATTAATGTATACTAAAATAATATATTATATGTATGCATAATACATTTTTTAATTGTTTTTGCGGCCTGTTTTATTACCTACAGCTATCAGTTCTACCATTTTTAACAAAATATTCAATTCATATAAACAAATAGCCCTTTCGTTCACTAACTTTTAAAAATAATTAAACAATATTTTCAGAAAATTTGTCGAGAATTAAATCCGACAGCTTTTGTATGCTTGCTTTGTTTCCGATAGTAAAGTCGATTGGAAGATAAATCTGATAGCATTGGAATACATGACACCATATAATTTTTTTGCTGCTTATAATTCTAGATAGCATAGCAATTGTATCCCACGACATCACTGTTTATATATTGTTACATAGCAATTATTTTTTTTATTATTTTTAGGAGTATGGCTAACCTAATTCTAATTGCCTGCCTCTCTATATTGGGTATCATAATTGCCATTGCCTTATTTCTCGCCGGTGGTTATCTTTGGTGGCGTCACAAACGTTCTCAGCTGCAATTTATTGAACCAAATGATGACGAGGATTCCAGTAATTATAGTCTAAGGTAAATCGGTTTGTATCCAAGTAAAGTTGTGTACGTGTTTTTGATACGTATGAAATGAAAGTTATTTTAGCAGTTGTATCATTTCCTAAATTTTTGTGACTAGAAATGATTTTGCAATGATGAATAAAGACAATAATCACTTCATCTGAAATAAGAAGTATACATAGATTTTGTAGGGGACAGGAACGAAAAATAATACGATATCAAACTTTTATTTCGGGATGGCGAAAACCCCTAATGAAGGAACATTGAACTGTAGTAAAAATAAGCCTCATTACCACCTAGTGGAAAATAAAAATTTTTTGATATATTCAAAATAAAAATTACGTATCACAATATGTAAGTATATATCTTAACCAACTGATTTCAACCTTTATTGGATAATGAGTTGTACAAGAAACTGAACATTCACTAAGACTTTAATCTCTGAAGTTTCTTTGTAAATTCTAGTCGTTTAAAATTTGTTTATGAAATTAATTGGATCGAAATAAAGTGTCATTTATTATTTTTTTAACTATTTAATTTCAATTTTTCTGTAACATGAAATGTGTGCTTAAACTTATTTTAGACTTCCACAATCCTCTACTCAGGAGATTCAAGACACATCCAATCCACCTGCGAAAGCGCCACCGCAACAACAAGCCACAACACAATCTTTAGCAACACCATTACAAAATAATATAAACCGCAAATTGAATGGTTTTCTAAATTTAAAGACTCCATTGATAGGGTAAGTAATTAAATTGAGTTTCAAATGTTATAATTTAATCAATGAAAAATCCGAGTCTAAAAGTAACTTCCTTGACCGCCAGAATGCGCTGTGTTGTGGAGAAAAACGATTTTGTTTTTGCAAGACAATGCCCCGGCGCACAAGAGCGTCCATGGCTAAAATCAGTGACTTATGGCTCCAATTGCTTCCGCATCCACCCTATTGATTTTAGCTATGGATGTGTGCCGGCGCATTAGCTTGCAAGAATAAAATCGTTTTTGTCCATAGTCAATATGATGCCAAAAATGTCAACAACAATCAGCTCTCACAACAAAACTAAGGGTAGTATCACACTGATGTTTGCCTAAATATGAACGGACTCCAAGGCACTATAACCTTTTTTGCAGTAGCAACGCATTCTGGCGGTTAAGGAGGTTACATTTTACCCCACCTAGTAAATATACTTGAAGCGCTGGAAGCACCTGAAACGTAGTGATTTACAACTCGACAGCTGATCTACGGATAAGATGCTCTTGTACGCTTCACTATCAATCCTCTGCTTCCCCTTCCCGTGGTGACACCGAGCACCTCATTAAGTGAGCAAGGTGATGGCTGGTTTGACTCCTTCCTTCCATGAACTTTATCTTGATTTTCTGATTTTGTACGTTCTGAACCAGGGGTAGTGGAAATCTGTTATCTAAGTATGTATGGGTGACATTCTGCAGAAATTGTTTTCATGTTAATGTCATTACTGCCTGCGTTCTGTTAAAACCCTGGGACTCCTTTCCGATCTCGTCGTAAGTGAGTTGATGGTGTAAGTACAGTTGCTTACCTCGGATCTGACTTTGAGCATTTTATCATTTATTCATAATGGTGAATGTCGACTCTCGCACGGTTTCCATAGTGACTACACAATTTGAGTAAGATGAGTGAGTGATGGCACTTTGGATAAAGAGTTCGAGAAGGTCACACGCAGATAAACGTAAGGCTGTAAGGAAAAACAAGACAAGTACAATAGATTATGAAACCTAGAATATAGATGGTCTTCTTTCTAACTACACATACTACACATATGTAGAGCCTCTGGACTGGACTCTACTAACTTTATTCAACATACTCAGTGTATAATAAGCATTTATTATAATAGAATAGTAGATTGAAGAAAAGTGATAATTATTGTTGCTAGATTTATATTATTTTACGAATATACTGAATTTTAAAACTACTAATATTCCTTTTAATCCACATAGATAATAAATTAATAATAATAAATTTATTTCTTACTACCATCTGCCAACATTTCCTTCATAGAAATGTATTGTATATTAACTTTACAGGTTTATTCTCTAGCTTCTCTCATACAAATTTCACCTTTGTATCAAAATTGTTAATTTTTGTTCCACTGCTTCAGTAGATGACAATGCAATCGTTCGTAGATCAATATATTACTCCAATCTGAACAACAAATACGTAATCAGACGTGGATCGCCTTTCGTCAATATCTCCTGCCCAGTCAGCATTACAAAAAGTAGTAATACGTTCAACTGATTTCCTACAAACCATGCCTTTGTCAATAGTACCATTTAAAAACGCATAACTGCTATCCAATGAGCTTTGCCGGGGTTTTGTGAAAAACTATTTGGCAAAATAATTGCAAAACTGATATCTGGATGAGTATGTTGCGCTGCGTAGAGAAGATATTCAACTGCTTCCATAATTGGAATGTTTTTCATCTTTCTTTTTGCGTCTGCAGTTTGCAGACATATTTCTGCCGTTAGCTTTTGTGACAAATCAAGTGGCGCTGGTGAGACAGTATTACAATCGTCCACTCCGAAACGTTTCTATACAATTGAAATATATTCAGATTGATCAAGTTTAATTACATTGTTTTGTTATATCATGTTGAACTCTCATACCAAGAAGAAGCTGAACCCATCGTAGCCTTTAGGTTGTCACATTCATACATTAGGTATAGTAAAAAGAAATCCATTATTTTTGCTTAAAATAGAATGGTTTAATTTTTCCTTTTCGTATCCAGCCTTATTAAAATGGTTCCAAACGGTTTTTTGTGCAATCCAAACAGTGTTTACATGACGATCGGACTCGACAATGTCCATGCTTTTATCGACATTTTCGACTATTGGCCTTCCACTCCAAGAAGCATCTTTTACATCAAAATTACCGGAATGAAACAGAAATTGTGCATGTTTGGCTGTAACAGTATCAGGACCATAAAAGCTATTCACATTTTCAGCCGCCTTGTTTGCGTTTTCGTCCTTATCGAAGAGAAGCTGTAAAATATAGCGTATTTTCTCTTTGCTAGTGTCCATAGCAGAGAACGTAGAATATAGAGAAGGTGCAAGCCAGCGTTTTTGACATTTCTGGCAGAAAAATTTCGTTTGGTATAATCATCATTTCCTTCTCGTCTTGAATTTCTGTTTCACCTCGGTGGGGGAAATTAACAGAATTGAGCGTATTCAAACACATCAGAGAACTAAAATCCATGCAATTGTAAATTAACAGCCGATTTTATTTACTTTTATCATATACAAATGACCAAATTGAATTCAAATTTGAAATCATTAATTAATTACTGATAACATTTTAACAATTTTTAATAAATACATATGTATTTCTTAAGAACAAATGATACTTTTTAAATTCTTTTAGATGACCTTTTGCAAATACATATGTACATATGTACTCAAATGTCTATTATTATGTACAAACATGTATGTATGTAACTCTTATAAATTGTTATCAGTCATAGTTTGCAAATTTTATTAAATATTTTATTCATCAAATCATATATTTTTAATCGTACCTATGATACGATAATTTAAGCATAATAAAAATATTTGAGTATTAGATTAAATTATGTATATTAAATATTATTTATTTTGGGAGATAAATATCGAGACAAGTCTAAATTTATTTAAGTGTATGAGCGTACGTACATACATATGTAGCAAGTACGCATAAGTGCATGTACATATGTATGTACGAATATAAATTCAATGTACGAATGTTTAACTTCAGCTCATCTTGAATTTCTGATTTTTGCAAATCGTCGCGAAGATGTCGCTTATGGGTGCCAGGTAATAGGGAAAAGAATGGGTAAGTTTTTGTGGACGTATTTGTTTTTCATATACACACACATGGCTAGCTTTTAATGTATGTATGTGTCTTCAACCTCAGACCAACTAGAATTCTGATTTTTCTGAAATTTTATGGTCGTCGCGAAGAAGTCGTTTGTGGACGGCGGGTTGAAAGAGGGAAGGGCATGTGCATTTTTAAGATTGTGTGCGTTTTTCGTATATTTACATATTAAAATGCTTGAATGTATGTGTTTTTACTTTGTCACAAGTTCACCATTAATTTCAGACTTTTGACAAAATTTCTGACCAAAACAGCTTGAAGGTGGAGAGAGCGAAGGGAAAGATCGCACAAGACTTTGAGTGTATTTGTTTTTTTGTATACATATAGAGAGCTTTTAATGTATGGGTTTGCGATTTCTGCTCAACTAAAATATTTGATCTTTGGCAAAATTTGACTTCGTCTTCAGGAAATTGTAATAGCGGTAATAGTTTTTGTTGCTTTTAGGTTCTTCTTCCTTTCCTTCTTGAACAAAAAATCAAATATTCTTAAATTTAAAATTTTACAATCTCGTCAAAAATCAGGCGAGAAGGCAATGAAATTATTGCTGGGCAATATGAGCTAATAGGCGAACAGCAAAACCCGGCTATACTACGTGCACAGAATATTAGCTTTGTTCTGTTCAGTTTTACAATAATATAGGTAAGTATAGACCCATATAAAAAAACTTCATGGAATGATGAGATAAAACGATTTAGGAATGTCTGTCCCTCCGTCTGTATACTCGATAGCCCGAGAAAGAATGGAGATGTTTTAAACAGCGTTACATATACATACATAAATAACAGCCGAGTATCTATTGTTCGGTTCCATTCTTCCTTTCATGTTTTAGTTTGCGACCGTCACGATGAAGCAAGTGTTGAGACGGGCAAGCGGGATTATGTGTTGGATTGCCTTTATGAATGAACGCATTTTGCTTTATGCTGCAACTACCCATCTTACATACATATATTCCGTCCATAGCAACCTATCTTATGAGAGCGCCATGTAAATGAAAAGTGGTCACCACTTGCCCATGCCGTTACTGACGGTTGTCCCACAGAAACCAGCGGCCATTTGACTTAAAACCGGCTCAGCTCATTTCTCGCTGTTATAAAAGGTTGCCAGTATTGACTTTTTACACCAATATGAAATAAACCAAGAAAATGCATAGTTTTTTTTCAAAAGAAATGAAAAGTAAATTCGTAATTAATTATTATGATCTATAGTATATTAGATTGGTGTTTACATTCGAACATATAAATTGTGAAATTTGATGACGAAAATTATAAATTTGTGTAAAAGTATACAAGCACACTGGCAGTTGGCAATATTTCGCCGCTATCAGCAGCGTCGATAACTCGTGCATGTACATCGCTCTTCTAGTCGGGTATTATGCACGTTAGCTATGTAAGATGGGTAGTTGCAACATTATTTTATGGCGCATGCGTTTATGAATGAAAACATTTGTAAATATTTTACTTATATATGTATGTATGGAAATATGTGAATTTCTGTATGTCAACAACAGAAGCACGTACTTACATACATCCTTTGTATATTTATATGTTTTCGGGGTTTATGTGGATGTTTATATATTTGCTGCAAATAATAATAATAATACACATAGATATATATATATATATATATATATATATATAATAATAATAATAATATATATATATATATGTATGTACAATATATATGTATAAAATCAAAAAAAATGTATTTATTTTTGAAATCTGTTTGTTTATTGCGAAAACGGAGAAAACGCATTTTTTCATATACTAACGTATTTGCATGCGTAAGTCTGTTTTTCAAAGTTTTCAGGAGAGCAGTTTGAAAGTTCAGCCTTTCATACATCTCCAATCAAATTTCAGTAGGTTTTATGTGAATAATTTCCGTTCTAATATGAGTACTACCATAAATTATCGGTACAATGTAGATATTGACCTGCTGAAAATGATGGTGATGATATTTCAATTTTGCATTAAATTGAGTTAGGCGTACAATTGTACATATGCAAAAGTCAAAATGCCGTCGGCAAAATTTGAGATATTTTCATTATTTTTATCAAGGTTATCAATTTACATTCTGCTTACAAAGTAACATACTGTTACGCTCAATTCTGTTAATTAACAGCAAGTTTTGCGAATTATGTGAGGAGTGTGGTACGATTACGTGAAACGAAGTAATCGTCGTTTTTGACAATTTCCACTCTGATCCGAAATTGTACCTTCTCTATATTCTACGTTATCTGTCCATAGGCACGCTCAAACAAAACTGAATCAACCAATCACAAATCTGTTAGTACAAAATGTCATCTTTCTAACGCCATCTAGCGGAAACCGATTGGACTTATACAACGCGAGATACATATAAATAATGCCATTGATGTTTTTCAAACAAATGGACCTACAGTTTATATAATATTAAGCCGCCTCCGAACTGATGGTTTTTTCTGAGGAGCCTTTATTTCATGTTAGAAATACACTACGAGGGGTTGACATTTACTGCCGAGGGGAGACCGCAATTAGAAAATTTAATTTAATTTTTTATTTAAATTAATTTTCAATAACTTTTGGATGTTGGTCGCACCGGGATTTGAACCCGGGCCTTCCGAATAGCAATGCTAACCACTCGGCTACCGCGGCCGCCAATATATTTGATATTCCTTAGGCAACCAATAAAGAAGCAAAAAATTTCCAAAAACGTAAACGGAACAAAAGCAAATCAGCGAAGCATTTTCCACTCGGCGCTTCAATTCTTTTCCTTTTGTTTTAGGGTGAGTTGATGGAACCATATTCCTCGAGCTGCTTAAAGTTAGTGTCAACGATCCCTCGCTTGTTACGCTACTGCGACTACCGAATTCCTTATCTATTGCAACGAAATATTCCCAGTTTGTAGAATCTCTAGCAGAACACTCCGGTTGACAGCATGGAAATATACACGAAATGATTCAAAACTTGAAGGGAGCGTTGGCAGTGGTAAAGGGTGGTTAAATTTTCAAGGGCCGATGTTGATTTTGAATAAAACACAAACTATTTAGGAAATTATTGAAATTTTATTTTATTATGATATATTGGTATTACTCAATTATATATGTAACAAAATATCGGCCAAATGAGCGCCGCGACCTCGGCGGCACACCTCCATACGATGGTCCAAATTTTCGATGACGCTGAGCCATAATGCTGAGTTTCTATGCCGTTAATGTGCCGAATTATCTCATCCTTTAGCTCTTGAATTGTTGCTGGCTTATCGACGTACACCTTTTCTTTCAAATAACCCCAGAGAAAAAAGTCCAACGGTGTCAAATCACATGATCTTGGGGGCCAATTGACATCGCCATTACGTGAGATAACACGGCCATTGAATTTGTTGCGCAAAAGAGCCATTGTTTCGTTAGCTGTGTGGCAAGTGGCACCGTCCTGCTGAAACCACATATCGTCCACATCCATATCTTCCAATTGTGGCCATAAAAAATTCGTTATCATCTCACGATAGCGAACACCATTCACAGTAACTGCCTGACCGGCCTCATTTTGGAAAAAATACGGCCCGATGATGCCGCCAGCCCATAAACCGCACCAAACAGTCACTCTTTGTGGGTGCATTGGTTTTTCGACAATCACTCTTGGATTCTCATTCGCCCAAATGCGGCAATTCTGTTTATTGACGAATCCACTGAGGTGAAAATGTGCCTCATCACTGAAGATGATTTTCTTCGAAAATTTTCATAATAAGTCTGGATAACTTTAACACGTTGTTGGATTGTGTATCTCTCCATGGTTCAAATTGAGTAAGTCTGAAATAGAGAAATGTCAAATTAAATTCGGAAAAAAACTTGGCGTTTAGGTGTGGTTCACATTCAACATCGGCCCTTACAATTTAACCACCCAATCAGGCGGCAGCTAGACAGCGATAAAATCACTGGGCTCGCTTACGTTATATTCCAAAACTAAGCTGAACTGTCGCCGATCTTTACCAGATATGGCCAAGCAGATTATTACTGTCATGCTTTTGGCAGCCCCCGGTTTTGAAATTTTGGATACATTGTGCTGGATAGTCTATCCAAGATAGCCCACGTCGAAATTATAGGTGTAACGACGTTCATTATAGTACGGAAATGGTTGGAAAACATAGTCCAATGGTCTTCGTGGCATCACAATGTATCTTATTCAGGCTTTGTTGTAATAGATAGGTTGTTAACCTAACCTAAACCAAAAAACATGTATCCAGTTTTCTAGACGTGTGTTTTTTACGAGACTTAATAGTGACTCGGTCCGACCGACATCCACAATAATAGAAAACAAATTTTTTTAATGCCATGGCCTCTTGGAAAAGAATGCCGAACCCACCAAAAGTAGGTCCCTCTAACTTTTTGATAACTTTTGTTCAGCGGCGAAATTTCTTATCATTAAAAGTTAAATTTCCACATATGTTTGTACACAATAGCAAACTTACTTTTCGTTAATTACTTCGTAAATATACCACAAACGTGTTATAAAAACGCCGAAATTTTCTGTATGTGGAGAATTAACTTTTCTCAGCGTCAGAATTTCACGTGATTAACTAGACGAAACCAATCAGATTATTTGTGAACCACTAAGCTCACTAACCACTATACAAACTTGTATTCGGCCAAACGACCGGTACTGCATAGTGCCGCTCTGTATCTGCCAAAATCGGCAAATGGGCCAGAAATCTAAAGAGGGGTATTTGGAGGTCCGTAAATATGGTAGATTATTGTTGGAGACTTAGAAGCGACCTACATAGGGCCAAATATTCGAGAAATTCTTAAGTATTTATTGTAAGTTGAGCAATTAATCTTTTTCTAAATGTAGGTTTTTGCATTATTGTTTGGTGACAGGCTTCATTTCGTCGTGGGCTCTTTCGCTCGTTCGCTGCGAGACCCATACACCTCGCTTCCTTATCCAATCTGGAGAAAGCAGAACTCACGCACTGTTATGTGGCCAATGAAGTCACTTTCATTGATTTCCGCCAGCAGGGGTACACTTGTATAGAATATTGTACCGTCTCTAATCCACTCTGCAACTCGTACTATTTTCTCTAGCAATAAATAAATGAAGTCGCACGATAAGGAGAGGTCCTTCCTGATCCTGATCGAATTTTTTGTATTGCTAAGTGCAGCACCTTTTAATAGAATAATAACCGCACTCTGATTCTTTATTTCTTCAATGCTCATAATTTTACCTAAAGACATTATATGCATGTTTATGTTATATGTTTTCCCAATAATTTTGACTATTCTCATACTAACATATATATGAGCCAGTTCACATGAAATGTATTAACATGCATACATATAATTACGCGTACTCACTTGCGTGCATACATACATACATACATAACTGCGAAAGCAATAGAACATAAGCTGGAGAGTATGAATTTACATAGAAATTAAAAGTGACGCGCACAAGCGTAAACAGCGACTTGTATTTAAAGTTAAATGGAACAGCCTAATAGTATACATATGTACATTTGCTATATACAAAATAAGTAACCGTACCAATAATATTATACACTGACTTTCATAACAATGATTCCATACTAGAATATATACAGTGTGATTACTACATAAGTTAATATTAATTTTGCGGGGATACCGAATTTAGACATAGTGGCGTGGAGGCAGCTCTCTTCCCTTATTTCGAAAGCTGCTTTAAGCTCAACGAAGAGGTAATGTGTGTCGAACCTTCTTTCATGGTTTTTTTGCAAAACTTGGCGCATGGTGGGATTTAGTCCCCGGTTATTCGCGCAGACTGTGGGGCAGAGCAAGCTTAGTCTCCAATGGTGTTGTTGTTGTAGCGCATTTCCCAACCCCGATGGATATTTGTGTCGGTTTTCCAAAAGCAGGACATTGCAGTATTTGTCGTATCTCTCTATGACTGGAAATGTACCGTCATATGGAGATGAAAATGATTGCTTCACTTTGTCGTTGCGAATAAAAACGTGTGATGAGTTTGCGAGTTCCTTCGAAATGAATACTTTTTCGCGGCTGTGTCGGGAAGCAGGCGTAAATGTTAGGTTTGCGTAGGGAGCGTTTGCACGATTTCGGGTGCTTGATTGTTATGTGTTGCTGGCACAAAAAACTCTCCTGGTAGACGAAGTGCCTCACCAAAATTTATTTCTGCAGGAGTGGCTGCGACGTCTTCTTTGAATGCGGCACGTAATCCAAGGAGAACTGCAGGTAGCGCGTCGTACCAATTTTCATTATGACAAAGAAGAGACGATTTTAGTTGAGCGTTCGATGCTCCCATTTAATTGTGGATGATAACTTGATGTTCGTAGATCATAGAAGTTTTTTGAAAAGATCTGACTCGAATTGTCCTCCTAGGTTGATTGTACGTCAAAATAGGATATCTATGTTGACATGCAAGTGGCGTTGAGACTAGATAGCGTGTGAACCGCCATGGTGACGCACGTTCAGGCTTCTGTTTAAGCGCATGCATTAACGGTTTGTGATCCGTGTAGATGACGATTTGCCTGCCCTCAAATATGTGGCGGAAGTACTGAACTGCTTCGTAAATTGCATTGAGTTCGCGATCGTAAGTTGACTGAAAAATGCAACCGGTTGCTAATACTTGCCAATGTGTTGTTGTAGTGTGGCGCCTATTCTGCATTCGGATGCATCGGAAAAAATTGCCCACTCGGTGTTGTGACCGGGTGTGTCAAGAAAGTTGCGTTTGCCAGTGCATTCTTACAGTCTTTGAATGAGTTTCCGAGCTATGTGGTTCAAGTTACTGGAGTTTTTCCAGAAATTTTTGGTCCTTCGAGTAGCTTATTAAACGGAGCTAGTAAATCTTTAAGAACTTTCGGTAAAAGTTAATTGTACCAATGAATTTCCGAAGCTTGGTAGTTGTTGATGGACAAGGGTAGTCGATAATTATCTGAACTCGGTCTGGAAGTGGTTTCATGTCATGTGAAGATATGGTATGGCCGAGGAATTCGACTTCTTTGAGGCCTAAACGTGTTTTTGTGGAGTGGAAAACTAGACCATACTATTGAAGTCGATAAAATACGATACGTAAAAGTCCCTGGTGTTCGGTTTCGTTCGCAGATGCCAGAAGAAGATCTTCGATATATGCGAAGACGAGCGGTAAGTAGTGGGTGACTTCATCGATGAAACGCTGGAAAGTTTGAGTAGTGTTTCGAAGTCCGAATGTCATAAATGCGAATTCGAATAGACCAAACGGTGTGATTATTGCTGTTTTGTGAACATCCTCCTCGGCTACTGGAATTTGGTTGAACGCACGAATCAAATCTATTGTAGAATAGCATGATGTACCGTGCAAATTAGCGGTGAAATCGTCAAGGCAGCGAACTGTCTACCTATCTGGTACAGTGCGATCGTTAAAACGTCGGTAATCGCCGCTCTTCTTTGGCGCAAGATCTAACGGGGATGACAATGGACTATCTGATGACTTTGCGATGCCCCGTTTGATCGTCTTCTCGAACTCTGGCTATTTTTAACCGATCCAGAACTAGGCGACGGACACGGCTATTTACTGGAGCACCAGGTGTTGTCTTGATATGCTGCGTTGCGTGTGAAACGTGTATAGGCGCGCCATCGGGGCGTGTAGCTTTAGGAAATTTGGAAAGCAGTTTCCAAAACAGTCATGCTTGGTTTGGCTGCCGAATTTTAGTAGACTGAGCTTCAACGTTTCTGGCTATACCTGTCGTAAATAGCCGCGAGGTTTCATCTATAAGCCGTTGAGTTTTCAGATCGATAAGGAGATCGTAGTTCGAAAGCAAGCCAGCGTCGTTGATTGGATGTTATACGTCTGCTACTATAAAATGCCATGTCATCGCTCTACGAAAACCGATGTTTAATGAATGTCAATGTACCGAATATCAGAATGGACGTTCCTTTGACAGCGGTGAGTTGGTAGCCTGTCACCATCTTCCTATTCGGGCTCCCTCCGCAGGAATAAACTGAAACTTCGAAGCCGGTGTCCACTAAAAACTTTATTTTGGATGAACGGTCCGTTATGAAGAGGCGGTAAGAAGGCGGGAGAGAGGCACTTTACGCCGCTAACGTGTCCCTGATTCGTTTCGACACATGTTTGAACCAGGTTACCGAAGTTTTTGCTAATCCGTGTAGTCTGATTTCTTTAACGAAACTTAGTTCGATTTCATAAATTTTGAATTTTGCTGAATTTGTTTTCGTAATGACCTGTGTTTTTGCCTCACTGAATTTCAATTACGAATCTTCCCGCAACTAGTAGATTAGGGGTAGTGCGGTATTAGTTACAACTTTAATTTCATTAGTGGCTTTTGCGCTAAGTGTTAAGAGGACATCATCGGCAAAAGCCTGTATTTCACAACTTTCCGGCAATGTCATGTCTAGCAGATGTTTCAATAGAGTCTTGAACACAACCTTTCGTCGTTGATTTTGATACGGTTGCATCTGCATAATTAAGCCAAACTTTGCGTTCCTCCTAGTAGCTTATTATGTTTTTGAAAATATTACGTGGAATATAATGTTTTCTGGGTCGTTTCAGGAGTAGCGGCCACCATGCATTGTCAAAGGCTGCTTTTATGTTCAGAGTCACACATATTGGCGCTGTTTGCCTTTTTCTGCTTCAATATGTTTAATTACATTTTGCAGTGTACCGATTGTTGAAGTTTTTTCTTTAAACCCATATTGCTTTGGAGACCAAGGCCCATGTTTATGGGAATGAAATGCAATACCTTTAATAAACAGTTTCTCCAGCAGTTTTCGGAGAAGAAGACTGGTAATTTTTGGGATTTGCTTTCGTGGTTTTGGTATAATTTTAATGTACGCTTATATCCATTCTCGAGGAAAATAGCCTATCTAAAGGCAAGACATACGTCTGATGCTAAGTTGTCTATGCCAAAACTTCAGCTTCTGCAAAATCAATATCGTCGTGGGTATCAATATTATGTATTATGTTTGCGGATTGTCTGGTGGCTGCGGCTTGTGTCATTATCATTAGGGTAAAAGTGATTCACAAGAGCTGAAGTAGTCATTTGACTTGTTTCTGTGGAATTCCCCTCTCTTTGAAGGGTTATTTGGTGGTCGTTGGATCAGTGCATCCTTGATTAGGCAATTTGCGAGCGCCCAAACATTATATTTTGCTTGCTTGTTACAAAAGTCGCAGAAGTTACTAATTGATGCATCTTTTAATGACCTTGCGTACTCGCTCTGTGCAGATGCATGCTCTTGTGCTACTCCCTTCGTGGCATCTGGCGTTTGCTATGTGTGCTTAACTCATAGTGAAGTTTTATACACCTTTCTCTTAAAGCTTGAAGATCGGCACTCCACCATGGATTGAATTGTTGAAAACTTTCGCCCATTTTCATAGATACGGCGCAGGTGTGTTTTATAACATCAGTCATGCGCTTGACTTTATTGTCAATGCCTTTAGCGGATATTACGCTCCATCCACCTTCATCGACTATGTGAACGTTCTCGCGCACATCATTGTTGAATTGTTGCCAGTATGCTGCGTTGCTGTTATAAAGATATGTTGATGAGTGTGATGAGAGATTTTGTAGTCAGTTTCGATATTTAAAACTATTGCGCTATGGTCTGAGTTCTGAAAGGTGTTTATATTAACAAACCAGTTCGCACCGTATCTTATTGCGTTGAACATTGGAATTTTTCCTAAATTGCAGATTTTCATATTGCGGCCTGATATGATATTAGCGATACCATTTCCACGTTGATTTATTCTTTCAGATTCCCAAAGCGTATGCCAAAAATTGAGATCTTCTCCGAGCACCTGTAAGGACGCGGACGTTTGCCCTAGGAAGGTGTTGATTAAAGTATTAAACTAGTCAACTACAGGTTCAAGATATTCGCTAGCAACATACATAAATTTTCAATTTAATCACGATCAAGTTAGGTATTGAAAATTCGATATGCCTAAAGCGGCTCCTACTGACCCTCTACCAAGGATGCATGATTTGATCTGCAGTTCAGGTGCTGGAAACCTTTGAAAACTCTACTTAAGCATATAGGAGATGGTTTGCAAATAATAGCTAAATCGACTGAGTTTGAAATAAAGTATTGCAACAAATCATCAAATGCACTAAAATAATGATTGACTTTGGCTTGAAGGAAGCTTTATTGTTTAACAGTCATAGTGTATGCGCTTACTAATTCTTTGTATGATCAATTTGACTTGTGGATAATTTTTGGCACTTGTTGCTG
This sequence comes from Ceratitis rosa, assembly GCA_037013455.1. Classification (NCBI taxonomy): domain Eukaryota; kingdom Metazoa; phylum Arthropoda; class Insecta; order Diptera; family Tephritidae; genus Ceratitis; species Ceratitis rosa. Next base: position 244,908 of record JAWMAG010000091.1, on the reverse strand, counting down.
AGTGACGATCGTCTACATTGGTTTTCATCTTAATGTTTCCGTTTGCGCAGTTGAAGCATTTTTGCTTTTTTTTGGAGGGTGGAATCTTCCAAATAGACCGTAATTTTTCCGGACGGCATGCACGATTCGTATTGTAAGCTAAAGGTACACCTCATTCGGGACCACACGCAGATAGTATTATCTAACTAAATTAGACTTGCGAGTCAATACGCCTACATTACTAAAACCCTCAACTCCAGCTACTGTAGCTTGTATTTGGCCCTGCGGGACTACCGTTAAGCACTACTTCGCAGGGCCTAGCTGGGCTAAAAATGCCTCTTCACTTACACTGTGAAGGGTTATTCACCTGGTCTTTCACTTCTCCTATTCCGTTCATTTATTCTGATCTCTTGGAGCGCTATTGCGGCCCATTTCACAATTTTAGCCCACACTCGATTGCAGCATGTGGCTCACAATGTTGTCGGGCGTCATACTTTCGATTATCATCTACTTTATAGTAAAGCTCTCCATTTCATACCTCGAACAGGACAAAAAGATATGCTCCGCGTTTTCTACGGCACTGCCGCAGAACTAACATTCAGTCCCGTCATTGTGGTCGAATCTGTTGAGGTATTCTCTGAAACAGTCATGGCCTGACAAGAACTGGGTCAGGTAGAAGTCCGTCTCTCCGTGCTCTCTCTCAATCCAGGCTGGTAGGTTCTTAATTAGCCTATGGGCCCTACTTCCTTTTTCTGTCGATTCCTTTTTCTCTTGTTACTCGTCGAGCTGTCTCTCTTGCGGCAGTTAGACGCCTTTTCTTAGCTTTTGGCTTTTGATACACTTTGCCGAGCTCCGAAGATATTATATCAGGCGGCATAATGGAAGATATGACCGTTCATGCGACACCGTCACAAACGCACAGGCAACTCTAATGACGCTTAGCCTGAAAGCTGCATTTGCCTTATTGGCATATGTTTTTTGACGCAGAGTTGTCTCCCATATGGGAACCACATACATCAGTATTGATTGGCTAACTTTAGCCAGTAGAATTCTCCTACTATGGCTAGGGCCATTTAAGTTGGCCATGACTCTTGCCAGGGCCGCAGTCACTAAGGCCGACTTACCACAGGCTTTTTTAATGTGCGCCTTAAAGTTGAGTTTTGCATCGATCATTTCTCCAAGGTACCTCAGTGAGTTTTGCATTGCACCGCTATGGCCATCGATATTCAAAGTGACCACTTCAAGTTTTTTCCTGCTCGTGTTTTTCTCCAGCAAACTGTAGCCCAGATGTTGTGACCCAGTCTTTAATTTTTGCTATGGCCTCATTGCAGGTGCTCTGAATTCGGGTAAGCTCTTTCTCAATAATCGTCACAGCGATGTCGTTCGCATAGTCAATTATGTGAACTTCTTTTGGTAGCGGTAGGCGTAACACCCCATCGTATAGCAAATTTCATTACTGCGAATCCAGTACCGATCCCTACGTCACGCCTCCTGTCACTACGTATCTTTTTTGCCCTGACTCGTTATCATACAATATCAGTCTGTCAGACAGATAACTTTCAATTATCCTCAGCAGATACCCCCGAGTATTTCTTTCCTGCAATGCCTTTATAACGTGCGGCCAATATGCCGAGTTAAAGGCTGGTACATCTGGTACACTCTATAGCCTTGGTCGCAATGCCAGTCAATTTTTGGACGGCATCTATGGTTAACCGATGTCTCCTGAATCCAAATTGATTGTCAGATAGGCCATATGGCTTTCCAAACGTGTACAGATCAGTTTATCCACTACTTTAGCCAACGTGTCGCACTAGGCGCTCTAACCGGTTTGCTCGGCTTCTTAAGTAGAACCAGGCGTTGCTTTTTCCATATTTTCGGGAAAACTCCTTTATTAAAGCACCGTGTATAGAGCTCGGTGAAACCCCTTATTCTTTGTTTTATGGATATTTTAAGTGCCTTATTTGGGATCACAACAAGTTCAGGCGCCTTTGAGTTGCCGAAACTCTCCGCCACTCTAATTTTATCCTTCTCGTCTGTTGTGTGCGCTTACCCCACTGCGGGTATACTTCTATTCGAATATGGTTCTTGTGTGGGCAAGAGCGCTTTCACTACCTTTCTACGAGGATAGGAAAGGCTTTGCTTCTACTTCCTCTAACGTTTGTCATTACATTTTGGTATGCATCATCCAATAGGTTCTCATCACATAACGACTTACGTTTTGTCCTGAAGCATTCAGGCATCCTTGTATGATCAGGCGCACTTTGACTTCTCTTTTCGCTTGTCCGTCTAAGTCGCTCGTAATGTCTACTAATTACATAACATGAGTTTGGCGGTTTCCTCATCTTGGGTTTCCTTTTTTTAGTATACTTCTTAGGATTGCCTGAGTCTGCGTTTGCTTTTCGACTTCCAGCATAATAGTAATCACACACTTTTCAACTTGTCGATCGAACTAAGATCCTGCTGGCGAACGTAATGTTTATTATCCACCAGCGGCCATTCTTTTCGAAAGTATTTCTCCCGCCGGTGTTAAGCAACACTGCATCTTATATGTCTGTCGGATGTTTTTGATCACACCTTCACCGATTGAGCTTAACTCTTTAATTTGCGATTGGATTGCCTCGATTATATCCTCCTTAGTTGTTATATCGTCTAGATCGCGGATATCTACAGATATCTCGTGGATGAGGGCTTTTAGCTGCGCCTGGTTGCCTATTAAATTGCATATCTACTTTTGTTGTTGATGTTGTAGCGGTTCACTAGCCCCGCTTACAAACAGGTTTAATCAATCCAAGTCGCCGAGGTCATTTAATGGGAGGTCCAGGAAACGTGCTGCTCCCTGCGGTAGCGTCCCAATAGGAATTGCTTGCACAGCAACGAATTATGCTCCTTAACTCGTAGCATAGATGCTTCGCTGTGCAAGTGATTCTCCGACGACATCAGGAGGTTTCCTGTCGCGGTCCCGAGGGCGGTGTTTTGACAAGCCTGTAGCTTCTTCAACTGCGTATCGTTCGTCCCCGGCGCCCCGATCGGTGCAGCATAGTTTACGACCGTCCGCCAGTCAATTGCTTTGTAAATTGCCAGCAAGGTCGTAAGCGCAGTGAATGAGTGCAGGCTATCGAGTGTTACTCCCAATATATCAATCGAGATTTGTATGGGTAAATGGTCCGATGCTACTATCAGTACAGGTCGCCAGGCTATACTGTTTATCAGATCAGCACTCGCAATTATTATATCAACTCTTGTGGCGGTATTATCGTTCATTGTGCAAAATGTCGATTCGTCCATCTGCTCCGCCAGCTCCATTCTTCTACGGTCATCTGAGAGGCTAAAATGCCAAAAATCGTTATGCGTGTTAAAGTCGCTCAAAACCAAACGGCTTATGCCTCTGAGTAGTGCACATATATCAGGGTTATATCCAACTGGGCAACTCGTAACAGGAGGAATGTATATATTAAATATTTCGAGCTCGGCATCGCCTGACCGTATTGCTATGCCCTGACATTCTAGGGTAGTATCCCTGCGGTCGATGTCGGCGTCGATGAGACGATACTGCACGGCGTTGTGCAGGATGAACGCTAAGCCCCCACCATGGTCTCGCTCACGATCCTTGCGGATTATGTTGTATCCGCCCCGGTTCAGAAGTTCCGAGCGGGCGGTCAACTTCGTTCCCTGGATCGCAGTAATTGACAGGTGCTCCCGGCTCATATAGTCGACTATCTCGTCGATCTTCCCCTGGAGTCCGTTGCAATTAAATTATAGCAGTCGTGTCTGTCCCGGGGGACGTTCGTGATGTGGGGGGCGAGGGACTGATGCGTGGATGGAGTGTGTTGTTGCTGTATTACCCGCTGAGCTTGGTTCCGCACGTTGGTGTTGGTTGGCGGTGTTGCTGTAGAAACAGGCGGGGGCAGACTCCTACAGCACAGGGCAACGTACGCATCACTCCACTCACTGGAGTTGCGCAGGCCAGAGCACGTCCGAAAATGACACCAGCCGGAGCAAGGAGGAAGAGGAGTTGGTTGTGGGCACGGATGGGGATGAGGTTTGGTGGGAGTAATGCTGCGGGGAGCTCCGGGAGACCGTAGAGGTCTGTTGGCTACCCAAAGTGGGTAGGGGGCCTGAGCAGACCTTAAGATGACTCCAACCATTGCACTGGTTACACCTAACCGATGTACAGGAGTGGTGGAGTCTTTTATGGCACACGCAGCAGAAATAAGCCATCGGACCAGGGTTGATCTCAACGCCAGATCTGATGAGAAGGATTTAGAGCAGCCCAACTGTAAGGTATTGCTCCGTTGGCGCACTTAAATTAATTTTACCTGTTGACCTAAACGGGGTTAGATCGCCGAAAGGTGGACAGCCCTTGGCCGGATATAATCCGGGTCAGAACCGGCTGTCTTGAGAGTTGCATATCTCCTTTTCATATGCTCCGGTGTTCCTCATATGCTCTTTCTTCATTTCCAGAAGTATTTCGCCTTTTGTTGTCTTCTTGGTCAACGATACGTTCTCCTCAGGATCTTTTATGGCAACTCTATTTACAGTCCTAAGCATATCGCTATAAGACATGTTTCCAGTGCGTGCAGGTATTATTGTAACGGGTCTCGGACGTGGAACAAAAGTTGATTTCTTCTTCTCGCTCCTCCCTTTGCGTTTTACTTATGTCCATCCATTTTCGTTCTCTGTATCTTCTTTTTAACTTACAGAGATGTTGGCTTCATACCATTTACTCACCATGGCCATCTTTTGTACTGTTCCCTGATTGACTTTTTTCTTAGGCGGAGTCCTTCGTACTATCTGCTCTTCCACGTGGGGTCTCTTCGGCGTTGAGTAGGTCGCCGTGGGTCTTAGGGTGTCATTTCGGCTGCTTTCCTTGCATTTATTGAACTCCTTTTGGGCGCCTGAATGAAGCTTCGTCACCAAGCTAAATAGGTCCCAGATTTGGTTATTTATCGACCGCTGTGACAGGCTCCTTGCCTCTCAACTTTTTCATCATCTCCTCTAGTTCTGACATGATACCACAAGCCCATTATGTCGATTGCGCTATCTTGCAGCGAAGGTGGCGACGACCTCGCTCTCGGAGGCTTTTCCACTATAAGCAACCTTGGCGCTGACTCCGCTCGACGTTCTCCTGACCAGATCTGCTTCTGGCATTTTGCTATTACTACTAGGGCTTTGCTGTCCCCCGGCACGATGTGAAAATCGTGCTTGGCGATTTGAAAGGTATCTTTGGTGCGACAGTTGGAAAATTCAGCCTCCACAACGAACATCCCCTAATGAGTTGAGGCTGATCGACTTCGCCGAGGCCCGAAATATGGTTTTCTGCAGTACAAGATTCCAGCACCAAAAAAATACCACAAGCCATTTGGCTATCCCCTGATCGATCACAACAGACTGCCGAACGATTTTCTACTCGACTTACATTCTTGCTCTCTGTGAGCACTCATCAGCAACTTGGTATACTCGGAACTGTGGCATTTCAAGCTCCCTACGTACAGCGGCAAACGAAACTATTGGATTTCGTAAAGGTCGCAAAAACAGCTGGTACGATGAACACTGCCGTGTCGCAGTGGAGAGAAAATAGAATGCCTACCTCGCAACGTTACGATCGACCACAACACGTGCGGGGTGGGACAGATACCGGGAGCAGAAAAAAGAAGCAAGACGCATCTGTAGACAAAAAAAGAAAGAGGCCGAGATGCTTGAGTATGAAGAGCTTGAGAAACTGGCCGACAAGTGTAATGCTCGAAAATTCTATTAGAAGCTACGACGACTTACAGAAGGTTTCAAGACCGGAGCAGACTCCCGTAGGACACAAAGAGGTGATCTAGCCACCGATGCCCAGAGCATATTAAATTTATGGAGGGAACACTTCTCCAGCCTGCTGAATAACTGTGAATACGGAGTAACCGGAGATAGTGTACCCGAAACCCCAATCGACGACGATAGAAAAGTCGTTCCACTAACTGACAATGAAGAAGTTAGAATACCAATCGCTCGCTTAAAAAACAAGAAAGCGGCTGGAGCAGACGACCCACCCGCAGAACTATTCAAACATGGCAGTGAAGAGCTGACAAGGTGCATGCATCAGCTACTTTACAGAATATGGTCCGACGAAAGTATGCCCGACGATTCGAATTTAATTGTGCTCTGCCCAATCCATAAAAAAGAGACCCCACAGTCTGCGCCAATTATCGTGGGATAAGCCTCCTTAATATCGCCTATAAGGTCCTGTCGAGCGTATTGTGTGAAAGACTAAAGCCTACCGTCAACAAACTGATTGGACCATATCAGTGTGGCTTTAGACCTGGTAAGTCAACCATTGACCAGATTTTCACCATGCGCCAAAAGAGAATCGACACCCACCATCTTTTCGTCGATTTTAAAGCCGCTTTCGACAGCACGAATAGGAGCTACCTTTACGCCGCTATGTCTGAATTTTGTATCTCCGCAAAACTTATACGGCTATGTAAACTGACGTTAAGCAACACGAAAAGCTCCGTCAGGATCGGGAAGGACCTATCCGAGCCGTTCGATACCAAACGAGGTTTCACACAAGGTGACTCTTTATCGTCTGACTTTTTTAATTTAATGCCGGAGAAAATAATACGAGCTGCAGAACTGAATAGAGTAGGTACAATCTTTTATAAGAGTGTAGAAATGTTGGCCTACGCCGCGCCAAGAGTTCTGCTTTCTCCTGACTGGATAAGGAAGCGAATGATATGGGTCTGGTAGTGAACGAGGGCAAGACGAAATATCTCCTGTCATCACACAAACAGTCATCACATTCGGGACTTGGCTCCAATGTCACCGTTGACAGTCATAACTTCGAGGTCGTAGATAATTTCGTCTATCTTGGGACCAGAATCAACACCAATAATAGTGTCAGCCTTGAAATCTAACGCAGAATCACTCTTGCCAACAGGTGCTATTTTGGACTAAGTAGGCAATTGAAAAGTAAAGTCCTCTCTCCGCGAACGAAAACAAAACTCTACAAGTCTCTCATCATGCCCGCCCTTTTATATGGTGCGGAAGCATGGACGATGACAACATCTGATGAGTCGGCGTTAGGAGTTTTCGGGAGTAAAGTCTTGCGTAAGATTTATGGTTCTCTTTGAGTTGGCTATGGCAAATATCGGAGGCGATGGAACGATGAGCTTTACGAGTTATTCGACGGCATTGGCATAGTTCAGTGAATCAAGAAGTAGCGGCTACGCTGGCTAGGCCATGTGGTCTGAATAGATACGAATACTCCAGCTTTGAAAATTTTCGATGCAGTACCCGCCGGTGGAAGCATAGGAAGAGGAAGACCTCCACTCCGTTGGAAGCACCAGGTAGAGAAGGACCTGGCTGTACTTGGTATTTCCAATTGGCGCCACACAGCAAAAATAAGAAACGAATGGCGCAGTGCTGTTAACTCGGCTAAAATACCGTAAGCGGTGTCTACGCCAGTAAGGTATCCTAAGGCATGTCTTTCGCTTTACCAGTCTCGGGAAACACGGACGGACTGACGCTCGCCCGGAGCAACGCCGGCTACTACTCCTGCGTCCAATACACCCTCCCTGGTTTACACCGCGGCTGACACCTCAGCAGACCAAAGCTCACATCATCCTTTCCATCTCATCAACGGAGACGTCGTATTACTCCACATTACCATGCATGTTGAGGAGGATACTTATTTCTAAGAGGCGGCGTCTACTCGCCAGAAGCATCATCGGACTTACTGGGTTTTATGCCGCACTTTCGCTCCTGCCGCTTATCGTCGGGGATTGCTCATTCGTTTAAACTTATTTCGCAATTAACCTGCTACTACAGGGCGTCCGGCTATCCGGGTAACTATCCGGTGGGATACTGGGACTGTTGCTTCTCATTTGCTTCTTGTAGGTATGACCAAACTGTTAACATTTATAATTGTAAAAATGCGCTAAAACCCGAAACATCAACTCGTTGGTGGTCAGTGTTAATACGCCTGATTTGGAGCATCTTCTATAAATGATTTGGGATTTTCTCTTTCGTTGCATAAATCGATACTTTATGCCGTCATCATTCTTGGCTTCGGCTATTACTGTAGGGTTTTGGGAGTTGATAATAAATCATGTAGCTCAATTTCCTTAGAAATGCCCCTTAGGATAACAAGTGGCCGTCTGATTTTTGCGTTTTAAGCTTTGATCGTTGATACGTTTGATTCATTATTATCGAACTCAATACGTACTTTATTGTTAAATACGTTCGTAATTTTTGCAGGAACGATGTCAGTGCTTCGAAAGGAGATGCTGCTGAGAAATGCTTGCAACACATCAGCGCGATGGAGCATTTGCTCTTACGACTTTCGCATAACTTATGTTAGAAGTGTTAGTGGTAGGTCTTAGCGATTCTTTAAGAGTTATGAGCTCTTCGCGAGAAATACCTCGAATGTCAGCTGGTGTGATAGAGTTATCCATAGTATTTGCAATAATTTGGGGAGCCTCAGTAACGGGGATCGTCGCTATTAGTTTAGCTGTTCCCAGAGTCATTAAGTAGTCTTTTGATATCATTTGAAACGTTTTTCATGTTGTTAATAGCATCTAGATGTGCCATGATTTGTTCTTTGACGTTGAGTTAATTAAACAAACCTTCAGCTATCAGCTGATTGGAGCTTTAGCGCTCCGTGTGATCCTTCAGGCAACTACAGTTGGTTGTGTCTTGGGCGAAATAGCAGTTATTCAACAATGATCGACTAAAGCCTTTTTAATATTGACTTTGGCTTATATTATATTATGACTAAATTATTTTGCTTTCTCTCCTATAAAAATTTTTATAAAAAGCGATATTTAGGAGGTTAATCCCACGGTTATTGGCGCAGGCCGTATGGTCACCCTTTTTAAGGATTTCACAAGGCACACTTAGGTTCCAATTATTGCGCGTGCTTTCCTCCGACGGTATTCTGCAAAGATGCTTATGGGGGCATCTTGTCTGCTCTTCACCAGCATTTTAAAATTGTTTAGCTGGTAAGCCATGAGCTCCAGCCGCTTTGTCCTTTAAGCAGGAAATCGCTATTCGAACCTCGTTATCGTAGGGTAATGGATCATTTTTTCCATTATCATCGATTGGGGTTTCGGGCTTGTCATCTCCGGGCATTGCATTTTCACTGTGATTCAGTAGGCTGGGGGAAAGGTTACCTCTACCATATACACCAAGTATGCTCTGAACTCACAAGATTTGCACATTGGCTCCTAAATGAGTATACTGCAGCTTTGAAACCTTCTAGTTATCACATCTTTTCATAGAACGTTACGCCTGTCGGCCAGCTTCTCAAGCTCTTCATACTCACGTTCACATTTCGTCCTCTTTCCTTTGGCCTTTTGCTTCCTTCTTCAGCTTTTAGTATCTATCCCACCCCACATGAGTAGTCGTCGATCGCGTCGGTGCGAGGTATGCCGTTTATTTTCTCTCCACTGCAGTTCGATGTTCCTCGTTTTACCAGTTTTTTTTCTAGCTTCGAAAACTAAGTTTTTCCGTAGCGTGGTACTTCTGGAGTTTGAGCTTTGAATGCCGTTCCACAGTTCTCTTATATCGAGTTGCTGATAAGTGCTTTTAGAAAGCATGAAAATGGGGCTCTCTCATTGGAGGCTTATTTCGATTTTTCATCGGATTATTATTTTATTATTATTATTTATCGCAAGCATTACATACAACCGCAACTTTAGTTCGCCTCCAAACGAATGTTCGCTGTCTACCCAGAGGACACTTGGTCTACGATCGGAAGTCGTAAGATGCTTGAACCCTCGTTTATGATCATTTGTGGGTGATTGGCAATCAAAAACTTTCCTCACTTGCCTCAACTTTTACACATAGCATTCTGGAAATTCAACAGAAGAGAGGTTTTGAGAATAGAAATGTGTTGTGATGTCCAACGGTATCAAAATGAAATATTCCTGTTTCTTGGAAGCAGCTCCAAGTAGACACATACACTCTTTTTAGGAATAGGTCGTTTTGGGTATGATTCAGTAAGGAATCGCATACGTTTGGTGAGGTGGATTTTGTTTAACTAGTTAGAAATCCAAATATTATGTTTGATGATTCAGTAAGGAATCGCATACGTTTGGTGAGGTGGATTTTCTTTAACCAAAATATTCTGTTTACGTAACCCAGCAAGTGCAAGTGAACGGTAAATTCGAAATAATGAGTTTCTTTGCTAGTTTTCAAGTTTTCATACGCCGGTTAGTTTCTATTAACGTCTGTATTTTCCCATTCATTGGTAGTTAGACGATGAGTATGGGATACAACTAACTATACCCAAATAAGATCGCACCAAAAAAAAAACAAAAACGCACATAGTTAATTGAATGAAAAGGTCGGACAATAGTATATTATATACAGGCAGGAGCTACAAATCGTTTTCGCATGTTCTCGTTTACGAACACCATCGCAACGATATGAAATGTGTCAGAAATCGAAATCGACATATTTTTTACCGAAATGGAGACTTTTTAGCGAAAAAAAAAATTCAGAAAAATGTAGGTATACAGATTTTGTGAAAAAAAGTAAACACTTGCTTAAAACACAAACACATGGGAAAATTTTAGTTTTCTTTTTGTAGTTTAGTTGTTGTAATAAATAACCACTTGGATAATCATTTTAACACCCGGAAGCTGCCTTAACTGGTGCATTACAAACAATAGTTCCTATTTTAACATTGACCACTTTTCTTTAAAAACAAAAACCATTTTTCAAAATTATTTTCATATCTTCCATGAATTGAGATTACTAAATTCTGTGCAATAAGGCTTATGAACACCTAAATAAACTTCTACACAAAAAATGCACTTATTACATTCACTTACTTACTTATAACAGAATTTACAACCTTTCGCCATTCATTCCTTATTTTCGCTGTTTGACATACCAAGTTTAGCAAGGTCCTTCTCTACCTGGTCTTAGAGCTCATCATTCCATGGCTGCGGTATTCGCCGTTTTCAACTCATAAAGGACCATAAATCTTACGCAAAATCTATCTCTCGTAAACTCCTAATGCCGACTAATCAGATGTTGTTATTGTCCATGCTTAGGCACCATATAGCAGAACAGGAACTATGAGCGACTTGTAGAGTTTGGTTTTCGTTCGTCGAAAGAGGATTTACTTTTCAAATGCCAACTCAATCCAAAGTACCACCTGTTGGCGAGAGTGATTCTGCGTTAGATTTCCAGGCTGAAATTGTTGTTGGTGTTAATACTGGATTATGAGTTGGAGATATTTCGTCTTGCTGTACACTCTTATAGAAGATTGCACCTTCTGTATTCAGCTCTGCAGCTCTTATTATTTTCTCCTGCAATAAATCAAAGAAATGCTTAACGTCGGTTTACATAGCCGTATAAGTTTCGCAGGGATACCAAATTCAGACATAGCGGGGTAGAAGCAGCTCCTATTCGTGGGGTCAAAGGCTGCTTGAAAAATGACGAAGAAGTGGTGTGCGTCGATCCTGTTTTCACGGGTCTTTTCCAAGATTCTGGCCAATGGTGAATTTACCATGTCTAAAGCCACACTGATAAGGTAAAATCAATTTGTTGATGGTGGGCTTTAGACTTTTTCATTGTCATCGATGGGGATTTCGGATGTTTAATTTTCACTAACATTCAACAGGCTGGAGAATGTTTCCTCCATTAATTCAGTATACTCCGGGCATCTCGGCCACTTTTATTTTTGTCTGTACATGCGTTTTGCTTCCCTCTTCAGTTCACGGTATCTATCTCATCCCGCACGTGTTGTGGTCGATGGATAGTTTCTTTTACCGCGGTATGTAGGGAGCTTGAAATGCCGTCCCACAGTTACCTTATGCCGGGAGAGCAGGAGTGCATGTCGAGTAGAAAAAGGCGGTGATTGCTGCGACGGGGGCAGCGCTCATGAGTATATTTCAGGTACTCATAAAAGGCATCTTTGGCCGAATCGTCCTTCTCTTCTATCGGGGTGAGGGCGCAAATCAACGATATGTTAAAATGGTTTTGTTTGATGCAGTTTGTGGCGAGACGTTCATCCGCCGGGGTGAATGCCAGTACTCGGCGACGGAGTCTTTCTCCCACAACAAACTCGTCACCAAATTTGCGCTCCTTTATATAGCCGCTGTAGTAAATATCCCGGTGATGTCAGCTTTTATTCTTACGAGGCCATCAACCAGCTTGGCAGCGGCACCTTTCCAATTAAGGGATCGGACATTCCAGGTTCATACTATAGCCAGCTGCTTATGCTTACCAATAAGTATCTCGGCGCTCAAAGGAACATCTAAATTTTTGTCTCTTAAAATTTAAAGTAGTCCTTCGACACATTTTCGCGTAACACTGAATTCCAAGCACCTTGTTCCTAGGGTTTTAAATAGCACCACCTAATTCCGCCTCCCTTCTGGCCTGTCGGTGGCAGCGCTGTTTCTCCTAAGTCAGCTGTGCCACTTTCACTAATACTACAGCCACCTGAGTTTTGAAAATACAAACCTCTTTGCTTTTTAATTAGTCTGCGGATATGTCGCTTACTCATTTTACACATTTTGTTAGAAAATGTTATAGATTTTTTAAATTTTTTTTCGCTTTTCACTTTTGCAAACTACTCAATTATAGACATGTGCAGGAACACTTGATTTTAAAGCAAGTGAATTAGCGATCATATCATCAGTCACCAAAGCGGTCATTTCCGCTGAAGGCATGTACTCATATATGCATTTACGCTGCCTGTATCCTAAGTATTGCAGTGATCTTTTAAAAAGTGGCGGGTAACGTTCCCATATTTTTTTACATGTCAGTTGTTTAAATTTAAGTTCGAATCTGGATAAAATCGACTGAATTTCATCACACCTCAAGTAATTTCGTGCGATATGCAATTTCTGGAGTTTATATACAATATTTATAAGTAAGCTGTAGTAAATGAACATAAACACGTTTGGGTTAGTGAAAAAGAATGTAAGTTTAACAAGTGATAATATTCCGATTAATAATTCATTATTTTAATATATGCGTACCTTTCTTTTTTCGTAGCAAAAATATTTGCTTGTGTTTGTTGTACATATTTATAAACAATTAAATTGAAATATTGCTTCGTTACAGAACAACACAAGCGCAGGCTCAAAATAAAACTATAATCAGCTCAAGTACCAGTGGGGGTACTGAAAGTGGTATTGCTAAGGATGGCGCAGTAAATACTATTACTAAAATTTTTTAAATTATTTATATCATTATTTGTATTATATTACTTCAGAATAAAAGCATTTCAATGACTGATATGTATATCGACAACTCAGAGCCCAGTGAGAATGTTGGGCAAATACATTTTTCCTTGGAATACGACTTCCAAAATACGACACTAATATTGAAGGTGTTGCAGGGTAAAGAACTACCAGCTAAGGACTTGAGCGGCACATCGGATCCTTACGTGCGTGTTACATTGCTGCCCGATAAAAAACATCGGTTAGAGACAAAAATTAAGCGACGTACACTAAATCCACGTTGGAATGAAACATTCTATTTTGAAGGTTTCCCTATACAGAAATTACAATCTAGGGTGAGTACACATTAGCAATTTAAGAAATTATTATCCTCACCTTATTAATTTTGGATAATATTAGCCTGAATGACTTGAAATTTCGTCAGATTATTTCTATGATTCCTGAAATGGTTTTTTCCAAAAAAAAAAATTCGGGAAAGGGACCGGGGACTGACCTATTAAAAAACTATGTTGTCCGTTTGTAACGGGTGTTCTCCAAAAGTTAACGACCGATTGACTTGAAATTAAGTCAGATTGCTTCTATGATACCTGGGAAGGGTGTTACGAAAAAAAAATCGGAAAGTGGGCCAGGGATTGACCTATTCGAAAAAATCTTATGCATAGTTCGATTTAGGTGGCGTTTTGCTTAGATTAATGGGAAGACTACACATCTCTCTGGGAAATGGACCGGGAACTGATCTATTCAAAAAAATCTTATTTACTGCTCGATTTGTTTGAAATACGGTACGTAATTAGCTTTTTGCTTACATTTACTGTTATTCTTTCCGGAAGGGGGACCAGGAACCGACCTATTGAAAAAAGTCGAACTACTCTGCTCTCGGGGGAGTGAACCGGTGACTCCCCTATTAAATAGTCGGACTATTCCTTCCAGGAAGTGAACCAATGTCAATGGTTAAACCAAAAATTTGATTCCCACAAGAATTGAGTGAATAAAGTTATGATGAAAAGATATCCCACGATTAGTTTTTTATACCTTCAATGAGTATGTGCGACAACGAAGAATTGAGGTACAGCTAGTAGTAAATATAAATGTTTTATTAGGATTGCTATAACTGTATATAGCCAATCCTAACTCGGTTATGTTATTTGTTTACTTTGCTAACTTTATAGCAATTGTAATTACAGAGTTCTATAATCGTAAAGGATGTAGAACCGATTTAATGGAATAAATCGTACTTACGGCTCGATTCGCTTAAAATGCTTTTCATTTCGGGAGTTGACCGAAACCAATCTATGTGATTAAAATATATTTAATCTGCTCACAAAAGGATTTTTGTTTAGCTAAACATTTTTGGATTTTTTCTAACCCGGAAGTGGGTCAGGGACTAAGTTTGATTTACTTGAAATCTTGAACTATGGTACCTTTAGCAAATAAATATATACTTCAAAAATTCGTAAAAATAAATCATTAATGTGAGTTTGACGGTTCTGTCACTTCTACAGCGGTTAAAACCCGGTTTTATACGTCAAATTTCGCGTAAACGTAGATCAGAGTCGTGGCGCTTAACTCTCCTTGGTTATCATAAGCAAAAAGTCGACTAATTGCATATCAACTGCATACAAATATGTATGTAGGTAGTTTAAAAATATAATTAGAAGTTTAATAGTATGTATTAGTTAGTATTTGTTGTTTGCAGAACGGCTTTTAATCACTCTGTTTTACCACTTTTTATATTAAATATAAAAAATGTAATATTTGTGATTGGATGAAATTATTGAAACTGTGCTGTTATTTCTCTAGGGTTTTTCCGATGTATTTTGAGTCGGCAACAGAAGAATAACACTTATATATATAAAAAAATAACTATCGCATTGCATACTATGTCGTTATTTTCTTATCGGTAGGTACTACACTTACATGTTTTCGATTACGATCGGTTTTCACGTGATGACTCCATCGGTGAAGTTTTCCTACCATTATGTCAGGTAACCGAAATTGTATTATAGCTAAACTGTTAACATTATTACGATAAATCAATCAATTATATTTATTATTAGACAAAAGTTTATGAAGAAAACAAATGTACGTATGTATATATTTAATATAATATGTTCATATAATAAAACTAACATGCTCACATACAAAGAAAGTGTCAGGAACTAGAAAAAATCACCAAAAGTCTTAAAGTAAAAAAGCTGAAATTGATATTATTCCTTTAAAGCGGGTTTGATATATCGAGCTCCAAATTACCGATCCATATCTCAAGAGTGGCCTACTTAATGTTGTGAACTCTTTTTACCACTGTTCCACAAATGCCACATACCTTTGCTTTACTGAAAAACGTGAACCTGTTCCAAAATACAATAAAAACAATATTAGTTTGAGGCTAACTGAAATCAGCTTAAAAAAAGTTGAAGTGTATGTTATAAAATAAGCATAACGGAAACAATTATGATAAAAAAATGAAAGCCAAAAAAAGTAAAAAAAAAACAAGTGTAAAAAAAAGATAAAACAATTAGAACTAATGACTTTTAGAGCAAGTAAAGCTTTACGTAATAGAGTGAAAATTATAGCACATTAAGTTATTACTGCCTAAAGCAATATCAAACAAATTCTCGATCTTCCTCATAAAGGTTTCTTGATCGTAAATAAGTAAAAGTTGACTACAGTAGTGAATGTTCAATTTAATTAATTTCTAACCGCTTGTTTAAGCCAAGAGCCTTAAAAGTTTGAGGCCAACAGCGTAGTTGTCAGAATTGCACAAATGCGTATAATCTGGTAATTATCGGTGTGCATTTTTTCATAATAATTGTTATTCGCCAGTTTTTTTAAGTAAAAGCGTTTCCGCGCATGATTCTATTCATTTAGTTAGAGGCAGAAGTTTCATTAATTTTAAAAAAGCTTCTTTGTCACTATTTGGGATAAAACTTGTAAGAGTTTCGGGTTTTTACTGGCGCCCATTGCTGAGACTCACGGTCTCATCATTTGGTCATTCGAGCCGGATCGATATCTACCATAAGAACATCCTCTTCAGTTTTCCCGAATAAAAACATCGTGATTTGGAGAAATCATTTCGCAATTTTGCACAGCGGTGGAAATTTCCCGGTGTCATTCAACATCAATATTCACGCCAGCATACAATTTTTTGGGTTGAACAGGTGCGTAAAAATTTTGTTGATCCTTTTGAAGCAATTAGTGCCAATTATAGAGATTGTGCGGTGCAAAATTAATTTAATACACAAAAAATACATGCCAAATGCATATTCATACATACAAACATAATTACAAAGCAAAAAAAGGTAGTGTTAAGTGAACAATTTTAACTTACATAAAATCGTATGGACATAAAGAAGCAATGTTTAAGAAGTAAATCAGAACTTTTATAGCTCAAATAATGTAATTTATTTTTATTTTAAGTAATCTGTGCTTGTACATACACACATAATTAAAATTTTCAATTTATTTACCTCCACTTTAAGACTTTGGTTTGCGTCTTTATTATTGCACCTTTGCATTTTTCGCGTACAAGTATAATTTTCAATTCCTTTTTCGTCCTAAAAAAATCTCGGTTTATTTATGTTTCAGCGAACATACTTTTAGATACTTCCGGTATCCGTACATATGTATGTACACAAATATTTAAGCATTTACGAGTGACAGTGAGGTATATAAGAGAGCGGACAACACAGCGCTAGTTAGTTAAAAAGTAAACTCGTTGATGAAAACATTGGTACAAAGTGAAAATAGTTGAGTGCGAAAGTTGTGAAATAAGTGATCGTGTATAGCGAGGCACATTGTAATTAATTAAGTAATAAATAAACATTGATTGAATTCTTTACAACTAAGAAATTGTAATACATTTGGTGACTTTTATTTAACAATTCAATGATCGTACTCGAAGTATTTTGGAAATTATTGAGGCGTATTCAGGAAAATCGTTACAATTGGTGTTAGAAGTGGATTGTCAAAGAAATCTCAAGAAAATAAGAATAGAAAATTGTAAAGAATTCAATATTTTACGATACTACATCTGAAAAAGGAATTATCAAAGCGAGGGTTATCTACTATCGGAAATAAGGCGGAGCTACACTCCCGACTGCTCGAAATTTTGAAAGTCGAAGACATTGACTTGAGCCAATTCGAATTCGCGAGGAAGAGGAGACATCCAACAAGAGTGTAGAGAAGGAGGACGCTGGTGATTCAGTGAAGGATATAGAACAGGCATCCGTGAAGATCGAATAAAAAACTCCTAGCTCATCAGCAGGTATGGACATGAACGTGATATTGGCTGCGATCCTTCAGATCTCCGGAACCTTCAGATGAATCGTATAACTACTTCAATAAACGCTCTCAGAATGTTAACATCCCTCTTTGACGGTACAATCCGTTTTCAGGTTTTTAAGGTCCAGTTAAATAACTGGAAGATCCAGTAAAAATGCGCTGCTTTACTCGTTGCTCTGAAAAGACCTACTGTAAGCTATTCGCGATTGTGAGATGGATAATTATGACGCATTAATGCGAGCCGTTAAACATGATATGGCAGAGAGTGCAAGATATATAGCTGGAGAGACCCAATAAAAAGCTATTCTGTGAATTTCCTTCCGAAATTGAGAGATTGGCTCATTTGGCTATTGGAGACTCATCTGGTGAGCACCTAGGTAGGGTAAAAATCCAAAGTCACCATAGGGAATGTGTTGGTGTTATACCAGTTTATAGTAGCTCTTTCAACCTTGTTTGATTAGAAGTTCAAATTTTTCTTTTAAACTTTTTTTGTGTTGATAGAAAACTTTGTCAACGAGACAAATTGAAGTAACACGAAATTTTAAATTCTAATCCACTTTATTTGAAATAACTTTTCACAATTAAACAAATGAATGTGAGGCAACAACTCGATTATTAAAAGGTTTTTTTACCCCGGGGACAACGGATTCAGAGAACTGTTCCCGCAATGGTCTTCCAAACTGACATGAATTTATTTTAGTCATTCCCGAGCTTACTAGCTAACGTTTTTTTTTTCTGCGTACGTGCAAGACTCTTACATTGTGTTTATGTAAGAGTTTAAATTAAAATTTATATAATATAAAAATTTTTGGTAATAATTAATAATACAATTTTTATAATGTTAGTAAATGTAAAATTGAACAATATAGATGAAGTTACCATAAGAATATCTAGACTCCTTGCTCCGCGAATATTCCAACATGTACCACAAGGATGGCAACAAACCAGGCAGGATCAGAGGTGTAAAACATTTCATTGGTACTGTTGACGCTAGGCCGCTTCGTCAACCTTCTCGGAAAAAGATAGTCAGTTGCGATTCTCCGTGGGCTATCGGTTTGATCTTATAAGGAAAGACAGTTATTCGTTGCCAAGGATCAATAATATAATGGCACAAAATTATTCTCAACACTCCACCTTTGTAACGGTCATTGGTAAGTGGAAGTGAATGAGTAAGATTAAGAGAAGACAGCCTTCAATGCCGGAAACGGTGTTTGGCAATTCATCGCGATGCCATTTTGATTATGCAAATCTCCTGCCTTTTTTGAAAGATAAATGGACCATGTATATTGGAAAATATCTTTGGTGAATCTAGGTGACATGATCGTATGGGATAAACGCCTTGAGAAACACCTGAAAAATTTGGAAAAAGTTTTCTAGAGGATAGCTGGTGCTGGTCTCAAACTTAATCCTAAAAAGCTCTTATTATTTAAAAAAGAAGGGCCATTAGGTAACTACAATGGGCGCCTGTACTACTACGGAGAAGAAGGATTGGCCAAGTTCTAGGAATTTCCATGAGTTACTGAGTTTTCTAGGGCTATACAATTACTATCGTTCGTTCCAAATTAACCAACGTTGAGGATTGCCCTCATGAGCTCCTAGGAAAATAAAACTTCCGAGTGGCACAGGGAACAAGAGGAGACCTTCCGAGCTCTTAAGAAGCGGCTTTGTGCTGCACCTATGCTAGCGAGCCTGACTACAGATGCTAATGGTTAAGCGATAGTAGGCGTACTTTCACAAGTAATTGATGGACAAGGGAAAACAGTTTTGATTGATTGAATAAATTATATCAACATTTCCGAGTTTGGATGGACCATGCTGCGTTGAAGTAGCTATTACAGCTCAAGAATCTGTAAGGACAGCCAGCTCGATGAATTGAGAGACTACAAAGTTGTGACTTCACTAATGACAACCGCGAAGGGAACTCCCACGGGAAAGCTGATGTCATGTTCTGTCGACATCATGCTGGGAAAGTAAATACTTCTCAAAAGCCAAAACTAAAGAAGACATAACAGATATTCTCATTGAATTTTACAAATGGGGACCCCTGGGGATTATGAAAACTTTGGAGAAGATCAAACAGCGCTTCTAGTGGTTTGATTGTCGTCAATCGGTCGCGTAATCGATTGCAAACTGCTAAAAGTGCATTGCTGCAAAAGAGCCGACATTATAATTTAGGTGCTCCATGGATGAAACTCGCCCATTCTTTACGAGCAGGCCTCCAAACAAGTACGTCCTTGTGGTGGTCTACCTGGATCCAAACCAGGAAGCTAGAACTTTTGCGAATGCATTCACCTATAATTGGGTTGCCAGACACGGTTCACTTATAGAACTGCACTCTGACCAAGGAAGGAATTGCGAATGGGTGGTATCCCAAGAGATGTGCCAGATACTAGGTATTCGAGAAACCCAAACGACAGCTCTGCATCCCCATTCAGACAGTATGGTAGAACGATTCAACCGAACTCTGGAAGATCGTGGACGAACATGGCGATGATTGGGATATCCACATATCTCTGTTCCAGATGGGATATCTGTGCGTAGTGCACGAAACAACTTGTATGGTAACAAAATGAGAGTGGACCATTTAGAAAGGCTTGCATCATTGCGTTTTGTGTCCCGGGCAACAACACTTTTATATTCGTAGACTATACAAAAATTTCTTCACTCTCAGTTGATGTATGGTATACAGCCGTTTAACAGCATAACTGCTGCATTAACTGTCTTTCGAATATGTACGCAAAAGCAATCTTTCGTGCAGAACTTCCAGTAGCAAGTAAAACACTGTACATTATAGAGTATCTTCAATCTCCTCACACGATGCTAAAATCGTTCCGATGATATATCCTATGAAATGTTTTTAGACGGACGTCTACGACGGTGTAGGACTTTGACTGCTGTTTCTTGGACTACTCAGTCGCTAACATAAGGAGTGAGTGAGCAGTAAGTCATCTTCCTGTGCAATAAGATACGTCGTAGACAAAAGGTTGGTGTTCACGTCGTTGAGTGTTAGTGACGGGCTTGTTCACATATTGCTGCTTTTCTTTGCGTCCTTTAGGTTCTTCGAATGTGTCAGCAATCGTAGCCAGATAAGGGCTGATCTTGGGTATACCAGGGGTGTTAGTTGAAGTTTGCCGGTTTTACTAGTAGATGTCGCTAGCAATATGTATAAATTTCTATGATTTGGCATGTAAGTAATTTTTTCTATTGACATTAACTTACAAAAATACGCAAGTCACGTTCCGCCAAAATAATAGCGTCATATTTGTTTACTTCAGTGAATATGTCGAGTTTCGTTCCAAATAAATCGCATTTGCGGCATTCGTTGCTTTTCTTATTTCATCAAAAGAAAAAAGCAGCTGAAGCTGGTAGAAACTTATGGTGAACATGCTCCAGTGATTAGAACATGTGAGACATGGTTTCGTCAATTTAAAAGGGGAGATTTCGATTTGACAGACAATGAACATCCTGGGGCAGCGAAAAAGTTCGAAGACGAGGAATTGCATGTTGATCCAACCCAACCGCAACAAAAATGGCAGAAACACTACATGTGACTCGAGGAGCAATTTGCCAACGTTTAAAAGCCATGAGAAAGATCCAGAAGTATGGACCCATTTTCCACACCAGCTGAACGATAGACAAATGGAAAATCGAAAAACCGTTTGTGAAATGCTGCCTCAGCGGTTTGATAGGAAATCTTTTCTGCTTAGCATTGTCAGGGGGGACGAAAAATGGATTTATTTTGAGAACCCGAAGCGAAAAAAATCATGGCTTTCCTCTGGTGAAGCTGGCCCATCGACTGCAAGGCCAAATCACTTTGGCTATGTTTGGTGGGACCAGTGTGGTGTGGTGTACTACGAGTTGTTGAAACCTGGTGAAGAGTTGAACACGGATCAATTTGAATCATGCGTTGATCGAAAAACGGTCGGAATGGGCCCGAAGACATGGCAAAGTTATCTTGCAATATGCGCCGTCTCATACCGCTAAACTGGTGAAAGACACATTGAAAACACTTAATTGGGAAATATTATCGCACCCGCCGTACTCTCCAGACCTCGCCCCATCCGACTATCACCTTTACGCATCGATGGGACACTCCCTTGCAGAGCAGTACTTCGCTAATTTTGAAGAAGTCGAAAAATGGCTCGTCGAATGGTTTGCCTCGAAAGAGAAAAAGTTTTTTTCGAATGATATCCATAAGTTGCCTGAGAAATGGGCGAAATGTGTAGAAACCAATGGTCAATACTTTGGATAAAAAAATTTTGAGATTTCTCTGAAAATTAAGTGTTCAACTTACGCCCCTGGTATTATATTTAGACATCTACGCACTGTGTTACACGAACGCACTTTAAAAGTATTTGTGTAAATGCTTTTTATCGATCAGCTGTTTAGTTGTCAAAATCATAAATTTAAAATACCGAGAGTTAGCGAAAAGTTGAAATTTCTTAAATTTTGGGAAAAATCAGCATAAATAATTCACTAATGTTGGAGCTATTTGGAAAAAATGACAGTAATCTAATTGCGTTTATGTTGGGTGTTCAATACGTAAATTATGTTTTGATCCCAGATAACCAACGTAAAAACGAAGGGGAAATTATGGAAGACATTGCCCTTGCAATGGCAGCTTGTGAATTTTTAGATATGGAGGACCGTTTGTTAATCATTATTTTCCAAAATCGCTAAACTTTTTAAGGAAAGGTTTACCGTCTTTGGATGAAAACAGGTTTAGAAAAATTCTTGTTATCTTCTTCTTCTTTATTGGTGTTGGCACCGCTCATGCGATTATAGCCGAATCAATTATAGCGCGTCCGTTTTCTCTTCTTTTCGCTGTCTGGCGCCAGTTGGAAATACCAAATGAACCCAAGTCACTCTCCACCTGATCTTTCCAACGGAGTGGAGATCTTCCCCTTCCTCTCCGAATACTTTCAAAGCTGGAGTGCATTCATCCATTCGGACGACATGACCTAGCCAGCGTAGCCGCTGTCTCTTCATTCGCTGAACTATGTCAATAAAATCGTATAGCTCGTACAGCTCATTGTTCTGCGGTATTCGCCGTAGTCAATGCGCAAAGGACCATAAATCGTTCGCAAAACTTTTCTCTCGAAGACTCCTAGAGCCGACTCATCAGATGTTGACAGCGTCCTCGCTTCTGCACCATATAGTAGGACCGGTATGATGAGCGACTTGTAGAGTTTGGTTTTCGTTCGCCGTGAGAGGACTTTACTTTTCAATTGCCTACTTAGTCCAAAGTAGCACCTGTTGGCAAAAGTGATTCCGCGTTGCATTAATGCTGGTCCCTAGATAGACGAAATTATCTACGACCTCGAAGTTATGACTGTCAACAGTGACATGGGAGCCGAGTCGCGAATGCGATGACTGTTTGTTTGATGACAGGAGATATTTCGTCTTGCCCTGATTTACTACCAGACCCATTCGCTTCGCTTCTCTATCAAGTCTAGAGAAAGCAGAAGAAGATTGTACCTTCTCTATTTAGCTCTTCAGCTCGTATTATTTTCTGCAGGATTGAATTAAAAAAGTCACACGATAAGGAGTCACCCTGTCTGAAACCTCGTATGGTATGGAACGATTCAGAGAGGTCCTTCCCGATCCTGACGGAGCTTTTAGTGTTGCTTAAGGTCAGTTTGCATAGCCGTATAAGCTTTGCGGGGATACCAAATTCAGATAAAGATGCATAGAGGCAGCTCCTTTTCATGCTGTCGAAGGCTGCTTTAAAATGGACGAAAAGGTGGTGTGTGTCGATTCTCTTTTCACGGGTCTTTGACTGTGGGATCTCCTTTTTTGTGGATTGGGCAGATCAGTTCGGTTCCAATCGTGCATGCTTTCATCCGACCATATTTTGCAAAGAAGTTGATGCATGCACCTGATCAGTTCTTCACCGCCGTATTTGAATAGTTCGGCCGGTAATCCATCATTCCCCGCCGCTTTGTTGTGTTTTAGGCGGGCGATTGCTATTCGGACTTCTTCATAGTTGGGTAACGGAACAACTTTTCCATTGTCATCAATTGAAGTTTCGGGCTCACCATCTCCGGGTTGTTTACGCGAGGTACCTTCTTCGAGCTTGCCCGAAATTAAACCACTCGCGTATTCGCTTAAAGTTTAACAAATGTTTATTTATTAAAAATATAGAAAATTTTATTATGTAAATTTGCAGATTAAAAATGAACAAAATTAATTTAATTTTAGTTTAATTGGTTTGGTTGGTATGAAGGTTTCTTTACGTTAATATGTTACATACACGTATGTATATAATTTATTTTATTTAATTATAAATTTGTCACCCCGTGCGCGCTTGCTGTTGGTTGGTAAGAAAATCTTGCCTTTTGCTTGGCAAGCAAGGCTTATATAGCTGCATGCGCTGAAAAAGGTTCGTTAGGGTTCGCACACAAAATTAGGGTGGTGTCCTGTTTAAGCGCACGCTTAAACATACTGGGCCACCCTGCACGAAGTGCTGAATTAAATCCGTTGGGTGCGATGGAAACAAAGATTTCGTGGAGGCCGTGTATAGTGCTGGTTCACTCTGTGGTTTCGTATGTTATTTCCGCTGTTGCGTTTTTCTTCGGAATGAAAACCCATGACCCGATTTGGCTGTCCGTTTCCTGGAAAGAAAAAGTCGGAAGTATACTGCAGCGGAAAGTGCTTTTTCTTAATTTTTTGTTTATTATTATTTGGATGACGCAGACATGAATAAGGGTCATGCTGCCGATAGGAGCCTATTCTACGGGACTTGTAGAACTTATTTGTAACGCGTCCATGGAAAAACTTTGATCTAGGGGTGATCAGAGTATGAAATGAGCAAATCTTGTCATGAGGTGAGCAGTTCGATTGCGTGTTATTTCTGCTGACCGATTGGGAATAATGATCTGGGGTGATCATCACAGCTTTTTGTGTACTTTGACTAGGGGAGGTCAAAGTTGTGGTTCTCTGTGTGTCTTGATTCGGGGTGGTCAAGTGTGCCTGTGTGTGTTTATTTTGACTCGGGGAGGTCAAAGTTATGTTTCTCATTGTATCTTGACTCGGGGTGGTCAAGTGCACCTGTGTGTGTTTATTTTGACTCGGGGAGGTCAAAGTTGTGGTTCTCTGTGTGGCTTGACTCGGGGTGGTCAAGCGTGCCTGGTTGGGTTTATTTTGGCGCGGGGAGGTCAAGGGCACATTTCTTTTATTTAGTCGGTCATATCCATGAGTTGGGCTTATGTTCAAAAGACAGTTATGCCTTTGATTGCAAGTCAAGCATGTGTTTTGTGATGTACACCATTTAAGGGTATGGTGCAACGCAAGACAATTTGTACAAATGTTGTTAATTTTTATAAATTTATACCGTTGGGGTATCGGCAGTTTCTCGCATTGCTTGCAATCCTTGAGAGTGTGATTCTTTTGGCACAATTAACACGAGTGGTGGCTATTCTGTGGATAATAGGCTTAGTTGTGTTATGCGAAGTAGGGGATTTCGCGAGCTTGTGTTCAACGCATTCTTTAATTTCGAATTGCCTGTAGAGTAATTCTTTCATTTGTTGCCATGTTGGGCACTGCTTTCGGGATGCGTTAGATTGCTCCCATAGGATTAGAGAATTTTCTGGTAACGAGGATGAGCATATATTCACCAGAATTGGGTCCCAGCTTTCAGTGGGTGTGCCGAGAGTTTCGAGCACTGATAAACAATTAGTGATTGTTGAGTATAAATCAATAAGCTCTTCACTGGTTTCTTTTCGAACTTTGGGTAAGTTCAATAATTTTGTGACTTGATTGTCAACTAATTGGTGCTTGTTTTCATATCGGGAGTGGAGAGCATCCCAAGCCAATTGGAAATTGTCGTTGGTTAAAGCGAACAGTTTAACTATATCTCCTGCTTGGCCTCTTGTCTTATACCGAAGATGGTATAACTTTTGAGCTGGAGGGAGTAGGGGGTGGCTTATATATACGGCATTGAACATATCTCGGAAAGACGGCCACTCATCGTATCCACTATAAAATGTTTCAGTGTCACAGGGTGGAAGCTGGAGGTACACTTCCGATTGCTCAGCCATTTTAGGAGTTTGTCCTATTTGGGATCTAGAACTTGGCTGATTCACTGCACTAATTAACTTTAGTTGCTCAGCAAGTTTTGCTTTAGTGTTTTCTTAAGTATCAGTGCTAAATTGATACTTTCCTTCCGCCATCGCAAGGAAATCCGCTGGGAGGTCTTCTTTGTCTTTTTGGAGTAAGACATCATATGCATCTTGAACACGTTTATAGCAATCGTCAAGAGAATTATTTTTAATTTTAAGGAGATTTTCTGAAAATTCCTCTATGGGGGAAGAGGTGAATCTGGCACAATATTTTATTAAGCGATCATTTGTTGCGTCAAATATTTGCGCATACGGGTAGTGTGGTTTGCTTTTAGCAGCTACATGAGGAGAAGCAGCATTAGTGGCGGGATGTGCCTTAAGTTGCGTTGGAGATTTCTTTGGGGGTATCTTGGATGAGATACTTAGCCGTGGACTTTGATCTTTCGGCATTTTGAAATATTAAGTTATTTAAATTTATTTAAATCTTTTAATTTATAATTCTTGTTTTTAAACAAGTTTACACTTAGCCTCGGGGAACTAGTGTTGCAGGAAATTGGGTGTAGTTGAGAACTAATTGAATATATAGTGACTCAGAAGTGTTTACTGCTGGGTTGGGATGCAGTTTATATGTGTGTATGTCTGTACATATATTTCCAATGTTATGTTTCAGCTTAGGGAAGAGCGAAGTAGATCAATTGATATTTTTCAATGCAGCGGCTGCAGTATATGTGCGCTTGTGTGTTCGCTGTAATGCTTAAGCTGTGCTTGAGAAAGCACAAGCGAAAATAGAAAAACAGAGCATAAGAGGGAATTTGTGCGTTTATGCTACTCTTTAAATGCCAGAAGAGAAAGATTATCGTCGAAATTTGCCATTTGTAAGTATGTATGTTAACAATAGCAAAGTGAACTCGAGAATGGATGCACTTTTTTGTATGTACAATTATTTTTGTTGAAATACTAAGCAAAGAGATGAGACCAGAGAGAGCAAATTTTCGAATATGCGAACTTGAGAACACTATTGGGTAAAGTGTTATCATTAATTCTCTTATGTTAATATATACGAGTATATGTATGCTTAGTGTAGGTAATCAAATTTGCATTTTCTAGAGGTCAACTACCTAGAAGATAGCGTTAACTAAGAATATTGCGAATTTTTTAAGCTGTGAATTTTTAAGTTTCTGGTAAAACTAAAATTCATGCGTGCACATATCGGGTGGATAGTAAGCTTGTAATGAGTATGTTATTAATATGAAAATTTAGGAAATAAATTATATTATTATCTTACGTCCCTTTTGATTTTTGCAGGGGATGTTCCTTATTCGGCTGCTGTAGCTGCAACTTCTTGCAGCTTTAGGTTGCGTGATTGCTGTGCAGTTGTAGGATGCAAACGTTGATGTGTTGTTGTTATTTGATGTTGCTCCTGACCAGTGTCACTTTGTTACAATGATTTTAATGTTTGTTTGTAATCGCACGTCCCGTATTTTACTTTCTTTTAATAGTTTATCATATTAGTTAATTCAAATTGTTTTTTGTGTATAATTTTTATAAATTTTATTATGTATGTAGATATGCACATTCACTTGCTTTTATTACGTTTAATTTTTGTTTTTGTTCTGTATGTATTTTCCAACGTATATCCTGTCAAATATTCACTTGTTGCACTTGCAGCATTAAAAATCTATTCTCTAGTTAGTTTTTTTTGTGTTCTGTTTACATGTGAAACCACTTTCTTTTTTAACTTTTTTCACCTCGATTTAAATGTACTGTCTAGTTAAGGTGCCACTTCCAGGGTGGCTCGAAGGACCATGTTCACGCGCGGGTGTCTTCGTACGCCTTTCGAAATAAAACACCTCGCGTTTCGTATTTAATTTTAATAAATGTTTATTTATTAAAAATATAGAAAATTTTATTATGTAAATTTGCAGATTAAAAAAGAACAAAATTAATTTAATTTTAGTTTAATTGGTTTGGTTGGTATAAAGGTTTCTTTACGTTAATATGTTACATACACGTATGTATATAATTTATTTTATTTAATTATAAATTTTTCACCCCGTGCGCGCTTGCTGTTGGTTGGTAAGAAAATCTCGCCTTTTGCTTGGCAAGCAAGGCTTATATAGCTGCATGCGCTGAAGAAGGTTCATTAGGGTGCGCACACAAAATTAGGGGGGTGTCCTGTTTAAGCGCACGCTTAAACGCGGGTGTTTCCTCTTCACTACCATTGAGCAGGCTGAAGAAGTGTTCCCTCCATAAATACCTACAGTATATTCTGGGTATCTGTCACTAACTCACCTCTCTGTGTCATACAAGAGTCTGATGTTCCGAGTTCGTGCTAGCAATTTCCCATCCAAATGCAACTTATAATAGCAATTTGCCCACTGGGTTCAAGTAGGGGAGGAACAACAATTTCTAAAATCGTAAGTTTGTTTGTTATTAGCGACGGAGGTGTAATAAATGTGAGTATTTACATTAAATTGTGCAGCTATGCTTGATGTTATATTTCTGCATGGCATAGGTCATAACCTATAGAGTATTTGTGGAATTCAGAAGCTAAAAAACAGAGCTCAATCTAAAATACTCATTGAGGTACATTGTTGACGGCACGGAAATAAAATTGGCTGAAAAATCTATTAAAGACCCAGTACGCACCCTCGTAAACTTACGCACATTGCTTGGCCAACGATATTGCTACGTAAAATTATCCGGTGTGCGTAAACGAATTTTCATAAAAATTTTGACAAGTAATTTATACAATGGTTACGGGGCTTTTACATGTTTAAATATTTCTTTTTTTTTCATCTGGCGATAATACATAATAATGATTGATACCCAATTTTCAATGTTGGAACGTACGGTGCCAAATCAAGCGATTTAAAGTTGAATAGTTGACAACTTCGTCTTGAATCACCCCAGTATCGATGGAATTACATGTTATCGATTCGTGATCCGTGTGTTTCCTCTCAAATCTCGCAGTGTACGATTACGATTGTATATTGGTGTCATATATTAATTTGACATGTTTGAGGTACATTGCCCATTACAGCGTTTTGCTGATGTTGCATGTTGGTGAGTCAGGGTTCCCTGAATTCAACGATAGTTTCAATGCCATCCAAAATAACTGCTGCAATTTCAGATGATGCAATGGCTGGTACAATATTATTTTAAAATTGTATAATTGCCAAAATAGGCGAAAGAAGAACAGTCTGACCTGTACCAACAGGCGCAATATACCGGTATACATGTTTGGTTTGAATTGAATATCCCAATATAAGGTTTCGTTCTCGGCTAGCCTGACCGTTGACTGTTTTCAAATCTTGGAAGGATATCAGTCCACGTACAATGATTAACAGCAATAGTAGTTTGAAGAATTCTTCATTATTAGAGTGAGCAGTGTACAGACAAACCACTGGAATACAAATTGGGATGTTCTTCAAGAACTTGTATAATTTTCTTGGTAATAGAAAACGAAAAATTGTTGGAAAAACATCAAGACGCAAAACCACAAATTGGAAGAGAAGCTCGGCTGAAAATCGCTTCAGCGGTTACAAAGCGCCAATTATATATATATAACATAATAATATACGTGTATATAATAGAAAACGTTGATTGCTGACAAACTAAACTAAGGCGGACACGAAAAATAAAAAGGAAACAACTGCGTTAGCCTAACACCTTGCACAAAGCAACCACACAGCAGACTTTGACAATGCGAAAATAATTGATACAGAGAAGAAAACAAGGAAAAGAATAACATTAGAAAGACTTAGAATACAAAAAAAAAAAAAAACACTGTGCGATGAACTAAAAAGAAGAAGAAAACAACATAAATTGCGCACACACAGCGATCATAACGAATGAAAAAATAAAAGCTGATATGTAGCATTATTGTAATTATTGCACTGTAAGTGATCAGACAAGATGCAGTGACTACTTATAGTATTTGTTATTCATGTGAATATATTTCTGTTAAGGTATGGTTTAAAAAGATGTGTGTAGGTATAATGTTTGTATATAATGTCTTCTTGTTTAAAATAAATTAGACTCCCTGAGGAAGATACAAAATTGTATCGAAATGCGTAGGAGGCAAAAAAGGAAAACACAGGTTTTTTCTTTTAATTACGGCCGAAAAGCTCAAACACACTACCCTATAAAATTACCATTATTGGTAATAATAGCGTTAAATTATTTGATGACTGCAAAATTTTTATGTGAGGGCAAAGCCATGAATTTATTTTAGTTTGCATTTCATGGCAGAAGGGGAAAGAAGAAATGAAGACGAAGTACTGGAGAATCTTATGATTGTGTTGGATCTGGATGCAGAATGCGTACACTGTACCATTAATTCAAAATAGTATACCTAAATGCAAAATATTTTTAAAAGAACTTTTATGGGAATTCGAAAGCAGATTCAAGAAGGTCACACGTACGTGTATCTTGGAAAACCTTTGATGGTATCTTAAATTTATTAAAGGTAGATGAGCTTATTAACCAGTCCCGACCATGCAAACAATTTTCATTTGAAACGAAACTCAAAATTGTATTTTGTTGTGAAAGTACTACTCTCTCGAAAATTGCTGGCTTGTTTGAAATTAGTGATGATCAGAGTCCTTCGTTGGTGTCGCATAATGAATAGTACCGGTTTTAAAATCTAGATTTTAACTAAAAAAATCCTCAAAGCACTATCAAAACGCAAAGATAAACACAAAAAACTTGAGTCAGAAACCTGGAATGAATTACCAAATTGTGTGCGACATGTTCATGGCCCCGAAATTCTATTTGCGGAAAAACCTTCGCAAGACCAGAAGCGTTCTTTCCATTTGAGTGCGGTCTAATAACTTGTCTTACGGTCTATTACTTTTGTATGCATGATGTATTATGATTCTGTAATATGTTCATACAATTTTTCTGCAATTGGTTTCTAGAGTAAGTTCATAAAACAAAGAAAAATGCCCCTGCCCCCGCCGCGATGTGAAAATCGTACTTGGCTACTTCGACGCTAGAGTGAAGTAAGTTTAGTATAACAGTAGGGGAATTCAGCCTTCATGACGAATTAACCCTAAACGGGCTGATCCTGATTGACTTCGCTGGTGCTCAAAATATGGTTGTCTGCACTACCAGGTTTCCGCACAAGAATATCCACCGAAAAGCTCACAACCATATCGATGATGTTGTGATAGACGGACGACGACATGTATTAAGTGTTCTATTGTAGATATGCTTACGCTCCGAATACCTCACATCGACTAGAATCACTATCTTGCCGGAGCGAAGATCCACACCTGTCTCTGTGTGTCAAAGAACACGAGGAACCTTGCGATCGGCCACAAAACATGCAGAGTGGGATAATATCGAGAGTTGAAGAGTGAAGCAAGACGTATTTCCAGACAAATAGCGATTGCCCGTTCAAAGAACAAAAAAGCGGCTGGAGCTGTTGGCCTATCGGCAGCGCTATTCAAGCATGGCGGTGAAGAACTGATATGGTGAATATTTTTACTTTACATAACATGGTCGGACGAAAGCATAATAGACGATTGGTATTTGATTATGCCCTGCCCAATGCACAAAAACTGCGATCCCATGGTCTGCGGCAATTACGGTGAGATTAGCTGAATAACTATCGCATTTAAGAACCATCGAGCATATTGTGTGAAATACTAAAGCCCACCGTTAAAAAACTGATGGAACTTGACATAATCAGTGTGCCTTTAGACCTGATATATCAACCACTGACCATATTTTCATCTTCCTCCGAGTCTTGGAAAAGACCCTTGAGAAAATAATTGATTCAAATCCCCTTTTCATCGACAGCAAAGTTAAGCCGCTATGTCCGAATTTGGTATCCCAGCAAAATTTATAAGGCTATGTGAACTGATGCTGGAACACCAGAAGCGTAGTTACAATTGGGAGGAACTTCTGCAAACCGTTCGGCACCAAACTAGGTTTCAGACAGGGTGACTCTTTATCATATAATTAGTAATCGAGGTACTGTTTCTTAATAGAGTGTACTGGCGTTTGCCGATGTCATTGATGTAATAGGTTTTTACAACCGTACCGTTAGTTCTGCTTTCTCCAGAATTGTTAGAGAAATGGATCGAATGGGTCTGGGTCATCAAACAAACATATCATAGCATTCGCGAATTGGCTTCCACGTCACTGCTGACGTCGTGGTCATAGATAGTTTCGTTGGAAGTGTGATGCGGTGATGTTGTGTTGTTCTTTGAATATTTTTTCGCTATTGTATATAATATTTGATTTAAAAAGTGTTGATTCTAAGTGAATTTTCTTGGGTTTTGTGACTGTTTGTTTTTCTCTCTATATTATTCGTGCGTATAATATCTTTAATTTGTTTATTTTATCATTTAATTAGCTCTAATTTTTTGTCTTAATCTTTAAATTAATAATAATAATTGTTATAGTTCTTATTGATTTATTTTTTAAATATTGCTTTAACTATAACTTGCACATTTCCTAACTGTGCTATTAAGGATGAGTTTGTGTAATTTGATGGGCTAACTCGTCAAAAATGTGCCGGATTGTTGACGCAATTAGCGATGGCAAAGGCCTACGGCGGTCGTGTCTTTCATGAAGAAGACTGAAGTAGATTTACTTAACCTGTTTCGGCAGACAATTCATGATAATATTAATAATAATTGGCGCTTTGTAATTGTTGAAGCGATATTCGGCAGAGCTTTTTCTCCAATTTGTGGTATGTTTCTTGATGTTATTTCACCAAATGGAGGAGCCTACAGTTTATTCTAAGCCACCTCTGAACGGTCGATGGATTTTTATGAGGAGCGACCACAATTAAAAACATTTTGGAAGTTGGTCGAACCAGGGCTTGAACCCTGGCCATCCTTAACAGACAATTCAAACATTATGAGTGTATATCACAGTTTTTCAAGTGTTTGGACGTATCTCCAGAAGATGCTAATGATGCTTCTAGTCGCTAAAGATTTATTTGTCCGTCCGACGATATTGCTTCAAATTATTATTTTCAAAAAATCTCCTCCTAGTATTGATTTAATCAACCTCTTATCACCCCCATAAAGAGAAAACTTCAACGTCTAAAGCGCTGACTTTATTTTATGCTCAATTAACCCTTCCTAAGCTTCAATGTGGTATTGACTGAGTGCGCCAACACCAGTAGGCAGTCTACAAAAATTGATTTTTGGTCCTCCAAAAAATTTGTTTTTAGTCTTATATTTACAAAATATACCACCGTTGACGAGTTAAAGTCAAATATGCAAAAATATTTTTTCCTGCAAATCTATATTTTAGTTTAATGTTTTAATTAACTTCTTGATAGAAAATTCTGGCCACCTGGGGCTCATGGGCGTGAATTTGAGCATTAGTGATAAAAAAGTTAGTCAAAAAATAAATAACAATCTTTTTATATTATATTTTAAACATGTTTGAAATGATCTAAGTTAACTGACTAGTATCTAAATGATCTGCATTGTAACTTTAGCATCATATCATATATCTACTGAGACATGGCTTATGCCTCACGTTTTTGATAATAAAATTTTAAATAGTCAGTATAATTTTTATAGAATTGACGGAGTAAACAGAATTGTAGGTGGGGTTTTATTTGCCGCTCATTCTTGAATTCCCTCTGAATAAGTCCATGTTCCTATTGTAGATTTCGTGAAATTGAAATGCATACCAGTGCTTTCCGCTAGTACAATATCTATAAATATGTATGTAGCGCTATCTTATATACGTCTCCGGTCGGCAGGATTCTTCTTTAACTAAAAATATAATCTGACTGATAAAAAAAAACAATTCCTTGATTGATTAGGGTGACTTCACTTTATCATGTGCCTTATGAAAACCCGTAACGATAATGCTACTCTAATTTAGAATCGAACATGTGTTAACAAGTTCTTTGAGGAAATGTCCGACTTGTGCCTCAATAAAATAAGTTTAGTTTGAAGCCACTTTGGTGAGATTTTAGATTTAATTTATGCAATTCTAATATGCCAGAAGATTTGGAGATAACATAAGAAAACTTGTGACTGATAATTCTACGCTTAACTCTGTTTTCTATTCAATTTTATGAAAGCTAAGCTCAGAATGTTGAGTGAGGTGCTCTCTAAATTTTGTACTTAAATACCTACAATGGGCTTAAAAGGAGCACATGAAATTGTGGTTTACTAAGAAATTATGTTACACAAAGAATAGAAAGTTAAGAGCTTTTGAGAAAATTGGTTTACGCTTTTAGTACTTAAAATCGCATCCCCTTGTCGAAAATTTCTTAAACTCAACAAAAAATGTTGTAATGATTACATAACTAAAATTAAAAAAAATATTTTACACAATCCTTAGTTGTTCTATGAGTCTGTTACCTCCAAACGTAGGCTTTCTTTTTTTCCGAACAAAATAAAGTCAAATTTACTTTTATTTTTTTTTATTATTCAACAAATTCTCAAAGCGGTTTCTCCGTCTGCCAGCATCCCTAATGGGTTTCTTCGTATCTCAGTAATAGAGCACAACGTGTGATACTTAAGGATACGTTAGCTCATTTATCTAATATCACATCAGAAGTTCCTTAATGTAGCCATATCGGCCCGATCGGCGAAAAACGTTTATTACAAACAGATCTACAATCTAGCTACTTGCTGTGATTTCATCGACATGCCATTAAAACTTAAGAAATGTAAAGCGATGTGTATTTCAAGAAGATTTGTTCAATGTTCTCCTTATACAATTAATAACCATAGTCTAGAACAAGAGTCTAACTTTGTTGATTTGAGGGTTACGTGTATGATGGACCCTAGGCTCAACTTCCTTCTTCATATTTATACACAATTTTAAAAGGTAAAAAAGCGTTTGCCTTTTTCAAAAGATGGTCTTAAGAATATAAAGTAACTAAAACATTAGCGTCTATAATAATCATAATCTTTCTCCTTATACCAACCCTTTCAGTCTCTAAGTCCACCTACTCTCGCGAGTCGCAAAGAAGTGTTAATTTCTTAACGGATCAATTTCTAGTTCTTGGCTCTTGTCTGCGGCGAACTTCAATGTTCAAGCCCAATACTATGTTTTAAAATTGTTGTAATCTAAATTATAAACTGAATAAACAATTCCATCGTGTGTCACGATATCATTCCAGTACGTTCAACCTCTTAGACACCCTCTCTTGGCATCAAAAAAACTATTTTTGCTTCTCTCAACAATCAACACTTTCCAAATGAATGAATCGTGCCTCATTTCTTGGTATTTAGCTTGTACTGTGTTACTGCAATAACGTGCACACATGGTAGCTGGCAAAGGTGTCCTCTTGATTTCTGAGCCTCATGATTGACACATGCGTGCAATCAGTAGCTCTAAAAGTGCTTCGCACAAATGGTGACGATGATGAAGCAAACATTTCTTTTTGGAAATGGGATATCTAAACTTCGCAGAAAACATGGAACGGTTAGTTGCGTCAATTACGCGATGGATACAACGACTTACTATCGACTGACTCATAGATATTCAAATATCTATTCAAAGATGTATTCAAATAATAAATAATATAAAGAAACATTAGTAAATAACCAATGAAACCTCCTTAAATACATACAAATAGTGTTCATAATTTTAAATAAAAAGGTAAACATACCTTACAAGGGGTTTCAAAAATTAGCCAACTTAATATTCTCCCACCAACAATTCTCATAAATAATATACCATGCAATAAAATTCAACCTTCATCACTAAGCATATTTAAAGAACCACAGTTTAATTCGCCAATTATTGAATGATAGATTAAACGAAAAGAATAACAAACTGTTGAAACAGTTGAAAAAAATAAAATGAAAAAAATAAATATATTTATATAACACAAAGAAACAACATCTAAAACTAAATCCTTACAATAAAATCCGCCTAAAAAGGAATCTTAATATCTATCTTTTAGTTATAGCAGCTAATATAATTAATCCACCAACAGCAATTTCAATTATATTTTTCATTGTTTCTAAGTAAAAATTATGATTCCATCTAATATAATTTAATATTAAAGCTATAGCTAATGAAAAACCAAATTCCCCAATTCGATTTCATAGTACAGTCAACATTCCAGCATTATATGATTTCGCCACAGCGGCCGCGGTAGCCGCGTGGTTAGCATCGCGTACTGGCATTCTGGTGTCTATATACATATATATATATACATGTACACGTATATATATAATTGGCGTTTTGTAACTGCTGAAGCGATTTTCAGTCGAGCCCCTCCTCCAATTTGTTTTCTATCCAATGATGCAGGATACGATATCTCCTCATCTATTTCTTTTTATTTTTATATTGCTTATGTAATTTGCCGATCTACTTTACTTCAATTTAACCTTAATACAATAACAATTTTTTGTGGATGGTAGAACCTGTTGACAGGAGTGATTCTGCGTTGAATATTGCCCCTGGTCCCTAGACTGACGAAATTTACTACGACCTCAAAGTTATGACTGTCAACAGTGACCAGACCCATTAGCTATGCCTCTTTATCAAGTCTGAAGATAGCAAAACTAACGGCCCGGTTGTTAAAACCTATGCTAGCAATATCAGCTTTTATTATTTTATCCATCAACAAAACGAAGAAATCACACGAAAAAATAGTCACTCTGTCTGAAACCTCGTTTGGTATGGAACGACTCGTAGATTGCGTTTCTGTCCAGTCTACGCAGCCGTATAAGTTTTGCGGGGATACCAAATTCAGATATAGCAGCTTTACTGCGCTGTCAAAGGCAGCTTTAAATCGATGAAAAGGGGATTTGAATCAATTCTTTTCTCACAGGTCTTTTCCAAGATTTGGCGCATTGTGAATGTTTGGCCAAGGTCGATTTGCCAGGTCTAAAGCCTCACTGATTACGTCCATTTTCGTTAATTTGTTGACGGTGGGCTTTAATCTTCCTCACAATACGCATTATTTAGGAAGCTAATTTGGGATCTCTCTTTTGTGGATTATGGTCGAAACATTTTTTGAAATGAAGATGCTGCATGAGTTTCGTAGCTTATACGAATTTCTTTACTCTAGTTGGGCGCAGTAACCTTCGTTACTTTTAGAACCATCTGTAAAGACATAAAGAGCTCTATCTGCATATTTCAGGCCTTTGGTTCAGCCATTTGCCTCTACTGTAGCTGAAAACAGTTTCCTAAAATTCAGGCGCGGGATTACGTAGTCTATTCATAGTTTTTCGGATTGGGCGACCACCAACGCTATACTACTGTGTCCGTAAGTCCTGACTTTCAGCTGCCGGGAAGCGATAGAAATGTTCTGTTTTTGGAGGTGTGGATGTTCTTTCCGGCTTATTCTGATATGTAATACTGGCCACAGCTTTCCACCATATAAAAGCTCAGTATAAAAGTATTGGCTTAAGAATAACAATGCTGCCCTCTATATTGAGCCTTTACTACATCTTGGTGTCAAATATTGTACAATTCCCAGATACTTCGTGCTAGGCTTTAGGAGCAAAGGTCTCCTAGCTTTTTTTAATTTAGCTGAAATTCATACCTATTTTATCCGTATTAACCTTGAGTCCATATGTGAGAGAGCTATAAGAGCACACAAGCATTTAAGCACTGCTCAGAAAAATAAAATAAAATAATACAAAACATACAGTGAAAATTCAAAATAAGTATGCGAGTGCCTTAAGTATAATCTAAAGAACACTTGAAAAAAGGAAAATATTAATAAACTCCAAACTAAATAATAGAACATAATATTAATAAACAATAAGTGCAAACAGAAAAAATAAACAAAAAGCTATCCAGTGAGTACAAAAACAAAAATGAGTGCGTCGCGGCAACCCCGCCGGATCGAAGGCTCTCAAATGCTTACTTTTCCTATTTTGAGCAAACAACGCCAACACAATCAACGGCAAAAGAAAGCAACATGCAAGCAGAAGTCTCTCAGCAGTACTCAGCTAGCGCTAAATAGACGGCGAAGTCGGCAGAAAAGCAAGAGAAAAAAGGTAACAGCAAGCAAACACCCAGTAGGAAATCGCCCACCAATACAAATGAAAAGGAACAGGCAAGCAGTAAGCCCAATGAAATAAAAAAGAACACAAAAGTACAGACAGGACTAGATCGATATATAAATGTCAAGAGGAAATCGAGTCCTATTAAAAACAATAACAACAAAAAAGTGCAAATGAGTGGAACCAATGTAAAAATTCAAGAACCCTCCAATAGCAACCGATTTACTTTATTAAGTGAGGACAGCGTAAAGGGTACTACCACAGTTGCAAATGCCAAACCGACGCCAATTTACTTGCGCGAACGTGTCTCAAGCACGTTAGTTAATAATATTACTAAAATAGTCGGAACTAATAACTTTCACGTTGTGCCTTTAAAAAAAGGCTACCATCGATGAAACAAAAATCCAAATTTACAATTAAAAAAGCTTCATGCAAATAGTAAGCTTTCTATCGTCGAATAATAAAAATTATTACTCATATCAACTAAAGAGCTCGAAAGGCCTAACAGTTGTAATCAAAGGTATCGAATCCTCAGTCAAGTCAGACGAAATAAAAGAGGCTCTCGAAAAAAATGGTTTCAGTACTAAATCGGTCATAAATAGAACTAGAGCCCAATGCAAGTCAGTTAAAGAAAAACGAAACCCATCCCATATACAATTTAAAATATTTGCTACATCGTAGGGTAACAGTAGAAGAGCCACACAAAAGAAACGGCCCAGTGCAATGCACCAACTGCCAAGAATTCGGCCATACTAAATCCTACTGCACATTGCGCAGTGTTTGCGTAGCATGTGGGGACCTACATCCCTCGTCTGAATGCACGTCAAAGAAAAATTATGCCACCATGAAAAAATGTAGTAATTGTTTAGGTAATCACACTGCTAATTATAGGGGCTGCCTTGTATATAAAGATTTAAAAGTTAGGTTGGCTAACAATATACAGACTCGCCGAAGTCAAATGGTAAATCAAATACAATTTGTAAAAAAAGCTACGGATGAAACTGTTCCAAACGTGCAAAATTTGAATCCAAATAAATTATCTTGTGTACTGAAGAATGATTCAGATAATATTCCACAGAACCAATCTGATGGAGGTAAAGAATCGATGATTTTCAACCTTACGCAGTGCATGACACAGTTCATGTCAACTATGCAAATGATGATCCAAGACTTGATTAAAGCCCAGAATAACATGCTACAAATCTTCATGCAAAAGAAATGAGCGTGCTAAACATTTGTTTTTGGAATGCGAACGGTGTGAACCAACATAAATTAGAATTGGCACGATTTTTAACAGAGTATGCTATTGACGTAATGCTATTGTCTGAAACTCACTTGACTTGAACTTTTATATACCTGGGTTCATATTCTACTCCACTAACCACCCTGATGGCAAAGCGCACGGCGGCACTGGAATACTTCTAAGAAACTGCCTTAAACGCTGCGTCTTACAGCCTTACGCCACCAATTATCTACAAGCTACCTCTGTAACTTTGAATAATTATGGCAAAGAGCTAAATCTCTCAGCCATTTATTGCCCTCCAAAATTTAAGATCACAGAAAATCAATTCAAGGAATTTTTTGATAATCTTGGTGATAGATTTATAGCAAGAGGAGACTACAATGCAAAGCATGTATACTGGGGATCCCGTCTAATAAACCCCAAAGGCCGTCAGCTATACAATACCATCATAAAAAAGCATAATAATTTAGATTGTATTTTCCCAGGTCAACCAACATACTGGCCTACCGATCGGAAGAAAATACCTGACTTAATAGACTTTGCTGTCTCAAGAAAAATCGACAGGCAACTTGTATCAGCTGTGACAGTTGCTGAGCTGTCTTCAGACCACTCACCAGTTCTAATAAAAATTTATGAGCGCCCGAAGATAGTTGCACAAGAATCAAGACTAACAAACAGAGACACAAACTGGCTAAAATACAAAAAATATACTAGTAGTCATATTAACATCAACCCAATATTGAATTGTGAAAACGATATTGATGACTACATTAATGAGCTCAATAATGTCCTTGTTTCTGCGGCAACCATAGCAACTCAAAACAATAAAAAGCCTATTACGTGTCCAAAAATCCTAACAAATACGGAAATAGAAAAATTAGTAAAAAATAAGCGCCGTTTGCGGAGAGAATGGCAAGAATATCGCTCTCCAGCCGCAAAGTTACGGTTGAAAGCAGCAGAGAGGAAGCTGAAAAGTGCACTGCAACAAGCAGAAGATCACAATACCAAGGCATACATAGAAAAACTAGCGTCAAATTCTGCCAAAAAATACTCACTCTGGGAAGCACAAAAGAAATTTAAGCCTCCAGTAGAAATGAATATGCCAATCAGGGACCCAAATGGTAACTGGACACGTAGTAACGAAGAAGAGGCAAATTGCTTTGCAAAGCATTTAAGTA
This sequence comes from Ceratitis rosa, assembly GCA_037013455.1. Lineage (NCBI taxonomy): Eukaryota > Metazoa > Arthropoda > Insecta > Diptera > Tephritidae > Ceratitis > Ceratitis rosa. Next base: position 205,023 of record JAWMAG010000091.1, on the reverse strand, counting down.
ATGTATTCCAGCCAAATGACGCAACTAATAATTTTATTTTGCCGGAAGTTGTTGTTAACGGCCCGGAAAATCAGGTGGCAATTAAAATATCAAACCTAGAAGTGGTAAACGCGATACAGAAACTGAATCCAAAGAAATCTCCAGGCCACCTTATTACACCAAAAATGCTAATCGAGCTACCAAGAGTTGCACAAGCATTGCTCTCTGAACTCTTTAATGCCATTCTAAAACTAAATTACTTTCCAAACGCGTGGAAAAAGTCGCAGATATTAATGATAGCCAAACCAGGCAAAGACCATACACAGGCGTCTTCTTACAGACCAATAAGCCTACTACCCAGTCTTTCCAAATTATTTGAAAAAATTCTGCTATCAAATCTTCATTTTCTCCACCGTAACAATGTGATACCAGATCACCAATTCGGCTTTCGTGAAAAGCATAGTACTATTGAAAAAGTTAACCGAATAACTAATGAAATTAGGAAGGCATTCGAGCTCAAGGAGTACTGCTGTGCAATCTTTCTTGACGTAGCACAAGCGTTCGACGAAGTCTGGCATAAAGGTTTAATGTACAAAATACATAAAGCTCTGCCTGTTCAATTTTATATGATACTTAAGTCATATCTGACTAACAGACAATTTACAATTAAACAATCTGAATTTATCAGTGAGGAGTATCCGGTAAAAGCTGGTGTTCCGCAGGGTAGCGTCCTTGGGCCTATTTTATATTTATATATACACTGCAGATATCCCATTAAACCGAAAAGTGCAGACATCTACCTTTGCGGATGACACAGCTGTTTTATGCCGGGATAAATGCGCTAAAAGAGCAGCAAAAACGATTAGTGATCATTTACTCCTCATCGAAGACTGGCTAGAAAACTGGAGAATCAAAGTTAATGAGCAAAAGTGTAAACACGTTACATTTACTTTAAGACCGCAATCATGTCCTGCAATTCGCTTAAATGGTATAAACATTCCCCAAGTAAATGATGTTACATATCTCGGTATACACTTAGATAGACGTCTCACTTGGAAGAGACACATAGAGGCAAAAATACTTCACATGAAATTAAAAGCAGCTCGTTTAAATTGGCTTTTAAATAAATACTCCGGTCTAGAACTAGACTACAAAGTCCTTATTTACAACGCAGTGTTAGAACCAATTTGGATGTATGGTATTCAACTGTGGGGTACGACCTGTGCAACTAACATTGATAAAATACAGAGGTTCAAGTCCAAAATTTTAAGAGCACTAACGGGCGCACCATGGTACGTTCGTAACGTAAATATTCACAAAGACCTTGGTATTTTACTGGTTAAGCCTGAAATTGAAAGAAGCAGGACGAAGTACTTCACAAAGCTGAGAAATCATCCAAACCCGCTAGCTAATGCTTTATGCAACCCAACAAGAAATTTCCGCCTGCAGCGAAGAGATGTTCCCGCCTTCTAAGGAGAGCGCCGTAGTTTGAAAAGGGCTCAGAGTAACATAACTCGAGCTATCATGTTTGTAATTTAGTTCTTAAGATTTGTACACTTACTGTTAGGCTTATATTAAAGCAGATTCAGTAAATAAATAAATGGTGTATAAAAAAAAACCTTGAGTCCTGTCGAAATAGTTGTTAATGGTTCTAAGTGCCTGATTCGCCCGAGATCAAAAGGTTGCCAAGCACTATGACTGAAATATTATCCGCAGACACGTAGGTTCCAAGCATGACAGCCCCTCTTTCTACTTTCTTGAGCAATTCATTAATCACAAGGGGTCAAATTAGAAGTGATAGCACTCTACCTTGCGGAGTTACCCTACATACATCCCTCGTCACGACGTCTTCACCCCATTAGGTTCAGATCTTCCTGCAGCTTAGCAAGACAGGGTTGACTCCTATCGAGTCCAACCCTTCCATTAAGGAATATTTAAAAACGTTGTTGAACGCTCGAGATATGTCTAGGAATATACCTAAAGCGTATTCCCCATTTTCTAGGAAAGATTATATCTTCCACAACATTATTCAAAACTGTGTCTACAGACACCTACACAAGGGTGTGTTTTGCTTTTGAGAGTAAACAATCATCCACAGTTTGCTTGATATGAACATCTACCAAACGTTCCGATGTTTTTAAAAGAAACAAAGTTAAGCTGATTGGGCGATAGTCCTAAGGGTACAGGTGCCTTCTTTTGCCTACTTTTAGTAGGGATACTACTCATGCCGTTGCAGTTTTTCGGGTTGGGCGACCACCTGGATCCTTCTCCTCCGTATTGGAGTTATTAGTTTTATTTGTTTATCTGTTGATCTTGTTCGTACGACAGCCTGTCCGTCAAGGAGAACTTAGCGGTCAAGGTAAGTACCTTACGGTACTTTTAGGCTGTATATTTGAAAAATTTAGACTAAACGCCATCAATAATGTTTGAGAATGTAAAACAGGTACCGTTTCATTGGTATATTTACTGTACCTTTCCCTACATATGTTACTGTTACATTCAGTTATTTGAATAATTCCCTCCTTCTTCATATGTTTTATTTCCAGCTAATAATTCACGCCAAGCCATGCTCATAGTTTAATGCTTTTGCAATAATGGCTCCGGTGAATTCTCTTCTACAAGCCTTGAAAACGTTTTCACAATGTCGGATTATTATAATCTCTAGTTGTTTGATTATTTGCTTTACTGGCGTAGACACCGCTTAAGCGATTATAGCCGAGTTAACAACATTGCGTCATTCGTTTCTTTTTTTCGCTGTTCGGAGACAAATGGAGATACCAAGTCCAACTAGGTCCTTCTTCACCTGGTCCTTCCAACGGAGAGAAGGTCTGTCCCTTCCGCCGCTTATGCCGGAGAATTCTTATACATTAGGTTCACATGACCTAGCCAGTGTAGGCGCTGTTGATTCGCTGAACTATGTCAATGTCGCAGTATATCTCATACATCTCATCATTCCAATGGATGCGGTATTCGCCGTTCCCAACTCGTAGAGGACCGTAACTGTTACGCAAAACCTTTCTCTAGAGAACATCTTACGTCGACTCATCAGATGTTTTCATTGTCCATGCCTCCGCACCATATATTAGGATGGGAACGATAAAAGACTTGTTTGTTTGGTTTTCGTTCGTCGAGAGAGGACTTTACTTTTCAATTGCCTACTCAGTCCAAAGTAGCACCTGTTGGCGAGAGTGATTCTGCGTTGAATTTTCAGGCCAATATTGTTGTTAGTGTTAACACTGGTTCCAAGAGAGACGAAGTTATCTATTACTTTAATGTTATGACTGTCAACAGAAACATGGGAGCTGAGTAGCGAATGCGATAACTATTTGTTTGATGACAGGAGATGTTTCGTCTCGAACCTCGTTCACTACCAGACCCATGTCATTCGCTTTCTTATCCAGTCTTGAGGAAGCAGAACTCACGGCACAGTTGTTGAGGCCAGTAATGTCAATATCATTGGCGTACGTCAGCAGCTGTACACTCGTATAGAAAATTGTACCTTCTCTTTTCAGCTCTGCAGCTCTTATTATTATCTCCAGCAATGAATTAAAGAAGTCTAACGATGAGGAATTATCCTGTCTGAAACATCGTTTGGTATCGAATGGCTCGGAGAGGTCCTTCTCGCTCTTGTCAGAGCTTTTAGTGTTGCTTAAGGTCAATTTATATAGCCGTATACCAAATTCAGACATAGCGGCGTAGGGGCAGCTCCGTTTCATGCTGTCGAAGGCGGAGAGGTGGTGTGTGTCAATTATCTTTTCGAGGGTGTATAACTGGTCAATGGTTGATTTACCAGATCTAAAGCCACACTCATAAGGTCCGATCAGTTCGTTGACTGCGGGCTTCAGTCGTTCACACAATACTCTTGATAGGACCTTTCATGCGAAGTTAAGACGACTTATTCCTCGAAAATTGGTGCGGACTGCGGGATCGCCCTTCTTGTGGATTGGGCAGAGCACACTTAGGTTCGAATCGTCGGGCATGCTTTCATCCGACCATATTTTTCAAATGAACTGATGCATGCTTTCGTAATAAAGTTCATCGATTTGTTGTTCAGGAGTAGGTCTTTCCATGACGAAATCCCAAACAATACTGAACAAAAATAAAATGACAGCTTGACACTATTCACTCGTGATCAGTCAAAAAAGGCTATTGAAAAAAGTTCCTTTACTTGGAAGCTTCAGTGGAGCAACTCCGTCTTTTTAGGTTTAAGGGTCCGCTGAAGTCTAATTGCAGCGTCTCTTCACCAGAGGTGCGGCTGCGAGCCGGCGTTGGTCTTGAAGCAAGCGGCTCCCTATATAAATGTGTTAAAACTTAAAACTTACTTCCCTAGGGAGGTCTGCTTGAAGTCCTTGTTATGATAAAGGCTGTCATCAACGCCGTGCAAGAAGTGCGATAGACAGGACAAAAATGAAAGTGAGTTGGTCCTTTTGACATTTACTATAGCAGTCATATAAAGGAGCGCAAATCTAGTGTCGGATTAGGTTGTGGGAGAAAAACTCCGTCGCCGAGTACTGGCATTCAACTCAGTGAATGAACGTCTCGCCACAATCCGCACCAACATTTTTTTACATATCGTTGATTTGCGCCACAACGGAAGAGAAGGACGGTGTGGCCAAGGATACCTTGAGCGCTGCCCCCGCCATGATGTGAAAATCGTTTTTGGTGACTTCAATGGCAGGGCGGGCAAAGGGGTTATCTTCGGCACAACTGTCAAAAATATCAGCATCCGCTACGAAACATCTCCTAATGTGTTTACGCTGATCGACTTCACAGGGGGCCGAAATATGTAGTACTGGATTCCAGCACATGAAAATCCATTGGCTGCGCTTGATGGAAAAACTCAAAACCATATCGATTGTTTGTGATAGATGGAAGACATGTCTCGAGTGTTCTTGACGTGCATACACTCCGGAGGACCCAACATCGACTCAGACAACTATCTTTTTGCAGCGAAGATACGCACTCGCCTCTTTGTATCAAAGAACGCCGTCAACATACACAATGAAATCTCGACATCGAAACGCAGCAATCACATTAGACTGTCGAATGGTTTTCTGCTCGATTTGCCCTCCAGCAACTCGGTATAAATGAACAGTGCGACGGCATTTCAAGCTCCTTACGTATAGCTGCAAAGGAAGTTATTGGATTTCGTAAAGGTCGCAAAAACAGCTGGTACAATGAGGACTGCCGTGTCGCAGTGAAATTTGAAGAAGGAAGCTAGGTGCGCAGATAAAAAAGAAAGAGGCGGAGTGAAATGAAACGGGGATGGTGAACCCGAAACTCCAATCGATGACGTTGGAAATTATTTTCCATTACATAACTTTGACGGGGATCGAATAGCGATTATCCGCCAAAAGGATAAGGAGCGAAGGATATGGATCTGGTAGGGAGCGAGAGCAAAACTAAACTAAACAAAAATATCTCCTGTCATCAAACAAACTGTCGTCGTTCAGCCCCCACTGTCACTGTTGACAGTCATAACTTTGAAGTCGTAGATTATTTCATCTATCTTTCAAGCAGTATTAAAAACAACAACAATGTTAACCTGGAAATCCAGCGCAGGATCACTCTTGTCAGGTGTTGCTTTGGACTGAGTAGACAATGGAAAAGTAAAGTCCTCTCACGACGAACGAAAACTAAACTGTACAAGTCACTTATCGCTATAGATTTACTATACGGTTCGGGATGATGGACGAGGAAAACATTTTTTGAAGCAGCGTTAGGAGCTTCCTTGAGAAAGGTTTTTCGTAAGATATATGGTCCTCTACGAGTTGGAAACGGCAAATACCACAGCCGATGGAATGATGAGCTGTATTAGTTATACCGCGTCATTGATATAGTTCAGCAGGTCAAGAAACAGTGACTGGGATAAGAATAATCCAGCTTTGAAAGTTTTCGATTCAGTAGTCTCCTGTGGATGCAGAGGAATAGGAAGACCTCCACTCCGTTGGAAAGACCAGGTGGAGAAGGAAGGAAGGTATTTCCAATTGGCGCCATGTTATTCAATTCGGCTATAACCGCGTAAGCGGTGTCTAAGCCAGTAAAGAAGAAGAATATTCTTTTTCCAGCGAAATGTTCATTTGTTCCTTTGGGCATTTTCGCATTATTTGCAAAGCCAAAAGTTATTTTTTCAAGATAATTCGAAGTAATATTGGCATGCCGTTAAATGTTTCTCTCATAAAATGTAAGACTTATTATTTAGTTCTATTGACAAGTGCTCGAAACCTACCTTAATACATACATACAGATACATACCGATATACGGGAATTTCAATTAAATTTTTGATGTTGATGCTGATTTTTTCTAGAAAATATATCCAAAACAGAGATGATCTCGAGAATTTGAACCCGATATAGTCTAATCCGCAAGATATTTTGACTAATCGTATCTTAGCTTCTACAAAACATAGAGATTACTACCTAGCTGTATTCTTTTTTAGTTAAGCCTAGAAAATGTGTTCAGTTATTTTTCTAATTTAGTTTTTTCGTAAAAAAAGCGATTTCTCATTTTTAGTTATTTTTATGAACATTATTAATTTTTTTCATTAACGCATATTAAAAGCAAAATATAATATGAAAAAGTCTGATTTTAGTCTTTTATTTTCTTTTAGGATGTAAACAAAAAAAATAAGGGGCGCTGAAAGAAAAAAAATCGACCTAGTAATAAGCGCAGACTCTTTTGTACATTGTTACATAATGAAAAAGTTATTTTATGTCACTAAAAATTAATTTGTGTTGAGTATATACATACATATATATTAATTAAAAAATAATCATATAAGGTATCCTGTAGCTGTTTACATCTGCATTATCACTTTATATCTATTACATGTATGTACCATATGCCTTTAGATTGACTTTGCTAGCAAGCAATCATTTTGGAAAGCATTGAAACCACCAGCTAAGGATAAATGCGGTGAATTGCTTTCATCGCTCTGCTATCATCCATCAAATTCAGTACTAACATTAACATTGATTAAGGCGCGAAATTTGAAAGCTAAAGACATCAATGGCAAATCAGGTACGTAAATGATAAACTGCCAGACACTCACATATATATATAAAAATGTAGATATAAATAAATCGATAATATAATAATATTGTTATATGCATGAGTATGCTAATCGTTCGCACACACATTCTATACGTACATTTATAAACGAATATTTTCAATACTGCCACATATGCACTAAAAAATATTATTATGCGTGACTCGTAAAATGCATTCACACACTTCCATACACTTTTCTATTATAGCCCTATTTTATCTGGAACAGACTATTGTCAGAAACCCCTGGCGCGTTTTGTTTAATTATTCAAAATATATAACCTTTTAACTTTCCATAGTAAACCAGGGTTAAAATACTTTGAATAAATAACGATAAAAAAATAAAACTGAATTTTTGATTCCAGAAATTAAGTTAAGTTAGCCTACACTAGCTAATAGCTTCACCATGCATAAACCTGTTGGTCTTTGTAGTGACCGATGAAGATTTGATATAGTCGCTTTGAGACTTCTTCTAGCTCGCGGATCTTCGAAGTCCGTAGATGTCTGAGCCGTGCTCGCTATAAGGCCAGACAGCGGAGTAGATTTGACGTCTCTCTAATTCCTGCCGCCAAAAACTTCCTACGTGTATCACTTTTTGTCGCTTCCTTTTGCCAGTAACGCCAGTACACCATAACACGATTTTCATCGATTATGTTATTTTTCTGACCATTCACAATAAGGTAATGTCTATCTATACATAAAATATAAAGTTTAGACCGTTACGTCGGTCCATATGGGGTTAATCGATATGTAATGTCGTGTCGTACTTATGATATGAACTACATGTACCTATGAAGCTGTTGTGAATGATAGAAAATATCTAGTGAAAAGCTGAGCAACAAGATAACATAAGTTGTTTAAAAATTAAAGAAAAAATAAACAATTATGAAGCTATATGCGCATATTTTCTTCTCTTACTTTCAAACGAGCACAAATGCGGTGCGAGTTTGGAAGAAATTATGTGTAAGATGTGGTGTGGATCGTCTTACTGTAGTATCAGCCTTGGTGTCAGCGTTAATTTGTTTACTTTTGCTGGCATATGATAGCTCAAAAGATAGCCTCTGCTATCTTTTATCTCGACAAGTTAAATTTAACCATTTACTTGTTTGAGTTCTTCATGAATAATTGAAAAGTCATCTCAAAAAACGCCTTAACAAATGCGGAATTTTTAATGAATCGTAACGAAAACTACTAATTAATAAAAAGAATCACAACTTATGAAAAAAATAAAAGAATAGTGTGGTCAGAAAACGATAATCGACATTGGAAAATCAGGCCTTGACATCCAAAGTCTATATTCACGAAAAAATATTATGCTTTCTGTGTAGAGGGATTAAAAGGAAATGTCTTTAGATCCTCCTCCTGTCTGTGATGTCTGTAGAAGTCGATGGTGCGCGTAACCTCTCTGCTTGCCAGATTCTCTGTAAGAAAACCTATAATTGAAGATATCTCATTTCTTTTTAGTGCGATAAGGTCTGGGGGTCTCTCTTGACTTATGCTGGCTACATTGTCCTGGTTACATTATAACTATTGAGACTGTTTTATCTATATTTCATTTTATTTTTTCATTGTAAGGTGGTCCGCCATCTCATTACTCTGTATGTTACTGTGTCCTCTACCAGGTTCTAAGAGAATTTGTTACAGATTCCAGTGTCTTAATGCGACCTACCTATCGGAAAAGATATGATTACCATTTTCTGGGAAGACTATTGCGGTGAAAAAACTCACAGCCTTAGGTATAGCCGCCAAATCTGTCTGGAAAACTAAAGGAATTGTTAGTACCAAGCTTCCTCGAATAGACTCTGCCATCGACCCTGTTATCTACTTTGGGCTCATCCATATAAAAATGATTAGATTTAACACTTGCTGGTATTATCTCATTGTTTTCTTTCCTTGAAATCTGTCGTGAAGTCAGTGAATGATGTGCAGTAAATGGAACCTTCTTAAGATATTAGTATGCCTGTGGTTTATTACTTTCCTTTCAAATACCTTTTGTAGTCTTGCCGCAGTGCAGCAGCTCAATAATGTCAATGGAGATTAGATCAAAGAGGACATTTATAGCCTCAGTTAACGTAATGTTCCACTAATACATGGAGTGCTGCAAGGTAAAGCCAACTTACTATTTTATGTGGCACGCCTCATATCCGACCTTATCGAAGTTTTGCAAATATACATCCTTTCTGTGATCTGCTTAGTTTTTTGTCCAGAACGAGCCCCAGACTGAGTGATGCTCCGCTCCTGAGAGCACTGGACTTTGGAAATTTGTATTTCCTAGTGAAGAGAACAAGCTCCATCTTTTGTGGGTTAATGCTTAGTCCAGCATCACTAGCCCACTTTTCTATGACACTCAGGCAAGTCAGAGAAGAAGCTGCAGATCTCTCAATTTGTGATACCACCATGTGAAGCGCTGTCTTCGTTGACCTAGCGTTAAGACCTTATGTGAACCTCCATCTGTCGTTCCTCTCCCTCAAGCAGAAAAGATGTCAGGCTTATTTAGGAATGAAAACAATTGTCTATTCTCTCCATGATTTAGGTATGCATGTTATCATAAAGACACTTTTTAGTATTGCATCCAGCTAGCGGACGATGCTATCCCAGGATAAGAGAGATTTAGTCAGGTACTGGACTAAAATGTACGAAATGTCCACCGGATTTTGCTTTATGTTAAAACTTTTCTCACTATGAGTACCGCTTCACTCCCTATTTGATCTGATGATCTGCTTGTGGATGCATCAATAGAATGGGTATTTATGAGAGGGTCGAGGACTTCTTCCGCAGATACCATTGAAGTACCTTACTGAAATTCTTTTCTGCAGGATTTTGATGGGTTTTGTATATCCAACTTCCACCGAAGTATTCTCATTCTACCCTTAGGAAGCCTAGACAGGCTATTTCCGCAGCTCCTCCATTTCTTTCTCATAGTTTTGATTTTAGAAACCTATCTTAGTCGAATTGAGTATAACGATAATTGGAAAAGTAGTGCTCTCTAAGGACCTTCCAATACCTTATCGCCGTCTGGTCTTCTTCCGAGATCAAAGTGACATTTATAATCTCTCTTAGAATATTTGTGATAAAGGTAGGGTCGTTTCCTTTGTTGCTTATAATAAGCCTCGAATTTAAAATGAAATCGAAAAGTGACTCCCCTCTGTGCTTTCCCAAGTAACGTGGTGGTCATTTACATCTCTTTGCAGCACCAAATGTTCGTTGTTGTTCTGCACCTGCTTTATATTTCAATGCTAATTGGTGTAGTGTCTTCATCACCATATTTAGAAAGAAACAACATTTTTATGTTTGAGCTAGCAAGAATGCAAGCCATTTATTGCACTTTTTAAGGGCTCCTGGATGAGGGCTATGACCGCTGCCTCTGATAAAATTTGAAGCATCATTTTAAAAGTTGCTACTTTATTTGTGGGATACTTTAGAGTGGATTTTTCTGCACCATCCGGTATCAACTCCTTCCTTCCTTTCATCCCGATTTACGTCGGCGATCAGGTTCTTTGCCGAATTTAGATCCTGGTTATAGATCTTGATCGTGCTTTTGAGGTTTTACGTGCCTTTGATCTGGAGGTCTTGAAGTCCACCGTTTTCAGTCGGGCCCCGTGGTATACCTCCCCAAGATTGCTTATGGATATCTTATAAAGCGCTACCGAGCTTTCATCACCGCACGGTACAATTTATATATTTCTGTAGAACAAACCCGAGTCCTTACAGGATAGCGATGTTCCAGAATCATCTAGAAAGACTTGAAGAGCGATACCCGTCAATTCAGCCTTAACCAGTTTTGATTGGGCCCTAATCTTCCTGATTGTCATGACGTCAACGTACGGGATTGTTATGTAGTATCAATTAGCAGTCGGCACCCGCAAGAAGGGTCTGAGGATTTTTGCCGACCAAAACGAACTATTAAAAATTAACAATTGAAAACTGATGCCACAACCACTATTGCGATTTATTTCTCTACCTTTAAAAGTATTTTAATGGTAAAACTTTCGACTCCGGTCTAGCCAATAAAAAGGAATTGGACGTATTTTCGTTTAATCAAGGCTGCTTTGAATTTGGATGTTTTGAACTTTGTAAGTTGAAGATGGCCAAAGATCTTTCAACGAAATAAGTTTACATTAAAATATATGAAAAAACTCTGTTTATTATCGAGCAACCCAATCCATTTTTTAAGACCATGATCGCGAGGATTCACTTTAGTTCTTCAGACCTACGTATCCTTTAACCTTGCATATCCGAAAAGCCAATTACAAACTAAATACCTATATTGTACCAAAAACAAAAATTAAGTGATAAATATTTATGTCTTTTCCATTAAAACAAAATTTAAACTTCTGCCGATTTTACGAATGTTAATTGCGGATAAACGTTTATGTCCATATATTTATATGCACAGACAAGCCCATCAGAGAAAATAACCTCACGCAATTTTTAAAATACATATGTACATATATTTGTGAAATATATTGAAAACAAATGGTATGAAAACATTTTTTACTGCGTATGTGTGTACCTATGTACTATATGTACTATGTTTAAAAATATAAAAATCGCAGACTATGACTATCATAAATCCATTTGGAAAATGCTTTCAGATCCATATGTTAAGGTGTGGCTACAATTTGGCGATAAGCGTGTTGAAAAACGAAAGACTCCAATATTTAATTGCACACTCAATCCTGTATTTAATGAATCATTTAGTTTCAATGTACCATGGGAGAAGATACGTGAATGCTCTTTAGATGTTATGGTAATGGATTTTGATAATATTGGACGAAATGAGTTAATTGGAAGAATTTTATTGGCTGGTGAGTAAACAATAAAATTAAAATTCTTTCAAAAATCAAGACAAAATTTCACCAATTCGGAGGCATATTGGCAGACCATGTACCTCATGCATATCGTATGTATGAATGTACTTCTATGTGAAAATTAATGCTTATATGTATGACATTCATACATATTTTTACACATACAAATTTACAATATATACACTAATATTATGAACTGTTAAACAGTTAATTTTTAAAAAGGTGATACGTTAATTTTTGGAAAGTGATGCTCTCAACTGAAATTGCGCTTGGCTATTGCATAATTTAAATAGAGAAAATTTTTTAAATAATCTTATAAACAGCTGTGGAATGAATATCTTGCTAGGGCGTGTCCATAAACCACGTAGCTTGGACAAGAGGATGGGGAGGTGGGAGCAAACCTACGAATGTTTTTTCAGATGAAACAATTATTTAATATAAAATAAGCTAAAAGATTTATTGAATGTTATTAAATATGCATTAGGTAGTATGATCTATTATACAATTATTTATTGTATAAATATTATATATAATAATTCATTTATTTTAATAAGCCCAAATATGATCACGAGGTTTATGAACAATTCCCTAGTAAGTATGCACTGAGTTCCATACATATTACGAACAAAACATATTTTTAAATTTCCTTCCTTCCTCCTCTTTTAACCACTATTATTTCCTATAACACATTTTCACAATTAAGCACCTAAAGTCTGATTCACATAACACTTGCTTCGCCTGGATTGGAAAAAAGCCAAAATTAAAATCTTAACTTTCTAAAAACTACCTCAGGTTCTACACTTTTGTTCTTCAATAATTTTTTAAAGCAAAACAAGTTTTTCTTTTAACAAATATAAATTTTATTCTTTTCTGTGGAATTTTAATATCATGTATTGCCTTACAGAATTGAGTAAGCGTAAATAAATTGAATGTTAGCAACATACAAGATGTGTCCCAGAAATAACCGAACTTTTTGGATATAAAATAGTAAAATACACATTATATTATCTTTGAAAGTTATTATTTATTCAAAATAGGTTCCATTTGACTTAACACAACGTTTGGAACGATCAACCAGCGCATGCATGGATTTTTTTATGTCATTTATAGAAATGTTCTTCAGTACCTCGATTACGGCTGCTTCATTTTTTTCAATTTTTATTTAATTTTTTAAACTTCAATTTCAATTTTTTTTCAAGTTTGACGCAAAATTTTATATTTGCTCTTTTTGTTTTTGGAACCATTAGCACACCGACTTACATGTAGTCAGGTGCGTTTGAAAGAGGATGAATGTATCTTTTTAATGTTGCTAATTTTCAATAGATGGCGCTGTATGTTGTATGATTTAAATATAAAGTTCGGTTATTTTTGGGACACACCGTGTATTATTTTACCTGCCATTGATTCGCATCTACTATTTCCTACGTGTTCAAACATATCTGTCAAAACGAATCTCTGACGTAAAGCGAATCCAAACTATTGTATTATGTCAACCAACTTTTAGAGTAAATACGGAAAGCCTGAAAGTTGTTAAAAATTTAGACTTAGCGAGTGCCGAGTAACAGGAGTGCGTACATACTATCAATTTTATATTATTTACGAAGAAAAGTTTGCAATGTGCTTCGAATTCAAATAAAATGCTGTCACATAACGCACAATAATTACTAGTTTATGCAATTAGTTGAGCACAATTCCAGTTGAATATAGCTCTGTTTTTAAATAAATATTTTGAAATATTGTTAATCGAGATTCACTTTCCTTTCCATCAGAACATGGAGTGAATAGTGTTACTGAAGTTTTCATTTTAATATGTGTGTAATGTTGTATACTATACCCAATTGAATATTTTCCACTATGATTGCATTTAACGGTCTTAAAGCAGAAGCTCAAAAATTTGAATTTTTTAAAGATTTATAGGCATGAAGTTTAGTTTACACCATTCAACCATTTTGTAAATATTTACATCATCTTTATCCACTAAAATTTTTAAAAATATCATGTCAAGAGAAATATTTCCCCTGTTATGGTGGCATCGTCGGTGTCGACGCTAAATTTTCTTAGTTATTTTAGTTCCTAGCTATTTTTTCTTAAGAAATATGTTTATACATATTTATTTTACTTGAGATGTTCCCAGGAAATTTTTGAAGTTTTTTTAAGGCAATCGGGTAAAAATTTCGTACTGTTTTTCTTAAGACGTTAAGTAAGTAGATATTATTATAAAAGACGTTTGTAATTTTTAAATTTACTTATTATATATTTGGCGCTTCGTTACCGCTGAAGCGATTTTCGACCGAGCTCTTCCTCCAATTTGTGGGTTTTGCGCCTTGATGTTTTTACAACAAATGGAGGCACTAACAGTTTATATTAAGCTACTTTCGAACGGCTGATGGTTTTTTCTGAGGAGCCTTTTTTCATACACTCGGAGGGTTGACATTCCCTACCGAGGGGCGACCGTAACTAGAAAATTTAACCTAAATTTTTATTCAAACAAATTTTCTATAACTCTCTGATGTTGGTCGTACCAAGATTTGAACCCTTTTGGCCAATTAGATTTGTTTAATTTTAATTTTTATCAAAAAATTGTTATTCACAGTACAATTTAATATTTTTCAAACACTTTTACTAATGTTATATTAATACTGTTATACCGCCACCCCATATTATTAATGTAAAATGAAAAAAGCACAGGTGGTGGACAGTATAGATAAGAAACTTTTTGCAAAAAGGTATGGCCAACTTCCTACAGTTTAACCCACAACCAAATCCGAAAGATGTTGTGCAGGGTATACAATTGCCATCTGAAGAAAGCTGTTCAGAAAAGAAGTTCAGGATGATTTTGTAATTTTTCATACACACGTCCGTACTGCACTTTTCAAATATTGCTTGATTTCTTTCAGGACAGTTTTTTGAGAGGAAAATAGTCTTCAAATCTGAAATGAAACAAAACTTTAGTTAAAAAATTATTCTTTGAAATTGTAAATTTTAAATAAAGGTTAACTTAAATTAAGTTAATTTTTGCATTCTTCGTCGCTTTACTGATACATAAGAGTAAGAAAAAAATATATTCATATAAATATATTCAATTGAAATAGAAATGACAAATGACGTTTTCTTTATCGATAATGAGCATTTCGGCAATAGCAAGTTTGCGGTGACGTTGACGACACCAACCATAATAGAGGGAATCATTTATAAATACTGAAATTAGAATTGAACATAGAGGGTTACTATGGGATACTTCTGAAGAAATATTAATGGATTCTGAAATATTTTTAAAACCTTTAATTTCAGTGCAAGTATTAGGTGAAGTAAAAAGTTCCTCAGCAATTAAATAAGTGCTCACGGAACGGCCTGTTTCCAATAATTTAATTATTTTATCGCAATTTTCGTCGGCAGGCCTCCCGACGTGTGGTGCATCTTTGACATCGAAATTACCGGAACGGAACCTAGCAAACCACTTTTGTGCTACACGTTCGTTTACAGCATCGGGCCCATATACTAAATTAACTTTTTCAGCCGCTTTGGTTGCTTTTTCGCCTTGATCGAAGAAAAATTGTAAAATATAGCGAATTTTCTCTTTGCTGGTGTCCATCTTTGACGAGCACTCACAACGTACTGAGTCAATCAATCGAAAAACTGTCAAAGACAAACTTTTAACGCGTATAAACACGTTTTCAGCACCGTATAGTATGACATGATGTGACACGTAACACTAGTACTATGTACAATAACGCCATCTCTTAGATAAAAACCGATCGAAATTTTTACTTTACCTAATATATTGGTAGTTGGCTATGTGATTTTAAGTTTGTGACCGAATGTATATCGAAAGTACTATGTTTAAAAAAAGGTTTTCATTTAATTGTTTGACGAAACAAAAATTGGCCCAAAGAAAGAATTTTTAACAGAGTTACAATGCTTCAAATAAATATACATGTGTACATGTACACCACATATGAAAACCAGCCAAGCAAATCTCGTATCTATTTGAATATTTATTTACACAAATAGAAAAAATGAACTGTCCAACGAATTCTTTTAAGCTCATATGTCAAAATATTGTCATTAATTCTTTAAAACCATAAACGAGCACACCAGTTGACTAAAAATATAAGAAGCAACATTTTTTTTTACTTTTAGAAAGATTTAATATGTCCGGGATGTGCATGCTTAGTAGAATAAAATAACGTACAAAATAATCCATTTCAAGATATATGGTATGTACCTATGTGCATATGTACATAATCCCACATTTATTGCTTTTCCAAAGTTGTTAACATTAAGGATTCTGCAACCAGGCAACTGGAGTGTTGTAATCTTTTCTCAAGCTTTTTAGTAAGAAAAAGTTGTACATCCGAGACATAGATAATCCTCCTAAAGGGTGGTTAAATTGTAAGGGCCGATGTTGAATGTGAACCACACCTAAACGCCAAGTTTTTTTCCGAATTTAATTTGACATTTCTCTATTTCAGACTTACTCAATTTGAACCATGGAGAGATACACAATCCAACAACGTGTTAAAGTTATCCAGACTTATTATGAAAATTTTCGAAGAAAATCATCTTCAGTGATGAGGCACATTTTCACCTCGGTGGATTCGTCAATAAACAGAATTGCCGCATTTGGGCGAATGAGAATCCAAGAGTGATTGTCGAAAAACCAATGCACCCACAAAGAGTGACTGTTTGGTGCGGTTTATGGGCTGGCGGCATCATCGGGCCGTATTTTTTCCAAAATGAGGCCGGTCAGGCAGTTACTGTGAATGGTGTTCGCTATCGTGAGATGATAACGAATTTTTTATGGCCACAATTGGAAGATATGGATGTGGACGATATGTGGTTTCAGCAGGACGGTGCCACTTGCCGCACAGCTAACGAAACAATGGCTCTTTTGCGCAACAAATTCAATGGCCGTGTTATCTCACGTAATGGCGATGTCAATTGGCCCCCAAGATCATGTGATTTGACACCGTTGGACTTTTTTCTCTGGGGTTATTTGAAAGAAAAGGTGTACGTCGATAAGCCAGCAACAATTCAAGAGCTAAAGGATGAGATAATTCGGCACATTAACGGCATAGAAACTCCATTATGCCTCAGCGTCATCGAAAATTTGGACCATCGTATGGAGGTGTGCCGCCGAGGTCGCGGCGCTCATTTGGCCGATATTTTGTTACATACATAATTGAGTAATACCAATATATCATAATAAAATAAAATTTCAATAATTTCCTAAATAGTTTGTGTTATATTCAAAATCAACATCGGCCCTTGAAAATTTAACCACCCTTTAACTCTTTACTTTTATTATTATAAATAATTACAATTTTCGATAGTGATGATGGCGTCCAGAATACGAAAGTCAATAATAAAATTTTCGGTTATATAAATATTATCAATTTTGTATTTTATATCGTAATTATTGTTATTTATATGCTTCGAAATTAAGTTAATAATATTTAGATTTCATTTCGTACATTTACATATTTCACGACTTCATTTTTGTGTTTTTTATTTATTTACTTCGCTGGAGATTTCGGACTATTTAATTTTATTGCTAAAAGTAGATCTAACCATTTACCATACTTTTCTTAACATTACCCGCCGCGAAGCGTTATCAGTATTTTTGATTGTTCTTATTGCTGCAACTACCCATCGAACATACCTTCTGTCCACAGCAACCTATCTTATGAGAGCGCCATGCAAATGAAAAGTTGTCACTGATCGCCCATACCGTTACTAACGGTTGTCCCAAAGAAACCAGCGGCGATTTGATTTATTACGTAAAACCGGCTCAGCTCATTTCTCGCTCTTGTACAAGGTTGCCAGTATAGACTTTGTGAACTAATATGAAATAAACTAATAACTATTAATATGAAAATGCCTAGTTTTTTAAAAAGAAATGAAACCTAAATTCGTAATTAATTATTTATTACCATATAGATCATGTATATTTGATTGGTGTTTATATTCGAACATATAAATTATGAAATTTGTTGACGAAAATTTTAAATTTGTTTAAAAGTATGCAAACACACTGATATCCGGCTGCTCGTGTTAATTGAGCTTTGGCTCAAATTTGATACGTCCTCGGATCTCTTCAAGTTATCTATGAGCATTTGAACATTAGCTTAACGCAGCGCCTTAAGACAGTTTTACGATCACGACGATATTCCATCCTACTTGGTTTCCATCTCTTATCACTACCGTGTGATCGTTGATAATTATGACAGCAATGTCAATTATTTCTATTGATTTAAGATGGCTGGGCCGAAAGTTGCAATGTGAGTACTACCGGGTTCTAACAGCTGAGCACAATGTTGCAGTTGATATAAAGTAAAGTCCCGATATACAGCACAGAAAAAAAGCTAATCTTTTCACAAACTGTTTTAACCGCTGAAACGATTTCCGGCCGAGCTCTTCCTCCTATTTGTGGGAGGCCTCTCGATATTTTGCAATGAGGCGGCCATAATATGAAAACATAATTTTTTATAACATTTTGTGTAGCACGCACTGCTAACCACTCGGCATAACATTCTAATAACTTATTTAAATGCATAGTTTACGTATGCAACCGTTATTAGATTAATTTATGTTGTTGTTATGGACCGCCCTCACTTTAATGAAAACTGAGCTACCCAAATCTGTTCAACTTTTTCTTCTTCGCATAGCGGTAATCATTTATTCTATTGGTTTTTACCAAAACTTCGTCTCTAACTTGGAAGATCCTATTCTGCGTAGATCGGTTCGTTATTTGTTCTGAGTGTTTGGCCACGTTGAACAATAATCGAGTGAATTGATTTTTATTCGACGGTTTCCAACATCATAAACTCAAAAGTTCTTGAAGCTGTAAGTTGAACCACAGAGTAAACTTGTAAAATTGTTCAATTCATGTAAGATATTATCTTTATCGGTAAAGAATATATCCTCATACAGGTATTCACCCACGAATAAAGAAATTGGGGTGTCCGCCCTTATTTTCTTCGTAGGTTGGCGGTCATATTTATTCATAGAACAAATTTTGTTATTCGCTACCATTTTGTCTGTAAGTTTTGTCATTTTTGGGAAGAAGGATTTGCCTCGTGCTTACCTGTGCAGCCCTGTTAGAGAAACTTAAGAGGTGTCTTCTGCTTCCTCAATTATTACTTAATTTCTGAAAAAATTCACAGATTTGAGTCTTCGTTCTACAAGGCATGATTATTCTATCGGGAGTGCCCGTCTGTGACATAATTTCATTTGCCTTCGTGCTCATCAAAGGCTTTCCAGCGTTTATTCTCTGCGTTAGGGTTTCAGTTTGAAACCACAAACCGTACCGGTATAATTGATGTAAATGTGCCGACATCCATTCGGTACTGTCTGTCGACCCAATATTTCAACACATTTTCCATTAAGTGGTCCTCTATAGTTGCACTGGCGACTTCAATTTCCAATGGTTTGCGCAGCACTTATCCTTAAGGACTTTCAAAAATAAAAAAGTCCAAACCAAAAATCCGAGTTTCGTACGTAGTTAAAATTATAACTTATAATTTATTTACAACTCTTTTTCTCAATGAACTGGATATAGGGAACAGATTTTATTATTTTATACTGCTGCTTTTATTAAACATTACCGGTTCTAATCTCGCGCTGAATGACATTACATATATTTACTTTATAAGGTGTTGGGAAGATGGCTGTCAATAAGATGGAATTGTCTTCCTTAAATTTCTAACTACATATGTGTGGTTCATTGTTTTATTGCATTATTCGCAAATGTGCTACATGGTCGCGCCATGATTTTCCCCGGCTGTACAGGCTAGACCGCTTATGTCTCAAGAGTCAAACCAGTTCAAATGTATGAAACCTTCTTCATATCCACAAGTCCAAAAAGCCCAAAAGGCCTGAAAGTAACCGAACTTTTTACCTTACTCAGGCGTTTCAGACTCTTGAGACAAACAGCAGATAGTTCTTCGAAAATACATCCCATTAGTGTTGGAATTTTACAGGAAAGTGCATTTGAACCGGTCATCTTTACAATCTACAATTCAAATATATATATACTGGTGATACGTGATAAGAATTAATACCGACAAATGAATACAAGTCATGTTTTCTATGAAAAACCTTCTTGTGCAAATGTTATTATGAACAATGATGAGATTCCAAAGTCCAATTTAATTAAGTTCTTGAGTCTCCAGCTAGATAGGAATTCACCCAGGTTTTATCCGGCAAAGGGCTGTCACCCTTTCCGCGATCTAACCCCTCTTAGATCAACAGGTAACGTTGGCCTAAGGTCACGAATTGAGTAACACCTCTCCTCCAAATCATTCTTATCAGGGCTGATGTCGAAACCAACCTTGGTCCGACGGATTATATCTCCCACTTCCACTACCAGCTCCCGTGCGAGGGCTACCCAGCAGCTCCTAATCCCCCGCATAGGTCTATGTGTCAAGCCATAATGCGTCGGAACATGGCATCACTCAGACGCAGCTCCTCCTATTGCTGGTGCCATTTTTGGACGTGCTCTGGCCTGGGCACCACCCGTGAGTGGAGCGATACCCCATGCTGGAGGAGTCTGCCCGGCCTATATCTGCAACATCGCCGCCAACCAACATCCAATCCAGCGGATATTACAGCAACAACATACTATACCCACTCATCACTCCCTCATCCCCCGTATTACGAACGTTCCCCCGACACAGTCACCACCGCTACAGTTTAACTGCGATGGACTCCAAGGAAAGATCGACGAGATAGTCGGCCATGTGAGCTGGAACCACCTGTCAATTGCTGCGATTTAGGAAACGAAATTGACCACCCGATCAAATTTTCTGAGCCAGGCCGGATACAACATTATCCGCAAGGACCGTGAGCGAGACTATGGTGGGGGCTCAGCGTTCATCCTACACAACATCCTACACCGTGCAGTATCGTCTCATCGATGGCGACATCGACCGCAAGGATACTACCCTGGAATGACAGGACATAGCTATCCGGTCCGTCGATGTCGAGCTCGAAATATTTAACATATACATTCTTCCTGTTACAAATGACTCAGATATAGCCCCGTTTGGTTTTGGGCGACTTTAACGCACATCCCGTTATTTGGCTTTCTAGCCTTTCAAACGTCTTCAGTGCTCTCCCCACTCCATCAGATGTCTCAGCTGGTAAATGTTTATTCGGCAGGATCGTCGTGACCGCTGCCGCCCGCTTCATCTCGGCAGGCCGAACTGTGGAAATCATCCCTAATTTCCCGACGGAAGCGGCAGTTCTAGCATTAAGCAGTGACTACATTCGCAACACTGACCCTGGTAATCTCTTAATCAGGGATCTCAACCAGGAGATTCAGCGGAAAAAGTACTTAAGATCCTACAACCTTTCCTCTGTGGCAACAAAGTTTTGGGCTGCAGTCAAATTATTGTCAAACCCGATGAAACGCGATAACTGAGTAGAAATTTCATTCAGTGACCGCGCCTCGTTCAAAGAGAACAGGTTCAGGGGGTCGTCGCAAAGGCGAAATCCTAAAAATCCATTGGCCCGACGGAATAACCAAGCTGATGCTAAAACATCTAGGACCAGCGAGAGCTAATCAATTCGAGGAAACCAGCCAACAAAGGAGAGTCAGGTCGGCCGATATCTCTCCTTTCCCCAGTACCAAAGACATATGAGGCCTTAAAACCAACCCTGCGCGTGAACTATCTTGGTAGCACTGACCGTCTCCACCTCTTCATCCTCCTTGCAGCTTCAGCAGGGGGCCCCTAGTTTGCATGGCATGTCCTGTCAGACAGTGGCCTGTTAGAACTCCTATAACTTTGGAAATAGCATCTCTTTTTAAGAGGTACATATTTCGCTATCTCTTCTTATCCCGTTTCGGCCATGTGCGCCTGGTTTTATGGCAGGTTGTAATATCATTCCACCTTGTGGCGGTTTGTTCATATATGAATTACTTGAGAAGCAGTTTGCATGTAGCAAAGGGCGTACCAATGCGTTCTTTATGGAGAAGAATCTGCTTGGTCGTACCTCGCCTGTGACCAGGGACCCATGTGAGAGACACTCTGTTCCTTTTGGCCATCTCTTGTAGAGATCGGCGACAGTTCAGCACTAATTTCGAGATTAACGCAAGCGAACCCAGTGCTTTTATTGTTATTTTATATATGTCCTTATCTTTAAAGCTGGCTCCAATTTTTTTTGCTGCCTCCATGATAGCAGATATCTTCGCCTGGAAAACACTGCAATGATCAGGAAGCCTGAACGAGAGTTCCATCGGAGGGTTTTCTGAGAAGACACCTCCGCCAACTTTCCTTTCTTGATGTGACTCAAGCATTTGATAAAGTATGACTTCTATACAAAATTATAATGACCTTGCCAAAAAATTTCCATCAGATCTTCATTTCATTCATACCTCACTAACAGAAGGTTTACAGTTAAGGTGAAAGAATTTATCTCAGAAGAATGATCAATTATGGCTGGTGTTCCCAAGGCAGCGTTTTGGTACCAATACTGTAGTCTTATTTACTGCAGAGATTTCAACATGCGCAAAGGTACTAACCTCAACATTCGCAGACGATATTTTATGTCAGAGCAAGTGCCCAATAAAAGCATCAATCACACTAGAAAATCACTTAAAACTCGTTGAAAGTTAGCAAATAAAAGTGAACGACCAAAGGTGTAAGCATGTAACATTCACTCTAAAGACAGAAACATGCCCAATACTGAAACTAAACAACGTAAAGATCCCTCAAGCAAGCGAATTTAAATACCTCGGCATCCACCTAGATAGGCGACTCACCTGGAAGAGCCATATTTCAGCTAGAATACAACATCTTAAACTTAAGACCGCTTTACTAAATTAGCTACTTGGTAAAAAAAAACAATTCTGTCATAAAGCTAATATGGATGTATGGAATACAATTATGGGGCTCTGCCTGCGCAACTAGTATTCAGAAACGTTACGACACTCACAAGTGTCTTGGTATATGCACAACGAAAATATACGTGTACATAGCGACTTTGAAATACCAATGGTAGACACAGAAGTGACGAATACCTGGAAAAATACCTGTCGAAACTGCAATATCATCCGAATCCTCTAGCGAGCGTTTTATCCTGTGAAGAAGAGATCTGCTAGTATTTTGAAGATCAACGTTTTACCTGACGTCCATTGCTATTATTAATGGACTAACGCAGTAATTTATTAGTTATTAAGATTCTAAAATTTATTGTTAGACTTAAATTAAGCAGATTCAATACATAAATTTCTTTGATGTGTAAAAAAAAATTTTCCCCTCAAGCTTTGACCCGTCCGTGCATATTTCCAAGCTATCCCTTGGAGTATCGTAATTTTCTAACCATTCCTGCTGGGAATTCGTATTCCAAAGTGGTTATCAGTTAATACTATAGGACCACATCGATCTGTATAACTTGGTATGAAGTCGTATTTACCCAATATTGTCTACTGTCCCCATATCTGGGAAGTCCATTGATTTGACTCTCTTAGACTCTCATTGCTGCCGACTGGTGTACCACCAAATCCAGTGGCAAAATATTGAGTATCACATTTACTCGTAGAGCCTCACTAGGCTCTAAGTGCACAGCTGATACACATTAAGGCACTTCTTTGAACGTTATCCAAGAATTTAGCATTTGAAGTTTTATTTATAGCTGGCCACCACCAAGAAGCCACCTATGTACCGAGGTTAAAGTAATGCAATACATAAATAACTTTTTTTTGAATAGATCAGTCCCCAGTCCACTTCCCGGAGAGAAGTGCAGTATTCCTGTTAATATAAGCAAGAAGCCACCTATTTACCAAGTAAGTCCAGCCATCATAAATTTTTTTTTGAATAAGTCAGCTCCTGGTCCATTTCGCGGAGAGAAGAAGAATCTTCCTGTTCATTTGAGCAAAAAGACACCTATGTACCGAATTTCAAGTAATTCGATCCATAAAAATTATTTTTTTTTTTGAATAGGTCAGTACCCGGTCCATTTTTCGGAGAGAAGTGTAGTCTTTCTGTTAATCTAAGCAATAAGCTACCTATGTATCAAATTTCAAGTAATTTGAACTAAAACTAAGATTTTTTTGAAAAGGTCAGTCCCTGGTCCACTTTCCGGAGAAAAGTATAGTCTTCCCGTTTAGTTACGCAAAAAGACACCTATGTACCGAATTTCAAGTAAATCCATAAACCATAACTAAGGTTTTTTTTGAATAGATCAGTTCCTGATCCACTTTCCGGAGAGAAGTGTAGTCTTCCTGTTAACTTTAGTAAAAATACACCTATCTACCGAATTTCAAGTAAATCGAAAAATAAATAAGATTTTTTGGAATAGGTCCGTGGTCCACTTCTTGAAAATTTTTTTTCGTAAAAACCTTCCCAGGTATCATAGAAGCAATCTGACGAAATTTCAAATCAATCGGCCGTTAGCTTTTGGAGAACACCCGTTACAGACGGACATAAGAGTTTTTTTTAAATTAGTCGGTCCACTTCACGAAAACTTTCAAAGCTCGAGTATTCGTATCCATCCGGACCATATGGCCTAGCCCGCGTCAATGTCAATGTCGCCGTAACAGCTCATCGTTCCATCGTCCGCGATATTCGCCGTTGCCAACTCGTAGACGACCATAAATCTTACACAAAACCTTTCTCTCGAAAACTCCTAACGCTGACTCATCAAATGTTGTTATCGTCCATGTTTCCGTACCATATAGCAGGACGGGAACGATGAGGGACTTGTAGAGTTTGGTTTTCGTTCTTCAGGAGAGGACTTTACTTTTCAATTGCCTACTCAGTCCAAAGTAGCACCTGTTGGCAAGAGTGAATCTGCGTTGGATTTCAAGGCTGACATTATTATTGGTGTTAATGCTGGTTCCTAGATAGACGAAATCATCTACGACCTCGAAGTTATGACTGTCAACAGTGACGTGGGAGCCGAGTCGCGAATGCGATGACTGTTCGTTTGGTGACAGGATACTTCGTCTTGCCCTCGTTCACTACCAGACCCATATCCTTCGCTTCCTTGAGAATGCAGAACACACGGCGCGGTTGTTGAGGTCAATAATGTCGATATCATCGGCGTACGACAACAGCTGTACACTCTTAAAGAAGATTGTACCTTCTCTATTTAGCTCTGCAGCTCGTATTATTTTCTCCAGCGTTAAATTAAAAAAGCCACACGATAAGGAGTCACCCTGTCTGAAACCTCGTTTGGTATCGAATGGTTAGGAGACATCCTTCCTGATCCTGACGGAGCTTTTATTGTTGCTTAACGTCAGTTTACATAGCCGTATAAGTTTTGCGGGGATATCAAATTCAGACATAGCGGCGTAGTGGTAGCATCTTTCCATGCTATCGAAGGCTGCTTTCGAATCGACGGAGAGGTGGTGTGTGTCAATTCACTTTTCGCGGGTCTTTCCCAAGATTTGGCGCATGGTGTATATCTGGTCAGTGGTTGATTTACCAGAACTAAAGCCACACTGAAAAGGTCCAATCAGTTTGTTGACATTTTTGGTTTGACAGATGTCAAAATTCTGCCTTGTACTTTTGAAACCACGAAATGGATAAACCTTTATATGGTTAACATCGTCGCAGACAGACGAATGGCTACGTTGTGTTGATGTAAACAAACATATGATACCAAATACACACATGCACATTGCGGCCGCTGTATTTTGTAGATATGTACATATTTATATATGGTATAAAAACAGATAAATTCTGTGTAGAGCCACGTTCTTAAATGCTGTAAAATTTAATGCATCCTCTGGTAATCATCCACGGCCACGTTCGTGAGTGTTTCCAGTATAAAGATGTGCAACAGAAGAATTGATGTAAGCATGATAAAATTATTCATTATTCACACTTAGAGAATTCTGAGAAAATCAAAAGTAAAAAATAAATAAATAAAAATTTATAGTTTTTAATTTTTACTAAAATAATAACCAAACATGCCTTCTTAGCATCAAAAAACTAACTCGAGCACTACAAAGGCAAGTTTTTCTCAAGCATAATATTTAAATTTGAGAATGTTTGTACATTTCTTAAATTTTTTGGTTAGAAATAGAAATAGAAAATAAGGAATGATTTGGTCGGGGCGAAAAGTTTTAAAAGCTATAAACCATGAATAACTTTTCAACATTAGTAGCACTTTGCCGCTGACGTTATCTCAATGAAAACACAAAACACAAAAAAAACACTACGAAAACCCAAGGTAGAATCGAGAAATTCGCTACTCGCACAAAAACCGTGAGCCACCTCTAAATATTTTTTGTTTGCAATTAAATTTTATATATATTAGTTTTGAGCCATTCGGAATATTTCTAAGGGTGAGATCGAGAATCCGACCTAAAATAAGGGCCCCTAATGTACTGGCATATGAATATTAAAAGTCGCGAGGGCGCTTTATGACAAAATGGTAAAGTTAAGCGCATAAAATATTATTTTCCTGTTGAGGCGAAGCGAGTTAAGCAAAACGTTGCCCAACATTCAAATTTGTTGCGCTTCCTAAATTCTCTAATGCAATACATAGTATTTACACCTTGCAGAAAAGTAAGAGTTACACCAAAATTCATTTAAAAAATGAAAATGCTTTACATGTTGTCAAATTGAGGTAATTTTTTGAAATATTATGGTTTTCATCGAGATATATTCTCGGTTTAGTTCTGTAATTAGTCTCTTATTTATTATATTTGGGCTTCGTCTAGTATAATTTAAAACTTAAATTTCTTCTTACAAATGACGCTCAATTTTGGACTGACTGCAAATTTTAATCTTTAAAACCGGTAAATACCACCTCTTTATAACTCAACAGAAATAAATATAAACGAGGCGTTTGGTATTTACTATCCGGACACTTTTGGAACAATAAGAATGTAAGTTAACCGGATTACATGTTCGGTGAACTCACTCATAATATCTTGAGCTTAAAGCTAAAGCACGGGCGGAAGCATCATTTTTAAAATAGGGCAAATAATATGTTAAAATTATTAAAATCATCAGGTTATGGTTATGACACTATTTTTATTACATTTTTATTGATTTTCTTATTCAGGAAAAGTAAAGTTGAAGTGCTATTAATTTCATTTCAATAAAATAGATATGTTGAATAACTCTTTTTTAACAATATATCAATATATGGCATTAATTGTTTTATTATTTTTTTATCTCTTTACAAACGAAACAATTAATTCTTTTATCTATCACGTAATGACCAAACAATAATCATCGCAATATATATTACCAATACTATTTCATCTCAACGCCAATTTCCAAACAAAACCATGTTCGTTACTCTACGACTTATCGTCAACATTTCGTGCAATTGTTATTATCAATTATCCATCATGAATCACCCTCTGAATTAACAAATCTGTATCGCGGGGTATACGGGATCGCAGGAAAGAACGGCTCTGGCGCCTCCGAAACCAAACATTGGCAAGACATGATATCAAAACCGCGTCAAACTATTGTGCAATGGCATCGATTGAAACCAGAATAATCAGCCAAAAACACGAGAGCAGACTCTTAAAATCAGCCACTATATAGTACGTATGTATATATATGTATATTGTATTAAGGTAGCGTGGAGAAAATGCGCCACATATTATATAATAATCAAACTTGAGTAGTCGCAGCAGTTGAGGAGTAACACCAAGTTATATATATGTGTGTATGTGTTACTGCAGGGGATATAAGGCAATATCATACTAGAAAAACAAACAAACGATATTGTTTCTTTATATTTCCAATTGTTGTCAGTGATGCCAAATCTGTGTACATGTTTGTGTAACTACTTATGGATATATGTACGTATGCGTATATGTATTATGTATATGGTGATAATACGACGTAATCATAAGATCTAATGCACATGTATATGTGTAGGCATTCATACATATGCTTTCACTGAAACATAAAACTAGTTGGCAAAAGTTTTAGTTTACTATTAGAAAGTTCTAACTTAAATTGCACATTTTTATTTGGAACTAATTAATACTTAATACTTAATACTTTCACTTGTTCTTGAAGTACTAATTTCATTTTACAAATATTGAGTTAATGATTGTATTCATTTTCATTATATAATACAATTTTACAATTGCCACCGAAAATAGAAATAACCCAAATTGGGTGTGGAATAATGTAATATATATATTAGAAATACGCACCGATTACTGACCAGATAGAATTGAATCACATCCGTTATATTTATATATTCATTACCACCCATAGTAATTTAGCAAAATCTATTTTTACTTTCCATACAAGCGAAAATCGTGATTGGGTCTTGATTTCTTTTTTTCTTTTGTTTCAGTTTGTCTGAAATGAAAAATATTTAACATTAATTGAACACACTTTGGTATACTTTTTTAATTTAGTTTGATCACAGATCATTGCGACTACTTTGATTGTCATTCCGTGCCACTTATCGAATTTCCTACCTTTACCTGAAATGAAAAACCAAAAGTTAATACATAAGTAAATGTAGTCACTATATATGAATTGTAAAGCCGTATCAGCCTTCTTTGTTATCTTAAAATAGATTTTTATGGATAATTAATCCACTGTTCATGAATGTTGCACCAATCAACCGGTATATTAAATGTTGTATGAATCTTTAGCAAAGAGAGTAGCACACCAAATGACTTTCTATAAATTACTATAATCCAACATTGATGTTGTTCACAAATTTTTGTATCTCATGCAATAACGAACTGACGTGAAGTCTATAGAAACAAAAATAATGATATGCAAAAGTAAACCGTTAGTCATCAGAAGATTTCCCAAGGCAGGCATTTTTTTTTATGGCCTGAAACTTGTGTTTCCCCCACAGACAGCCGTGTTGCAAAACCACTGAAAGTGTTTGTTTTAACGAAAGATTAATAAGAAACGTTATTCATCTTTTAACTCTTAACTATTTTAATGTATTGGTTGCGTAAAATTAGCAAAACAATTATAACACATTGTTGAAAAACTTCTTAATTATCAATTATTTACTTCATTTATTAAATTAAAATTAAATCCATAAAATCAATCAATCAATTAAATTTTATGTTCGTTGAAGCTTCACTGAAAATCTTCTTTTTTACAATACCAGTTAATATTAGTAACATATTATATATATTAATGTGGAGAGGGGTCACTAGTGTTATAATAAAGTGACTTAGATGTACTTAAGATAATGGTATAAAACCTTTTCGAATTTAATAATAAAAAAATTGGCTATTTAAAAATAATTAAATCGATCAGATTCATAACCCATTTGTAGATGCGAAACAGCCCTTTACTAAATCTCTCGATCCTAGAATCAGTTATACAGACTACTAAAATATAATTCAACGCTAATCCTATTACCATAATTAAATAATAAAATAAATTATTTACACACATTTTAATTTTTTGTTCAATCGCTCGTAGCATACGATTTCGATTTGCAAAATGCAAATCCTCTCACGTACTCGCATATGCAAGAATGTACGTGTACATACTGTAGTTTTTTGACTTTTGTCCTTTTGAAAGCAATGTGCGATGACAACCCAGGTAGATGCCATCAATCTTATATACATATATATATATTTGTTTAATGGGTATCGCATTACAATTGCAATATTTCTGCAAACTAATAAACTTGCTTAAAAATTTGTATTTGAAACAATTACACCATAATTGATATGCCAGAATTTTAAAATGTACCTATGCACCAAAAAAATATGAGAACCGAACAAATTCGTACAAACCCAATACACTGGTCTAGACCAAGTAATTTATAAGGGCACATCATATATTATATAATTGTATATTAAGAGCTTTTGCTCGAGTTAAAATTGTGTTGTACTACGAGAAAATAAGAAAAAAAACATCTAATTGCAAATTACATAGTCAACAAAATCAAAAATATAATCAAATGCTGTGTATTTCGCACAAAAGAAAAGAGGGAGATGCATTGGAAAGCTAACTGTTTGATTTTTGCGAAAATTTTTGACCTAGCACTGGCCCGTGGAAAAAAGAAAAAGTCGACTAACCTAGCTGCGACTGAACTTCAAACTGTATTCTTTAAATCCTCTACACTTTTGCATTGTTTTTGGGTTTCGTAACATATATTTGCAAAAATTGTCAAAGCTTTTTCTTGAAGAGTTGTTGTTAATCCTAACTCTTCATTCGCTTTTAGCAAAAAGCCAAAGGATATTAATTTATTAAGGATGTTAATTAATAGATCTTAAAACACTAATCGACAGAACAATGCAATATAAAAGGGAATCAAAATACCTTTAACAATCGCATCAAAATAAACTAATTACCCATAATTTTTATTCTTCCGTTTGAAAGCCAAAGCTTCTATCATAATTTGCCTTTTGAAGAATAGACTTCTTTTTGTACTAATTTAATAAAATTGAAGTTACTTTTAAATATCAATTTAACTTAATTTAAGTAAAACTTTGTATTTTTACCATAATTTCTATAAATTCAGGTATGTGCTGGAATTCGCTCTCGCTTGTCATCTATTTATCTCGTGTTGATATGTACTAAACTTTATAGTTCCGTTTTCATTTTCGAATATCGAATTGCAACGATGGTGCCACATATCAAAATCGTTAATATTTTTCCATTTTCCAGCCGTGAAGCTGTTAGTACACGATATTTATAAAAAGTTACAAAAAACACTACACATGTAAGTATTATACATGTTTATATTACGTTGATGGTTATTTACAGGGGAAAACCAAAAGGCAAGAGAACTAAAAAGTCAAAAATTACGCCAAGAGAGACCGAATGCTGGGGGAAACTCTTTGCTTAGACTTCGCCAAAGTATTTAATAGCTAAGGACAGCCGGGATTGAAGTTTTTCAGATACAATGAATAACACTTGAGTTTTTATTTTTTTTTAATTAAAATCTGATTCTTTTGAAAGCTCACACATACATATAAATTTTGCAGAACATTTATAAAATTGTTAAAAAAAATTATAGATTTACACAACATTTTTTACTTCTACCCATCTGATACTTGTTGCCGCAGTTTGAAAACTGCTATTGTTTCGTTCCAGTAGGTTCTTCGTTAATTATTTCATCAGATGTTATAATAATCGTTATGAAATCGGCTTATATTTTGTAAAGCGCAGAATACCTTGATAATTTGAACAACTTTCTGTGGCGTACATATTATATGGAAAAACAGTTTGCAAGCCATTAATCGATTTGTTAGAACTCCAATTATTGTTATGAGCTTTTGCATGTTAACAATTAAAAATAAGTTCCAGCAATCGGATCGCGATAAAGTGTAAAGAGAAATAATCCAAACCAAGCAGACAAGATCACCACTTTCGTACCGAGATAGCAGAGGACGTTTTGCACCAGATAGAGTCAAGCCATCATTTTATAGTCACATACCTGCAGAACAGGCAATTTCTATTTTGTACAAAATTAGTATGAAAATAGTTTTGATATATTATCATTGGAGTCACGCTAAAGTAACATTTGCTTTTTAAGCACAAATGTTCGCCACCATGAGATGTAACTAATTTGACCTGAGTCCTACCAATAACAGCCAATTATGCAAGGTTTTCTAAGTTCATTATCAAAATGTAGAGTAGCTTCCTTTGAAACCATATCGTCGTTGAGCACTTTAGCCGCACTAAAATCGTATATATATAATTGTCGCTTTGTAATCGCTGAAGCAATTTTCGGCCGAGCTTCTCCTCCAATTTGTGGTTTTGTGTTTTGATGTTTTTCCAACAAATTAAGGGACCTACAGTTTATACTAAGCTGCCTCTGAACGGTTGATGGTTTTTTACGAGGAGCCTTTATTTCATGTCCGAAATACACTCGGAGGGATGGACATTTCCTGCCGAGGGGTGACCGCAATTAGAAAATTTATCTTAATTTTTTTTTAATTAATTTTCCATAATTTTTGGATGTTGGTGGTACTGGAATCTTAGCCCGAGCCTTCCTAATGTCAGTACGCAATGCTAACCACTCGGCTACCGCGGCCGCAAATTAAAATCGTATACCTAGAATTTAGTTTAAAACTTTTGACACTGTCGTCTAATCAAGCTCAATATGCGAATCATTTCCGATGGACCGCTAAAATCCTTTTTCCGCCAAAAGTCTTAAAGGTACACATGGTCTGGAATATTTCAAGGATTAGAGAAGCTTCATAACAGATGCTACCAAACTTTCCCACAGATTTTCTAATTGTTTCGATATATTAAATAAACAATAGTGTAAAAGTGCTCATTTAACACAAATTTCTAACATTCAATCAAGCAAAGAGTTGTGGTGGTCGAAGTTAACTTCGAACCTGGTTGAAATCTTGTGCGATTTCCAGCACATGCTCGATAAATTCACTCATATGGACTGCAATACCGCGTATACTTGAAAAAGTTTTACTTATACGAGTATGTCCTGTACGTCTTTTTTAGTGAATCATTGTTCGTATATTGAGAAAAAATTTTCTTCTCCTACAAAATTTTACAAGCGTGGTGTTGCCGCTAAGCGACGATATGTACTCGTATGTTACTTAGGAAGTTTTCTTTTTTGTTGTTTTCTTCTTGTCCTTAATATATATTCAAATCACCAACCAAAATAGTGAATTATGTAAACTTATAGTGTAAAAACTGTTACAAGTTAATACTACATTGTATGTACGTCGTGTTTCGCAGCTATCATCGCATGGTGTGAAGATGGGAAATACAGTTCCGGCAGATTAAAAATACTAAACGCCTCCATTAGACACTGGAATATGCGTTTCATATGTTTCAAGAAACTAATAACAAAATTTAATAAATTTAAAAATTTCTTTGTAGTATTTGACCTAGTTTGGAAGACATTGTTACAATAATATAAAATGTTCATATTAATTTCATAGACACATTTATTGTACATAATAGAAGGGAACCCCTGCATATACAGTTTCTGGCTTGAAATAAAAGCTTATCAAGAACCAGCAGCCATTCTGAGGCGGCTTTGAATAAACTGTAGGTCAGACCATTTGTTGGAAAAAAACATAAAGACGCACATCACAATTTGGAGGAGAAACCCGGTCGAAAATCGCTTCATCAGTTACAAAGTGCCAATTACCTATCTATCTACAATTACTAGAATCCAATTTAATAATACAAAACATACATTCAACACTAATTTAAATAAATCTGTCTGATGATATATAACCATTATCCAGCTAGTAAATACCAAAAAAAAAAACAAATCTTTATGATGGGGTTGTGATAATCCTGTAAAGAAATACTTATAAGCATATGTACACATATTATATTTGTATTAACGATGAAGGTATTATCGAATAGTTGTAAAATCCCCACCGAATAAAATTTTCAAAATGTCACGAATACACCCTTCCAGCACAGAGCAAAGTTACAAAAATGTATTATACTAGTATACCTATGTTTACAATGCACACATATGTATGAATGTATTTTTGCTTGTGATCGGTAGAGCATATGAACCGCTGTATAAAAAATATACATACAAATATATATATTCAAGCGATTTTCGGCCGAACTTCTTAGATTGTCATAGATTTCAATGTCGGAAATACACTCAGAGGAGTTGACATAGTGATCCCATTTAGAAAAAAAGTTCTTTCTGGTCGATGATCATCCGCATAGTACGCACTGTTGCCTACTTGGCTATAGCGGCAGAAAATCACTTAAGCGGTTATAAACCGCCTGTAATGCTCTATCTTTTTAGTCATACATTTCTAGTTGAATCTTTTTAGTCATACATTTCTAGTTGAACCGCAGTTATTACATTGAAAAATATTCACCCATATTCCAGAAGAGTATTGGAATGACAATGAAATGAAATTCAAAAAAGAAAACTTTTCATTTAAATGTTCAGCAAAAGACATCATTCGAAGTTACAATTTACTTTCCGAAATGAACTATAAAACAGTTGATGACAGTTAAGTAGCAAACTACGATTGTATTCTATTTTATGAGTTAGAACAAATTAAATAATAAAAATGAATGCTATCATAATCAGTAATATGCAAAACTTTCTGCATATGAAGAAGGAAAAACACAAGAAAGATACAAGGAAATAAGACATACGTTATGCATCGTTAATTTCATTTGTTCCTCCAAAGTTTTTCCATAATTCACAATCATTATGAAATACTCTGTCGTATACGTATGTTTGCGCTAAACATTAGATATTTTATATGTTTAATATAAATACATACTAGCTAATTTTATATAAAATGTTGGATTGAATGCGACGCTATAGTCACGTAACCGGCTCCAAGAGGTGAGAGCAAGCTTTTCTCAGATGAAACATATATTAATTTTAAGTTAACAGATTGTACATAATGAATGATTAATGAACTGTACTATGGTAAATGTTTATTAAGTGGTATGTGGTATTAGAAATTACTTATTATACAAATGTATTTTAATTATTCTTACAAAATAAATATTTTTTGTTGTAAATACGTACACGTATGTAAAAGATAACGAAAATACAATAGACAAGATCACGTTCAATGGGACAGCGGAGGAAGAGGTTTCATGAAAGGACACATTAGGATGCATGAACGGAGGAAAGATCTCGGAAGACCTAATATCAATATACCGAACTCATATTCTGTACATAAATGTAATTGTGCACTTGCTTGCTGATAATATTAACTACAAATTTATCTACGAAAAATTAATGTATTGTTGCCTTAAACATATATGTATATTTAAGTTTTTAAATAAGTTATAGTCTGCAAAATGACTGTAACGTATGCATGTATTTCTTCATTTATTATTTTTCTGAATCTCTGAGTGTATTCAAAAGTTCAATGTAAAGGGATTAAAAAGTTATCAGAAGCTCAATAACTCCATGAACATCTTTTAATTGATTATAGTTGTTTCGCTGAATATTCTGTTAACAATAAAAAAGTGCAATATTCCAAGCATGGGTTGGACTATCTGGTATGTCTGGTTTGAGACAGACTGATACGTAAATACATATAAGCACATATACATATACATTTATAAATTATCTTCAAACATATCTATAAAAGTTACTAAAATTCTGGCGTATGAATTCAATTTGGTATTAAACAAAAACGAAATACATACCTGCTTATAAATATGTAAGTATATTTATTACAATGCATATATACATGCACAAATATACATATGTATGGTATATACATATATCCGGTGTACGGTTTTGTTCATGTTATTTATACGAGTAGTAACAATCATAACTGAAAATAACATAATTTAAGGAAAATTAAACAATGTGTGTATATCGAAATAAGGTGAAGATACAACATATAAAAATGGAATACGTGTATGTTGTCATATTACAGAAAAAGAAAAATATGAACTTATAGTAAATATCTACATATAGAAATGTACATTAGATCTGTTTTGACAAAAAAAATATTCTGCAAATGCATACCTACATACACGTACATAAACTGTGTTTTACAGCTTAGACGCTCATGAAAAATATTAAATACTTTAAAACTGAAAACGTGATAGAAATATATTGGGCATCGTTTGATACCCTCTGAAGCTCACCAAATTTCCCCATTCAAATTCATGAAACTATAACGTTATTTTTTGCAATTAATAAAAAACTAGAAACTCACTGACAAATTTTCGGACTTTGCACTTAATCAGAAAACTAAGAAAAAAATAGAGATTCTTAGAGAGTAACAAACGGATCACAATGTTTATTTCTTATGATATTTTTATTATTTTTAAAGTATTTAACATTTTTCATGTGCCTCTATAGCTTTAAAATGCAGTTTATAATGCATGTGAACTTGTTGTCGCTAAATGTACGTTATATACTATATATATGTATATACAAGAGCGCATTTTTATATAGTGTACTTACGTATTGTATATGTACATTTTCTAATTGCTGTGATTGCTAAGCACGGATTTTTAAGATTTTTCGGAAGAACTACAAATCGAAGTACTAAAAAAATAGAGAAGATATGTGCCAAAAATTTGATTCAAATTTAACACAGGAACGAAATATTTCAAAAATGCGGACAAAATATTATAGGAACTGATGATACTAATAAAATAAAGGCTTAACTTAAAATGTTGAATAATGATGTATCTATACTTAAGCGTAACAGAATAAATATAGTGTTGTTAATTGATGTTTTTGTGAAAAAATTCAAAAAGCTTAAAAACAAAGTACATAAAACATGAAATATATATCAAAAAGATAGTATTTATACGGAAAAAATGTAGTGAAAATCTGTTGAAAACTTGTGTGAAAACTGAAAGTATTACCAGTTTAAAAGATTATAAATTATTGTTAAAACTATCGTTTACACATGCATATTTATAAAAATGAGAAATCCATATGTAGTGTGTACAATTAAAATAGTAGCCAATAAGTAGAGACAAAAAATATCCAACAAAAAGGTATTTCTTTACAAACAAACGAATCGGGAATGCTATCACTAACACTAATAATAGAATGATTAAGAATGTGCTCGCATATTGCACCATAAAATCATAAAAAACGATATAGTATATATTTATATATACAAACGTATTTGTACATGTTTAAATGTGCATGTACCAAATAATTATTAAAAGGTACGAAGCAGATTTATTAAATCAATACATTATTTTTGCTTTGTAGGGCTTCTTATAAATATATTTATTGTACATTCACCAAAGCAGGCGGTGCCAGCGCTATACTGAAACCACCTAAGAAAGACAGTTGGATTAGTATATTTTTACAGAATACTTAATTGTATGAAAGAAAATTGTTATTAAGAAATCCCTTTTATTAAAAAAAAAATTAACCACAGGCCCACTACCGGCTTAGCTTGAAATACGATGGGACACACTTTCCCAAATGCTGTACAAAAATATAAATTCGTGCAAAAGTGGGCAAGTGTTTATTATATATTTTGCTTTCGAAATAGTTTTAATAATTCATATATTTTTCGTTCAATATTATAACATTCTTCTTTTAACGGTAAAGGGAAATGGTTGTCTACTGTTTATGTAATCATACAAACGTACCGCCGAAGTTTTCCACGAAATAGACTATCCTTTTAGTTGTCATGTGGATATAATATATTTAATATAAAAACAGAAATGTAGAGATAACCAAATTGTTCAAAATAAACTTTAGTGGAATGTTGTTTGGCATTTATATTTATTTATATCAAACGTCGTAATAGTAATCAAATATATAATATATATTTTTTCCATCTTTTTCATTATGCTTAAGAAGTTCCCACAAATCGCATTAATCATATTCGTGTTATATGTTGCTTTATAAATGGTTTTGGTGACCATTCTTTTCATTTTTTGGCATTTTTAAAACTATTCAAAGATAACACGAAACATATACATTTCTTTACAGGTCTTCACCGAAGATAATATGAAGTTTTGTACTGTCAATTCGTTAGTTAGTCCGTTTTGAAGTTTAGGTTATGTTTTTTGTCTTTTTTTATTATGTGAAGCATTTCTAATGTACTCGTATATCGCTTGCTGTAACGTTGCTCTTTAATTTCCAAAAATTAATGCGAGCGAGTGCCTACTGTGCCTGTAACAATATACACTACAAAAAGTCCAGTGTCAATTTTTATTTAAGTTTGTTTAATTTACTTGAATAGGCTAATAGGTAAAAAGTTTAGCTGAACAAAGTAGTGGCGAAAAGTTATTATTACAGACTTTATCTAAAGTTGCGCACATTTATTTTTTGATAACGCTTTAAAAAAATAGATTGCCAGTCGGTTCAAATTTAAAATTTCCAATTTTTGTGGGAAAAATTTGTAGCGAAAGGACGCTTAACGAAAAAAAAAATAAAAAATGTATAAATATATCAATTATTAATACAAAGAAGCAACAATTGAATAAATGAATCAAAAATAATAACAATAATAAATAAATTACAATTAATACAGTTGTTACCGATTAACAAGAAAGGTTCCGCAATGCAGGTATTCCCGGTATGACCCCGTTAAACGAAAATCGAGCCCGCATAAGAATACAAGCAATATAAAGAGAGTCAACACTAAATAGATTAGAACCGATGGTCAAAAGCTCGACTGAAGATGCTAGTGCACAATTTATTTTTACGAGCGGAGCATAAATGACTTATTAAAAACTTAAGCGTACATAGTAGGAACTAACAACTTCCACATTGTTCCCCTGAAGCGGGGTAATATAGACGAGACCAAAATTCAAGTATACTTTGAAAAAAGCTTTTGCTCAGTTATAACTTTTGTATCAGAATCTTATGAAAGTCCTTATATGAAAGCAAGTTCAGTCTGCCTCAAAATTCCGGAAAAAAAATCCAGTAATATCTGCCATATTTTGCCCACCACCCATTCCTATAAAAGATAAACTATTTAATGGTTTAGGGGGTGATTACAATGTTAAAGATACCTATATCCTGGGGTTTCCCTTCTGTTAATTCAAAAGCACGACAGTTATTTAACACAATTACGTGTAACCAAAATCATCTTTATATTTTTTCTCCAAGGCAACCTAAATTTCGGCTACCTAATTCAAATAAAATACATTATCTTAAAGATTTTACAGTAAAAAAAAAATTGATAGAAACCACATAAATGTCTGACAACGGTCAAAACAAATTGGCTTAAGTACAAGAAATACCTTAACACCAAACACATGCAAGTAGAGACTGAAGTAATATGACTCTACATCCAGGACAATAATTATTTATTCAACTGTTTGCTCTCAACAACGGCCATTGTAGCAACACCAAAATCGATAGGGATTCTTCGAAGTACAAAATGCGACGAGAATGGCAGAATAATCGATCACCCACATCTAAAATAAAATTAAAAAGGGTGAAGAAGGAAAGCACTTAAAGTAATTAATTTCTAGTTTGAAGCAGAATTTTTATAAAAGAAATCCACTATGGAAGGCCGAAAAGAACGTTAAGCCACCACTATATATTGAGAGACGGCTTAGACAGAGGATCGGTACATAGGCCCGTTCTGAAGAAGAAATGGCAAAATGGCTTATAAATCATCTAGCAACGTATTTCAACACAATACAGCAATAAATAACTTTACGATCCCATCTTCGTTCATACTATGCTACTCGGACTATTTCCGCGTGAATACGACCTAAAAATCATATCAAAAAACTTTATTAAACATTAAAAAATCGCCTACTTACGACCACATGGCATATAAAATGCTAACAGAGCTACCAAATATTGCTTTCAATTTCTTGATTCGACCTTTAATGCCATCTTTGAACTTAGCTAAGACGCAACGCTGCCGTCATCATATCAGCCAATTAGTTTGTTTCTCGTTCTTTCCAAA
Organism: Ceratitis rosa; assembly: GCA_037013455.1. NCBI lineage: Eukaryota > Metazoa > Arthropoda > Insecta > Diptera > Tephritidae > Ceratitis > Ceratitis rosa. The sequence continues at coordinate 165,920 of JAWMAG010000091.1, read as the reverse complement.
ATCCTTCTATGCAATTCTGTAATAAAGTCAATATGGATGTGTGAGGTACAATTATGGAGTTCTGCCTGAACAACTAGTATCCATAAAATTCAGCGATTCCAATCAAAAACACAACGATACTTCACAGCTGCATCTTGGTATATGCGCAATGAAAATATAAACAGAGACCTTAAAATACAAATGGTAAACACTAAAGTGAAGCAGATACGTCTTCGGAGAAAGGATCTGCCAGTCTTTTGAATAGCAACGTTTTACCTGATGTGTATACTTTTTGTTAGACTTAAATTAAGCGGATACAATAAATAAATTTTTTTATGTAAAAAAACGTATACATTTCTTTACTTTTACTTTTGTAGGAATGGTGTATCTTCGACTTTGTTCTATAGAGGGTTTTAAGTTACCGACTTGAATATTTTAGGGTACTTTAGCTTCTTTTGTCGGTTCAATAATTGGGATCTCTTTAATAATATATTAATTAAATATTACGGACATAATTTTTCTTTAGCATTAAAGTTTATGATACGTCCCGATGATGTTAATTTCTTATACCACCTTTCTTGTTTTAGTATAACTAAGTCTAAGCACAGTACCTATCCGTTCTACTGCATTTCAAAAGGAAGTTTGTCCGTAGACTTCGAGTCGTGCTAATTTGTAATTAGCGTAAATAGATCTTCCGTTATAATATCTGCATTGACCAGTGATGCAGGGGATATTGTCATACCCTTCATATGTATGTATATTTTAAGTTAAACTAAATTTCAAATACCTGTTTATCTTTAATATAGAACTTGGACAATTAAATATGGAATTCCTTGGGTATCTTGGTGTATTCCTTTATTACTTCCAACTTTTCTTATTGTGTCCAGTGACAGAGGAAATTAATCTTTCATCATTACAGATGTACCTAACCAAAAAGTTTCCCAAAATTGTAAATAAAGCGAAAATTTTTTTATCTCCACCAATATTTAATTTGTCGCCTTCAAATATGCTCCTTCTGAAGCACATCTACAGAGACTTGCACACGATAGTCAGCACAGTTAGAACAAGCTGAGATTTGACGCGTCTTATGCCCAAATTATCGGTCAAAATCAAACGAGCTGCTTCACGGCCTTCTGAAGCACATCTACAGAGACTTGCACACGATAGTCAGCACAGTTAGAACAAGCTGAGATTTGACGCGTCTTATGCCCAAATTATCGGTCAAAATCAAACGAGCTGCTTCACGGCCGATGTTTAGCTAACGTGATATCTCTCTAACAATCGTATAACGATTTTCGAACAAGATTTCTATCCCTTTTTCCCATATGGCTTTTCTAACCTTCGCAATGATTCCGCGTATGAAATTTGGTTCGAAACACAAAATTTGATGCAAATTCTTTGCTCAATATTTTTTTATATTGTAAAAATCCTAAAACACTACTGAGGTCGACTGATTTCAACAGCTGCTGCAAACAAACTGGTTGACAGATCGCTCTCTATTTTGACGTAGTAATTAATTACAGTTTAAATGGCAATTTCCGGAAACTTTCTGGTCACATAGTAGTTGCTGCCCTCTCTTTAAAGTCAAATGTGTCCTTAATGTCAAATATTGAGTTTCACGTTATGTTCTTCAATATATTATATTAATTTAAGTAAAAAGTACTCCATTATTTTAATAGATGGTTTTAGTGGGCTATATCTCGCGTTCAATAAATGCGATTGGATTACTCTAGATTAGAAAAAACCACAACAGGAAAAATGTTGAACATGTAAAACACTAATGTAGTGTTTATGCGAATATAAAAAAATAAAAGACGCTATACTCTACACATTTTGCTTCGATAAAACCATGTGGTGCTGATACTGTAACAGTCAATCATGCACAATTTTGGTTTCGTCTATTTCGTTCCAGTAATTTTGATATAAAAGATGCTTCACGGTGTGCAAGGTCAATTAACGAACATGCCGATAAATGAATGGAAATCGTCAAGTCTGACCATCATGTGAGTAGTCTTTCGATTGGTAAGGAGCTAAACATTGCATAAAAATAGTTTTAACCTCTTGCAAAATACTGGAAACACAAACAATCTCAATTTTTTATAAGATGGTGAATAAGTAATACAATAAAGAAAAATGGTAGAAGTGGCGACTGTTTCGGAGATCACTTCATTTCCTCATCCGACTTCTTCGATCAAACCAACGGATCTTGACTTAACAGGTGAATGTTCTACCCTTGAGCCAACATCGCCCATGTACTCGTATTTAGTCTATTCTTGTGTTATTCAATTCATTACTAACCAACAACATTTAGGCGCGCTAATTTAACCGTTGTTTTCTTAATAGCGTGGTAAGTGAGTTGCTTAGTATCCTGTATACTTTCAGCCGTTAATTAATTTAAAAATGTATAAGCAGGATTAAGTTCCGTGACGACGAAAGAGAAGGGCGATGTGGATACCTTATATGAGCGCCTGGAGTGTACTGAGCGCTGCCCTCTCCACGATGTTAAAATTGTGTTTGCCGACTTAAACGCCAGGAAGAAAAATCAGGGTATCTTCGGCACAACTGTCGGAAATTCAGTCTCCACAACGAAGCATCCTTCCATCCACTATCTTGTTGCAGCGAAGACTACCGAACGGTGTTCTACTCAACTTGCCCTTCTGCTCTCTGAGAGCACTAATTATTAACTTGGTATATAGGAACAGTGATATGGAATTTCAAGCTCCCTACGTACAGCTCCAAATGAAACTATTGGTTTTCAAAAAGCTCACACCAACAATTGGTACGATGAGGACTGCCGTGTCGCAGGGGAGAAAAAGCAGGCTGCCTACTTTGCTACGTTGCGACGATCGACCACAAGACGTGCGGTATGGGAGAGATAACGCAAATTGAAGAGGGAAGCAATACGCATGTGCAGAAAAAAAAGAGATCGAGATGCGCGAGTATGAAGAGTTTGAAAAGCTGGCCAACAAGGGTAATGACCGAAAATTCTACGAAAAGAATCGGCGATTTAGAGAAGGTTTGAACACCGGAGCACACTCGTGTAGGACACAAAGAGGTTATATTGTGATGCCTGATGTTCAGAGTTCACCGAATTTGTGGAGGGAACACTTTTCCATCATGTTGAATGGTAGTGAAAGTGAAACACCAGTAGATGGCGAACCCGATTCCTCAATCGATTATTACGGAAGAAATGTTTCATGAAGAAGTTCGAATAGCAATCACTCGCTTGCATGCCCGACGATTGGAACCTAAGTGTGCTCCGCCGAATCCAAAAAAAAATACGACCACATGGTCTGCGGCATTTACCGTTGGATGAACTTCCTAAATATCGCATATAAGGTCCTATCGAGTGTATTGTGTGAAGAAATAAAGCATACCGTCAACAATCTGATAGGACCTCATCAATGGGCTTAAGACCTAAAAATCAACCATTCAACACATATTCACCATGCGCCAAATTTTGAGAACGAACCGGGAAAAGAGTATCGACACACAACACTTCTTCGTCGATTTTAAAGCAGCATTCGACAGTACGAAAGGAGTTGCCTCTACACCGCTAAGTCAGAATTCGGTATCGACAAAAAACTTATACGGCTATGTAAAGTGACGTTAAGCAACACTAAAACCTCTATCAGGATCGGGAAGGATCTCTCCGAGCCGTTCGATACCAAACGAGGTTTCAGACAAGGTGATTCCATATCCTGTGACTTAATTAATTTGATGTTTGATAAAATTATAAGAGCTGCTGGCGTACGCCGATGATATTGAAATTATTGGCCCCAACAACCTCGCCGTGAGTTCTGCTTTCTACAGACTGGATAAGGAAGCGAAGCGAATGGGTCTGGTAGTGAACGAGGGCAAAACGAAATATCTGAAGTCATCAAACAAACGTTCGTCGCATTGGCGACGTCTACGTCTACGTCACTGTTGACAATCATAACTTTGAAGTCGTAGATAACTTCGTCTATCTTGGAAAGAGTATTAACATCAACCACAATGTCAGCCTGGAAATCCAACGCAGAATTACTCCTGCCAAAAGATGCTACATTGGACTGAGTAGGCAATTGAAAAGCAAAGTCCTCTCTTGACGATCGAAGATCTAACTCTAAAAGTATAGGCGATATTTACTAGTACAATGAATCAAGAAACAGCGGCTGTGGTCATGTGGCCTGGATAGATAAGTATAATCCAGCTTTGAAAGTTTTCGACGCAGTACCCACGGTGGAAGTACACGAAGAGGAAGACTTCCACTCCATTGGAAAGACCAGGTAGAGAGTGACTTGGCTGTACTTGGTATTTCCGATTGGCTAAACATCGAAAAGAAGAAATAAATAATAAATAAAGAAATGAATAGCGTAATATTATTAATTCGGCTATAATCGCATAAGCGATGTCTATGACAATAAAGTAAGTAGGATTTTGTCTTAGAACGCTTTACGAAATCCAGTAATTTAATATATCTGTCATTTTGGTATTGTGCTTATCCTTTTCTATTGCTACTGTTTTATTTTCTATATTGTCAGACGTCAAGGTATGAATATTATTATATTTCTGCGAAAACTTAATGGTTTGTCCTAATGTATCAATTATTGCATAATTCATTGTTCTTGTTGTTGTTTTTTGGTTCTTTATTATTGAGTTCGCGCTTCTTTTTGTTTTTCTTTTTGTGTAATAATATTGTATGTTCCCGATCATCTCTGTTTGCTAGTTACATATGTATATATTTTTGTACTCTATTTAGGCCCACTTGCAAAAAATGCTGAGGTAAGTTCATTAATCCAGAAGTAATTAAATTGGGTATGCGATTTTGATTTTGGTAATCATTACTGAGGGTTGGTTATGTAATTTTTTTGATTTTATGTTTTCATCTACCGCGTGACGTAGCTATTAATAATAACACAATTCAAATATGTCTTAAAATACCTTATATTACAATAAAATACAAAAAGGCCTGGTATTCTGCAGAAAATAAATATTATTGTATGTAATACACGTATATTTTTTTACATATATTTAAGTTTAAATAATAAAATGTTTATAATATATGTAGGAACACTGGGTTAGGAAGTTAATCCTCTAAATTTATATATATATACAACTATAATAAATAATCAACGCCTTAGCCCCGGGTTAAGTGCTAACCATACCGTCTTCAAGAAATTTTAGCTAGTTAACTCGTGATGATTAGCTAACCAGGGATAGAAAGATAAATTGATATCCTACAATTAGGCTAGAGAGAGGTATGTCTAGGCTCCCTGTGTTGCCCTGTATGAACTCAAACTTAGAGCATTATTTGCTTGTGGAATTCGGCCAGATATGTTGCCGTTATTTTTTATGCATGATAAAAAGTATAGTATTACTTAATATTAGTTAACTTACAGACGTCCTTTTACAAATCACAGCTTTTATTTTTCTTTTTTACACGCTTTATATTAGCTTCACTTGTATGTCAGTATGTCTGTCAGTATGTCTGTCAGTATGTCTGTCTGTCAGTTTGTAACTTTTTAGCGGAGACGCGATCCCAATATGAAATATTTGAAATGCGAATCGTTGCATACATCGTAGCGTTAACAAAATTAATCAGAGAACGTATAATAATCCATACTAATAATTATTATACGTTCTCTGATTAATTCAGAGAAAAAAAATCAAAATAGAGTTAATTAGAAAAATATGTAAAATAAATATAGTTTAAAAAAAACTAACAAAAAACACACTTTTAAAGAATATTAAACTAAAAAGTTGAAAATAATTTTGGAAATAAACTTAAGACAATAGTATATAATAAATATAGTTTAAAAAAACTAAAAAAACCCGCTTTTAAAGAATATTAAACTAAAAAGTTAAAAATAAATATAGTTTAAAAAACTAAAAAAACACGCTTTTAAAGAATATTGTACTAAAAAGTTGAAAATAATTTTGAAAATAAACTTAAGACAATAGTATATAAAAAATACTTGTATAATTAAGAGAAAAGTGTGGGGCGCTCGATATATGGAAATTATGGTACAAAGCGCCCCACGCTTTTCTCTTAATTATACAAGTATTTTTTATATACTATTGTCTTAAGTTTATTTTCAAAATTATTTTCAACTTTTTAGTACAATATTCTTTAAAAGCGTGTTTTTTTAGTTTTTTAAACTATATTTATATTTTGTTTTTATGATAAGCATAAACAAGAGTATCGTTCTATTACTTGATTTACTAAAAGAATCAAGTATTTGGATTTTAGAATAAATTTTGCGCTATTGCGTTCGATCTTTTATTGATAACATAAGTACAGACAGCGCTTTTAGTAACTTACTTAGTCTGAAATTAAGATACGAATATAATAATAAGAATCAACAAAATTAAAGAAATTCACTACAACCAGTAACAACAAACAAAACAAAAAAAATACTACAGAGAAACAAGTCAGCTACGGTGAAAGTTCCAAATTCAATTGAAAGCTACCGCTATTGTCTTTGCCACGTCACTATGGTAAGACAACCATTACCAGAAACATTGCTGCCCATTAAGTTGGTTGCATCAGCTATTAGAGAATGGTATTGTTACGATTTTGCTAAATTAACTTCGATGATTTCCCAAATCTTTCGAATTCGATCACTGGATTGTTAAATAAAAGTCACCAAATGTGCTGTACAATTTCTTAATTGTAAAGTATTCAACCAACGTCTAGTTATTACTTAATAAATCACAATTTGCTTTACTATACACAACGACTTACATATATTACAACTTTTACTCTCTACTCTTTTTACTTTGCAACCATGTTGTCTCCAACGAGTTGACTTTGTATCTGTACTACGTTACGTTTGCTGCCGTCTTATACACTCTTATATATTCGGTTCTAGAAGTTTCTGGCATGCTCTAACGATATACAGAATATTCAATACTTGCGCTCTAAAATGTGCTTTAGTTATCGGCATCTCCTTTTTATTTGATATTCGTATTTGACATTTTTACCACACTGCCCTCCTCCTGAGTTCGATCGGGAACACATTCGCTGCTCCAAACGCTACAAGCTTTTCCAAGTGTACCACTCTGATTTTGTTTCTTGGTCTCCCAATGGTTTGGATTCGATACACTACGTCGCTTAGCCATTTGACTATCATATATTAACCTTCCCAATTGTATTGAAGTTTCGGTGATAAGCCTTTCTTCCGTAGTGGATTGTACACTAAACACCTATCTTGAAAACCTTCTGATTTCATCGCCTTATCATACCTAGATTTTATCTTGTCACGCATAATTTGAGTTTGCTGTATGTATTCATTCCCCTTAGCTTTTTCCCTAGGACGTTAGACCCTTCTTTCATAATTCTTTTCGCATCATCATTTACTTCCAAACTTTAAATCACTAAGAAACCGATTGTTTCGTGCTCAACGGACGGATATCCCATCAGAAACAGAGGTATGTGGATATCCCAATCATCACGATTTTTGTCCACGACCTTCGCCAAAGAATCTTCTCGGGCTCGGTTGAATCATTCTACCATACAGTCTGATTTGGAATGGATCTGGCATATTTCTTGAAATATCAACGATTTGATTTGTTTTCCTTGCTTAGAGTGCAATTCTATGTGTCCCTGACTTCTCCATTTCGGCCCTTTAGCTGCAATACGCTGCTTACAGTTTACAAATTATTACGCAACTGATTGACGGCAACCAACCCAATAGAACTTTGGTATTCCTATTAGATTGCGGGAGCACTGATCATCTTCACTCTATGTTAACAGTCAGATATCAACTTTAAACTGTTCCATTGTGCCCAGAAATGTTGGTGACTCGCATCCCACTCTTGTTATTAGCCGGACATATGTTATGTCTTCTTTATATTTGGCTTTTGAGAAGTGTTTACATACCAAGCTAAATGATCGGCGAGACATGGCATCAGCATTCCCGTAGGCCCGTAGGGGGATTCTTTCCGTTACTCAATAGCTAAGTCGGTCTCTCAATCCACCGAATTAGCTGTCCTTCAAGAATCTTGAACTGTAATACACTTCAGCGCTGCATGATCTCTCCTAACACGATAGTATTGCCCGTACAGATAATTATGGAAATGTTTGATGCAAGCCACCAATGCTAGTTTTATGATCTTTTTTATTAAAGTCTCGTGTATCTATTGATAACAGTGTTACATAGCTTAAGATATACGTGTATAGTGTTGTAAGAAATAGTAGAATAAAATAATGTGTTTACATTGGGGTAATTACACATAATAGTGGTGATCAGTAATTAGAGTAAAAATAATGTTATTAACCACACATCTTCCTGTTTTTTTTAGTTCATACATATTCATTTATAATATACCATAAATATTATATACATTGTAAATCTCAGGTTGTTATTATTAATAAGGTTATTAATAACAATGTTTTTTTTTTAATTCATTCATATTCATTGATATTGGAATCTCTTCCTTTTTTGCAATATATTTATCTTTTTCAATAGTACAATTTTCATTTTTTTCTCTTTTAGATTCCTCGCCTACAGTGTAATTTTCTTCTTGGTCTGTAGTAAAATTTTCTTCTTTCTTTTTCTCATCTTGTTTTTGTACTTCCAAACTCGATTTTGCTTCTGGTATTTTAAGTAAATGTTGACGGTTTCTTCGATATAATACTCCTTCAGAATCCTGAACGATGTTCTTCGCATTTATTCAAAATGACATCAGGAAACCAAACCGAACTCGGATTTCTTTTAAACATTACATTTTCACCTCTATCAGGCTTCGAATTTCTAGCTCGTAGATTGTAATTACTCTCTGTTTTTTTTTTGTTTTGTGCATCGCATTCATCAATTACCTTCGGTCTAAGATTTTTTAGCATTGTTGGCTTTTTTGTTTTAAGCTTCCTTGGCATAAGTAATTCGGCAGGACTTGGTATATTCCCTATTCGAGTAATGCGAAAGTTAAGTTAAGCTACATAAGGATCTGTTTTGCTTTTTTGACACTTAGCTAACATTTTTTTAATGGTTTGAATGGTTCGCTCTGCTAACCCGTTAGACTTGGCAACATATGGACTAGAAGCATTATACCCCATTCTTTACAAAATACTTGCAATTCTTTAGTGTTGTAAGGCGGTCTGTTATCGGAAATAAAGATCTCTGGTATACCATGCCTTGAAAATATTGATTTTAATCTAGTTTCAACTTTAGAAGCACTAAATCCGTTGCTTAATAGTTCAATTTCTGGAAATTTAGAATAGTATTGTACTTACAAATACTTATTTTTATTAAACTCGAAAATAACGCAACATACTTTATACCATATACTTATAACTTCGTGAATTAGGATTAGAATTCTGGTACTTCATACAGATTTCACAATTAGAAATCATGTTGCAAACATCCTTTTTAAAATTGGCCAATAAATATGGTACATTGTCTAGCTAGGCATGTGACCCTCACACAAATTCTTCAGCATATCGCAGCGCAAAACACTAGGAATTACTATTTGATTATTTTTGAAAATGATGTTATCGTAGACATTTGATTTCAAGCTCTTTTTTACCCGACCAACCATTTTTAGTGTATTCCAACAATTTTTAAAAATTTTATCCTCTTTGGAAAAGTTTTTAAATTTATCAATATCGTTAGTCAATATATCGATTTGTTTTGTTAGCAAGTCACAATGAAAGGTCAATTCTTTATCAATATTTTTCAATGCAACATTTTTTAACGGAGCTCTCGACGATGTGTCAGCAATGTAAAGGTATTTGCCTGGTTTGTACTCGACTTCTAAATTATACAATTGTAATCTCAACATCAATCGTTGTATTAAATAATGATACCAATGGAATCTTGGACAACCAAACAATTCGGCTAAAACTTCTTTCTCTATTTGAGCGTAATTAATCTGACATTGAGTTAGTGAAGCTGATGCATACGCAATAGGTCAAAACTGGCGCATTTGACAGCTCACATTTTAAGTTATTGAATTCTTGCTCTTGTTCAACTTTCCAATACCAGACATTATTTTTTAATAAATTTCTTAAATGTTTATTTTTCATAGACAAATTGTTTATAAACGCGCCTAAGAAGTTGACCATACAGAGACTTTGAAATTTCGACACATTGTTTTGGAGCTGGCATTTCTTGTATAGCTTTTACTTTATTAAAATCCGGGATTTTGACGTTTTTATCGAAAACGTGACCAATAAATTTTATTTTTTTATTTCGAATTTGAGATTTTTCTCTATCAAATTTAAGTCCAGCCTGTCTAGCTCTTTCTAGTACTTTGTTCAGAATACGGTCGTGCTCATCAATGCTTGACGCATAAATCAAAAAATCATAATTATAAATTATCAGACTTTCAATATCTGCAAACAATTTAACGTATTAAATGTACACAATTTTGATTACTTTTCATCCAAAGGGATCATCCAAAATCTACAATGGCATCCAACGAACTAAAAGTCTTAGCAGCTGTTAAATTCTACATTCATCAATGTTAGGAAATGGAAAGTGTGGTCTAAATAGCTTTATTTAGATTTCGCGAGTCAAGGGGTTAAGCTTGATTTGTCATTTGATTATTTCAACAACACAATTGAGTTCACCCACTCAGTAGGCTCACTTTCATATACAATAACTTCTAAGCTGACCATCTTTTCTAATTCCTCTTTCAATACTCTATATAAATTGTAAGGTATTTTTCTTGGGGGATCTATAACTGGTTCATAGACGGACTTTAACTTTAAGCTACGCTTATTGCTTAAAAGACCTGTCCCTTGAACAAATCTGCATTATCTTCAATAATTTTACGAGAAATGGTATTCATTTTCTGAATTAAATTTAAGTCAATAGCTGTTGCAAGACCAATTACATTTTTACATTTAATATTAACAATATGGAATGTACAAAGTAGCTTTTTAGTTTCAAGAATTATATTATATTAGAGCTTACCATTTTTCGTCACTGAATGAAGCTAAATTTGAATTAGACTTACCAGGTGTGTTTGTTGAAGTGTGCCGGTTTTACAAGTAGATGTCGCTAGCAATATGTATAAATTTCTATGATTTTGCAGGTAACAATGAACATCCTGGTACAGCGAAAAAGTTCGAAGACGAGGAATTGCAGGCGTTATTGGATGTTGATCTAACAACAAAAATTGGCAGAAATACTACATGTGACTCGAGGAGCAATTTGCCAACGTTTAAAAGCCATGGGAAAGATCCAGAAGTATGGAAAATGGGTGCCACACCGGCCGAACCATAGACAAATGGAAAATCGAAAAACGGTTTGTGAAATGCTGCTTCAACGATTCGAAAGGAAATCTTTTCTGCTTCGAATTGTCACGGGGGACGAAAAATGGATTTATTTTGAGAACCCGAAGCGAAAAAAATCATGGCTTTCCCCTGGTGAAGCTGGCCCATCGACTGCAAGGCCAATCGCTTTGGCCGTAAGACAATGCTCTGTGTTTGGTGGGACCAGTGTGGTGTGGTGTAATACGAGTTGTTAAAACCTGGTGAAGCGGTGAACACGGATCGCTACCGACAACAAATGATCAATTTGAATCATGCGTTGATCGAAAAACGGTCGGAATGGGCCCGAAGACATGGCAAAGTTATCTTTCTTTTCTGTTTTCAAATCTTCCATTTTGAGATTTTGATTGTTGTTGACTACGTTGATTAAAACACATTGTTGAATAATGATCTTTCTTTTGGCATGTATAACAAATTTCACCTTTTGCTGGATATTTATATTTATTATTTTGAGTATGCCCACATTTTTTACGCATTGGAATTTGTTGACTTATTTGTCTTCATTGTCAGTGGCAAATTTTTTTTTTTGTTTTTGAATTTTCTTTAGCAGCTTCTATGTGTTTGGCAATTTCAATTGCTCGTTCAAGTTTAATGTCACCTCCAGAGAATAGCCTTTTTTTAATTTGAGTAATTGCTAAGCCGCCCACAAAAATATCGCGTACTAAATCTTTACGTATGTCACCAAAATCACAGAAAAGACAAAGATTTTTAACTTGTGTTAGGAACTCATCCATTGTCTTCTCAGGCATTTGCTTTCTTAAAAAAAGTATGCCTTTCCATGGCAATATTCACTTTTGGTATAAAGTGATTGTCAAATTTTTTTAATAAAATATCATTGGTAACGAAATTCAAAGGCGGTTGTTACTGTTTTAACTTCTAATTAAACCTATATATTTCTAAGAATTTCATACAAATTTCACTTAAAACTTTCTGGGATGTTAAAATATTGATTTGAACTCCTCGGCGGTTAAAACTTGAATCACTCGAATTTTGAGAATAGTTATTCGAAAAGCTAATACATATATATACATGAGAAAAGTGAGAGGATTCGAAAACAAAGTAACAAACGAATGCACATAACGAAATGAACAAAATGAGAGAATTCGAAGCTAGCTATGTTCACTGAACAAAATTCGAACATTTATTTTCTTAAAGCTATATCAACTGTTGCTGGTTGTTGATGGCGGTATTCATAAACTGCTTGATGACATATCTCTACCTCCAGGTGAATCTTTACTGGGATTCACATATTTTTAAAGCGGCTAGCTTTGCTGCTGGTCTCCGTAAATCTCCAGTGGACGTTTGAACTACTGCTGAACGAACTTGACCATCTTTTGCGGTGAAAATTTCTTTAATTTAAAATTTGACCCATATACTTCTTGGTAGATTTGTTTCGCATATTATAACCAACTGCCCTGGCTGTAGTGGCTTAACATATTCTCTCCAATTTGGTCGGCAAATTAGAGTTGGCTAGTACTCCTTAGTTCACCTTTTTTAGAGCCTGTAAATTTCTCCACCGCTTACTCATAAATAACTTTTCTTCATCGAGACTAGGAGTTTGCGATGAATTTAGGCCCCCGGTTCTTCGTTGTGAGGTGAGACTGTAATATCCGTAAGCGGACGGCTGTTAATGATATTGTCAGCCTCAATTAACGCAGATCGAAAAGTTTCTAGTCGAGGGGCCTCTTCCTTCAAAACTCTTTGTAAGAGTAGTGTTACGGTCGACAGGTAACTGACCCATCATCGGCGTATTTGGCTTGGCTGTCTTAACGATGCATACTGTGCAACGTTTTTTGACCAACGCGAGAGCAGCACGGATATGTGGTACCCAGAACCTTTGCCGAATCTCATTAATCGTGAGGTAGCCATTTTGATGATGAATTTTTTTTGTGTCAATATGAGACTATGAGGTGAAAATTTTGAAAAGTTAATAGAGAAACACTGTACATCGTCTGCTGTGGGAAGCTTTGAAGAATAGCAACGTGGGATGGAAAAGCTTGTTACCTTTTGAAAGCTCTTCCACCATGACGTCCATTGTGCTATGAGTTGGTCTGGGATTGTGTCATCCCAATCAATCTGTCGTTTCCATAAAGATTGTAAAAGAATCTTCATGCATATGGTGATGTTGACTAAAAACCCAAACAGATCGTATATGGCCATCACGGATTTACGCTATCGAGAGTGTCAAATGCAATTTTATGGAGCTTAATGTGGAACTCAAAGCAATCGGTGACTGTATTTCAATACGTACCTAGCACATTCTCGACTATAGACTTTCTCTCCATGTCTATTACGTTGTTTGAGAAATTATGGTCACCATTCAAATTCGCTTGAAGGGTTTTGTTGTCCGATACAAAATTGCGTAATTTGAACCCTGCGGCAGCATTAATGGCAACTGCTTCTTTGGAGACTTTCTCGGCTTCTTTAACGCTCGCGAAACTGATGACTAAATCGTTCACATACATGTTGTTGATGACGGCAGACGATCCGCGGGACATGTGGATTTGAAACTTCAAGGCATTCTGATTCTTCACGTATTCTGCACAGCAGGTCGACCAAACAGCTCATTGAGGTCATAACGTAGGTCTGTACCGGCTTGGAAGGATTTCCATCTCTCAAACAGAAAGCGTTGCGAGTTCTGGTCATCAAAAACAACGCGGAGTTTGTCCGGTGTGTGTGGGTTTACCACCCCAAAATATGGTACCCTTTCTCAACATACTTTTCTATCTCACATTTATAGTTACTGGGGTAATTGTCATCTTTCAGCATGCGACTTTGCAGCTTCTGCAAGCGTTTGAGTGCTATGTCGTAGCTAGGAGGAAGCAAAATTCTCTACTGAAAAGTATTCGTTTGCCAAATTATGCAACTGAAGCAACTGTGATTTATGTTCGCGAATATGCAGAACATGAAGCTGGCGGACGGTATATTGAGAAAGCGGACCATAGGCTACCCACCCTAGATTGGTTTCGACAGCTATTGGGTGTTTTGGTCCTGCATCGACTACCTCTTGCGCAACTCCGAGATAACTGTTGTCTATTCCTATCAGAATGATATGGCGTTCACATAACTGGCAACCAGCTACGATAGCAAAGGTGCAAATTTACTTTTGTCAAACGTTTGTTGCGGAAGGTTTAATGAATTTGCGGAATTACTTCTAATGTTGACAGAAACCTTAAGAGAACTTTCTTAAGTTTTACTTTCACCATACCATTGTAATGTTAATGGCATGTTTGGACCACGTATACCTAATTTTATGGCTACATTATCCTCAAGAAGTGTTATAGACGGCCCTTCGTAGAACATGGCATGAGCAAATATGCTCCCAAAGGCGTAAGCACCCAAAACTCAAATGATTGCTTTTCCCGAAACTCCATTTTGATTGAATATCGCGCGACGAATATTTATAACATTCGAACAGCTTGTGTGCTTGGCCACGCTTTAAGCAAATTGTCTTTTGCTCGGACTGTACCACGTTATTATAAAGAGCTCGATGAGTTTGGCGAGTAGGATTGCGTTGCTGCGTCGCTGACGTCGACTGTGTTACGCTCGCTTGGATACATCAGTAACACCGGGCAATAGTGAGATAAACTTCGCGATATCGCTTAACCACTCACCAAAATCTTTCACTGTTGGAAATGGCATTATATTGGCGGCACGCTGACACCATTCGTACCGTTAAGATGGAGGCAACGTGCTAACCAAAGTTTCTAATAGCGTGGGGTTCATCAAATGATGTCCACACCTTGCAGACTTAAAAAAGGCAACGATGTTTCTTACTCTTGAGGAAAAGTCTAGAATCTACTCAAGCTGGCTCTCACTAATGGACGGAAAACGTTGCACATTTTGTAACTGTGCCTTGATGAGTAACTCCGGATAGCCAAAGTTGAACTGCAACTCTTTAATAACCCGTGACACATCTTCAGGGTAAACATGTAAGGACGTAACTGCATGCTTGGCAGCAAATTGTAAAGCTTTATGCAGGTGCTTGAGATTTTGTTTAAGGCTGTATTGAAATTCTTTCGTTATAATTAACCAAAAATAATGGCCAATCTTCCGGATTTCCCTCGATGGACGGTAATGGAAACAATTTTGGGGCAGAATTATCCATAAAGGTCAAGGCGGCATTTGTGTAGATGTAAACTGTGGACGTAGCACAGGAGCTTGCGTTGACGTTCGCATAGGCGGCGCGGTATTGTCCGATACGGCAGCGTTGATGACTTGTAGCCTACTACGCAAAGGGTCAATTCGCAATTCAGCTTTAGTGCGATTCACAAACTGATTCTGAACTTCCCACTTTCTCTCCTTGGACTGCCGCTTCCTTAGCAGAATCCTTGATGTTCCTGATTATCTTGGCTTTGGCTCCAGTCAGCATTGAATGTAATTAACTTACTCAGGAATTCAATATTTTAAACGAAAATGTTAGCGAAATCAAAACGCGATTGTTACTGTTTTAACTTCTAATTAAAATTAAGAATTTCATACAAAGTTCACTTAAATCTTTCTGGGATGTCAAAATATTGATTTGAACTCCTCGGCGGTTAATACTTCAATTATTTGAGTTTTGAAAATAGTTATTCGGAAATACATGAGAAAAATGAGAAAATTCGAAACCCAAGTAACAAACTATTTCATTTAAGGAAATAAGCAATAATAACATTTATTTTCTTAAAGCTAGATCAGCTGTTGCTGGCGGTATTCATAAACTTCGTGATGACATATCTCGCCAACAATCATATTTGGCAATATCCAAATCCTGATTAAACGAAATGTACCTTCTGCTCAAATATAAACGAGACTGGCTCAATAAAACAAAAACGGTTAATTATTCTACAATATTTATTTTATCCCCTTCAAAATAGTCACCATTAGAGGCGATACAGATATGCCACCCTTTTTTCCAATCTTCATAACACTTCTGGTAGGCCGCTTTAGGTATGGCTTTCAGTTCCTTCTTCGAATTCCCTTTTATGACTTCAATCGACTGAAAATGCTTTCCACGAAGCGGCAATTTGAGTTTAGGGAAAAGAAAAAAGTCACACGGTGCCATGTCGGGTGAATACGGTGCTTGCGGAACAATATTTACGTTGTTTTTGGTCAAATAATCGCGTACAAGACGAGGCGTATGAGCAACAATTTTGGAACAAGTCGAGCAGACACACGTCTCATGCCCAAAACATCGTGAATAATGCTATGAGCGGATCCATTTGATATGTTGAGCTCACTAGCTATCTCTCTTTCAGTCACACGACGATTTTCCAACACAATTTTTTTTACTTTTTCGACGTTTTCTTCGTTTATTGACGTTGCTGGACGACGATCATGGGGCAAGTTCTCCAGCGATGTACGGCCGTCCTTGAACGACACGTGATAGGCAAGACTCCCCATATGCCTTCTGCAACATTTTCATTGCGTCCGTCGCAGTTATTCCATTGGAATAACAAAATTTCAAACAAACTCTTTTGCTCAACGTTAATTTCCATAGTAAAATTCGAAAAACACACTCGAGGTTGACTTGTTTATAGTGCCGTAAAAAAAAAACTATGTGACAGATCGCGCTCAAATTTGGCATGTAAACATATAACAGTCCTGGCAACCTAAGCAAAAAAAAGTATGGCCATATGTCTTGCCCTTGTCGAGTTCTGGATAAAGTCTCGTTTATATTTGAGCAGAAGGTATATTTCTAAGCAATAGGTCCAAGATGTTGCAATAACAACGCCACCTTCCGCTGGTTGGACTAATCCTCCAAGCCCGACGCTCGCATAAAAATCACAAAATAACTCTTTTAGCATTTCCACGCACAAGCTTGATTAGACGCTTTTAGTCGTAGCGACCGACATAACCTGATTTGGAGGACACAGTGAGCACACGGTGACATTAGTGATTGCTTTGTCGGCATGATATTTTTTTTTAACTTTTATTTCAATTCAATCAATTTATGTAGTATTTTCTTTTATGTTATGATCTTCTTTATTCACTGAATTATTTCTATTAATTTACACCTGGCACGATGTTATGATCTTTTTTATTCAAGTCTTGTGTGTTTCTATTGATAACAGTATTACATAGCTTAAGATATATAGTGTTGTTAGAAATAGTAATAGAATAATATTAGTAGAATATAATAGTGTGTTTACATTGGGGTAATTACACATAATGTGGTGTTCAGTAATTAGAGTAATAATAATACTGTTAATCACAACAGCTAGTAGTTCTCTCCCAGTTGCACATAGTTCCGCTCCGGCTTTCGAATAGACCGGCTTTAATAGGCAACAGTCTTCTCTTGCCCATCAAAAACTTATGAAAGTACGCATAACAAATAGCATCCGTATCCAGAATAAATATTGCACCTGGAACTAGGTATGCTAGCATAGGTGCTGTACATAGCCGCTTCTTAAGAGCTTGGAAGGCCTTTTCTTGTTCCTTGTGTCGCTCGAAAGTTCTGCGTAACTTGTGCAAATTCCTGGGCCTTAGTCCCTCACTACTCTGACCTAAGTAATTCATCTCTTTCATAAAGGACGATTACTTTTTAGGACTGAATATGAGACCACCGCCAACTATAGTCTGGCAAACTTCTTCCAAAATGCCCATGTGTTCCTCAAAGCTTTTTTAAATATGATGATGTCGTCTAGATACATCAAACGTGTTTTCCAATGTAGTCCCAAGGCCATCACGGCGAATTGACAATGAGGTTTCCAGCAAAGAAGGGTGTCTTCTCCTTATCTTCATCACTCACTTCCACTTGCCAATAACAGCTCTTAAGGTCAAGTGTTGAGAACCATGCTACGCCAAGCAACGCGTCAGAACATCATCGATCCTTGGCAGCGGATAGCTGTTTTATTTATTTGTAATAACATTTAATAACCGATAACCTACGCAGAATTGCAAATGGCCGTTTTTCTTTTCCGCCGGATAACTCCCTGAACTCTCCGGTTGGTTGGTCCTGTCTGGTTTGTTGCCATCCTTGTGAATATATTGGAGTATTTGCGGAGAAGTTGTTTGGCCTTGTGCTGGTCTCTGCCTTCCAACTCTTCCGGTTTGGTGCTGCTTCGACAACTCACAATCCGTTTGTCCCGCAAACTGTGTCAATCTTTGCCCAAACAATTGCTTCTGACTTTGCTGGAATTTTTTCGCTGTCTTCCAGGACCACTTGTTTACTACTTTATGAGCCATTATAATCAATGCTATGTGGCACTTCTATCTTTTGGACTTAATACCTCTGTTATGGATGTCAATCCATCCATCCATCCATGTCAATGCCTTGACGAAGCAAGAGGTCTACCCCGATTGGCTCCTTTTAGTTTAACTACTGAGTGCTCATCTTCCTCAGCCAAACTTCTTGTCTTTTGGAACCCGTCTTGGGTGTAGGTGCAAGGTGACCAGACTTTCCGAAGTAAAACTCTTCCCGGCACTGATGTTTTTACCGGGGTCCCAACTACACCGTTTGTTTTTATCCTGAGAGCTTCCGTCTAAGTGGTTTAACGATTTAGCTGAATGTTTCAGAGATGTTTCCCAATCTCATTGACTTGTATTGAAGCTTATCCGGCTGTTCTTCAATTTTATCCTATCTCTCTTTAAGTTCTGCGTTGACTTTGACCAAATTCTCTTGAAGCTAATTAAATTTATTCAATAAATAACAATGGATGTGGAGCTGTCTTTCTTGCTTTCATTTTCATGCGAGATCACTGTTGCTTCATTCATAAAATACTTTCTCCAATTCTTTTTGACTATCCACAGTTCTTTTTATACATATGTGTGTAGCAACTTATTAATTTCCACAAACAATATCACGTATGGAAAATGTAACATAACGTATATTCCAAAAGATCGCAAAATGAGATTTGGTACCCTTTAAAAGCCTGCAACTTTCGACGAAGAAGATGCTAATAACTATGTGAACGACGCAGGATTTCCATTTACACTAAAACACATTTCTAACTCCAGCATGGATTCAAACATATTATATTTACTGCTCTGTTTATCTCTTAGTAAATTCCGTCGATGATAGATCACTCTACTTCAAAAACACATTCATCTAAAAAGTCTTCCAAAACTTCTGAATATTCTGAATATGTTCATCATTGCTGACATGAAAAGTTATAGGCTGAATCGTGGTCTTTAAAATAAGACCCATGCCAAACTATTCGCATGCGCCCTTACTGTATTAAAGCAGAACATAAAAATTTTAAATTCAGTATATTTTAATGAAATTTAGTTAAATGTTAAATCAAAAGGACTTGCGCTCATCACCAAAAGTCCGTTCGGAAACACTATTTTATTCGCAAAGCCCATGCATCCTTGGACTCTTACATTGCACTTTAAAACTGCATGCATTCTATTTTCAAAAAGACCGATTGTGTTTTACAGATTTTACGGCGGAGCTACACAGAATTGCGTTCGTGTGGGTATGCGAAATAAGTTTTCTTGCATAAACCGGCGCAATTTATTAACTAGTTTTTCCTCGTTCATCACCACTGTACTAAATAACTCAAATCCCAAAAATTTAAAGAAACGCTTCGCTGTCGCACATACTCATTGAATGCATGAAAAATTAATAATGTGATTCTTTTTCCGGAGAGAAGTGTAGCCTTCCTGTTAATCTAAACAAACCGCCACCTATGTACCGAATTTCAAGTAAATCAAACCATAAATACGATTATTTAACAGGTCAGTGTCTTACCCACTTCCCGAAGAGAAGAAGAGCCTTCCTGTAAATCTAAGCAAAAGGCCATCTTGTCACTTTCACTTTTCCACTTTTCCTAATAACAATTATGCATATACGTATATATATGCTTACAGTGGCTGTTGGTTAAGCCTACCAACAACCGAGTAGTTACCAAACGAATCACCACTCAAAGAAGAACGTGACAAAACAACCTAACAAAGCGACCGGCCAGTTAAGTGAATACGGCGTGGGTCGTTAGCTACGCACAACAACAATACTACTTGTAAAGAAAAACAAAACCAAGTGAAATTTTCTGACGCCATAAACAAAAATCGCACGACAACAATTATTCAACGACTGAACAAAACTATATGTATATGTTTATACACAAAGTAAACAATATAATAATATATTTTTGGGGTGCACTCGAGGTGTGGTCCAACCAAACTGGTAACGAACCCACTTGCACTACTCCCATGCTGCCGTGGTAACTTTAACCCACCTAAGTGACTGGGTTCTGGGTGTGGGATGCTATAAGGATGGGTGAGGTGTGTGTACCCAACTTCGGTGCTGCTCTGGTGGTGTCGCCAAACTCAAACTCCGCCGCTATCCAAAAATCCGAAATATTTTCTACGAGCCTCGACGGGCTTCAAACCCTAACTACACAAACGTTTTAGTCTAAAAACACTCGGCTAGCTTCTTCTGGCAAAACACTATTTTTCGTGTAAGTCTTTCAAAGATTGCAAGAATCTAGCCCGGCACCCCCCTCCCCTACAAGTCAGGCCGCAAGCTACGCGCCGGCCTGCAGAATTCTCTGGCGAGTGTGTTTTGGTACCCAAGAAGATCGAACCATACATAAGATTTTTTGAATAGGTCAGTCCCCGGTCTACTTCCCGGAGAGAAGTTGTGTCTTCCCGCTAATCTAAGCAAAACGCCACTTATGTACCGAATTTCGAGTAAGAAAAACTATTAGTAAGACTCTTTTGATTATGTCATTCCCTTGTCCCCTTCCCGGAGAGAAGTGGAGTCTTCCTGTTATTCTAGTCAAAAGACCACCTATGTTTCGAATGTCAAGTAAATCGAGCCATAAATAAACTTTTTTTCGAATTGTTCCACTTCCTGGAGATAATAATAGTCGGATTTTTTTGAATATGTCAGTCCCTGGTCCACTTCTCGACAAATTCTTTTTCATAAAATCCTTCCCAGGTATCATAGAAGCAATCTGACGAAATCCTTTAATAAAAACCTTTTCAGCAATCATAGATAATCTGACGAAATTTTATGTCAATCGGTTGATAACTTTTGGAGAAGACCCGTTCCGTAGAGACATAAGAGTTTTTTCCGATAAGGTCAGTCCATGGTCCACTTCCCGAAGTTTTTTTTCATAAGATCCTTCTCAGATATCATAGAAACAATCAGACGAAATTTTAAGTCAATCGGTTAGCAACTTTTGGAGATTACTGGATTTTTCAAAACGGACATAAGATATTTGTATATAAGGTTAATTTGTCTAATTGCGGTCGCCCCTCGACAGGGAATATCAAGCCCTTCGACTGTATTTATGGTTCCTCATAAAAATCTATCGGCTGCTCGGAAGCAGCTTAGAATAAAGTGTGGGTCCCTATATTTATTGAGAAAGCATTAAGACGCATACTACAAATTGGAGAGGGAGCTCGGCAGGAAATCGCTTCAGCGGTTACAAAGCCTCAATTATATATACACGTATATTGGGTGTATGCATTAATTCGTGGGGTTTTCAAAGAGAGGGCTCTACTAGTATTATTTCGCGTCGTGTTCATCTGTGGCTATATTCATTTCAAAGGTCCTGTCATTTCGCGTCGTTTTCAGTAGTTGTCATTTGTTTAAGCGTGAACAGCAATTTGTTTCATTCATTTGAAAATGTCGAAATTTGTTCCAGATAAAGTGTTTTTGCGGGGAGTTCTTCTTCATTACTTTAACATGAAGAAAAGTGCTACCGAAAGCCATCATATTTTACTGGACGTTTATGGTGACCATGCTGTAGTCGAACGAACGTGCCAAAAGTGGTTTGCAAGGTTTAAAAGTGGCAATTTCGACTTAGATGACGGACAGGCAAAAAAATTTCAAGACGAAGAATTGGAGACAGTGCTCGACGCAGATGCATTATTAGATATTAGAAGTTGATCAAGACAATTTTTCCACAGTAAAGTCTTAAATTTCGAAAAAAAAACCCCACGAATTAATGCATACACCCAATACATACATATATATGTATAGGTATGATAGATGACGATGGGACAAATGTTTAATCGCCCGATTATGAAGAAGTTCGAATAGCAATTGCCCGCTTGAGAAATGATAAAGCGGCGAGGTCCGAGAAATTTCCAGCCGAGCTTTTCAAATATGAACTGATTAAGAACTTATGAGGTTCGATCATCAGACTCTTTACAAAATTTAATATGATCGGATAAAAGCTGCCCGCACAGTCTGTGCGACTTACTGTTAGATAAGCCTCCTTAATATCGAGCCGTTCGATACCATTTGATAACGTGGTTCCCGGCAAGTTTATCTTGTTGCTCCACTAATTTATTGCCGAAAAAATAATATGAGCTGCAGAGACAAATAGAAAATGTACAATCTTCTATAAGAATTTATAGCTGCTGGCGTATGCTAATGATATTGAAATCATTGGCCTCAGCAACCGCTCCGTGAGTTCTGCTTTCTGCAGACTGGATAAGGAAGCCTAGCAAATTTGTCTGGTAGTGAACGAGGACAATACTTTTCATCAAAGAAACATTCGTCGGATTCGCGACTAAACTTTCACGTCACTGTTGACATACCAAACTCTTCAAGTCGCTCATCATTCAGTCCTCTTATGGTATAGTGCATATGGACATTGACATAATTCTCATTTTAACAGATAGCGGCTACGATTTCTAAGGTTAAGAAGGACTTGGATGTACTTAGTATTTCCAACTGGCACCATAAGAAGGAAGGAATGGCTCGCTGTTGTTAACTCTGCTACAATCGTGTAAGCGGTGTCATACCCCACTACACACCCTATTTAGCATTTGGCTTATGTTAATTTTTTTTAAACATTAAACATTTGGGATGTAGCTAATCCTTTTCCCAAATGTGATTTCTGACTTACTTGTTAATCCGGATGTAATTAATATTTCACCGCCGCTTCTTACCTCACACTATGGTCCCGACACCATTTTTATAGCCAAAAGTCAATTTTTCAAAGTATATATAGATATTTTTATCGAATATAAATTAACATAAGATCTACTGCCATTCGCAAAATACGTAATTTGAAAGAGATATTTTTTGTTTGAATTTGAATGTGTGATAAAAAGCAAAAAGAAAATTACAGTATAATATTTGTAAGAGATTAAATTTGGTTTGTACTATGTGTTTGTAAGTATTTTTTGATGAAATGAATTGTGCCGTTCCAATTATTTTGTAAATATGCGAGTAGCCTAAAAAGTACGTATATGCGGCGAGAACTATTTTTCAAAAAATATATTTAGTGCCGTACCAAACACCCATTTCATACATTCCAGTCACTGCTAAGCCCATACCCCTACTCAACATCATATTTATGTTCACTAAATAAAATATGTGCATATGTACATACTTACATATTTTTAAAATATTTTTGCATATAACTCTGAAAATACGAGTACATACATGCGTAAGCACTTAAATAAGATCCTGTAGTACAGTTGTTTTGTATATACAAACATTCATAATTGAACTTGAGAAATCCTATCTTTGTAAACAATATCACCTCATATTATGGTTCATTCAGATCTAATACGCACTTATTTAAGATTGCATTGCTTCACATTGTCATTCATTCGCAAAAGAGTACAAGTGTGCAGAACAGCGATCCCAATAATAAAGTTAGTCTTAATATACAAAGTCGTTTTATTTACAAAATTAACAATCCACTTAGTTAAATTCAGTACATTTTTTGGTCCTTCAAGCCGGATCAAACGCGGTTATTTGAGTTAATTTTTGTTATTAAGGGTTCGGCTTTTGTTTTGCCTCAAACACTGTACACTGGCTAATAGCTAGTGAATCAAAATGATTAAAATAAAAGCTAAGCGAGCGTTGCTGAAGGGAGCAGTCACAAAAATTTCTACATTTGTATCGACTGGTCTCGATGAAACAGTTGCACATTGGGAGTGCCGCCTGAAGCGACTGGATGAGAATTGGAGTGAGTACGAAGGAATTTTTGATGTCATGATCGAGAGGAGCGAGGACGATGACGAAGTGGTGGAAGAGATCGAGACAGATTTGGAAAAATTCGAAGAGCTGGTACTCACATTAAAAAGCGAATTACGTTTTCATATTTCGGATAGGTCTCATATGGCAGTGAATACAGCAGGTGTTTGCGAACCAACTCATCAGAATACGTCAGTGGCGAATATTTTTTCGTCCCAAACAGAAATTTTAAACAGTTTAGTAACACAAGTCTCAAATTCAAATCAAAACTTTTTACCGAATTTTAAAATAAGCCATTCTCTGGGAATCTTATCGAATGGAAGTCATTTCATGATTCCTACGTCAGCGCAATTCACTACAACATTTCAAACAATGATTGTCAAAAGTTTCAAATATTAAAGAGGTATTTAGCAGAAGCAGCGTACGACGTTGTTGGGCATATACTAGAGTGAAATGAGAATTTTAGAGAAGCATGGTGTAAGCTGTATTCTCGCTACAACAAAACGGGTACCATTGCGAAGACACACATTACCAGATTCTGTAAATTGAAAGCGTTGAGCAGTGAATCAGCGAGTTATATGATGCAGAAAAACGCGATATTTGTCTCATAAATATTTTGATATCCAAGTTGGATTCAGTTGCAGGGCAAGAATGGGCTAAATTCAATAAATCAAATATTGATTTTCCTACATTTAACGAATTTTTGAGTTTCTTACATACAACATATCTCGCTTTGGAATCTACTGTACCGACAACCACATTAAATTCACCCCACTGGTTAGTATCAGTGAGGGCTCATCAAACAACAAACGACTTTTAAGTGCGATGTGTAAAGTGCAACGATCATCATGAGTTGTCCCAATGCAGTAACATTTTGAGCCTGAGTGTTAAATACTCATGCCACTCTTATCGTAAACGCCACCACAGTCTACTCTATGAAGATAACACTACGCTACAACCCATGTAACAAGCTGAGGAAAAGGCCGTGAACGTAAACTTCAACTCCTTGCCTGAAATCAACACTCTTCTTCCCACAGCAGTATGTAAGGTTTTTGATTGCTATGGCGAGCATCAACATTGCCGTTTGCTATTGGACAGTGGCGCTGAAAAGACGATTATCTACGAAAATTTCGTGCGTCGTTTGGGTTTACGGCGTCAACGTTCTCGTATACCAATAGATGGGTTGAATAATTCCGCTACTGGCATTTCTCATGGTTGGGTGTCGCTACCCATCACGTCTGGTGTGGTTAACGAATCATTTGACGTCGATGCTGAGTTAGCTCACCTTAAATTCACCGTTCCGTCGCCTATTGACATCTTACTAGGAAATGATAAGTTTTTCGATATACTAAAGGCTAAAAAAGTGCAAGGTGTAAATCAAAGTCTCAACGCCGTTTCAACAACATTAGTTTGAATTGTGGGAGGAGAGGAGGAGATCTAACTCTTCGTACAAAAGAAAAGAGCGTGGGAATATTTTTCAGTAATTTTGAAGGCTCTTACCCAATTTTGGGAAATGGAAGAAATTTTGGGAAAAGAAAGAGAATTCATTCTCACAAACATACACGTACCAACTTTGGTAGTTCAGTTGATCTTACATTAAAACGTTTGCATTCAACTGAACGTAAGCTTGCATGTAATTCAAAATTACAATCACTTGCGCTCAATCAGATGGAAATAATTGCACGAGTGTTACTATTTGCCTCATCATGCGGTAATTAAGGCTGATAGTAGATCAACGCGTTTACGTGTAGTATTTGATGGATCTGCTCATACCGCTAATTGTTCATCGCTTAATGAGGCCTTAATTACTGGACCATTATTGTTAAGTGAAAAATTTTCGATAATTATACGATTCCGTCAGCAGCGCTTCATTATGTCTGGTGACGTGGAAAAGATGTATCGTATGATTTGGATACGTGATTACCACAGAGACTTTCAAAGAATTTTGTGGCGCAGTTCACCTGATAAATTCATTGAACACTACAGAATTAATACGGTAACATATGGAGCGTCGTGTGCGTCATACCTGGCAGTTAGAGTTTTACACGAACTTGCTCATACATCATATACCGCATATCCATTAGCGTCACAAGTATTTTTGAACATTTTTTATATGTCATGACAGGTGACTAGTTGCACTAGTGAACACCGCCGGCATGAATTTGCGCAGTAACTGTATAGAACTATTGCAAGGACTTCCAGAAAATATCCGTTGTCCTTTGAATCAACGAAATCCTTGAAGTTTCTTGGGATAAAATGGAGTCCACCAAATGATGTGTTTGAATTCAATGTTTTGCCATCTACTATTGCACATCTACCGTAACAAAGCAGTCTATACTATCGGATGCCGCTCGAATATATGATCCCTTAGTATTTTTAACACCAACAACAATTTTAATTAAAATTGTATTTCAAGAACTCTGGTTTTTTAAGCTACTAGAGTGGTCAGATGAAGTCCCGATCGAGATGGCAACTAATTGGAAGAATCTGAGAAGCCTTACTGAATACACTCCAAAGCAGGGTGCTATTCAAACTAGGTAAAAACGAACATCATGGTTTCTGTGATGCATCACAAAGCGCTTTCAGAGCAGTTGAGTATTCCCGTTCATAGCACGAAGGCGATATTATTACGCGGCTGTTGCTGCTAAAAGTCGGGTAGCGCCATTGAAAACCACGACTCGAATTGTGTGGTGCAGTTCTTTTGTGCCGATTATGAACCAAATTATGACCACTCTTGGATTTGGCAAGACTAATGTCCATATGTGGACAGACTCATCTAAACCGCTATTGGACGTACTACAACATATTTTAGAAGAGAGTGACCATAAACCCCAGTCTATTATTAAACTATTTTTCATATCAACAGAGCATCACGTCATTCTTGGTTTTTTACTGCAACATATGTCTACTTGGTTTCGTTTGGTTCGCACTGCAGCTTACTGCTTAAGATTCATCGGCTTACTTTGCAAACAAGCATACGAACCGTTTTTTGGCGTCAATTGAAATTAAACACGCTGTTCAAGAGGGTATGTTCTTTAATAATATAGCTGCACTAAAGGAAGAACAGGCAGTAGCAAATAAAAGTAAACTGTCATGGTTTGCGCCATTTTTAGACACAGATGGAGTTTTGAGGGTTGGGGGTCGAATATCAAGAACTCTACGAAACACCCTTTATCAATTTCATGCATTCCAGTCACTGCTAAGCCCATACCCATACTCAACATCATATTTATGTTCACTAAATAAAACATGTGCATATGTACATACTTACATATTTTTAAAATATTTTTGCATATAACTCTGAAAATACGAGTACATACATGCGTAAGCACTTCAATAAGATCCTGTAGTACAGTTGTTTTGTATATACAAACATTCATAATTGAACTTGAGAATTCCTATCTTTGTAAACAATATGACCTCATATTATGGTTCATTCAGATCTAATACGCACTTATTTAAGATTGCACTGCTTCACATTGTCATATTCATATCAACAGAGCATCACGTCATTCTTGGTTTTTTACTGCAACATATGTCTACTTGGTTTCGTTTGGTTCGCACTGCAGCTTACTGCTTAAGATTCATCGGCTTACTTTGCAAACAAGCATACGAACCGTTTTTTGGCGTCAATTGAAATTAAACACGCTCCGGTCTTTATAATTCATGCTGTTCAAGAGGATATGTTCTTTAATAATATAGCTGCACTAAAGGAAAAACAGGCAGTAGCAAATAAAAGTAAACTATCATGGTTTGCGCCATTTTTAGACACAGATGGAGTTTTGAGGGTTGGGGGTCGAATATCAAGAACTCTACGAAACACCCTTTATCAATTTCATGCATTCCAGTCACTGCTAAGCCCATACTCCTACTCAACATCATATTTATGTTCACTAAATAAAATATGTGCATATGTACATACTTACATATTTTTAAAATATTTTTGCATATAACTCTGAAAATACGAGTACATACATGCGTAAGCACTTAAATAAGATCCTGTAGTACAGTTGTTTTGTATATACAAACATTCATAATTGAACTTGAGAAATCCTATCTTTGTAAACAATATCACCTCATATTATGGTTCATTCAGATCTAATACGCACTTATTTAAGATTGCATTGCTTCACATTGTCATTCATTCGCAAAAGAGTACAAGTGTGCAGAACAGCGATCCCAATAATAAAGTTAGTCTTAATATACAAAGTCGTTTTATTTACAAAATTAACAATCCACTTAGTTAAATTCAGTACATTTTTTGGTCCTTCAAGCCGGATCAAACGCGGTTATTTGAGTTAATTTTTGTTATTAAGGGTTCGGCTTTTGTTTTGCCTCAAACACTGTACACTGGCTAATAGCTAGTGAATCAAAATGATTAAAATAAAAGCTAAGCGAGCGTTGCTGAAGGGAGCAGTCACAAAAATTTCTACATTTGTATCGACTGGTCTCGATGAAACAGTTGCACATTGGGAGTGCCGCCTGAAGCGACTGGATGAGAATTGGAGTGAGTACGAAGGAATTTTTGATGTCATGATCGAGAGGAGCGAGGACGATGACGAAGTGGTGGAAGAGATCGAGACAGATTTGGAAAAATTCGAAGAGCTGGTACTCACATTAAAAAGCGAATTACGTTTTCATATTTCGGATAGGTCTCATATGGCAGTGAATACAGCAGGTGTTTGCGAACCAACTCATCAGAATACGTCAGTGGCGAATATTTTTTCGTCCCAAACAGAAATTTTAAACAGTTTAGTAACACAAGTCTCAAATTCAAATCAAAGCTTTTTACCGAATTTTAAAATAAGCCATTCTCTGGGAATCTTATCGAATGGAAGTCATTTCATGATTCCTACGTCAGCGCAATTCACTACAACATTTCAAACAATGATTGTCAAAAGTTTCAAATATTAAAGAGGTATTTAGCAGAAGCAGCGTACGACGTTGTTGGGCATATACTAGAGTGAAATGAGAATTTTAGAGAAGCATGGTGTAAGCTGTATTCTCGCTACAACAAAACGGGTACCATTGCGAAGACACACATTACCAGATTCTGTAAATTGAAAGCGTTGAGCAGTGAATCAGCGAGTTATATGATGCAGAAAAACGCGATATTTGTCTCATAAATATTTTGATATCCAAGTTGGATTCAGTTGCAGGGCAAGAATGGGCTAAATTCAATAAATCAAATATTGATTTTCCTACATTTAACGAATTTTTGAGTTTCTTACATACAACATATCTCGCTTTGGAATCTACTGTACCGACAACCACATTAAATTCACCCCACTGGTTAGTATCAGTGAGGGCTCATCAAACAACAAACGACTTTTAAGTGCGATGTGTAAAGTGCAACGATCATCATGAGTTGTCCCAATGCAGTAACATTTTGAGCCTGAGTGTTAAATACTCATGCCACTCTTATCGTAAACGCCACCACAGTCTACTCTATGAAGATAACACTACGCTACAACCCATGTAACAAGCTGAGGAAAAGGCCGTGAACGTAAACTTCAACTCCTTGCCTGAAATCAACACTCTTCTTCCCACAGCAGTATGTAAGGTTTTTGATTGCTATGGCGAGCATCAACATTGCCGTTTGCTATTGGACAGTGGCGCTGAAAAGACGATTATCTACGAAAATTTCGTGCGTCGTTTGGGTTTACGGCGTCAACGTTCTCGTATACCAATAGATGGGTTGAATAATTCCGCTACTGGCATTTCTCATGGTTGGGTGTCGCTACCCATCACGTCTGGTGTGGTTAACGAATCATTTGACGTCGATGCTGAGTTAGCTCACCTTAAATTCACCGTTCCGTCGCCTATTGACATCTTACTAGGAAATGATAAGTTTTTCGATATACTAAAGGCTAAAAAAGTGCAAGGTGTAAATCAAAGTCTCAACGCCGTTTCAACAACATTAGTTTGAATTGTGGGAGGAGAGGAGGAGATCTAACTCTTCGTACAAAAGAAAAGAGCGTGGGAATATTTTTCAGTAATTTTGAAGGCTCTTACCCAATTTTGGGAAATGGAAGAAATTTTGGGAAAAGAAAGAGAATTCATTCTCACAAACATACACGTACCAACTTTGGTAGTTCAGTTGATCTTACATTAAAACGTTTGCATTCAACTGAACGTAAGCTTGCATGTAATTCAAAATTACAATCACTTGCGCTCAATCAGATGGAAATAATTGCACGAGTGTTACTATTTGCCTCATCATGCGGTAATTAAGGCTGATAGTAGATCAACGCGTTTACGTGTAGTATTTGATGGATCTGCTCATACCGCTAATTGTTCATCGCTTAATGAGGCCTTAATTACTGGACCATTATTGTTAAGTGAAAAATTTTCGATAATTATACGATTCCGTCAGCAGCGCTTCATTATGTCTGGTGACGTGGAAAAGATGTATCGTATGATTTGGATACGTGATTACCACAGAGACTTTCAAAGAATTTTGTGGCGCAGTTCACCTGATAAATTCATTGAACACTACAGAATTAATACGGTAACATATGGAGCGTCGTGTGCGTCATACCTGGCAGTTAGAGTTTTACACGAACTTGCTCATACATCATATACCGCATATCCATTAGCGTCACAACTATTTTTGAACATTTTTTATATGTCATGACAGGTGACTAGTTGCACTAGTGAACACCGCCGGCATGAATTTGCGCAGTAACTGTATAGAACTATTGCAAGGACTTCCAGAAAATATCCGTTGTCCTTTGAATCAACGAAATCCTTGAAGTTTCTTGGGATAAAATGGAGTCCACCAAATGATGTGTTTGAATTCAATGTTTTGCCATCTACTATTGCACATCTACCGTAACAAAGCAGTCTATACTATCGGATGCCGCTCGAATATATGATCCCTTAGTATTTTTAACACCAACAACAATTTTAATTAAAATTGTATTTCAAGAACTCTGGTTTTTTAAGCTACTAGAGTGGTCAGATGAAGTCCCGATCGAGATGGCAACTAATTGGAAGAATCTGAGAAGCCTTACTGAATACACTCCAAAGCAGGGTGCTATTCAAACTAGGTAAAAACGAACATCATGGTTTCTGTGATGCATCACAAAGCGCTTTCAGAGCAGTTGAGTATTCCCGTTCATAGCACGAAGGCGATATTATTACGCGGCTGTTGCTGCTAAAAGTCGGGTAGCGCCATTGAAAACCACGACTCGAATTGTGTGGTGCAGTTCTTTTGTGCCGATTATGAACCAAATTATGACCACTCTTGGATTTGGCAAGACTAATGTCCATATGTGGACAGACTCATCTAAACCGCTATTGGACGTACTACAACATATTTTAGAAGAGAGTGACCATAAACCCCAGTCTATTATTAAACTATTTTTCATATCAACAGAGCATCACGTCATTCTTGGTTTTTTACTGCAACATATGTCTACTTGGTTTCGTTTGGTTCGCACTGCAGCTTACTGCTTAAGATTCATCGGCTTACTTTGCAAACAAGCATACGAACCGTTTTTTGGCGTCAATTGAAATTAAACACGCTCCGGTCTTTATAATTCATGCTGTTCAAGAGGATATGTTCTTTAATAATATAGCTGCACTAAAGGAAAAACAGGCAGTAGCAAATAAAAGTAAACTATCATGGTTTGCGCCATTTTTAGACACAGATGGAGTTTTGAGGGTTGGGGGTCGAATATCAAGAACTCTACGAAACACCCTTTATCAATTTCATGCATTCCAGTCACTGCTAAGCCCATACTCCTACTCAACATCATATTTATGTTCACTAAATAAAATATGTGCATATGTACATACTTACATATTTTTAAAATATTTTTGCATATAACTCTGAAAATACGAGTACATACATGCGTAAGCACTTAAATAAGATCCTGTAGTACAGTTGTTTTGTATATACAAACATTCATAATTGAAAATGAGAAATCCTATCTTTGTAAACAATATCACCTCATATTATGGTTCATTCAGATCTAATACGCACTTATTTAAGATTGCATTGCTTCACATTGTCATTCATTCGCAAAAGAGTACAAGTGTGCAGAACAGCGATCCCAATAATAAAGTTAGTCTTAATATACAAAGTCGTTTTATTAACAAAATTAACAATCCACTTAGTTAAATTCAGTACAAGTGCCTTTGGTTATCCTTTAACACTAATCTAAAACCATAAACTACCCTACTTAACCTTACACTTTCCAGTCGGTGTCAAGAGAATGAGAGTTTTGGAGCAAAACATAATTAGCTCGTCGTCGTTTATTTAATAACGGAAAAGAAAATAATACAAAGTAAATTCCAATACAATGGGGAAAAGTAAAAAGTTAGTTATACAAATTTTGTCGAAGATATCTTGGAAAAATAAGATAACTTTAAAATTATAATTGTGCTGCTTATAAGTCCATCTGAATCCATCGATTAATTTATTGTACAGACAATTTAGTTCCATTTCAAATACGGATAATTTCAAACATCAATTTTTATTGACTGATTGTTTGATGACAGGTGATATTTCATCTTGCCCTCGTTCAGATCCATATCCTTCACTTCCTTATCCAGTCTGGAGAAAGCAGAGCTCACGGCGCGGTTGTTGCGCCAGCTGCTGTACGCTCCTATAGAAGATTGTACATTCTCTATTCATCTCTGGGGCTCATATTATTTTCTCCAGCAATAAGTTAAAAAAGTCACGCTATAAGGTATTCGCCTGTCTGAAACCTCGTTTCGTATCGAGCGGCTCGGATAGTGGATTCCCGATCCTGATGGAGATTTTAGTGTTGCTCAACGTCAGTTTACATAGCCGTATAAGTTTTGCGGGGATACCAAATTCAGATATAGCGGCGAATAGTCAGCTCCTATTCGTGATGTATAAGGCGGCTTTAAAATTGACGAAGAGGTGGTGGGTGTCGATTCTGTTTTCACGGGTCTTTTCCAAGGTTTGGCGCATGGTGAATATCTGGACAATGGTTGACTTACCAAGTCTAAAGCCACACTGATAAGGTCCAATCAGTTTGTTGACGGTGGGCTTTAATCTTTCACACAATACGCTCGACAGGACCTTATAGGCAACATTAAGGAGGCTTATCCCACGATAATTGGCGCAGACTGTGGGGTCCTCTTTTTTAAGGTTTGGGCAGAGCACACTTAAATTCCAATCGTCGGGCATGCTTTCTTCCTACAATACTCTGCAAAGTAGCTGATGCATGCACCTTGCCATCTCTTCACCGCCATGTTTAAATAGTTCTGCCGATAGGCCGTCAGCTCCAACCGCGTTGTTGCTCTTGTTCACCATATCCGGATGCTCCATTTTCACTGCTATTCAGCAGGCTGGAGAAGTGTTCCCTCAATAAATTCAATATGCTCTAGGCAGCCGTTGCTAGATCATCTTTTTGTGTCCTACAGGAGTCTGCTTCGGTCTTGAAACCTTCTGTAAGTCTTCGTGTCATTTCATAGAGTTTTCGAGCATTACCCTTATCGGCTAGCTTCTTAAGCTCTTCATACTCACGCATTTCGGTTTTTTTCTTTTTTGGTCTTCAGATGCATATTGCTTCCTCTTTTGTTCTCGGTATCTGTCCCATCCCCCACGTATAGTGATCGTTCGTAACGTTGCGAGATAGGTAGTCTGTTTTCTCTCTTTTGCGATTGCAGATTTTCGACGTCGATTTTTCCTTGTGTTTGTTTGTGGGCGTTCTTCGATACACAATGACGCATGCGTATCTTCGCTGCAACAAGATAGTTGTCCGAGTCGATGTTGGGTCCTCGGAGTGTACAACGTCAAGAACACTGGAGACATGTCTTCCATCTATTACAACATTATCGATCTGGTTTTGTGTTTTTCGATCAGGGGACAACCAAGTGGCTTGATGTATTTTTTTGTGCTGGCATCTAGAACTACATACAACCATATTTCGGGCCCCGGCGAAGTCGATCAGCCTCAACCCATTAGGAGATGTCTCGTTGTGGAAGCTGAAATTTCCAACAGTTGTACCAAAGATACCCTCTTTGTCCATTCTAGCGTTAAAGTCACCAAGCACGATTTTCACATCGGGGCGGGGACAATGCTAATAAGTACGCTCAAGGCGCTCATAAAAGGTTTGCTTGGCTAAATCGGCCTTCTATTCCGTCGGGATGTGGGCGCAAAACAACGATATGTTGTAAAATTTTGTTTTGAATGCCAGTACTCGACGACGGAGTCTCTCTTTCATTACAAATCCCACGCCAAATTTGCACTTCTTTATATGGACGCTATAGTAAATGTCACAAGGACCTACTCGCTTCCGTCCTTGTCCCGTCCATCGAACCTCTTGGACGAAGGTGATGTCAGCCTTTATTCTTTCAAGGACATCAATCAGCTGGGAAGGTGCCGCTTCCCAATTAAGGGACCGGGCATTCCAGGTGCATGGCCTCAAATCGTGATCCTTAATTCATTTGCGGGGGTCGGCATCAGAAGGCGTATACCTCATCAGAGGCGTAATATACTTCATCGTTGAAGCTGGTTTCTACGTGGCGGGTCCCAAACACAAATAAGCCGGAGTGACTCCACTGGCTTTTTTTCTTTTAGCTGTGACCTAAGGCTCCACATGGGTTGGTTAACGCATCTTGCACAAGGGTTGCTCACGTTTTCATGGTGCACGACCTGGGCGCAAGAGTAGGAGTGGAGTATTGCCTCGCTACTGTCACAGCATACACAGAAGCTCGACTCCACTCCATCACACACCGCTCTAAGTTACTCTATTTCTTCTTAGAGCAGACTTATGAAACAAAAAGTAGGGTAAATTAAAGCAAAAAATTATCATGAGACAAAATTTTGTAACCCAGAGCAGCTCAAAAACATAACTTGTTGGGTTTGCAAAATTTTATTAATAGACAACGCAGTGGTCAAGTTTAGCGAACTCAACTAATTTTTTAGCTAAATATGTCTGCAAGTATGATTTAGAGTTGAGTTGAGTTGATGCGGCCCATTGTGATACCGCTGAGGCTCCTGCCTTCATCTTCTCAAATGATCGAACCATTTCGTGTATCTTATAAAGGCAACGAGATTTTCAATGTTTGCTGAGGCCAACTCAGCGATACAGTCGAAGAAGTGTTTCCCAAGAAACTTGCGTTGCGCGGATGTGAAGGCTGGACAGTTGCAGAGGTAGTGCTCGATGGTCCTTCGTCCCTACAAGCGCGGCAGAAATGGTTACAGTAATAGCCCATCCTTTTCCCGTGAAGCCCCACTGAACAGTGTCCAGTTATTATACCAGTCGATATGTTAATGGAGAACCGGTCCAGAAGGATAAGATGTTTAGATTTTTTCGCGCCCAACTTCGGCCATAGCTGTCTGGTCACGTTACACGTGATCTCGTTCAACCATCGTGAGTCAGCTTCCCTGGTGAAGGCCAGCTTAAGCATGTACTTAGCCGTGGAAAGAAGTAAACCAGCATCATGTGAGTGTTTTATCGTAGCTAGAACGGTTCCTTCCCTTGCTAGTTCGTCTACCATGCAACTGCCTGGGATGTCCCTGTGTCCAGGTACCCAGACCACGGCAGTACTGTACTTCGTTGAGAGTTTGTTAAGAGTGTTTCGGAGTAAACCGATTGTCCTGCTGCCGTAGATTTGTGCAACCACTCCGCGGCCTCCATGATTGCGAAGGGTTCCGCCTGGAAAACGCGGCAGTGATACAGTATGAACTAAAATTGTTGCAGGTGGAAGAACACAAATTATTTTCATCAGTTCGGAATGGGAAAAAATTGAGAAAATACGTCAATTTTTTAATGCGTCCACTATCTACAACCTCATTATGGCCTGGAAAGTTAGATAATAACGCAAGAATTATTAATACATATTCGTCACTTGGCCTGCAATACCGCGTATATGCAAAAAGTCAAAATATGAGATTTAGTAACCCTGAGTATAAAAAATTAATATTTTTACAAAGTTAACCCCAATAACTCTGAAATTTAATACATGAAATAGAGATGAGAAAGTTAGCTGCAATACTGCGTATATTTTAGTTCTGACAATTACACTGGTCGGTACAATTCTAAGCTGATACAGGCTTAAATAAGTAAAAGTACGAAATTTTAACTTAATTTGTATCAATGATTTTTTTTAAGGCCAAAAATATATTATAATAACCACTTTGAGCTCGAAGGCAATAGGAGAAGGGTATGTAAAAATGTGATTTCGGGTACTCTTACCGCAAGAGAACGGAAACAAACGCTCCTATCCCAAGGAAAGTGGTCAGAAGATTTCTAAAAAGAGTGAGTATGTACGTATACTTATTTTTTGCATCTTTAGTTAAGCTACATACCATCCCAATATTGCAGAGTATGGTATTGTTCAAGCAAGCTTTATCTAGAATCCATTTTTGAGACGAAAAATCAATTGTACAATATTTGTGGAAAGAGGTCAAATGTGTTGTCGCAACCAAATGCTTCGAGAAAAGTGTTTGAATCAGTTTTTTTCGAGGAAAAAAATTTAACGTTTAACATTATCTGTTAACGAATGCAAATTGAAGACAGCTTTCGTTTCGAAAAGAAATTTATTTTGATAACAGCTTTAACTTTAATATTTCCAAATGTTTCAACCGAAACGATAGAAATTTTTCGATTAACGTGAGATTTGTCGCAGCCTTGATATAAAGCCAATTGTGATTTATACAGATAGATTTACGAGACGTGTTCAAAGGAAACGGTGAATTATGATTTTTTTTTTTTTAAATTACTTATTTATTCATTAATATATATTTTGTCCCCTTCAAAGTAATTTCCCTCGAATATAATACACTTGTGCCAACGCTTGTTTCAATCCTCGAAGTACTTCTAAAGTGCGCTTTTCGATATGGCCATCACCTTCACATTTGATCGAGCTTCGCGTGCCTTTTTCGGTCTTGGCTCATTCGACCTTGATTTCGACGTCATAACCATATATCCACATTTCGTCACCAGTTATGACCCATTTCAGCAAACCCGGATCGTTTTTGACGGCATTCAACAACTTCTTTAGCGATACTAATGCGACATTGCTTTTGCTCAAAATTTAGTAATTTCGGAACAAACTTCGCTGTCACTAGTTTCATACCCAAAACATTCGAGAAAAAAAGGGCGTGAGTCCATTAATATGCCAGCATCCTCGCAACTTCCCTAATACGTTCTCGTACATACCAGAGCAGAAATTTAACACTAAGAAATGCGCTTTTAAAATTAGTGAGTAAATTCAAAGTATAAATTCTTTAAATATTATATACCGCCATAGGTAGAGGAAGTGGATATAATGTGTTTTAAAATACTTTCTATACAGTAAAATACAAAAAAAAAATTTAATTTTTAGAACAATTTTACCACATTACTTCAGCGAACTAAAATGTATGTACTGCGTACTTTTTTTACTTTACTTCGTAAATCACGGTTGATTATTACAAAAAATAAAATTGAACATTTGCATGGACTTAAAAAATTTATTCTTATGATAATTAAACATTTTTAATTTCCATAATTATAATTGTATGTAATTAGACGTACTTATTTACTTACTTACTTACTTTACTGGCTTAGACACCGCTTACGCGATTTTATTCGAGTTAACAGCATTGCGCAATTCGTTTCTTCTTTTTGCTGTTTGGAGCCAATTGGAAATACCAAGTACAGCCAGGTCATTCTCTACCTGGTTTTTCCAACGGAGTGGAGGTCTTCCTCTTCCTCGGGCGGGTACTGCATCGAAAAATTTCAAAGCTGGAGTGTTCGTATCCATCCGGATCACATGGCCTAGCCAGCGTAGTCGCTGCTTCTTGATTCGTTAAACTATGACAATGTCGTCGTATAACTCGTACATCTCATCGTTCCATCGTCTGCGATATTCGCCGTTACCAACTCGAAGAGGGCCATAAATCTTACGCACGACTTTACTCTCGAAAACTCCTAACGCTGACTCATCAGATGTTGTCATCGTCCATGCCTCCGCACCATATAGCAGGACGGGAACGATGAGAGCCGTGTAGAGTTTGGTTTTCGTTCGCCGAGAGAGGACTTTACTTTTCAATTGCCTACTTAGTCCTAAGTAGCACCTGTTGGCAAGAGTCGCGAACGCGATGACTGTTTGTGTGATGACAGGAGATATTTCGTCTTGCCCTCGTTCACTACCAGACCCACATCCTTCGCTTCCTTATCCAGTCTAGAGAAAGCAGAACTTACGACGCGGTTGCTGAGACCAATAATTTCGATATCATCGGCGTACGCCAGCAGCTCTACACTCTTATAGAAGATTGTACCTTCTATATTCAGCTCTGCTGCTCGTATTATTTTCTCCAGCATTCAATTTAAAAAGTCATACGATAAGGTGTCCGCCAAACCTCGTTTGGTATCGAACGGCTAGGAGAGGTCCTTCCTGATCCTGACGGAGCTTTAAGTGTTGCTTAACGTCACTTTACATAGCCGTATAAGTTTTGCGGAGATACCAAATTCAAACAAAGCGGCGTAAAGGCAGCTCCTATTTGTGCTGTCGAAGGCGGCCTTAAAATCGACGAAGAGGTGGTGGGTGCCGATTCTCTTTTCACGGGTATTTTCCATAGTTTGGCGCATGGTGAATATCTGGACAATGGTTGACTTACCAAGTCTAAAGCCACACTGATAAGGTCCAATCAGTTTGTTGACGGTGGGCTTTAGTCTTTCACACAATACGCTCGACAGGACCTTATAGGCGATATTAAGGAGGCTTATCCCACGATAATTGGCGCAGACTGTGGGGTCCTCTTTTTTATGGTTTGGGAAGAGCACACTTAAATTCCAATCGTCGGGCATGCTGTCGTCCGACCATATTCTGCAAAGTAGCTGATGCATACGCTTGTCAGTTCTTCACCGCCATGTTTAAATAGTTCTGCCGATAGGCCGTCAGCTCCAGCCGCTTTGTTATTTTTTAAGCGAGCGATCGCTATTCTATCTTCTTCATGGTCAGGTAGTGGAACGTCTTTTCAATTACTTTTCCGGTTACTCCGTTTTCACGGCTATTCAACAGGCTGGAGAAGTGTTCTCTCCATAAATTTAATATGCTCTGGGCATCGGTGGCTAGGTCACCTCTTTGTGTCCTACAGGAGTCTGCTCCGGTTTTGAAACCTTCTGTAAGTAAGTGTAATTAGACATAGTATTTTTAAATACTTAACTTAATTTAAGTGAAATAATGTCTTTCTTACCATAATTTTCGAAGATATACTTTGTTACTTGGGAACATATGTACATATCTGTTTTCAATATCGCAAATAAAACGTAAATGGGCAAGTTACAGAACTGCAATACCGTGTTTTGCTTATACGTTAAACTAATAAAGTGTTATTTCAGTTAAAAAAAGATTTTTTTGGTTTTGCCAAAAAACAGTTTTTATTTATAGGCGGTTTATGTAGAATTATAATACTTTCGTTTGCTGGAGTCCTTTAATTTTGCTGAAAAAACATATGACGCATTAATTTAGTTAACAATTTCGGTCAAACCTTTTATTAAGATATTTACCAAAAAAAAAAAACAAAGCCACACGAAAATCAATCTATTACATGTCAAAATTTGAATTCCCTTTGAAGTACACAAGCTGTTCACAGCCGTAAACTGGTTTCGGAAAATTATATCATAGTTTCCATAAATCTGATTCACAAATATGTTCGAAGTATGCATTTATATACATAAGTTAGTACAATATATAGTAGTTGATGCGATGCGAACCAAGGTGAAGCCAAATGTTGCCGAACGTTCAACTTATTCATTAAGCTTCAGTAATTCTCTATTGCAATACATGATTTAAACTTTCCAGAAGCGTGAAAATGCTACTGCAACATTTTTATATTCAATATCGTTATGTTTTACGAAATTTAACGACAAAAATTAAGAGTATCGCATATTTTTATGCTTTCGTTGTGGCATACTCTTGGGTTACTCGCAAGGTGAAGCAAGTTCTGTGTGAATCAGCCCATACTACCTTTTACTCAGCTATTATTTTGGCTTTTATTCAAAGTTGCTTTCTATAATTAATTATTATTTTGTTTAAGGCGACAAAGTGGAACACTTACATTGATAACACCGGCACATACCAGACGACACCTATCTAGGAACATGTTTTTCGACCCGGTGAGAATTTTTAGTCGGTTTGGGCCAATATCGAGTAAATCACGAAAACCTTTAATCGGTAAAAAAATCGGTAAAAAAACATGTAGATCTAAAGAAGGGGGTAACAATCTGTTGAATACTAATCCAAAGCGTACTTAGACCATAAGTCCTATTTTCTTAGACTTGGTTATTCTAACAAACAAACGAAGATGCAGAATATAGCACCTCAAAAACATTATAGTATAAAAGTCTAGTTTTTAATAGTTTATTCCAAACAATTTCTAAAATGATCTCACTCATTGCCGAATAGTTGCCACGATTCAAACTGTCTGCCAGACATCCCCAAACTATCAAGACTTGTACTTAAACTCAGCTTATTTATGGCAAAAAATTGCATTTAAAAAATATCTCATGATATTTTCAAAGCTAAAGTAATTTAAGTGTAAGTTTAAAAACAATTTTTCAGGGTTTAGGGTTTGTCCGGCAGGGGATTTAAGTCTTTGCAGGAGTTCTACAATCCTGAAGTCATTTTACACATTAGTCAGTATCAAAACCTGAGCTTTGTACTTTAAGGCGTTTGTGATGCCGTTTTTTGCATCCTTGATCCTTGTTAACTGCCAAAGTAACCACTACCCAAAATTAGTCTAGTCAGCGTTCTTACCTATGTTTTCAGGTTTTATAAAATGCAGTATGTCTGAAAGAAAAAATAATTTTTCTTGAAAATAAAATGCCGAATTATCTTTCAATATCATTAAAATATGAATGACCCTTTAACTAAATCGCCAAAAAATTTATTTAACTTAAACTTCAATTGTATTTAAAAGAGTTAAAATCAGCTATAGTAAGAACATTTCCTGAATCTACCCGTAGAACCAACTATAAGCGAAAAAGCCAACCCGAACTCGACTATGATTAATTATTTAGCTTCAACTAATTCTCACTTGTGAGTATACAAAACATTAAGTGGTTCTATACTTTTGCCTTTTTGACTTCTCATTGATTAAAGAAAATTTTGAAATACATATATCGAATGTCGCTTTGTTGAGTAGGTTAGCAGCTGGCTTGTAAGCGCTGCATATAAAAAATATACGTGTATACCTATTTAAATCAATAATTTTTATGTGTTTATTGATAATTAATTGATTATTGATAAGAACGTTATAGTTAGCTATAGCAAAACCATAAAAAACGCAATACCAAAAAATCAATATACAAAACATACTGATAAAAAGTTGAAAATATAAAATAAGAGAATAATATAAAAACTAACTAGATATAAGGAAAACTTAAATCGAAAACTCAGCCCACCTTGAAATCACATATATGTTACATATCTGATAAAAATGAACGTAACAAACCAATAACCATATGGTCTAATCGTATATATAATTCTTGCACAAAATAATTACCAAATATTATTAATCTTTGTATCTACAGTTATCGGCTGCATGTCGAATAGACACATTTTTTGTTTTTTTTTGTTGCACGTTTTTAGGTTAAACTAATTATAAAAAATTGTGAAACTTTGAATAAAAACAATATAAATAAATAAAAGCGTTTTTATTCATCAGTATGCTTATACATACATACATTATGTACAATACATTCGAATGTACCAAGTTATAGAATATTCAATAAGTCGAGAAGTCAAGAGAGAGCTAATGCATACGTATGTACAATACATGTATATGGGTGCGCATTCCAGGGTCTATGGAATGTTCGGTATTGAAAATTGGCGAAATGTGTTAATAATTTAAAGTCAACAGTGTACGAGGTGTGGCAATTAAATAATGAGACTAATTATTTTGCCGCGATTGTCGTAACACTGCGCCCTTGAAATTCCCTTTTCCTTCTCCCGGCATCCTTCTTTTCCCCATTGCTATATTTGCCATCGCTCTAGATTGTTTCGTTCGCCTGCTATGTCGTGTTGAGTAAACGTGTGTTCGTGGTGCTCGTCACGAAAATGGAAAAACGAAATCAAGAGCAACGCGCCGCGATAAAATTTTGCGCCAAATTGGGCGAAATAGATTCGGAAACGTATGCTAAAATTGTAAAAGTGCATGGTGATAGTGCTCTTGGTCGCCCCCAGGTGTTTCGATGGCATAAAGAGTTTAAGTTTAAGTAAAGCTCGCATGAGCAAGTCGAAGGTGAAAACGACGGTTATTGCCTTTTTTGATAGCCGTGAAATTATGCACAAAGAATTTCTTCCACCTGGGCAAGCCGCAAATCAAGTCTACTATCGCCAAGTACGGAAAAATGGCGAAAACGAGTCAACAGGGTGCTCCCAGACATCGCTCGCAATTGGATCTTTCATCACGACAACGCGCCGTGCCACACCGTCCTCAGCGTGTTCCAGTATTTGGCCTCTGAAGGGATCGCCGTGTTGCAACAACCACCTTATTCGCCCGATATGTCACCCTGTGTCTTTTTTTGTTCCCTAGAACAAAATCGGTTGTCAAAGGAACCCATTTTGAGTCGATTGAGGACATCCAGGCGACCGTGACGTGGATACTCGCGGATATCCCAGTCGAAGCGTTCCAGAAATTTTACGAAGCATAGAAAACGCGCTGGAATCGTTGTATAGCTGCCCAAGAGGGCTACTTTTAATGGGATGGCAGAGATGTAGAATAATTTTGAAATATACGGATTTTATGGAATCAGTCTCATTTCTTAATTGTCACATCTCGTACGCTTCTAGCCTGTGCATAAACGAATACAAGGAATTATTTTATTTTATTAGTGCATGTTAATTTAAACGTATGTAGTAATGTATGCGGAGCTTCTGCTTGTTATAAATATTTAGATTTACGTATAAATGAATAAGAACAATTTGTATAGATCGTGAAAGGCTGCTATATGCTTTCATATTGCACATTTATTAAATTATATGCTAAAATCAAAGTCAATAATTTGGAAACTTTAGTCAGCCAATTAAAACTAACCCACTGAACTCAACAAAGCCGTTTTTGATTAAAGAATCAATATTGGTATCACTGCAAAAGTTATCAATAGACTGCGCCAAACCAAAACGATTACTTATATATAGTTGGAACTTTGTAACCGCAAAATCGATTTCCGGCCAAGCTCTTCCTCCAATTTGTGGTATATGTTGATGTTTTTCCAACAAATGCAGGGACCTACAGTTTATACTAAACAGTCTCCGAACGGCTAATGGTTTTTATATCATAAATACACTCAGAGGCGTTCCCAGTGCCTGCCGAGCGGCGACCGTAATTAGAAAATTTAACTTAGTTTTTTATTTAAATTAGTTTTCTAAAATTTTTTGATGTTGGTCGAACCTGGACACGAACCCAGTTGTTCAGTATAACAGTATTAACAGTAAATTTTTATTTTCTTAAGCAACATTTATTTCACCAAAATCTTTATACTTGAAAATTTTTTTTTTTTTTTTTTTTTTTTTTAAACATTAATATTTATTTATTGGATCTACTTCGACTTCGGAAGCCTAACAATAAGTAATAAAATCTTAAACTAAATTAAAACATAAAGCCCATTAGTAGGAATGGGCTGCTGGCTTGACGTTGCTCTTTAGAAGGCTGCTTTGTCTCTTCTCCGCAGGCGGGTTTGACTTGTTGCATGGGCCAAGGTGTTAGCCAAAGGGTTCGGATGGTTACGCAGTTTTATTAAGTATTT
Organism: Ceratitis rosa; assembly: GCA_037013455.1. Taxonomy (NCBI): domain Eukaryota; kingdom Metazoa; phylum Arthropoda; class Insecta; order Diptera; family Tephritidae; genus Ceratitis; species Ceratitis rosa. The sequence goes on along the minus strand of JAWMAG010000091.1, from coordinate 122,083 downwards.
TTTTTCTGCGATTTCAATTTCTTCCTTGATAGTAGGTATATTTAGATCTCTTTGAATATTTTCATTACGCACGTACCATGGTGCGCCCGTTATTACTCTTAGCGTTTTCGATTGGAATCTTTGAATTATATCTATATTCTTCGCGCAAGCTGTGCCCCATAACTGGATCCCATACATCCATATCGGTTTTATTATTGCATTATATAAGAGGACTTTGTTGCTAAGGCTTAGTCCAGACTTCTTGTTTAAAAGCCAATGTAAACTAGCAGATTTGAGTTTAAGCTGCAGCTTTTTAGCTGCAATGTGTCGTCTCCAGGTTAAGCGCCTGTCCAAGTGGATTCCGAGGTATGTAATTTCGTCAGCTTGCGGTATTGATACATTGTTGAGCTTAACAGTAGGACACGTTTTTGGCCTTAATGTAAAAGTTATGTGTTTGCACTTGTTTTCATTAACTTTTATGCGCCATTTCGCCAGCCATTCTTCAATTTGTTTAAGATGTTGCTGTAACACTTTTGTGGCTGTAATGGGGCATTTATGTCGACTTAGTATAGCAGTATCATCCGCAAATGTTGACGTAATTACTTCGTCACTTGTAGGGATATCTGCGGTAAACAGAATGTACAATACTGGCCCAAGAACACTGCCCTGCGGAACACCTGCCGTAATCGGATACTCTTCTGTTATGTAATCATTTACTTTTACTGTGAAACGCCTATTGGTTAAGTAGGATTCAAGGATATTGTGGAACGTGTTAGGTAATGATTTTTTAATTTTGTGAATGAGGCCATCATACCACACTTTGTCAAATGCTTGCGCCACATCAAGAAAAACAGCCGAGCAATACTCTCGCATTTCGAAAGCTTTCCTTATTTCGTTTGTTATACGATTTACTTGTTCAATTGTGCCGTGTTTTTCCCGAAATCCAAATTGATGTGTAGGAATGATATCATTTTGATGGAGAAAAGGAGTAATTTTTGATAGCAGCACTTTTTCGAAAAGTTTTGATAGGCAAGGCAACAGGCTGATTGGTCTATATGATGACGGCAGGGTTGCGTCTTTACCTGGTTTAACTACCATAATTATCTGCGACTTTTTCCAGAGTTGTGGATAATATCCTAGCATCAAAATGGCATTGAAAAGCTTTGCAAGAAAAACGAGAGCAATGCTTGGCAATTCTTTTAGCATTTTTGGTGAGATATGATCGTCTCCTGGAGATTTTTTTGGATTTAAGGCGGCAATAGTGTTTTTTAGTTCAGACACAGATGCTCCGCAAGTAACAGTGTATCTAGGAGCAGTATGGGTCGGTGACAAAGGTGCACTATATGTAGCAGTATTTGGTTGAAATACTGTGCTGAGGTGCTCTGCGAAACTAGACGCCTTCTCTTCATCCGTTCTTGCCCATGAACCATTACGCATTCTCAAAGGTACTTCAGTGCTTACTGGCGGCTTAAGGTTTTTGCTAGCTTTCCATAGAGATTTTTTAGTAGAAACGTTGGGAGACAAAGACGTTATAAGATGTTTGATATTTCTTTCTTCCTCGTATTTTAATGCCTTTTTGAGTTTGTTTTCTGCCACCTTAAGGCGAATTTTTGCATCGGGAGATCGGCAGGCTTGCCATTCGCGACGCAAACGTCGCTTATTTCGGACCAGTAATTCTATTCCACTATTAGTTATCAATGCCTTTACTTTTGTATTCTGCTCTGGTGTGGCTATAGTTGCTGCTGTTGCTAGTATACTGTTAAATACAAGTAACTCATTTTCAACGTCAGTTCCTCCCTCTATTTGCGGATTGGTCTGTATATGACTGCTAATGTATTTTTTATATTTAAGCCAGTTAGTTCTTGATGTAGTAAGTCGAAAAGCATGCTCACTTTCAATTGGTTGTTCGTTCAATTTAATGATTATTGAGGAATGATCAGAAGATAAGTCAGCACAGGTTTCAGCAAGTACTAAACTCCTATCTACGTTTTTAGTGACTGCAAAGTCAATCAGGTCAGGTAATTTCCTTGAGTCCGTAGGCCAGTAAGTTGGTTGTCTTGGGGAGATAAAATCGTAACTATTTTTTGAACTTATGATCGTGTTATATAACTGACGACCTTTCGGGTTAATTAGCCTCGATCCCCAATGAGTATGCTTCGCATTGTAATCACCTCCAGCTAAGAACCTATCACCTAGAGTCATAAAAAAGTCGCTAAATTGTTTTTCTGTTATTACGAAACGTGGCGGACAGTAAATTGCAGCTAAAGTAAGGTCACCCCCCCTATTTTTAAGGGTGATCGAGGTTGACTGCAACCAATTCGTTGAAAAAGAATTAAGAAAGTTATGCTTTAAACGGTTCCTTATGAGTATAGCTGTGCCACCATGTGCTTTGCCATCTGGGTGATTAGTGTTGTACAGCTTAAACCCAGGGATGTAAAAATTATACTTCTGGGTGAGATGTGTTTCAGATATAAGCATAACATCAATTTCGTGGGTCTGTAAAAATAATTTGAGTGCTAATTTATGCTGGTTTACACCATTAGCATTCCATAAGCAAATCCTGAGTTCCCTCATTTTTTGGTCAACAGGGTTTGGAGCATTTGGTTTTGCGCCTTTATTAGGTCTTGAACCATACTTTGCATGGTTGACATAAATTGTGTCATGCACTGGGTTAGATTAAGAATCATGGTCTCAACTCCAGTACTGGATGGGGTGACTGGTGGGGCCTGTACATTGGCTTTTACTACGTTGGCATAGGACATTTGACCAATATTTGAGCTGGGTATGTTGGAAAGGCTCGGAATGGAAGTAGTATATGGGAGCTGGTTCCGTTTGGCTTGTATACCCTGAGAAAGTTTAGATTTTAAATCTTTGTAAACCGGACAACCTCTATAATTAGCGGTGTGATTGCCACCGCAGTTGCTACACTTTTTTTGTGTTACATCCGTTTTATTCAAGGGGCATTTGGTAGAATGGTGAAGATCACCACATGCTACGCAAACGGTACGTAAAGTACAATAGGATTTTGTGTGACCAAATTCCTGACAGTTTGTGCATTGCACGGGACCATTACGCTTAAGCGCTTCTTCCACCGTGATTCTTCGGTGCAAAAGGTATTTTAAACCGTAAATTGGATGCGTTTCGTTTTTCTTAAGTTGAGCTAAGCTTGGCGATAAGAACACTTTAAACATAGGCTGCGGCACTTTATTTCTGTTAATTATGTTAACAACCGCCCTAATTTCAAACCCTTGCTCCTCTAGAGCTTCTTTTATGTCACATGAGTCAACAGTCGCTTCAATTCCCTTAATTACAACAATCAGGCCTTTCGCACTCTTCAACTGGTAAGAGTAATAATTCTTGTTGTTTGCAGAGAGAAACACAACGACTTCACGAAAGTCTTTTTCACTGTGTACTTGTATTTTTGTCTCGTCTATGTTACCTTTTTTAAGAGGTACAATGTGAAAATTGTTGGTACCTATTATCTTAGCTATGTTCGTAACTAGCAAATTGGAGCTGCGCTCCCGCAAGTAGATTGGTGGAGGTTTAGTACTGGCGACTGTGGAAATACCCTTCGGGTCTGTTATATGCTCTTCCTCATTTAACGGGGCAAATCTGTTCCCTTTTAGAGCATTACCATCAGCATCGATAGTAGAGCCAACGGTATTAAACTTCTTGGCATTAATCACTTTTTTGGGAGGACTAGATTTCCTCTTTTTGTTTACCACATTTATGTACCGATCAATGCCTGTCTGCACTGCCGACCCTTTTTTCATTTTGGCTGTCTCACCTTGCTCAGTATTAGTCGCCCGCACTGGAGTTGCTGCTGCTGCTGCGCTGCTTGACTGCATAGCTGTTTGTTTTTTCTGTTGGGAAGAGAGTTTTTTCACTCTTTGATTTCTCTGTTGTTGCTAAGGTCTGCGTTGGCGCCTTTAGAGTTGAACTGCTTGCCTTTGCACTGCTGTTAGGTGGTGATTTGCTCGCAACAACAGTGAAATAAGCATTTCGCTCTGTCGTCGCAACTGAATGCCGACGCTCTTTCTGATTTGAGCGTTGATCGCTCATTACATCGCCGGTACACTTGTTACTTATCGTTTTCGTTTCTCTGTTTATTTTTATTTTTTTTTTTTTATTTTGTTTTTTTTTTTATTATATTTATTATTTTATTTGCTTATTGCCAAGTATAATGTTTCAGGAAATGAAAATATTTGAAGTCGAAAATTAAGTAACATAAAAATGAAAAAGTTGAAAATAGCAAGTTACAAATGTTAAAGTAGATTCCTACAGTATATATGTATATATAATAGGAAAAATGTTTCTATTCTCGATCTCACCCCATAAAAATTTGCGAATATCACATAAACTAAATTATACAAAGTTTAAGATCAATCGAAAATGATTTAGAGGTGGTTCACGGCGATTAAAATCCTACAAAAATTTAAATTTTTACCTTTTTATTAGTTTAGCTTTCTATATTATTAATATAATTAATGGAATCTCTTTATTCTTAGTATATGCAAATTCTACGGATCCTCATGACTCAAATTTGGCGAATAATAATAAAGTTATAAAAAAAGCATCAAATACGGTAGGAGTGTTTCAAGCGAATATAAATATGTACTGAGTTTTATTGTTAGTGTTTTTATTAGTAAAGCCAAGATTTTTATAATAAAATAATAAATATTTTGTATAAGATTTAAATTAAATTTTAATTTTTTAGATCTGTCAAGGATAGTTTTTGTGTAACTCGTATTTCTTTCTATAATCATTGACTGATAAAATTGTATTATATGCTTTTCTTCTTCGTTGTTTGCAAGATTCTATATTATTCTTTGCGTTCGGCAGTGTCATTTACAGCTTTTATATTCGAAACAATTCCCTTTCCTTATTTATAAGTTTTCGTATCATCTCAGTATGGAGGATCAAGATTCAGAAATTTAGAAGAAATACCAAATCGATCAAATAAAATCTGTTGTGTTCACCGTCACAAAATGGTAGGTTGCAAATCTTTTTTGTTGCAATATCGGAAATTTTTTATTGATGTTCTGACGTTAGGTTCTGATGAGCTGATTTGGATGGATTAACGCAGTTAAACCAAAGCTTGATGTAAAGTTATATAATAAAAGCGCACATATCGGCTAAAGAATTATTTTCGAGTTCTGTTACTCAAGTTATTATGGAGGGAATTTTTGAAGTTGGTTTTGTTAATGCCCTCCCAGTTCTCTTGAAAACGACGAAATAATTGATTCGACAACTGCTCTCAGTAAAAATTCATACAACAGCGGCCTTTACACGGTCACACATGTGTGACAACATGTGTGACATCACACCAAGTTGTATCGTGTAAAGGGGAAAAAACATGCTTGTCACACATGTTCAAAGTTTTTAAACTTGTTTAATTTTTCTGCAAGTGTGATCGTGTGAAGGGCTGCACGCTGCACGCAGTGTATTTTTTCAGTCGGAAAAAAGACAGTGTGTATGAATGTTGTCGCGCATGAACGAGCAATTTTGGAAAGAGTTCTTTGAACTCCATCGAAGTTTACCAGAACTGTGGCAAATAAAAAGCGAGTGCTATAAGAACAAAAACAAAAAGAATGCAGCGTATGAAGTGCTTCTGATAAAATTAAAAGAAATTGATGGCAACGCTAACTTGGAAAATTTAAAATACAAAATCAATTCATTCCGTTCATCTTACCGCCGCGAACTTAAAAAGAAAAAGAGAAGTGAAAAATCTGGCGCTGGTGTGGAGGATATACACACACCGACGTTATGGTATTTTGATGACCTCTCGTTTTTGGAAGATCAGGAGGTGCAAGTAAGCGGCCATTCGTCAATAGAAATTGAGGAGAATGAAGGAGATATTGTTGAAGAAGTAAGTAAATAATACATTTTTGTTAAAGTACAAAATAGGTATGTATTTTTAATGACGATTTTGTATACATTTTTTATAAAGTTAGTGTTCCAATGAGCCGACACTATCGAAATATTCACAAAATATGTTTCGAATTTCCTTGGCGTCGTTGGAATAGTTTCGGCTTGTGGTATTTTGCAATTCTGCCATTTCAATGAACTGCTTATCATCATCTTCTATTCTGCGAAGATATGAAGCGCTACTACGTTTACTTAAAAAAATATGCAAATAACATATCGGAAGTACAAATTTTGAGCACTGGGGATAAATTTATGGTGGTCAGCAAAACACGAAATCTTGAAAATATAATTCCAAACGTATTTTCCACAACCCGTCTTGCTCGTGATACTCGGTAGTTGTACTGTAGCTGCTGGTGTGTCAATACTCGGTGGCTATATGGCTTCATAAAATTTTCATGCAGGGCAAAAGCGTCATCTGCAAAAAAAAAAAATGGCAGCTCTTTGTCAAAACCAGGGGGTTTAACTGGGGGAGGAATTTTTAACTTTCTCTCTTCATGCATAACTGCAAAATTCGAGTTTCCATAAGCCCCACCATCAGCCACTCTTCCATTAGCTCCAACTTTGACCATTGTGAATTGATATTTTGCATTGACAAGTTCCATCAGTACAATACAATGCTATATGTTTCTTGTATTTGAAATAGTAATCGCCTGAATGTGGTGGTCTTTTAATGTTGATGTGTTTGCCATCAATAGCAAAAAGGCAATTCGGAAAATTCCACATTTCAAAAAACCCCGTAGCAATAATTTTCCATTCTTCTTCATTTTTGGGCATCTGAAATAATAACAATATTATTTTTATAATATAAAAAAGACTAGAGCCGAAAGAAAGGAGTGAGTTGCTAGCTAAGGCAGTTGAAGCTCTTAATAATTCAAACCAATCGAAGGACGATGCAAGCACATTCAGCTCAACGTGGATATTGCTTTTCAGAAAACTTTCTTCCACACAACAACTCTTTGCCAACAAAGCAATAATGGAAGTTTTATATCAAGGAGAATTGGAACGCTTTAATGAAAGCTCCTACAAATTATTTGAAAATAAAACGACACAGCATAGCTTTCCACCACGATCTTCTTCAACACCATTTTTTCGAGCGATACTTCGTCTGCAGCTTCACAATATTTTGTTTCCACAACGATGCAAAGTCCTGAGGAGCATACTCGTATATCACTACAATCCCATGCGCACCAACACCAGACATCCAGAGAAATCATCACTCTACATCAGTCAAGTCATCAATCTGGACCACAACAACCTCAGTTTGTACCAGCAATCAGCATAAATTCGCATGCTAATGGAAACAACCTTGACGCGAGCACAAAATATCGCAATTTTAGTGAATTATTCACCGACTCAGATTATTCTTAACTTTTTTGAAATGTAATTATTTTAAGTATAGCTCATAAGCACTCATATTCCTCCTTTTGACTTTAGTTTTTTACATTTTGAAAAATGTCTTGTTTGAAATAAAATCATTGAGTACTTTTACTATTGATTCACATGTTTCTATTATTATATTGCTCAAAGTTGGGGTTGCAATGCGTAACGGAAATTTTAAACTTTCGTAGGACTCTCCAGTGGCCAAAAATCCTAGCGTTACGGAAAGACGTTCATTTGGTGAAATTGCATCTCTCATAACAGTATCTTGCTTTTCGAATAATGGCGTTATCAGCGTCAAGAGGTCGTTGTAAACTGCAACATCCATCCTTAGAAAGTTTTTGTAAGGCTTTGGGCAAGATATTTCTAGTTCTTTTAACAAATTTGTATGCGAGCGTGTTGGTCTTTTCTTACGCCAATCTTGCACCCAAATTCGTTTTTACTTGCCACTTTTTGCAATTTCTTCCTCTTCCTCCATTTCTAAAATTTCTTCAATCAGAAGAGCGCGTGCCATGTTTGCTCGTTGAAAGCTGAACGAAAATGAAGTTCACACACATGCATGGCCGTGTAAACGAAATCGTCAAACTTTTGCATCATGCCATGTTCGCGAGCATGTGTGACCGTGTAAAGGCCACTAACAAGGTAAATATAACAGTTTGCGTTCAAATTTTTTTTCTAATAACGTTGCAGTCCTCTTGAGTCGAATATGTATGTATCAACAGCGACAATACGTTCTTCCAAATTCGATTCAAATAAAAGTTCATACAATGCATCAGCAATTTCTGAACCAGTTGCAGCAGATAACTTTGGAGTTCTATCAATGTTCACCATTTTTAAAAGTAACAACAACCGGAAGTCGTTCGATTTCACCACCTGTTATTTCCGGTAGTAGTATCCCAATATGAGGTACAAGGACTCATCTATTAACATAAAATTGATATTTATTTGTATTTTAATTTTGAGCGCAAGATTTAAAGTTGCAATGAAGTTGTTTTTAATTTCTTGGGAATTTTTAATCCGATTTAAATGTCTTTGCCGCTGCGGTTATACGGTATAATTCATTTGCATTATACCCCACTGATTCAACAAAAAACTAATTTTGAACTTGTGACCCACCTCTATACCTTCTTTGATTGCAATAAGTTTTTATATACATACATAAATTAATTTTTAGCCGTTTGGAATAGTCCTAGGGGGTGAGACCGAGGATCTGACCTCATTTTGAAATAAGGGTCACCCTAATGTATATTTATTTTCTTATATATAAAAAACTTATGTCCGCATAGAAAAATCTATTAATCTCCAAAAATCTCCAAAAGTTTCCAGCCAAATGACTTGAAATTTCATCAGATTATTTCTATGATTCCTGAGCTGGTTTTTTTCCAAAAAAGCAAAATTCGGGTAGTCGACTGAGGACTGCCTTATTCAAAAAACTCTTATGTTCCCCCGGAACGGGTGTTCTCTTCAATTCTTCGTCTTGAAATTTTTTGCCTGTCCGTCGTCTAAGTCGAAATTACCACTTTTAAACCGTGCAAATCACTTTTGGCACGTTCGTTCGGCTAAAGCATGGTCACCATAAACGTCCAGTAAATATGATGGCTTTCGGTAGCACTTTTCTTCATGTTGAAGTAGTGAAAAAGAACTCTCCGCAAAAATACTTTATCTGGTACAAATTTCGACATTTTCAAATGAATGAAACAAATTGTTGTTCACGCTAAAACAAATGAAATCTACTGAAAACGACGCGAAATGACAGTACCTTTGAAATGAATATAGCCACAGATGAACACGACGACGAAATAATACTAGAAGAGCCCTCTCTTAGAAAACCGTATTAATTAATGCACCCAATATCATTTTTCAGTGATCTTCTCTCACTAACACACTCCCAGTTTTTGGGTCGCCATGTTTTATAACAATAATTATTCATAAAAAGAAAAAGTTTCTACAACAAACATTATCAAAGAGCTTCTTTTTTTCAGTATTATATTTGCGTTTTACCTGAATCAATTCACCAAATCATCTCAATATACATATGTATATATACATATAAAATCATCTTCACTTGCTCTTTTAAAAATAGTTCTAACAGTTTTATCGTACTGGTGTTATGCTGTTTTGCATATATGTAAATAACTCATTCAAAACAAGGTGAAGAGTTCCCAATGAGAGCAAGCATATTTCGGTCATAGAAAAGATAAGATATATTGTATATGTATATATATATTTATATTTTTTGAATAGAGATTCAGTATTTTGGAATAGTCACTAGTCTCATCATTTTAAAGAGACTATTTTTGATACCTGATACGATGCTGAAAAGGTAGCGAAATAGTAAGAGATGCACATAAACACTTAACGAAATAATTGTTCATTGAAATGAAGAAAAGCTGCTAATAATGAAAACATTAAGAAAAAAATATATAATATTTTTAATGTGTTAAATTAACGTTTTTCCTGAATCAATACTAATAATAACTTAAAAATTTTTAATCACCACCAATCGATTACTATCATATGCCATGTCACCTTAATGTGCTTACATACATATATAACAAAGGAACATATGTTTTTCAGGATTGCAAATGTGTAAAGGGAAATCTCTCTAAAAATACAAAGTATCTATTATCTATTTGAATAGAGACTGCTTACTGAATCACGGGTTAAATTAAATGATTAAATGAAATACTTTTATTTGAATTTAAATACAACAGCAAGAATGATGTATTGTAAAAAACTAAATGAATGATGGTCAATTCTCATCTGCCTGTAAACTGTAAACCAAAGCATAAAATAAAAACATTTTCAATAACAATCGACAACGCTTATGAGACCGAAAAAAACTGCAGTAAGCGAAAGTAGTCATAGAGGTTAAAACTGATTTATTAAGATAATATACAAGAAACATACAAGAATTTTAAAAGCAACAATATTCGTAAAAGTTACATACGCCCAAATACTCACAAATTTTTACCACAAGCAATAAGTAAAAAAAATATGTGCAAAAATTTATGTAAATATTTCCAATAACTACATTGAATTAAAATGATCGAAATCGGTAAGAATTCGATACAGTATTTCCTGTTGTAGTTATTCTAGTAATGAAAGCTTGGTAAGTTACAGATTCATTTTTAGTATTATATTATCATTATTATTCCTGTTGCGAAAACTCTAAACGTCTTTAGGCTTAGATGATGTTATCGTAACCTCCTACGAATGATCCAGAAGAACGGGTTCTCCTCCACTTTACACCACAATATAATATCGGAAATTGTTTCGCGTATATAAATTATGAGGTTGGTCACAATACAGAAACTCAGCGGATATAATAGACAACTATAAGTTAAGTATACCGGGCTTCAAAGCAAAAACGCTCTAGTTGGTGGACCATAGTAGGGGCAATTTATCGCTGTCTACATGAGGTTCCCATAAGTTTGTTGGATCTTTCTCTCCATAAATATCAACATTCAATAATCTAATTAAACTAAATAGCACGGTTTCTATTGAGATTTATTATTAGAGATGGATAAAAAGAACAAATCCAACACGAAAAGATTTGTGGGTGGAGAGAAACTCCGTTGTCAAAACCTGGCTTTCAAATCGAAGTTTTTCAACTTTGGTTGATTTACGGTCACGTAAAACGCACTCAGAAATGTAAAAGATATTTCCTTTATCTTTGTTTTCGCCTGTAGCACTAAGGGCGTCTCTTCTCTGGGAAGCAAAGAATGCTCTTAAACAAACAACAAAAATTTGACGTCAAAAAAGCTGTAATCACAACCGGTTTTCTACTTGCCTACAAACCGAAATGCCTTACTTATCTGCAACTCGGTATCAAGGAACTCTGAATCAGCAGAAAGAGAGAAAGACCGAAACGCGTGAGTATGGATAGCTAGTTTAATACTCGAGTCAGCAAAATTATAAAAAAAAACATTATTTAATATTTTTCTAAGCAAGAGTTTATTGAATTCGTAGAATTTTTATATACAAACACTCGTATGTTTATTTGTTCGTTATGGTATAACTTATCTATTGATAAGCTGTTTACGTATTTTGTATATTCTGTACAAGAATATACATATGTACATGTTTATTTGTACATTATAGCTTATGTATAGATATACATAGATTATTCATATATTATAACAAGGTTTGTTAGCTAAGTACGTGTGTGTGTGTATGAAATATCTGTATATATTAGCATCATTAACTCTCCCCGGTTTTAAAAATGAAATGTGCGCATTTCCAAGGGTTTAGGTTGTGACATCTTCCGTGACATCCGGTTAGATAAGTTAACTTGAAGCTTCTTCCACGAATATATACCAGCTTTGAAAGTTTTCGATGCAGTATCCGCCGGCGGAAGCAGAGGAAGAGGAAGGCCTCCACTCCGTTGGAAAGACCAGGTTGAGAAGGACCTGGCTGAACTTGGTATCTTCAACTGGTGCAAAACATCAAAAAACATAAATGAATGGCGCAATGTTATAAAATCGGCTCTGAAAGTTTTCGATGCAGTACCTGCGCAATAGTGGCGGAACCGGAGTTTGGCGGCATCACCGGAGGAGCACCGAAGCTGGGTACTCACACCCGACCGAGCAACTGCTAAGTATCACTTAATTGTTTTCTTACGTTTTTTTTGTCGTGCCGACAGTGTCGTTCCTTCGTCTTTCCCATACCCATCCTTTTAGCATCCCGCACCCAGAGCCCAGTCATACAGGCGGGTTAAAGTTACCCCCGGCAGCACGGGAGTAGTGCGAGTGGGTTCGTAACCAGTTTGGTTGGACCACTCCTCGGGTGCACCCCAAAAATATATTTTGTTTATTTTGTTTTATATCGTTGCTTAATTGTTGTCGTGCATTTGTTTATACCAGCTTTAGTAAAATTCACTTTTTGTTGGTTTCCACGCCGTCTCCACTTAGCCACCGGCCACTCTGTTAGATTGTGTTGTCACCTTCCTCTTTGTGCGGAAATTCGTTTGTTCAGTGGGGAGTGTGGTTGTTGGTAGGCTTTGACCAACAACCACTGTAGGTATATGTACGTATACACATACGTATACATATACATATTGTCTTTAAAGAAAAGTGGAGGTGACAAATTGTATAATTATATATATTCGTGGCATCACCAAAATAATCTTCACATAATACGATCACAATGCAACTCTACATTATCGAGCATTCTTCTTTGTGCTTTAGTTTTGTATGATTAGATAATAAGAATAAAGTTAACTCTTTCCTTTTCGTGTTGATGTCTTGAACTAAGCAGTCGTTTTTATTTAATAACCTATTGTACCTCGCATCATAAACGCTACAAAGAAGACCGCCACGTGTTCATGCGCTAAGTATCATCGTTTGATTATTATTAAAATTATTATTTTTACAATGAGTTTGAATGATTGTCGAGAAGTTACAGATGAAGGAGGTTTTACTGAGTATACCACACCACAAAATTTTTCGTTGCAAATGCCGATGACTACGATGTCTGGCGATAGTATCCAAGCTTATTTTTATTCTCTATATTGTTGGTTCGAGGCATCGAACATTACCACCGACACCACCAAGTTCAACATACCACCATCCAAACTACTGGAGATATGCACCATCATCGACGCTTCGTTGGCATCGCAGAAATACCCGTATATACGGAAAAAATTATCAGAAAACTTCGCCGAGAGTAAGCAACGCTGCTTGCAACGCATGCTCCGCGACATGCCCTTGAGTGACCGCCGCACAAGTGACCTTTTCAATGAGATGAAGCGAGCCGCCGGTTCCATCTTGAGTGACAGCATTCTACACGACTTGAGGCTCAGTCGCCTGCCACCCTACGCACAGGCAGCCAACTTCACCACCAGTGTCCCGATGATAGACAAATTGAAGATTTAAGTGAGTCATTCCAGTTATGCGAAAACCACGTGCACGACGTATGCAGACCCCCCGACACCACAGACGCAGTTTTGCGCGCCGAGGTAGCTGCGCTTAAACAACGCTTCGATGACATCATGAAAGACAGGAAGACGCATTGCCCTCGATCCAGAACTCCAGCACGACACTTGTTGGTATCAAATTCGGTCAAAGTGCTCGCAGATGCAGACAACCGTGCAAGTATGCACAACCAACAACAAACAACAACCAATAGAAATGCACATCTAGTTACAGTCCAGATCTTGGCAAACAATCTGGAATGTCATCGAACCACCAATTACATATTTTTGACACGTCAACTAAAATGAATTTCCTGATCGATTCCGATGCAGATGTGTCACTTATATCAAGGAGTTCGACGCTGGTCCCAACATCAACATCGGATACTCAGCTCTTTGTCGTTAATGGTACGCCTATTCAAGTGTTCGGCGAAGTTTTGCTAAAACTTAACCTCAACCTACGCAGAGATTTTGTATGGAAGTTTATCATTGCGGACGTAACCCAGGCGATTATTGGCGCGAATTTTTTATCGCACTTCGGCCTTCTACCAGATCTAAACGGACGTCGCTTGCTCGACCAGAACAACACAACTAACCGAACATTTCAACCATAAACGCAAATAGGAATTTTTGTAATCTGCTGAAGGAGTTCACCGACATAACGCGGTAAAAACAATTTAACGATCAACCCCGCGAAGTCAGTCCTTGAAGTGGCGGAACTCGAATTTAATAACCAAAGATGACATTCGACGGCCTTCAAACCTTGTTAAAGCTATAACTGAATTTCTTACGATGCGGAATTTCTACAGGTTATTTATGCCCAACTCACTGCAACATCAAGCACCTCTATTCAGTATGATTCGTGGTAACAAGCGTAGTGATAATACGGTCTTGGACTGGTCCGAGGATAACGTAAAACATTTCGAAGCATGCAAACAATGTTTGGAAAACTGCGCATTACCCGCCCCTCCAGTTACTTACATCCACCCATCCTTATGGATCGATGCTTTCGAATGCAGCAGGTGCTGCTCTACACCAGGTGGTTAACAACAAGCTTCAACCATTGGGTTTCTTTCAACGTCGCTTTTCAAATACCGAACAAAGATATAGCACTTACGACAGGGAACTTACAGTAATGTTCCTTTCGGTACGCCATTTCCGTTTTATGCTCGAAGGGAGGCAATGTCATGTTTACACAGATCACAATGCGTTGACATTTTCCTTCCGTCAACGCCCTGAAAAAGCATCCGACCGTCAAGCTCGCCAGCTTGATTTCATCGGACAGATAACCACGGATATTTGACACGTAGTAGGCAAAAACAACGTAGTTTCTGTTTTACTCTCTTGTGTACAAACAATTACGTCTGAGCCAATTAACTACGATGATCTTGCAATAGACCAAGCCAACGACGACCAATTGCGCTCCTTCCTAGATAGGCACGTTAATCATTCGTTTAAACTAACTGCTTTCACTCTTCCTTTCAGTGCAAAGAAAGTATACTGCGATAGTTCATCGGGTCATATACGTCCATTCATCACCAAATGCTTTCGACAGACAGCCCTCTCAGCTATTCATAATATGTTTCATTCGTTAACAAGGGGATGGATATTGTGATTCGGTATCCCTATTGACATCACTTCCGATTTGGGTCGCCAATTCGAGAGCATATTGTTCCAGAAGTTGCTCCAGTGTCTCGGCATTAAATCTCTCCGAACTAGGCCATATCACCCGCAAATGAACGGGTTAGTCGAGCGATGGCACGGTAACTTAAAGTCAGCCATCTTGTGTCATACCTTCACAATTGGACAACATTTTTACTTTAATTCTCTTGGCTCTACACTTCGCGTGTAAACCCTATTTTGGCAGCTCACCAGCCGAATTGGTTTATGGAACAACACTACGATTACCGTCGGAATTTTTCGTCGATTGCCACAATTCAAGCAACGAGTTGGAGACCATCAAGCTGCTTCGCCGTGCTATGCGTGACATTCGGCCAGCGGATACCTCCTGGCACACTAAGAAGGCATCCTTTATGCCTTAGGCTCTGAACACATGTGATCAAGTATTCGTACTTGACCTGTCGGTACCCTCTCAGCGCCCTACAAGCAACGATATCATAAGTACTTTACAATCAACCTAAATGATAAAACAGTAAAGATCTCACTTGACCGTTTAAAGCCAGCATTTGTCGCCGTAGCTTCCGACTGGGAGGGGAGTATTGTGGTATCACCAAAATAATCCTCACATAATTCAATCAAAATGCAACTCTACATTATCGTGCATTCTTCTTTGTGCTTTAGTTTTGTATGCTTAAATAATAAGAATAAAAGCTAACTCTTTCCTTTTCTTGTTAAACTCTTGAACTAAGCAATCGTTTATATTTAATAACCTACCTCGCATCATCAACGCTGCATACGTGTATACATAGATTGTTAAGTGTGCTACATCGTACAAATAATTTCTATTGCTAGTAATTCTTTCTCATTTGTACTATAGTTTTGCGCCGTTTTGTTTTGTGTCCTTGAGATGAATTCAATTGGGTGCCAATTTTGAGATAAATCTGCTCCGGTGGCAAAATTGCTAGACTCAATTGTTAAGGTGAAAGGTTTCGAGAAATCTGGTTGGAAAAGTTCAACATGTTCTTGTAAAGCATATTGATAGTTCGGCTCTTACTTTTAGTTACCATTCCTAATTTTCCTTTCAAATGAATTGATAAGGGTTTCGTGATCTTTTATGAACTTTATTTTTTTTAAGCTTTGTGGTTGTGTATAATTCTTTATGGTTTCAATTTTTTTGGATATACGGTAATTCCAGAGAACGTATAACATAGAGAAGGTGCAAAGCCAGCGTACTTGACATTTCTGGCAGCAAAATTTCGTTTGGTGTAATCGTCATTTCCTTCTTGTCTTGAATTTCTGTTTCACCTCGATGGGGGAAATTAACAGAATTGAGCGTATTCAAACACACCAGAGAACTAAAGTCTATGCAAATGTAAATTAACAGCCGCTTTTATTTACTTTTATCATATATTATGTACAAACATGTATGTAACTCTTATGAGTTGTTATCAGTCATAGTTTGCAAATTTTATTAAATATTTTATTCATCAAATAATATATTTTTAATTGTACCTATGATACGATAATTTAAGCATAATAAAAATATTTGAGTATTAGATTAAATTATGTTTATTAAATATTATTTATTTTGGGAGGTAAATATCGAGACAAGTCTAAATTCATTCATAAAGTCATTTTAGCGTATGAGCGTACGTACATATGTATGTAGCAAGTACGCGTGCACGCATGTACATATGTATGTACGTATGTATATTCATTTGTAGGAATGTTTGACTTCATCTCAACTAGAATTTCTGAATTTTGCAAATCTTGCCATCGTCGCGAAGATGTCGCTTATGGGTGCCTGGTAGAAGGGAAAATAATGGGCAACTTTTTGTGGATGTATATGTTTTTCATATACACACACATTGCTTGCTTTGAATGTATGTGTCTTCAACATCAGACCAAATAGAATTCTAATATTTCTAAAATTTTATGGTCGTCGCGAAGAAGTCGTTTGTGGACGGCGGGTTTAAAGAGGGAATGGCATGCGCATTTTTAAGATTGTGTGCGTTTTTCGTATACATATTAAAATGCTTCAATGTATGTGTTTTTACTTTGTCGCAAGTTCAACATCAATTTCTGACTTTTGACAAAATTTCTGACCGAAACAGCTTGTCGGTGGAGGGAGCGAAGGGAAAGATCGCACAAGACTTTGTGTGTATTTGTTTTTTGTATACATATAGAGAGCTTTTAATGTATGGGTTTGCGATTTTTGTTCAACTAAAATATTTGATCTTTGGCAAAATTTGACTTCGTCTTCAGGAAATTGTTTGTAGATGAAGAGTCGAAGGAAAGGGGGTTTGCAAGCGGTAATAGTTGTTGTTGCTTTAAGTTCTTCTTCTTTTCCTTCTTGAACAAAAAAACAAATATTCTTGAATTTTGCCTTTTAGCATTTTGTAATCCTCACAAAATTCAGCTTGTATGCATGTAGCAAAGCAAAATCATGCGAGAAGGCAATGAAATTCTTGCTGGGCGATATGAGCTAATAGGCAAACAGCAAATCTAGCAACGCGATAGCGATTTGCTTCAATTGAGTGGAGAATTTTAGTCGACGCTTCAAGAATTTTAAGCAATGCGAGCAGAGAATGTTCATGCCGCAGGATTGTTACGGGACTTTTTATACCCGGCTATACTATGTACACAGAGTATTAGCTTTGTTCTGCTAACAGTTTTATAATAATATAGATAGGTATAGGCTCTATATAAAAAACTGCATGGAATGATGAGATAAAACGATTTCGGAATATCTGTGCCTCCGTCTCTATACTCGATAGCTCAAGTAAGAAAGGAACGAATTTAGTCTTCCTTTCATGTTTTAGTTTGCGACCGTCACGATGAAGCAAGTGTTGAGACGGGCAAGCGGGGTTATGTGTTCTTGCTGGGCGATATGAGCTAATAGGCAAACAGCAAATCTAGCAACGCGATAGCGATTTGCTTCAATTGAGTGGAGAATTTTAGTCGACGCTTCAAGAATTTTAAGCAATGCGAGCAGAGAATGTTCATGCCGCAGGATTGTTACGGGACTTTTTATACCCGGCTATACTATGTACACAGAGTATTAGCTTTGTTCTGCTAACAGTTTTATAATAATATAGATAGGTATAGGCTCTATATAAAAAACTGCATGGAATGATGAGATAAAACGATTTCGGAATATCTGTGCCTCCGTCTCTATACTCGATAGCTCAAGTAAGAAAGGAACGAATTTAGTCTTCCTTTCATGTTTTAGTTTGCGACCGTCACGATGAAGCAAGTGTTGAGACGGGCAAGCGGGGTTATGTGTTCGATTGCCTTTATGAATGAACGTATTTTGCTTTATTCTATAGCGCATGCGTTTAGGAATGAAAACTTTGCAAATATTTTACTTATGTATGTATGTATGGAAATATGTGAATTTCTGTATGCCAACAACAGAAACACGTACTTACATAAATCCTTTGTATAAGCATATGGATGCATGCTTAATGTGGAAGTTTATATATATGCTACAAATAATAATAATATACACATGTACATACATATATATATATATATGAAATCAAAAAATAAATATTTATTTTGGAAATCTGTTTGTTTATTGCGAAAATGGAGAAAACGCATATTTTCATATACTAACGTATTTCCATGCGTAAGTCTGTTTTTCGAAGTTTTCAGAAGAGCAGTTTGAAAGTTCAGCCTTTCTTACGTCTCCAATCAAATTTAAGTAGGTTTTAAGCGAATAATTTCCGTTCTAATAAGAACACAACCATAAATTATCGGTACAATGTACATATTGACCTGCTGAAAACGATGGTGATGATATTTCAATTTTGGATTAAATTGAGTTAGGCGTCTAATGTACATATGCAAAAGTCAAAATGCCGTCGGCAAAATTTGCGATATTTTCATTATTTTTATCAATGTTATCAATTTACATTCTGTTTACAAAGTAACATACTGTTACGCTCAATTCTGTTAATTAACAGCAAATTTTGCGAATTATGTGAGGAGTGTGGTACGATTACGTGAAACGAAGTAATCGTCGTCTTTGACAATTTCCACTCTGATCCGTAATTGCACCTTCTCTATGTTATACGTTCTCTGGTAATTCTATTGTGTTTTATAATATATCTATCTTGGATAAAATTTGACTTTTCGTCAAAAATTTTCTTGATAGTACTGTGAAGTGCATTAATTAATTATATTTCGGATGTGTTCTATGTAATGTTCTTCATGTAAAACGCAAAGCTTCACTAAAATTATCATTTATTTTCATAAGGTCACCGGCTTGATCTTTAAATTTTTCATTACTTAGGGTATAATTAATCTTTGTCTACTTTTAGAGACTTCTTTCTTTTATGTTTCAAATTATTTGGCATTCTCCGAGTATCATGTCAAAATCATTTAATTCTTTAATTTCATAGAAGGTTAAATGGTGTGCGTACATCGTTATTATTTTTTTGGAATTTATAATTGAGTGACCATGTAAGGTTTTGGTTTTAAATGGTTTTATTTTGATTAATTTTCCTATATTGCAATTTATATTTAAGTAATTGTTAGGCCGCATTTTGTTTGTAAGCAAAAGTTTGAAAAATGTGCTGACTCTAGTTCTTCTCCATTTTGTGAAGTAGTTACATTATTATTGTATGATTGTTTGTCCTATATCTTTTATGTATTAGATGGGGTGAAAAGTAATCTCCTTGACCGCCAGAATGCGCTGTTACTGCAAAAAAGGTTATAGTGCCTTATATTCCCTTCATATTTAGGCAAACATGCCAAGTTTCGGTGCTATACTGCCCTTAGTTTTGTTTTGACAGCTGATTGTTTTCACCCCACCTAGTATGTTGTTAGGTATTTTATTATTGTCACTTACGGCATTAATGACTCTACTTGTTGGGATAAATTGTCTAGAGTGGTCCACGTCCATTGGAATAGGTGCGGATTGTCTTTATTGATTGAAGAAGTTCTTTTGTTGATAATCTCTTTGTATTCTGATGTTTGGCTTATAGTATTTCTCTTCGCGATGTTGTTGAGAGTAGATGTTCGAGTTCTGCCTATGATGCAGGAACCTGGGTTTATGTTCCGTTTTTCAAATTGTTCATTTATATTATCGTGTGATATTTTACAGGCTCTCGCGTATACCGATTCCAAATTTGTTGAATTATGGCTATACAGTGTACCGCTGGTATATTTTGAATTTAAGCCAAGAATGAACGTACCTCTTGGTTGGCGTAAGTTTTCACACCTTCGTGCTTGTCGTCACTGGACTTTTCGATTTTGGCTAAGGCTAATTTAAGCGCCTTATATACTTCACCAAAGAATTCTTTGACAAATTTTATTCATTGTGAGTTTCGTTTCATTTGATCCAGAAGGACATATAGTGGGCGTTGGTCAGCATAAGTATAGTTCAGTCGGTTGATGATTGAATATTTCAATTTGGTATCGAGATTTTTCAATATATTCGCAGCTGGTCCTGTAATCTTTGTTCGTATCATTCCCAAGGCGCTGTAATATTTTAGATGGTGTTGGAAGTTCTTTATCGCTTTTATGAAGTTCCATGATCGGTATTGATCTTTATCTCCATCGAATTTTGGTAAAGATTTGAACAATTTATGGGCTATATGCCTTGAGTCGATCATGTTGGGTTTCACCGTGTGGAATGTTTTGTTGCTCTAGCCGAGCTATTTTCTCTGTGAAGTCCGCCTGTTGTTGATAGATCTAAATTATCAATGTAGCCATGTTTGCGTGATGGATCTGATTTATCAATGTAGCCATGTTTGCGTGTAGTTGAGCTAGTTGTTACTGCATTATTATTGAGATTTCTAATTTTCTGTTGTCGTTGTAAGTTGCTTGCTTTTTCTCAATTGTTTTAAGTTTACGTAAGGTATTCAGTTTCACTTTTTTATTTAATTTTCAATACACTTTTCGATTCACACGTTTGGAACCGTGGGTTGTATATATTATATTATTTATTTTAACAAATGCAGCGGCTGCTCACCAGTTCGCTACATAAATGTGTTAATCATTTAAATTGAATCGTCCAGCGTGTTTATGCGCTTGGCTTGGGACCCGCCACGTAGAACCCAGCTCCATTGAAAAAAACAACGAGTCAGAAAAGATATCCTCCTTTTGATGATGAAGGACTACGATTTGAGGGCATGTACCTGAAATGTCCGGTCCTTTAATTGGGAAGGTGCCACTGCCCAGCTGGTTGACGTCCTCCCTGACATCACCGCCGTCCAAGAAGTGCGATAACCAGAACAAGGATGGAAGCAAATAGCTTGTTTCTTTTACTACAGCGGCCATGTAAAGGAACGTCACAATCCCCAATAAAGCGAAATCTTTCAACATATCGTCAACATATCGTGGATTTGCGTCCACGCCCCAATGGAAGAGAAGGACGATTTGACCAAAAACGCCTTTTATGAGAGCATACTTACGAGCGCTGTATCCGACACGATGCGAAGATCGTGCTTGGCGAATTTAATGCCAGGATGGGCAAAAAAGGTATCTTTGGTATGACTTTCGGAAAGTTCAGCCTCCACAATGAAATATCCCTAAGGGGTTGAGGCTAATCGACTTCGCCGGGGCCCGAAATGTGGTTGTCTGTAGTACTAGATTCCAGCGCAAGAAAATACATCAATCTACTTGTTGGTCCCCTGATCAAAAAACACAAAACCAAATCGATCATCTTGTAATAGATATAAAGCTCGCAAATTTTTCGAAAAAATACGGCGACTTACAGAAGTTTTCAAGACCCAAGCGGATTCTTGTCGGAAATGTAGCAACGGATGTCCGGAGTATAATCCAGCCTACTGAATGGCAGTGACTATGAAACACCAGGAGATAGTGAATCCGAAATGGCAATCGAAGGCGATGGAAAAGATGTTTCGATATAAGAATATGAAGAACTCCTAAAATCGACTCGGATCACCATATTGTCGCAGCGAAGATACGCACGCACCTTTGGGTATCGAAGAACGTCCGTCAACAAACGCAAGGAAGGTTCGTTGAAAAGCTGCAATCACAACGGACAACCGGACGGTTTTCTATTCAACTTGAACACCTGCTCTCTGAGAGCACTCATCAGCAACCCGGCATAAAGGAACTTTGGGGCGGCATTGCAAACTCTCTACGTACAGCTGTAAACGAGACTGCCGTGTCGCGATGGAGGAAAAACAGACTGCCTAGTTCGCAACCTCGCTATCGGCTACAACACGTGCGGGGTGAGATAGATTTCGAGAGTTGAAGAGGGAAGCAAGACGCATTTGCAGGGAAAAAGGGAAGAGGCCGAAATGCGTGAGTACGTGCTTGTTAAGTTTCCGATAAAGGTAATGTTCGAAAATTCTACGAAGAGATACAGAAACTTAAGGATGGTTTCAAGACCGGAGTAAACTTTTGTAGGACCCATATGGGTGAGCAAGGGATGGATGCCCAGAGTATACTCAATATATGAGGGGAACACTTCTCCGGCCTCCTGAATGGCAGTGAAAATGAAACACACGGAAGGTGGAACGAGAACCCGAAACTTCGATTGATGACTATGGAAAAGTTGTTCCATTGCCCGAATAGCAATCGCCCGCTCTAAAAACAACAAAGCGGTAGAGTATTGTCGGCCGAAAGCGTGCCCGACGATTGGAACCTAAGTGTGCTCTGCCCAATTCAAAAAAAATGCGATCTCGTCTATCAGCGTATTGTGTGAAAGACTAAAGCCCACCGTCCACAAACTGATTGGACCTTATCAGTGTGGTTCACCATGTGTCAAATTTTGGAGAAGACCCGTGTAAAGAGGATCAGCATACATTACCTCTCCGTCGATTTTGAAGCAGCCTTCGATAGCACGAAAAGAAGCTGTTTCTACGCTGCTATGCCTGAATTTCGTAAGCAGAGCTTACCGGGCTGTGTAACCTGACCTTAAGCTGCACTAATCTCCGTCAGGGTCGGGAAGGATCTCTCCGAGCCGTTCTAAACCAAAAGAGGCTTCAAACAAGGTGACTCTTTATCGTGTGACTTTTTTAACTTACTGCTGGAGAAAATAATATCAGCTGCAGAGCTGAATAGCGAAGGTACAATCTTCTTGGCGTACGCCGATGATATCGACATTATTGGCCTCAACACCAGCGCAGTAATAAAGAAGCTTAGCGAATGGGTCTGCCAGTGAACGAGGGCAAGGAGAAATATCTCCTGTAATCAAACAAATAGTCATCGCATTCGCGACTCGGCTCCCACGCCTCTGTTGACAATGATAACTTCGAGGTCGTAAATAATTTCGTCTATCTTGGAACCAGCATTAACACCAAGAATAATGTCAGCCTTGAAATCCAATGCAGGATCACTCTTGTCAACAGGTACTACTTTGGACTAAGTAGGCAATTGAAAAGTAAAGTTCTCTCTCGGCGAACGAAAACCAAACTCTACAAGTCCCTCATTGTTCCCGTCCTGCTATATGGTACGGAAACATGGACGATAACAATATTTGATGAGTCAGCGTTAGGAGTTTTCCAGAGAAAGGTTTTGCGTAAGATTTATGGTCGTCTACGAGTTGGCAACGGCGAATATCGCAGACGATGGAACGATGAGCTGTTACGGCGACATTGACATTGACGCGGGCTAGGCCATATGGTCCGGATGGATACGAATACTCGAGCTTTGAAAGTTTTCGATGCAGTACCCGCCGGTGGAAGGAGAGGAAGAGAAAGACTTCCACTCCGTTGGAAAAGCCAGGGAAAAAGATATCTGACTGTACTTGGTATTTCTAATTGGTTCCAAACCGCAACAAGAAGAAACGAATGGCGCAATGTTGTTAACTCGGCTATAATCGCGTAAGCGGTGTCTATGCCAGTAAAGCAAGTAAGTAAGATCTATAATTATCTATATAAGTATTTTCCAAAAATCTCCAAAAGTTATTCACCGGTTGACTTGAAATTTCGTCAGATTTACAAAAAAAAAATTTTTTTTATAAAAAAATTTTCGTGAAGTGGACCGGGGACTGACTAATTTAAAAAAAAACTCTTATGTCCGTCTGTAACGGTTGTTCTCCAAAAGCTACTGCCGATTGACTTGAAATTTTGTCAGATTGCTTCTATGATGCCTGGGAAGGTGTTTACGAAAAAAAAATTTTTCAAGAAGTGGACCACGGACCTATTCCAAAAAATCTTATTTATTGTTCGATTTACTTGAAATTCGGTAGATAGGTGTATTTTTACTTAAATTAACAGGAAGACTACACTTCTCTCCGGAAAGTGGACCAGGGACTGACCTTTTCAAAAAAATCTTAGTTTTAGTTCAAATTACTTGAAATTTGATACATAGGTAGCTTATTGCTTAGATTAACAGAAAGACTACACTTCTCTCCGAAAAATGGACCGGGTACTGACCTATTCAAAAAAAAAAATAATTTTTATGGATCGAATTACTTGAAATTCGGTACATAGGTGTCTTTTTGCTCAAATGAACAGGAAGATTCTTCTTCTCTCCGCGAAATGGACCAGGAGCTGACTTATTCAAAAAAAAATTTATGATGGCTGGACTTACTTGGTAAATAGGTGGCTTCTTGCTTATATTAACAGGAATACTGCACTTCTCTCCGGGAAGTGGACTGGGGACTGATCTATTCAAAAAAAAGTTATTTATGTATTGCATTACTTTAACCTCGGTACATAGGTGGTTTCTAGGTGGTGGCCAGCTATAAATAAAACTTCAAATGCTAAATTCTTGGATAACGTTCAAAGAAGTGCCTTAATGTGTATCAGCTGTGCACTTAGAGCCTAGTGAGGCTCTACGAGTAAATGTGATACTCAATATTTTGCCACTGGATTTGGTGGTACACCAGTCGGCAGCAATGAGAGTCTAAGAGAGTCAAATCAATGGACTTCCCAGATATGGGGACAGTAGACAATATTGGGTAAATACGACTTCATACCAAGTTATACAGATCGATGTGGTCCTATAGTATTAACTGATAACCACTTTGGAATACGAATTCCCAGCAGGAATGGTTAGAAAATTACGATACTCCAAGGGATAGCCTGGAAATATGCACGGACGGGTCAAAGCTTGAGGGGAAAATTTTTTTTTACACATCAAAAAAATTTATCTATTGAATCTGCTTAATTTAAGTTTAACAATAAATTTTAGAATCTTAATAACTAATCAATTACTGCTTTAGTCCATTAGTAATAGCAATGGACGTCAGGTAAAACGTTGATCTTCAAAATACTAGCAGATATCTTCTTCGCAGGATAAAACGTTCGCTAGAGGATTCGGATGATATTGCAGTTTCGACAGGTATTTTTTCCAGGTATTCGTCACTTCTGTGTCTACCATTGGTATTTCAAAGTCGCTATGTACACGTATATTTTCGTTGTGCATATACCAAGGTTCACTTGTGAGTGTCGTAACGTTTTTGAATACTAGTTGCGCAGGCAGAGCCCCATAATTGTATTCCATACATCCATATTAGCTTTATGACGGAATTATATAGAAGAGTTTTATGATCCAAGCATAAACACGAGTTTTTACCAAGTAAGTAAGTGAAATATGGCTCTTCCAGGTGAGTCGCCTATCTAGGTGGATGCCGAGGTATTTAAATTCGCTTGCTTGAGGGATCATTACGTTGTTTAGTTTCAGTATTGGGCATGTTTCTGTCTTTAGAGTGAATGTTACATGCTTACACCTTCGTTCGTTCACTTTTATTTGCCAACTTTCAACGAGTTTTAAGTGATTTTCTAGTGTGATTGATGCTTTTATTGGGCACTTGCTCCGACATAAAATAGCGGTATCGTCTGCGAATGTTGAGGTTAGTACCTTTGCGCATGTTGAAATCTCTGCAGTAAATAAGACTACAGTATTGGTACCAAAACGCTGCCTTGGGAACACCAGCCATAATTGGTCATTCTTCTTAGATAAATTCTTTTACCTTAACTGTAAACCTTCTGTTAGTAAGGTATGAATGAAATGAAGATCTGATGGAAATTTTTTGGCAAGGTCATTTTAATTTTGTATAGAAGTCCTTCATGCCATACTTTATCAAATGCTTGAGTCACATCAAGAAAGAAAAGTTGGCGGAGGTGCCTTCTCAGAACACCCTCCGATGGAACTCTCGTTCAGGCTTCCTGATCATTGCAGTGTTTTCCAGGCGAAGATATCTGCTATCATGGAGGCAGCAAAAAAAATTGGAGCCAGCTTTAAAGATAAGGACATATATAAGATAACAATAAAAGCACTGGGTTCGCTTGCGTTAAACTCGAAATTAGTGCTGAACTGTCGCCGATCTCTACAAGAGATGGCCAAAAGGAACAGAGTGTCTCTCACATGGGTCCCTGGTCACAGGGATATCGAGGGAAACTGTGAGGCGGATGAACTTGCTAGGCGAGGTACGACCAAGCAGATTCTTCTCCATAAAGAACGCATTGGTACGCCCTTTGCTGAATGCAAACTGTTTCTCAAGTAATTCATATATGAACAAACCGCCACAAGGTGGAATGATATTACAACCTGCCATAAAACCAGGCACACATGGCCGAAACGGGATAAGAAGAGATAACGAAATATGTACCTCTTAAAAAGAGATGCCATTTCCATAGTTATAGGAGTTCTAACAGGCCACTGTCTGAAAGGACGCCATGCAGAAAAACTAGGGGCCCCCTGCTGAAGCTGCAAGGAGGATAAAGAGGTGGAGACGGTCAGTGCTACCAAGATAGTTCACGCGCAAGTTTGGTTTTAAGGCCTCATATGTCTTTGGTACTGGGGAAAGGAGATATATCGGCCGACCAGACTCTCCTTTGTTGGCTGGTTTCCTCGTATTGATTACCCTGCCCACTTGCCACACGTCGGATATCCTTACGGTGGTCAAAGATAAATTAAGGACCTTGGTGAGAAAGTCTGCTCTCGCTGGTCCTAGATGTTTTAGCATCAGGTTGGTTATTCCGTCGGGCCAATGGATTTTTAGGATTTCGCCTTTGCGACGACGCCCTGAACCTGATCTCTTTGAACGAGGCGCGGTCACTGAATGAAATTTCTACTCAGTTATCGCGTCTCATCGAGTTTGACAATAATTTGACTGCAGCCCAAAACTTTGTTGCCACAGAGGAAAGGTTGTAGGATCTTAAGTACTTTTTCCGCTGAATCTCCTGGTTGAGATCCCTGATTAAGAGATTACCAGGGTCAGTGTTACGAATGTAGTCACTGCTTAATGCTAGAAGTGCCGCTTCCGTCGGGAAATTAGGGATGATTTCCACAGTTCGGCCTGCCGAGATGAAGCGGGCGGCAGCGGTCACGACGATCCTGCCGAATAAACATTTACCAGCTGAGACATCTGATGGAGTGGGGAGAGCACTGAAGGCGTTTGAAAGGCTAGAAAGCCAAATAACGGGATGTGCGTTCAAGTCGCCCAAAACCAAACGGGGTTCGCCTCTAAATAGCGTACCTATATCAGGGCTATATCTGAGTCATTTGTAACAGGAAGAATGTATATGTTAAATATTTCGAGCTCGACATCGACGGACCGGATAGCTATGCCCTGTCATTCCAGGGTAGTATCCTTGCGGTCGATGTCGCCATCGATGAGACGATACTGCACGGTGTAGGATGTTGTGTAGGATGAACGCTGAGCCCCCACCATAGTCTCGCTCACGGTCCTTGCGGATAATGTTGTTTCCGGCCTGGCTCAGAAAATTTGATCGGGTGGTCAATTTCGTTTCCTAAATCGCAGCAATTGACAGGTGGTTCCAGCTCACATGGCCGACTATCTCGTCGATCTTTCCTTGGAGTCCATCGCAGTTAAACTGTAACGGTGGTGACTGTCTCGGGGGAACGTTCGTAATACGGGGGATGAGGGAGTGATGAGTGGGTATAGTATGTTGTTGTTGTAATATCCGCTGGATTGGGTGTTGGTTGGCGGCGATGTTGCAGATATAGGCCGGGCAGACTCCTCCAGCATGGGGTATCGCTCCACTCACGGGTGGTGCCCAGGCCAGAGCACGTCCAAAAATGGCACCAGCAATAGGAGGAGCTGCGTCTGAGTGATGCCATGTTCCGACGCATTATGGCTTGACACATAGACTTATGCGGGGGACTAGGAGCTGCTGGGTAGCCCTCGCACGGGAGAAGGAAGAGGAGCTGGTAGTGGGGGTGGGAGATATAATCAGCCCTGATAAGAATGATTTGGAGGAGAGGTGTTGCTCAATTCGTGACCTTAGGCAAACGTTACCTGTTGACCTAAACGGGGTTAGATCGCGGAAAGGGTGACAGCCCTTGGCCGGATAAAACCTGGGTGAATTCCGGTGCGTAGATCCGGCTGTCGTCAGATTTGTTCTTTCCTCTTTGCTTTGACGTGGTCTTTCCGTGTTAGTCTCCTATCCAGCTGGAGACTCAAGAACTTAATTAAATTGGACTTTGGAATCTCATCATTGTTCATAATAACATTTGGACAAGAGGGTTTTTCATAGAAAACATGACTTGTATTGATTTGTCGGTATTAATTCTTATCACGTATCACCAGTATATATATATTTGAATTGTAGATTGTTGTTGTTGTTGTTGTTGTTGTAGCCGCAAAAATATTCCTCAAAGTAATTTTTGGGGAATGTTGCGGGAATGACAGTCCTTGGTCGGATAAAAAATCCGGGTCGTTCTGGTATAAAGACCCGACTGTCGCGGGAACTATTGGATTTTAGTCGCCTCTTACGACAGGCATGCCTTACCACGGGTAAATTCTTGAACCCCTAACCCGCAGGGGTAGATTGTAAAGATGACAGGTTCAAATGCACTTTCCTGTAAAATTCCAACACTCTTACGAAGAACTATCAGCTGTTTGTCCCAAGAGTCTGCAACGCCTGAGTAAGGTTAAAAGTTCGGTTCCTTTCAGGCCTTTTGGGCTTTTTAGACTTGTGGCTATGAAGAAGGTTTCATACATTTGAACTGGTTTCACTCTTGAGACATAAGCGGTCTAGCCTGTACAGCCGGGGAAAATCATGGCGCGACCATGTAGCACATGTGCGAATAATGTAATAAAACAATGAACCACACATATGTATGTAGAAATTTAAGGAAGACAATTCCATGTTATTGACAGCCATCTAAAATTTTTTATTTTTTAATTTTGATTTTCTCAAAATTCTCTAAGTGTGAATAATGAATAATTTTGTCATACCTACATCAATTTTTCTGTTGCACATCTTTATACTGGAAACACTCACGAACGTGGCCGTGGATGATTACCAGAGGATGCACTAAATTTTACAGCATTTAAGGACGTGGCTCTACACAAAATTTATCTGTTTTTATACCATATAAATATATGTACATATCTACAAATTACAGCGGCCGCAATGTGCATGTGTGTATTTGGTGTCATTTGTTTGTTTACATCAACACAACGTAGCCATTCGTCTGTCTGCGACGATGTTTACCATATAAAGGTTTATCCATTTCGTGGTTTCAAAAGTACAAGGCAGAATTTTGACATCTGTCAAACCAAAAATGTCAACAAACTGATTGGACCTTTTCAGTGTGGCTTTAGTTCTGGTAAATCAACCACTGACCAGATATACACCATGCGCCAAATCTTGGGAAAGACCCGCGAAAAGTGAATTGACACACACCACCTCTCCGTCGATTCGAAAGCAGCCTTCGACAGCATGGAAAGATGCTACCACTACGCCACTATGTCTGAATTTTATATCCTCGCAAAACTTATACGGCTATGTAAACTGACGTTAAGCAACAATAAAAGCTCCATCAGGATCAGGAAGGATGTCTCCTAACCATTCGATACCAAACGAGGTTTCAGACAGGGTGACTCCTTATCGTGTGGCTTTTTTAATTTAACGCTGGAGAAAATAATACGAGCTGCAGAGCTAACTAGAGAAGGTACAATCTTCTATAAGAGTGTACAGCTGTTGTCGTACGCCGATGATATCGACATTATTGACCTCAGCAACCGCGCCGTGTGTTCTGCATTCTCAGGGAAGCGAAGGATATGGGTCTGGTAGTGAACGAGGGCAAGACGAAGTACCCTGTTACCAAACAAACAGTCATCGCATTCGCGACTCGGCTCCCACGTCACTGTTGACAGTCATAACTTCGAGGTCGTAGATGATTTCGTCTATCTAGGAACCAGCATTAACACCAATAATAATGTCAGCCTTGAAATCCAACGCAGATTCACTGTTGCCAACAGGTGCTACTTTGGACTGAGTAGACAATTGAAAAGTAAAGTCCTCTCCTGAAGAACGAAAACCAAACTCTACAGGTCCCTCATCGTTGCTAACGTTCCGCACCAGCAACACCGTTTGAATTAACTAACCGGCTAAAGTAGCCAACAGCGACACATTCAGTTTTTAATCGATTTCAACCCCCAACGAATCGACATCGCAACCACGGACCGCTCTTCGTCATTTGCCTTTCAATTTTATATATACTTATATCTTTTAATTGTAATTTCAAATAATTTTTAAAGACCCAACGTCGGGTAATCTTGTAATAATTAAATGGTCTCAAAGACACTAAGACAATTTGTGTCTAAAAACCTATACAACGAATTATAAATCTAAATTATTACTATTTTTTTCTTATAACGTAAGAAATTGAAAAAAACCTGAATTGATACCGTTTATAAACACAAAAGACCTAGACTTTCATTTGAAACGGCCCATTTTTTACCCCCACTCAACATTATACAATGGCTTTCGGTAGCACTTTTCTTCATGTTGAAGTAATGAAGAAGAACTCCCCGCAAGAACACTTTATCTGGTACAAATTTCGACATTTTCAAATGAAAAAAACAAATGACATCTACTGAGGACGCAAAATGACAGTACCTTTGAAATGAATATAGCCACAGATGAACACGACGCGAAATAATACTAGTAGAGCCCTCTCTTAGAAAACCGCACGAATTATTTAACAAACTAAATAAAGAAAATAAATTAAATTGAACTAGATAAAAATAAAATAAAATCAAATGTATTTAGATAAAATAAAATGAAATAACGTTAAAAAATAAAATAAAATTTATTAAAAAAAAATAAATGTATTAAAAAATAAAAAAATAAATATTAAATTAAAATAAATTAAGAGAAAATAAAATGAAATGTAAAAAATAAAATAAATTAATTGAACTAAGAGTAAGGAGAGGGAAATAAATATACATATGTTAATATGTTAATAATGTTAAATGTAAATGTACTTAAATACCTAGCATACCAATTTCGTTTGAGTTTGCTAAAATCTTAGATTTTTAAGACTTCAGCTGAAGTTATTGAATTATACCACATGCACTAAGCGCAGCGACAACTCGCTTTCTTGTGGTAGAGTTGGTATAGGCGCAGGCATTACTCGCAATAATTTGCCGTTGAAAGTGGAGTTATTCGTATGGCTCGGGTTCAATTCCAACTCGAATTCTTTTAAGTTTTTTCTGAAAATTTTAAGTTTGCTGAGATCCTGTGTTCACAGGTGATCATGAGGACAAAAATATTAACAACAATATGTTGGAAGGAAATAGTTGGCCTGAGTTGGAGACACATCACGTCAAATCTTTTTCATATTTTTTGTTTCTTATTTATTAATATTTTACTTAACTAAAATTTAGCTACAATTTTTCGTTAATAATACTAACTAATTAGGCTAAATCTCATCGTTAGTTCACCTACACATGCATTATATATATTATATATATTTGGCGTTTTGTAACCGCTGAAGCGATTTTCGGCCGAGCTCCTCCTCCAATTTGTGGTTTAGCATCTTGATATATTTCCAAAAAAGGGGGGACCTACAGTTTATACTAAGCCGCCTCCGAACGGCTGACGGTTTTTTATGAGGATCTTTATTTCTTGTCAGAATTAACTCAGAGGGGTTGACATTCCCTAACGAGGGGCGACCGCAGTTAGAAAATTTTACTTAATTTTTTATTTAAATTAATCTTCTATAACTTTTCTGGTTGTTAATACGACACCGGGATTTGAACCCGAGCCTTCCGAATGCCAGTACGCCACTCGGCTACCACGGCCGTCATACACTACATACATGCAGAAAAGCTCGTGCATAAAAGCTAAATACGGCACTTTCAAGCAAGTTGAGCATTTCCTTCTTGCAAATTAGGTACGATATTGCCATTTTGCCAGTCCTTTATTGGGTCGCGTCTTCAATTTCGACCAGTTCCCCATTGGGTTATATACGTGCTAAGTGATCTGATGTGACTTAACATTTGCACCTTCTCATTATATTAACATTCTCTGATTTTACTTTTGCATTAAGTAATGCACAAGTGTACGGACGTGTCAATGCTTAAGTAATGCACAAGTGTACGGACGTGTTTTTTTTTGATCGGCTCCGTAACTTCACTTAAAGTCTTAAAAAACGTACATATTAATTCGTTTAAACTTATACACCGACTGTAGTGGGTGGATAGCCACTTAAGTTGGCAATAAGCAAATAAAATAATAAATATAATAAAAAAAAACAACAAAATAAAAAAAAAAAAATAAACAGAGAAACGAAAACGATAAGTAACAAGTGAACCGGCGATGTAATGAGCGATCAACGCTCAAATCAGAAAGAGCGTCGGCATTCAGTTGCGACGACAGAGCGAAATGCTTATTTTACTGTTGTTGCGAGCAAATCACCACCTAACAGCAGTGCAAATGCAAGCACTTCAACTCTAAAGGCGCCAACGCAGACCTTAGCAACAACAGAGAAATCAAAGAGTGAAAAAACTCTCTTCCCAACAGAAAAACAAACAGCTATGCAGTCAAGCAGCGCAGCAGCAGCAGCAATTCCAGTGCGGGCGACTAATACTGAGCAAGGTGAGACAGCCAAAATGAAAAGGGGTCGGCAGTGCAGACAGGCATTGATCGGTACATAAATGTGGTAAACAAAAAGAGGAAATCTAGTCCTCCCAAAAAAGTGATTAATGCCAAGAAGTTTAATACCGTTGGCTCCACTATCGATGCTGATGGTAATGCACTAAAAGGGAACAGATTTGCCCCGTTAAATGAGGAAGAGCATATAACAGACCCAAAGGGTATTTCCACAGTCGCCAGTACTAAACCTCCACCAATCTACTTGCGGTAGCCCAGCTCCAATTCGCTAGTTACGAACATAGCTAAGATAATAGGTACCAACAATTTTCACATTGTACCTCTTAAAAAAGGAAACATAGACGAGACAAAAATACAAGTATTGTACATAGTGAAAAAGACTTTCGTGAAGTCGTGTTTCTCTCTGCAAACAACAAGAATTATTACTCTTACCAGTTGAAGAGTGCGAAAGGTCTGATTGTTGTAATTAAGGGAATTGAAGCGACTGTTGACTCATGTGACATAAATGAAGCTCTAGAGAAGCAAGGGTTTGAAATTAGGGCGGTTGTTAACATAAATAACAGAAATAAAGTGCCGCAGCCTATGTTTAAAGTGTTCTTATCGCCAAGCTTAGGTCAACTTAAGAAAAACGAAACGCATCCAATTTAAGGTTTAAAATACCTTTTACACCGAAGAATCACGGTGGAAGAAGCGCTTAAGCGTAATGGTCCCGTGCCATGCACAAACTGTCAGGAATTTGGTCACACAAAATCCTATTGTACTTTACGTACGGTTTGCGTAGCATGTGGTGATCTTCACCATTCTACCAAATGCCCCTTGAATAAAACGGATGCAACACAAAAAAAGTGTAGCAACTGCGGTGGCAATCACACCGCTAATTATAGAGGTTGTCCGGTTTACAAAGATTTAAAATCTAAACTTTCTCAGGGTATACAAGCCAAACGGAACCAGCTCCCATATACTACTTCCATTCCGAGCCTTCCCAACATACCCAGCTCAAATATTGGTCAAATGTCCTATGCCAACGTAGTAAAAGCCAATGTACAGGCCCCACCAGTCACCCCATCCAGTACTGGAGTTGAGACCATGATTCTTAATCTAACCCAGTGCATGACACAATTTATGTCAACCATGCAAAGTATGGTTCAAGACCTAATAAAGGCGCAAAACCAAATGCTCCAAACCCTGTTGACCAAAAAATGAGTGAACTCAGGATTTGCTTATGGAATGCTAATGGTGTAAACCAGCATAAATTAGCACTCAAATTATTTTTACAGACCCACGAAATTAATGTTATGCTTATATCTGAAACACATTTCACCCAGAAGTATAATTTTTACATCCCTGGGTTTAAGCTGTACAACACTAATCACCCAGATGGCAAAGCACATGGTGGCACAGCTATACTCATAAGGAACCGTTTAAAGCATAACTTTCTTAATTCTTTTTCAACAAATTGGTTGCAGTCAACCTCGATCACCCTTAAAAATAGGGGGGTTGACCTTACTTTAGCTGCAATTTACTGTCCGCCACGTTTCGTAATAACAGAAAAACAATTTAGCGACTTTTTTATGACTCTAGGAGATAGGTTCCTAGCTGGAGGTGATTACAATGCGAAGCATACTCATTGGGGAACGAGGCTAATTAACCCGAAAGGTCGTCAGTTATATAACACGATCATAAGTACAAAAAATAGTTACGATTTTATCTCCCCAAGACAACCAACTTACTGGCCTACGGACTCAAGGAAATTACCTGACCTGATTGACTTTGCAGTCACTAAAAACGTAGATAGGAGTTTAGTATTTGCTGAAACCTGTGCTGTATTATCTTCTGATCATTCCTCAATAATCATTAAGCTGAACGAACAACCAATTGAAAGTGAGCATGCTTTTCGACTTACTACATCAAGAACTAACTGGCTTAAATATAAAAAATACATTAGCAGGCATATACAGACCAATCCGCAAATAGAGGGAGGAACTGACGTTGAAAATGAGTTACTTGTATTTAACAGTATACTAGCAACAGCAGCAACTATTGCCACACCAGAGCAGAATACAAAAGCAAAGGCATTGATAACTAATAGTGGAATAGAATTACTGGTCCGAAATAAGCGAAGTTTGCGTCGCGAATGGCAAGCCTGCCGATCTCCCGATGCAAAAATTCGTCTTAAGGTGGCAGAAAACAAACTCAAAAAGGCTTTAAGATACGAGGAAGAAAGAAATATCAAACATCTTATAACGTCTTTGTCTCCCAACGTTTCTACTAAAAAATCTCTATGGAAAGCTAGCAAAAACCTTAAGCCGCCAGTAAGCACTGAAGTACCTTTGAGAATGCGTAATGGTTCATGGGCAAGAACGGATGAAGAGAAGGCGTCTTGTTTCGCACCTCAGCACAGTATTTCAACCAAATACTGCTACATACAGTGCACCTTTGTCACCGACCCATACTGCTCCTAGATACACTGTTACTTGCGGAGCATCTGTGTCTGAACTAAAAAACACTATTGCCGCCTTGAATCCAAAAAAATCTCCAGGAGACGATCATATCTCATCAAAAATGCTAAAAGAATTGCCAAGCATTGCTCTCGTTATTCTTGCAAAGCTTTTCAGTGCCATTTTGATGCTAGGATATTATCCACAACTCTGGAAAAAGTCGCAGATAATTATGGTAGTTAAACCAGGTAAAGACGCAACCCTGCCGTCATCATATAGACCAATCAGCCTGTTGCCTTGCCTATCAAAACTTTTCGAAAAAGTGCTGCTATCAAAAATTACTCCTTTTCTCCATCGAAATGATATTATTCCTACACATCAATTTGGATTTCGGGAAAAACACGGCACAATTGAACAAGTAAATCGTATAACAAACGAAATAAGGAAAGCTTCCGAAATGCGAGAGTATTGCTCGGCTGTTTTTCTTGATATGGCGCAAGCATTTGACAAAGTGTGGTATGATGGCCTCATTCACAAAATTAAAAAATCATTACCTAACACGTTCCATAATATCCTTGAATCCTACTTAACCAATAGGCGATTCACAGTAAAAGTAAATGATTCCATAACAGAAGAGTGTCCGATTACGGCAGGTGTTCCGCAGGGCAGGGTTCTTGGACCAATATTGTACATACTGTTTACCGCAGATATCCCTACAAGTGACGAAGTAATTACGTCAACATTTGCGGATGATACTGCTATACTAAGTCATTACATTACAGCCACAAAAGTGTTACAGCAGCATCTTAAACAAATTGAAGAATGGCTAGCGCAATGGCGAATAAAAGTTAATGAAAACAAGTGAAAACACATAACTTTTACATTAAGGCCAAAAACGTGTCCTACTGTTAAGCTCAACAATGTATCAATACCGCAAGCTGACGAAATTACATACCTCGGAATCCACTTGGACAGGCGCTTAACCTGGAGACGACACATTGCAGCTAAAAAGCTGCAGCTTAAACTCAAATCTGCTAGTTTACATTGGCTTTTAAACAAGAAGTCTGGACTAAGCCTTAGCAACAAAGTCCTCTTTTATAATGCAATAATAAAACCGATATGGATGTATGGGATCCAGTTATGGGGCACAGCTTGCGCGACGAATATAGTTATAATTCAAAGATTCCAATCGAAAACGCTAAGAGTAATAACGGGCGCACCATGGTACATGCGTAATGAAAATATTCATAGAGATCTAAATATACCTACTATCAAGGAAGAAATTGAAATCGCACCAAAAAAATACTTAATAAAACTGCGTAACCATCCGAACCCTTTGGCTAACACCGTGGCCCATGCAACAAGTCAATGGGCCAGCAGCCCATTCCTACTAATGGGCTTTGTGTTTTAATTTATTTTAAGATTTTATTACTTATTGTTAGGCTTCCGAAGTCGAAGTAGATTCAATAAATAAATATTAATGTTTAAAAAAAAAAAAAACTTTTGCATTAACTGTATCTCTTCCAAATAGCATTTTTAAGTTTCTGAAGCAGCTGAATATTCTAAAACAGATTCATTCTATAGGTCTATTCTTCTACACATATATACATTCTGTTAAATGAAATGAACAATATCTCTTAAAATTACTAATTTGACCGAAATCAAAACGATAATAAATAAATGTTTAAAAGAAATTTGTTCCTACATTAGGAGGGGATAATATAATATAAACATAGTATTTCTTATCATATACATATTTTATTTTATTTCTGATTCATTTTTACTAAATTGAAAATTAAAAAATTTATTTAATATTTCTTCTGATGCAGTAACATTATAACCATATAAATTATTTAATAAAGGATTAAATATTAAATTTTGCGGTTCAATAGATTTTATATTGGGTGTATGCATTAATTCGTGCTGTTTTTTTCGAAAATTAAGACTTTGTTGTGAAAAAATTGTCTTGATCAACTCCTAATACTTTTGCAAGTTCTTCTTGCGTCTAACATGCATCTGCGTCGAGCAATGTCTCCAATTCTTCGTGTTGAAATTTTTTTGCCTGTCGTCTAAGTCGAAATTGCCACTTTTAAACCGTGCAAACCACTTTTGGCACGTTCGTTCGGCTACAGCATGGTCACCATAAACGTCCAGTAAAATATGATGGCTTTCGGTAGCACTTTTCTTCATGTTAAAGTAATGAAGAAGAACTCCCGCAAAAACACTTTATCTGAAACAAATTTTGACATTTTCTAATGAATGAAACAAATTGTTGTTCACGCTAAAACAAATGACATCTACTGAAAACGACGCGAAATGACAGTACCTTTGAAATGAATATAGCCACAGATGAACACGACGACGAAATAATACCAGTAGAGACCTCTCTTAGAAAACCGAACGAATCAATGCATACACCCAATATATAAATACAATTCTTGAAATGACAAATTATTTAAATAATTATTATCAATTCTTGTACAACTTTTAGTCAAAATGGAATTACTATTGCAAAATTTAAATTCAGAAGTTAACCAAATGAACGTGTTTAAAATATGATTATTTGGAGATGTTGGGTGTTTTTTTTATAAAATCGA
Source organism: Ceratitis rosa (assembly GCA_037013455.1). Classification (NCBI taxonomy): domain Eukaryota; kingdom Metazoa; phylum Arthropoda; class Insecta; order Diptera; family Tephritidae; genus Ceratitis; species Ceratitis rosa. The sequence continues at coordinate 84,429 of JAWMAG010000091.1, read as the reverse complement.
TTCTTAATTTCATGACTGGTTGGTAAGCTGAAGCAAGAAATATATTATATATATATATATACGTGTATATATATATAATTGGCGCTTTGTAACCGCTGAAGCGATTTTCGTCCTCCTCCAATTTGTGGTTTTGCGTCTTGATGTTTTTCCAACAAATGGAGGGTACTACAGTTTATATTAAGCCGCCTCCGAACGGCTGATGGGTTTTTTACGAGGAGCGTTTTTATTTCATGTCCGAAATACACTCGGAGGGGTGGACATTTCCTTCCGAGGGGCGACCGCAATTAGAACATTTAACTTCATTTTTTATTTAAATTAATTTTCCATAACTTTTGGATGATGGTGGCACCGGGAAATATATTAGTTTATTGAAATACATATTCAAGAACAATTGCTAAAGTCTTTTGGTCTCGTATTAGCCACAAACTAAATTTACTTTGTTATTTTCCACCAGCTGATTGCAGTAGGGTTGTTTATCTTAACAAAATAGCATTACTTACTTGACAATGAACTTAAGAACTGAATATAGGCCTTAAAGGTAACTGGGTTAGAAAAGTCGAACGATAATTCTCTTCCTTCCATTATTCCGTTTTTGGCTTTTTGCAAATCTTGGAAAAATTGTATGCATCCTAACTTCAGTACTTGGTAACCACGTTCGCTCGGCGATGTTAAAGTATAAGTATTCCCTGAAACCCTTCTGTAAATAGATTGCAAGTGTTGGACCGAGAATTTCCTACTTGGAAAGACTCGTCTAGCAAATTTTCGATAGATTTTGTGTTGTTGTATTGTTGATTTGAATGCACATCTAGAGGAATTGTTGCAGTGTGTGCAATCATGGACGATGTGGATGTGGTTCCTATGATGTGCGATCATGAGGATGGTCCCTGTAATTGTTATATTATTTATAATATTACAATTTTATTTAAATTACCTGAGAATTTTAGCCATAGTAGTTGGCTATCCAGGTTGAAGTTTCTTAACTCATTGTCGGTTCCATATACGTCGTGAACCACTCGCTGTCTAAGGGCATATTTACCAAATTTTTCAATGAAAACTTTTATAATTCTTTCTTCTGGGTTGTTAAGGTTTTCTGGCAATGAAGAAGGGAGTCCATCAACGTATTTAAATACTTTGCTTCGTACTGATTCTGTATCGAAGAGAGAAAGATATCAAAGTCTCACATGAAGCAGAAATTCCTTTGTCCACATTTGCATTAATAGCGGTAGTAGAGATATGTGAGTCTCTTCCTCCGATAGTGTGTTCGCCTTCTTCATAATTTCGTCGATGGTCAGTTTTTTCTTCGATTGCCTGCTTTCTAAACCGATTTTTCTCTTTCTTTTCTGTTTCTCTATCGTTATTGCTACTTCTACTGCATGAGCATTAGCAGTCACTTGAAAGTCTGAATCTTTTAAATTACTCCTAGTTTCCTTAAAATACTCCTTGTTTTCTGACATTACTACGTTAGATTATCAAAGAATCCTTGATCGTCACTTTCCGATTCATAATTGCTTTCTGGAGAATATATGTATGAACACACCATGAAATCAGTACCACTATTACTTTTCGATTTTAAATCAGCTATTGCACTTAATTAACTTTACTGATTTAACTGATCACTTTCAATATTAGAAAACATTTAGCACACATTTAAATTTTCAACCATTTTATTATAATATAAAAAAATATGTGAGTTTTATGCGCTAAAACCTATAACACATTATACGACGACGACGACGTCTGTAAAAGCGGGCAACGTACTGAGCAACTCGACATTTTCCTTTCATGGCTTAAGGTCAATCATGGCCTGCGACCGATAGCTTGCCGAAAGGAAAATGCTGTGCAATATTTGGTTCGAATAACATACTGAAAGGCTTTGCGAAACAAGTCGCCTTTTCTTTTTCTGTTTTGGCCTATGAACCGTTGCGCTCTCTCAAGGGTATTTACCGGTGGCTTAAAGTTTTTGCTAGCTTTCCAAAGCGATATAATGATTTTTATATTTTGTTTGTCTTCATTCTTTAATGCCACGTTTAGCTTCTTTTCTGTCATCCTATTAAAACGACACGATCGCGTTTCAGTCGGTGCACAGTAGGGCGCCTATAATAAAGATTTCAGCATAGTCCGCCGCAAGCGTTTCAGTGAGTAAAATGTAATAAAGGCTGCGTTTTGCTTCTTTCCGACAGAATAGTACTCAACTTCTAATTCTTCACAATCGGTGACATCAGATTTACATTGGAATAAGACAGAAATACGTACAATATATATGTCAGCAGGTTTTGGTAATTTATGATTTGAGCATATTTTTATTTAATTTAAGAACTTTTTTTGTTTGAGTTCTGAATTCTTTTATTTGTATAAAGGCCAATGAGAAGGGCCATGTGCGAAGGGAGTAACTGTGTTCGATTGTATCTGCTGTGCATTTGGAGGAAATTAAGCTGGTGAAAGTTATTTCGATGCAGTAGCCGCCGGTGGAAGCAGAGGAAGCGTAAGACCTCCACTCCGTGGGAAAGACCTCTTCATCTGGTTTTGGCGGCGGGCTGTTCATGAAAGTAATACCTGTTGGCAAGAGTGCTTTTGCGTTGGATTTCCAGGCTGACATTGTTGTTGGTGTTAATACTGGTTTCAAAATAGACGAAGTCATTTACGGCTTCAAAGTTATGACTGTCAACAGTGACATGGGAGCCAAGTCGCGAATGCGATGACTGTTTGTGTGATGACAGGAGATATTTCGTCTTGCCTTCGTTCACTACCAGACCCATTCGCTTCGCTTCCTTATCTGATATGGGGAAAGCAGAGCTTCAGGCGCGGTTGTTGAGGCCAATAATGTCAATATCATCAGCGTACGCCAGCAGTTGTATTTTCTTATAGAAGATTATACCTTCTCTATTCATCTATGCAGCTTGTATTCTTTTCTCCAGCAATAAAATAAAGAAGGCACACGATTAGGAATCCCGATCATGGCGGAGCTTTTGATGGTGCTTAACGTAAATTTATATAGCCGTATAAGTTTTGCGGGGATAACAAACTCAGACATAGCGTCATAGAGGCAGCTCCTTTTCGTGCTGTCAAACGCTGCTTTAAAATCAACGAAGAAGTGGTGTGTGTCGATCCTCTTTTCTCGGATCTTTCCAAGATTTGGCTCATGGGGAATATTTTGTCATTGATTGATTAACCAGGTCTTAAGCCACACTGATAAAGTCCAATCAGTTTGTTGATGGTGGGCTTTAGTTTTTCACACAATACGCTTAATTTGACCCTAAATTCTATGCTAAAAAGGCTTATCCTACGGTAATTGACGCAGACTGTGGATTGGACAGATCACACTTAGATTCTAAACGTCGGGCATGCTTTTCTCCGACTATATTTTTCAAAGAAGCTGATGCATGCACCTTATCAGTTCTACACCGTCGTGTTTGATTAGCTCGGCCGGGAATCGGTATCTATCCCATCCTCGGGTTCACCATCTCCGGATGTTTCATTTTCATTTCCTGCCATTCAGCAGGCTGGAGAAGTGTTCCTTCCATAAAATCAGTATACTCTGGGCATCCAGTCTTAAAACCGTATCTTTTCATAGAACTTTCGAACATTATCGTTTTCGGCCAGCTTCTCAAGCTCTTCTTTTTTGCCTGCACTTGTATCTTGCTTCCCTCTTCAATTCTCGGTATCTATCCCATCCTGCACATGTAATAGTCGATCGCAACTTTGCGAGATAGGCAGTTTTCTCTCCACTGTGACACGGCATTCCCCATCGTATCAGTTCTTTTTGCGACTTTTCCGAAATCCAATAGTTTCGCTTGCAGCTGTACGTAGAGAGCTTGAAATGCCGTCCCTTTATACCGAGTTGCTGATGAGTACTCTCAGAGAGCAGGAGTGCAAGTCGAGTAGAAAACCGTTCGGCAGTCTGTTGTGATTGGAGTTTTTCGACGTCGAAACATCCTTGGTTTTGTTGACGGACCTTTTTAAATTTGATGTTTTGTTGTGGAGGCTAAATTTTCCTATAGTAGTGCCGACGACACCCCCTTTGTTCACCCTGCCGGTAAAGTCGAGAAGCACGATTTTCCCATCGTGTTAAATATCAGCTACGTTAAATGAGCAGGAAGTGAATAGTGTAGGGAGGTTTTTCAATGGGTAGCTACTAATGTTTCCAATGAATTGAAAGATGTGAGAGTGATGTAAGGTAACCCAAGCAGAATAATTTGTGTGTAGCTACGACGCAGAGTATGAGAATAATGGAACAACATGAACTCAGGAACGGACTGAACAGATACATACACCTTTACTTCATTAAATTCAAAATTACAAAAATATTATTTTACCGTCAATCGACCATATTCTTATAAAAAGAAAACAAAAGGACAGGGAAAGGTACACAATCTAAGAAAAATTTGAGTACGGTAAGCCAGAAGAGGAAGATTTCTCGGTGGCAGACCAAGACATATCTGTTGTACAAAAAAATATAGAGAATCAAGGTAACCGAGTGATCTCGTCACCAGAAAGGGATACAGAAGCGCATTCAATGTCGAGCAATGAATAACGGCGTAATCAGCTGGAGGATATATACACGCCTAAAGAAACAGGCAGTTCGATATGTGACGAGTTGTTTAAGAAATTTGAGATAATGATTTTTCAATATCAAATAGATGTTAGTCGATCCACAACAGATAATATCCGTGTTATTCTCGTCGGGAGTGTCCTCGGCCGCGGTAGCCGAGTGGTTAGCTTTGCGTACTGACATTCGAAAGGCTCGGATTCAAATCCAGGTACCACCAACATCCAAAAGGTATGGAAAATTAATTGCGTTCGCCCCTTGGCAGGGAATGTCCACTCCTCTGAGTGTATTTCGGACATGAAATAAAGATCCTCGTAAAAAAGTCATCAGCCGTTCGAAGGCGGCTTAGTATAAACTGTAGAAAAAACATCAAGACGCAAAACCACCAAATTGGAGTAGCTCGGCCGAAAATCGCTTTAGCGGTTACAAAGCTCTAATTAAAAAAAAAAAGAGCAGAAAAGACGTCAAAAAGGATAGGTTGAAAATAATTAGAAGTAGAGGCTTAAAATACGACTGTAGTTCGAAGGCAATAACAAAGGAAAGATTTTTGTTCAGGATAGAGGTCTTACAAAGACGATATATCATTTCTCCAGAAGATGTTTGTGCCGGCTACATTTGCTGTTGGACGGTACGGGGCAACAGTGGTTTTGGCTGTATATGGGACAACGTGCTGGAAGTGAAAAGGATGGTTTTTGCAATCTTAAGTCAGCCCCTATACCAGTATCGCAAAGTGTACTGTGATGAAGAAATAAAGCAATCTATGAACGAGAGAAAGCAGGACCCAAGGGAATCGTTTGATGATTTTTATGAGAGCACCTGACGCACCCTTCGTATACAGTCAATGACAGAACTAAAAGCAGAATGTAAGAAGGCTGAAAAACATATTGAAGAGTAAGAAAAAAAAATTTCCGAACGGTAAAAATATTGATGAAATACAAATCTCAAATGTAATGAATGCGGTATGCAAAGAAGAGAAGAAAATAATAGAGAACGAATGAAACAATAACATGAAGTTAAGAAAAGAATTTTTGGCTCGAAGAAAATTCAGAAAGTTGTGGGAAAACAGAATAGGAGAAATGAAAAGAAAATTGAAAATCTAAGAGTGATAAGTAAATGGCGAAAAAGCGAAAAGTATATAGTCGAATCGACCATTTTATGTTTAGTCAACAAAGTTACAATGTCGTTGTTGGACAGCGGTGCATCCGTAAGTTGGCTAGGTGCCATTGCGGTAAGACATGGCAACAGAGAAAATGTTGACAAAGACATGCGATAGCAGCCAAGGGCATGGAAGAAGTAAGTTGGCGAGAAAAGTGACTTAATCTACAACTTTAATTGGTTCCAATACTTAAGCAGATCTTATACTTGGGAATAGATTTCTGGGAAATTTTCGATACAATAGTTAGTGAGTTTTGTGTCGAAGATATTGGTGTGGTTAAGCTATCGTCCGAGCAAAAGGTTAGATCAGAGCATATTAACTTCGGCTTGGACGAACGCATATTATGGAACATGTAATAAAGGTTTTTACTAAACGGTAATGGTGAAGTAACGGTAATATCCAATGTCGCCAGTGAAACATAAATGTACAAAAAAAATCCGGTTGTGTGTGGACATGTGCAAGCTCAATCAGTGAACGAAAAAGGATGCTTATCTAACTCAACATGTCGTAGGAAATATCAAACTTCATACCGGGCCTCAATTTAAAATGTTATTGCTGGAGAAAATAACAAGAGCTGCAGAGCTGAATAGGGAAGATAAAATCTTTTATAGGAGTGTACAGCTGCTCTTTGAAAGTTTTTGATGCAGTACCCGCCGGTGGAAGCAGAGGGCGCGGAAGACCTCCACTCCATTGGAAAAAGTAGAGAAGGATTTCCAAAAGGTACATAATGGTATGAGCGGTGTATACGCCAGTAAAGTAGAAGAATAAGATCCAAAGCTCAACTAGATGCTAAGCTTATTATTGCAAAAAAATATACAACAGTGTAAAAATTAATTTTTTAGTGTAGAACATTGTAGGACAGAAAATTTTAACACATTGTAAATTAAAAAAATACTAATTGAAACTTCAACGGCGACCCTTCTTTAATGATTCACTCAATGACGTCTTTCTACCAGCCATGACGGACCCTTCCACTATAAATTGAAATGCCGAAGGGAGGCATTCCATGGCTTGCGCTATCTGCAGGATTTTCTTGAAAATCTACGTGATATGTCTTCCGCGGTAGAGTCGTTTTAATTTAACTTGTTCTATTTCCCAGTTTCAGGTATCACCCTTATAAGACGAGCCAGTAGAAAGTCACCGCACAACTCCAACCTAGGTAAAGAAACAATCTCCAAAGGCGCAACACGGGATTTAGCTGCAAACAGTGAATCAGTGCTCCTGCCATCATCAGCTTGTAACGAACCCGGTTCTCCGGTTCATACCTGGGGTATCACTCAGCCTGATCATGGGTCTCTCCTATAAATTTCTTTCCAAAAGAAAAGAAATGGACAACACCAACAGTTCTAATTTTTCCCACAAACTATTTTGTTCCTCTATTTATTGGTAGCATTTTCACGACACATCGTATGACTTATTTGAATCGTATTGGTAGCGTCTTCACGTCACACATATACTACTTAATTGTATTGTTTTGTCAGCATTTTCAGGTCACGCCTTATTACTTAACTGTATCGTTGTTTAGTTTTCACTAACTTATTTTGATTAAGTTTTCAATTTAAAGAAAAATGCACTTTCATTTAAATATATTAAGATGCACAATATTTTATTATTGTCTTTTAATTTAATTAATTTTGAGGTTTTTATAAAAGTATAATTTGAGCACAACCGTTTTGCCGTACAGGATACCGAACGAGATTTTTGGTAAGTGTAATAATACTAAAGTTTATTTATATTTTCCTTAGTTCTATTTACATGTTGTGTTTAAACGAGCACACGATCACATCACATCACACTACACATAATTTTAATCTTTTGGGCGCACCATAATGCTCTTATAAAAATATGTGAATATAAGCAGCAGACGGATGAAAATATATGAAATTTTCTTACGAACCATCGGCAAGCGCGCACCGGGCGACAATATTTAAAATTAAAGTAAATATATATGCAAAAAAGTCACATAGAAATATTCATATATGTACATATTTTGTAAATAATCAAAACAAACACTTATACAAAAACCAGAACAAAAATTTTCACAGACCAACGAATACTTCTTCAATAGAACCATGTCAAAGATACCAAATACGGAGAAAACTAATGTAATTTACTAAACTCAGCACAGTATTTCAACCAAATACTGCTACATACAGTGCACCTTTGTCACCGAGCAGGAGCAGTATGGGCCTAGATACACTGTTACTTGCGGAGCATCTGTGTCTGAACTAAAAAACACTATTGCCGCCTTAAATCCAAAAAAATCTCCAGAAGACGATCATATCTCACCAAAAATGCTAAAAGAATTACCCAGCATTGCTCTCGTTTTTCTTGCAAAACTTTTCAGTGCCATTTTGATGCTAGGATATTATCCATAACTCTGGAAAAAGTCGCAGATAATTATGGTAGTTAAACCAGGTAAAGACGCAACCCTTCCGTCATCATATAGACTAATCAGCCTGTTGCCTTGCCTATCAAAACTTTTCGAAAAAGTGCTGCTATCAAAAATTACTCCTTTTTTCCATCAAAATGATATTATTCCTACACATCAATTTGGTTTTCGGGAAAAACACGGCACAATTGAACAAGTAAATCGTATAACAAACGAAATAAGGAAAGCTTTCGAAATGCGAGAGTATTGCTCGGCTGTTCGGCTGCTACAGCAGCATCTTAAACAAATTGAAGAATGGCTAGCGCAATGGCGAATAAAAGTTAATGAAAACAAGTGCAAACACATAACTTTTACATTAAGGCCAAAAACGTGTCCTACTGTTAAGCTCAACAATGTATCAATACCGCAAGCTGGCGAAATTACATACCTCGGAATCCACTTGGACAGGCGCTTCACCTGGAGACGACACATTGCAGCTAAAAAGCTGCAGCTTAAACTCAAATCTGCCAGTTTACATTGGATTTTAAACAAGAAGTCTGGACTAAGCCTTAACAACAAAATTCTCTTTTATAATGCAACAATAAAACCGATATGGATGTATGGGATCCAGTTATGGGGCACAGCTTGCGCGGCGAATATAGATATAATTCAAAGATTGTAATCGAAAACGTTAAGAGTAATAACGGGCGCACCATGGTACATGCGTAATGAAAATATTCATAGAGATCTAAATATACCTACCGTCAAGGAAGAAATTGATATCTCAGCAAAAAAATGCTTAACAAAACTACGTAACCATCCGAACCCTTTGGCTAACACCTTGGCCCATGCAATAAGTCAAACCCGCCTGCGGAGAAGAGACAAAGCAGCCTTCTAAAGAGCAACGTCAAGACAGCAGCCCATTCCTACTAATGGGCTTTATGTTTAATTTAGTTTAAGATTTTATTACTTATTGTTAGGCTTCCGAAATCGAAGTAGATTCAATAAATAAATATTAATGTTTAAAAAAAAATGTTTTAATATACATACTTAATTACTTATGTATATTTATTACCCTCTTCTTAGCCTTAGTTCAATTAATTTATTTTATCTACATTAATTTAATTTAATTTATTTTATTTATATCTCTTTTTCATTTAACTTATTTATTGCAATTTATTTAATTTCATTAATTTTAAAAATTTTTTTTTTTTTTTATAAATTTAATTTTATTTTACTAGGTGGGATGAAAAGTTGACCACCAGAATGCGCTGCTACTGTTAAAAAGGGTATAGTGCCTTGTAGTGCGTTCATATTTAGGCAAACATACCAAATTAAAATAAATGAAAAATAATAAGCTGAAATAAAATAAGGTAATATAAAAAAAATCATAAATTAAATTAAACTATTGGGTGTATGCATTAATTCGTGCTGTTTTTTCGAAATTTAAGACTTTATTGTGAAAAAATTGTCTTGATCAACTCCTAATACTTTTGTAAGTTCTTCTTGCGTCTGGCATGCATCTGCGTCGAGCAATGTCTCCAATTCTTCGTCCTGAAATTTTTTTGCCTGTCCGTCGTCTAAGTCGAAATTGCCACTTTTAAGCCGTGCAAACCACTTTTGGCACGTTCGTTCGGTTATATGGTAGCATGGTCACTATAAACGTCCAGTAAAATATGATGGCTGTTGAGGACATGGATCTCCTTTCGTTTTCGGAGTGATCCACCTCAGGTGGCAACGCCGCGATGTGTTGTCCAATGTGGCCCAATGTTGCTAACGTTCCGCACCAGCAACACCGTTTGAATTAACTAACAGGCTAAAGTAGCCAACAGCGACACATTCTGTTTTTAATCGCTTTTCAACCCCCAACGAATCGACATCCCGACCACGGACCGCTCTTCGTCATTTGCATTTCAATCTTATATTTACTTAAATCTTTTTAATTATAATTTCAAATAATTTCAAAGACCTAGTCTTGTAATAATTAAATGGTCTCAAAGACACTGAGACAATTTGTGTCTAAAAACTTGTACAACGAATTTTAAATCTAAATAATTATTTTTTTCAATAACCCATATTATAACGTAAGAAATTAAATAAACCTGAATTGATACCATTTATAAACAAAAAGACCTAGACCTCTTCATTTCATTGCAAACGGCCCATTTTTTACCCCCACTCAACATTATACATGGTCCTTCGGTGCCCCCAAAACAAATTGGCACCACTGCTCTACCCAACGGCAACAGCGGCCATCACACATAATAGAAAAATAAATCGGAATCTTGAACCGAGCGGTCGTGTGTGCAAAAAAACATATTAAAATTATGCTGTTAAAAATAATAGAAAGTGAACAAAATCGGACGAAGTTAATGCAAAAAAACGCGAAATACCAAATACCAAAGTGAATATTGTGTGCGCTGCCCACTATGTAAGAAAAAAAAAACCATACAGACTTACAAAAAAACAAACGGTACAAAGTTAATAAAATATCAAACGGAATATTAAATCGAGCGGGCGTGCGTGAACAAAAAATAAGTTATAAGCGAAACGTGATTTATAGTTAATTAGTAATATAAATTGAGCAAAACACGGTAAAAAGTTCAATAGAAAAAGAAAACATGCTGCAAATAATCGAATAAAAAAAAATATACTCAAAATGAAATTCGAACGGTCATACACAAAATAAAATTTGAGCGGTCATACACAAAAAAAAAAAAATCGAACCGTCACATTAAAAACAACGAAAATCGGAAATTGTGAATTGTGAAATTATATAAATACGTTTAATAAAATAAAAGAGGTGATTAAATAAATTAAGAAACAAAAAAGTGAACAGTGAAATGTACAAAAAGAAGCGTACCTAAAAACCTAAAGAGAAAGCTAAACGAACAAAAAAAGTAATAAATAATAACGACCAACGTGGTAACCAAAAAGTTTAAACGTGAAAAAGTTAAAAATGAGAAAAGAAAAGGTCTGTTACTAAGAATAAATTAGCAAACATCATAAGAAGAAACAAATTGCAGTGGAGAACAACAACAAAAAAAAAACCATAGAAACAGTTACAGCGGCGTAAGTGCAGAACAAAATTTAAAAAAAGTGAATTTCAGTAATAGAAAAAAAAATTAACTAAAAACAAAAATTAAATTAAAATTTACACAATTAAAAAGGAAAAATTATTGTATAAAAAACTACATAACAAAAATAAACTATAATAAAATCACATCCAATATAAGAATAAATTTTTAAACTCCTATTATCAAAAAAATAAATAAATAAATTAAATAATTTCATATAATCATACCGCCTAAAATAATTAACATTAAAATAAAAACTACATTATAAAAAAGGAAAAGTTACTAATTAAAAACAGAAATAAATGCCAATTATAAAGACAAACAAATAACTAATAATAACAAAATAAATGCAAAACATTCTTTAAGTGCATATTAACGAAAACTCGCATACATATGTACCATAGGTAAGACCCAGTGCTCGTTGCGATAAAAGTTTTTTCAAGAAAATAAAAATTATTGTATGTATTGTTACAAACTTTGACAATTCGATTTAAAAATAATATTAAACAGAAAAAAAGTAAAACAAAGTTGAGAAACACTAGTACGAGAAAAAAAGAAGACCTTCAGCTACGAACAACAACAATCAAGTCACACGACCAACAACAACAACACCAAGGACTCATCAACCACCAAGGCTAAGTACAACCCATGGCGGAGTAAGTACAACCTAATCTTCACCTAAATCATACATACATATATACTCGCATATAATAATATAATAATAAATTTTCTCAAGCCCTTAAAAATTATATAATTATTGGTGTAAACTGTACAAGTTTGTATAACACCAAAAAATCCCGTTAGCCACTCCCTCAATTTTTTTTTTTTTGTTTTAACATTAATATTTATTTATTGAATCTACTTCGACTTCGGAAGCCTAACAATAAGTAATAAAATCTTAAACTAAATTTAAACATAAAGCCCATTAGTAGGAATGGGCTGCTGGCTTGACGTTGCTCTTTAGAAGGCTGCTTTGTCTCTTCTCCGCAGACGGGTTTGACTTGTTGCATGGGCCAAGGTGTTAGCCAAAGGGTTCGGATGGTTACGTAGTTTTGTTAAGCATTTTTTTGCTGCGATCTCAATTTCTTCTTTGACGGTAGGTATATTTAGATCTCTATGAATATTTTCATTACGCATGTACCATGGTGCGCCCGTTATTACTCTTAACGTTTTCGATTAGAATCTTTGAATTATATCTATATACGCCGCGCAAGCTGTGCCCCATAACTGGATCCCATACATCCATATCGGTTTTATTGTTGCATTATAAAAGAGGACTTTGTTGTTAAGGCTTAGTCCAGACTTCTTGTTTAAAAACCAATGTAAACTAGCAGATTTGAGTTTAAGCTGCAGCTTTTTAGCTGCAATGTGTCGTCTCCAGGTGAAGCGCCTGTCCAAGTGGATTCCGAGGTATGTAATTTCGTCAGCTTGCGGTATTGATACATTGTTGAGCTTAACAGTAGGACACGTTTTTGGCCTTAATGTAAAAGTTATGTGTTTTCACTTGTTTTCATTAACTTTTATGCGCCATTTCGCTAGCCATTCTTCAATTTGTTTAAGATGCTGCTGTAACACTGTTGTGGCTGTAATGGGGCATTTATGTCGACTTAGTATAGCAGTACCATCCGCAAATGTTGACGTAATTATTTCGTCACTTGTAGGGATATCTGCGGTAAACAGTATGTACAATATTGGTCCAAGAACACTACCCTGCGAAACACCTGCCGTAATCGGACACTCTTCTGTTATGTAGTCATTTACTTTTATTGTGAATCGCCTGTTGGATAAGTAGGATTCAAGGATATTATGGAACGTATTAGGTAATGATTTTTTAATTTTATGAATGAGGCCATCATACCACACTTTGTCAAATGCTTGCGCCACATCAAGAAAAACAGCCGAGCAATACTCTCGCATTTCGAAAGCTTTCCTTATTTCATTTGTTATACGATTTACTTGTTCAATTGTGCCGTGTTTTTCCCGAAAACCAAATTGATGTGTAGGAATAATATCATTTTGATGGAAAAAAGGAGTAATTTTTGATAGCAGCACTTTTTCGAAAAGTTTTGATAGGCAAGGCAACAGGCTGATTGGTCTATATGATGACGGCAGGGTTGCGTATTTACCTGGTTTAACTACCATAATTATCTGCGACTTTTTCCAGAGTTGTGGACAATATCCTAGCATCAAAATGGCACTGAAAAGTTTTGCAAGAAAAACGAGAGCAATGCTTGGTAATTCTTTTAGCATTTTTGGTGAGATATGATCGTCTCCTGGAGATTTTTTTGGATTTAAGGCGGCAATAGTGTTTTTTAGTTCAGACACAGATGCTCCGCAAGTAACAGTGTATCTAGGCCCATACTGCTCCTGCTCGGTGACAAAGGTGCACTGTATGTAGCAGTATTTGGTTGAAATACTGTGCTGAGGTGCTCTGCGAAACAAGACGCCTTCTCTTCATCCGTTCTTGCCCATGAACCATTACGCATTCTCAACGGTACTTCAGTGCTTACTGGCGGCTTAAGGTTTTTGCTAGCTTTCCATAGAGATTTTTTATTTGAAACGTTGGGAGACAAAGACGTGATAAGATGTTTGATATTTCTTTCTTCTTCGTATACTAATGCCTTTTTTAGTTTGTTTTCTGCCACCTTAAGATGAATTTTTGCATCGGGAGATCGGCAGGCTTGCCATTCGCGACGCAAACTTCGCTTATTTCGGACCAGTAATTCTATTCCACTATTAGTTATCAATGCCTTTGCTTTTGTATTCTGCTCTGGTGTGGCAATAGTTGCTGCTGTTGCTAGTATACTGTTAAATACAAGTAACTCATTTTCAACGTCAGTTCCTCCCTCTATTTGCGGATTGGTCTGTATATGCCTGCTAATGTATTTTTTATATTTAAGCCAGTTAGTTCTTGATGTAGTAAGTCGAAAAGCATGCTCACTTTCAATTGGTTGTTCGTTCAACTTAATGATTATTGAGGAATGATCAGAAGATAAGTCAGCAAAGGTTTCAGCAAATACTAAACTCCTATCTACGTTTTTAGTGACTGCAAAGTCAATCAGGTCAGGTAATTTCCTTGAGTCCGTAGGCCAGTAAGTTGGTTGTCTTGGGGAGATAAAATCGTAACTATTTTTTGTACTTATGATCGTGTTATATAACTGACGACCTTTCGGGTTAATTAGCCTCGTTCCCCAATGAGTATGCTTCGCATTGTAATCACCTCCAGCTAGGAACCTATCTCCTAGAGTCATAAAAAAGTCGCTAAATTATTTTTCTGTTATTACGAAACGTGGCGGACAGTAAATTGCAGCTAAAGTAAGGTCAACCCCCCTATTTTTAAGGGTGATCGAGGTTGACTGCAACCAATTTGTTGAAAAAGAATTAAGAAAGTTATGCTTTAAACGGTTCCTTATGAGTATAGCTGTGCCACCATGTGCTTTGCCATCTGGGTGATTAGTGTTGTACAGCTTAAACCCAGGGATGTAAAATATATACTTCTGGGTGAGATGTGTTTCAGATATAAGCATAACATTAATTTCGTGGTTCTGTAAAAATAATTTGAGTGCTAATTTATGCTGGTTTACACCATTAGCATTCCATAAGCAAATCCTGAGTTCCCTCATTTTTTGGTCAACAGGGTTTGGAGCATTTGGTTTTGCGCCTTTATTAGGTCTTGAACCATACTTTGCATGGTTGACATAAATTGTGTCATGCACTGGGTTAGATTAAGAATCATGGTCTCAACTCCAGTACTGGATGGGGTGACTGGTGGGGCCTGTACATTGGCTTTTACTACGTTGGCATAGGACATTTGACCAATATTTGAGCTGGGTATGTTGGGAAGGCTCGGAATGGAAGTAGTATATGGGAGCTGGTTCCGTTTGGCTTGTATACCCTGAGAAAGTTTAGATTTTAAATCTTTGTAAACCGGACATCCTCTATAATTAGCGGTGTGATTGCCACCGCAGTTGCTACACTTTTTTTGTGTTGCATCCGTTTTATTCAAGGGGCATTTGGTAGAATGGTGAAGATCACCACATGCTACGCAAACGGTACGTAAAGTACAATAGGATTTTGTGTGACCAAATTCCTGACAGTTTGTGCATTGCACGGGACCATTACGCTTAAGCGCTTCTTCCACCGTGATTCTTCGGTGTAAAAGGTATTTTAAACCGTAAATTGGATGCGTTTCGTTTTTCTTAAGTTGAGCTAAGCTTGGCGATAAGAACACTTTAAACATAGGCTGCGACACTTTATTTCTGTTATTTATGTTAACAACCGCCCTAATTTCAAACCCTTGCTTCTCTAGAGCTTCATTTATGTCACATGAGTCAACAGTCGCTTCAATTCCCTTAATTACAACAATCAGACCTTTCGCACTCTTCAACTGGTAAGAGTAATAATTCTTGTTGTTTGCAGAGAGAAACACAACGACTTCACGAAAGTCTTTTTCACTGTGTACTTGTATTTTTGTCTCGTCTATGTTACCTTTTTTAAGAGGTACAATGTGAAAATTGTTGGTACCTATTATCTTAGCTATGTTCGT
Organism: Ceratitis rosa; assembly: GCA_037013455.1. NCBI lineage: Eukaryota > Metazoa > Arthropoda > Insecta > Diptera > Tephritidae > Ceratitis > Ceratitis rosa. Next base: position 68,733 of record JAWMAG010000091.1, on the reverse strand, counting down.
AACTAGCGAATTGGAGCTGCGCTCCCGCAAGTAGATTGGTGGAGGTTTAGTACTGGCGACTGTGGAAATACCCTTTGGGTCTGTTATATGCTCTTCCTCATTTAACGGGGCAAATCTGTTCCCTTTTAGTGCATTACCATCAGCATCGATAGTGGAGCCAACGGTATTAAACTTCTTGGCATTAATCACTTTTTTGGGAGGACTAGATTTCCTCTTTTTGTTTACCACATTTATGTACCGATCAATGCCTGTCTGCACTGCCGACCCCTTTTTCATTTTGGCTGTCTCGCCTTGCTCAGTATTAGTCGCCCGCACTGGAATTGCTGCTGCTGCTGCGCTGCTTGACTGCATAGCTGTTTGTTTTTCTGTTGGGAAGAGAGTTTTTTCACTCTTTGATTTCTCTGTTGTTGCTAAGGTCTGCGTTGGCGCCTTTAGAGTTGAACTGCTTGCCTTTGCACTGCTGTTAGGTGGTGATTTGCTCGCAACAACAGTGAAATAAGCATTTCGCTCTGTCGTCGCGACTGAATGCCGACGCTCTTTCTGATTTGAGCGTTGATCGCTCATTACATAGCCGGTTCACTTGTTACTTATCGTTTTCGTTTCTCTGTTTATTTTTTTTTATTTTTTATTTTTTTTATTTTATTTATTATTTTATTTGCTTATTGCCAACTTAAGTGGCTATACACCCACTGCAGTCGGTGTATAAGTTTAAACGAATTAATATGTACGTTTTCTTAGACTTTAAGTGAAATTACGGAGCCGATCAAAAAACACGTCCGTACACTTGTGCATATACATTGGAGCCCTCAATTTTGCAGTAGCTAAAGAATATATATTATACATCTCAGCACCGTTTTTCTCAAAAACGGTTGACATATACCCTTCAAAAAAAAAAAAATTATATACAAATTAAACTGTACAAGCTTGTATAACACCAAAAAATCCCGTTGCCCACTAATTCAAATTTGCAGTAGCTAAAAAATATATAGCATACATCTCAGTACCGTTTCTCTCTAAAACGGTTGACATACACCCATCGAAAAAAAATATATACAAGTACATACTCGTACTACATAGCACATCTGTATTTGATTCCCCCTCAAACGCGCTCATAAACAGTAAACATATTGCACAGTTGGACAAAAGTGAATAGTTTTATTCGGAAATCACCATTAAAAGCCCAATTATTCCAAATAAATAAATTTATTATTCCAAATAAATAAATTTATTATTTAGTTGGAATATATATACACTCAAAAAAAATTTTTTTTAAATTTGCATACCCACCCAAATATTTGCACTCAGACGCGCTGAGGCAAATAGACACATTAAAATTTGCTGCTGGTTAATATATACTAAATAAAAGCAATTTAAAAAAAAATAAAACTCACCCAATTTTTTTTTTTTACAAAACTTACCCATTTTTTTATATAAAACCCACTCTAAATCAATTCAATTTTCATAAACCCCAATAATTCGAATCCCAAAAAATTCCACAAATGGCAGAAAAAGCATCAACCAAGATGAACAGGTATCTGCAAAAGTTCATCTTTGAATCCAACAGGCTGGAGGTCTTCTGCGCAAAATGGTCAATGGACTTGGCGAGTGACCAAACGGAAACCCCACTCAGCGTAAAAATATAGCAGCTGGACAAAAATTGGGATAGCCTCCTGGAAGCATATGAGGCTATTTACATGACGGACGCATACCCGGAAGTCAGCGAGTCAGTGGAGCAGAAATACGCAAAATATTCGGAAAGCTTCCAGAACTGTAAAGCGCAAATGCTAGAAGCATTGCAGCTTTTCACAGTTACAACACCCACCCAAACAACCCAACAATCAACAAATACACACACAAGCTCAGTTTCCAGTGGGGTGTGTCTCAAAGTACCAGCATGCGATACTGAAGCATATTACGACATTCCGACATTCCGGGACAAGTTTACGGCAGTCTATATAAATCACCCTCAATTAACACCTGCCCAAAAATTATTTCACCTTCGTCATAAGGCAAGAGATACAGCAGGCCTTATTGTGAAACAATACCCACTCACAGATGAAAGCTTTCCGCTTGCTTGGGAAGCATTAAAATCTCGCTATGAGAACCCAAGAATTCTGGTAGATAACCAGCTCAAAACCCTCCTTAATCTACAACCCATCTATGCAGAGATCATCACAAAAGATTTCCACTAAGGATTGGGATCCCATACTCATTTATATACGCTATTCGCGCTTTGGGAACAATTTCTCAGTTCGAGGAAAGAACTACCACTCTGGTCTTAAATGAACGCATTCCTGACCAGTAGATACGAGGTAGTAGAACGACTGGGAACATACCGCCCAGGTAAGCCCAAACCCCACATCAATACATTCACACCCAGAGCTGGCAATCAAAGCTCCCTATTTGCGAATAAAAGTCGCATGCAAACCTATCACATAGAGTTCCAAAACCCCGTTTCCTGCAAGTTATGCAACTCTAGTCACGGGATGAAAAAATGCATCCGATTTGGGAACCTTTCCGTCCCATATCGACAAAAATTCGTTCGTGAAAATTGTCTTTCCTGTTTACACCAGGGAAGGCAATATCAAAGCAAATTCACCTGCGTTTACTGCCAAAGGCGTCATCACTCACTACTCCATTATCAAAACACAACCCCATACTCAGAACCACTCTTATCGACAGCACTGGTAGCGACCGCAGTGGAAATAGCAGACGACAGACCATCAACATCAACAGGAATCAGCCACTCCCCCCAGACTCAGAAGAAGACAGTCAAGGTAACAACACACCACGGAAGCAGCAACGAAACCACACTTTTGTTCACAGCTATAGTCCCGATATATCTAACAGGAGAATACCATAACATCCGAGCAATGATAGACCACGGTTCGCAAAAAACTTTTGTCACATCTCGGATTCAAAAAACACTCAATCTACCCACGGAGGAAACCCATTACGAAATCTCAGGAATGGGAGGAACTTTCGTCCAGAACTCAACCAAAGTCTGCGAACTAACTCTATGTTCGTCAGACTTATCATACCATGTAAAAGCTAGAGCAATAATATTACCCAGGCTCACACACCTACTATCCACAACCCAGGTGTCAACCATTGACATCAACCAAATAACCCAATTAGCGTTAGCCGACCCAAAATGTCTCACCCCATCTCGAATTGACATGATAATCGGCAGCGACTTAGCACCCCAAATCCTCAAACAAGGAGTGCAATACCTCCACAATGGAACCCTGTTGGCACAACAGACAATGTTTGGATGGATAATTAGCGGACCAACAACTCAAAATGTAGAGTCTTTTTCAACACAGGTCAATCCAGCCCAAAATGACCCGATCAGCATCGAACTAAAGAAATTCTGGGAGCAAGAAGAAGTCCCAGCTACTCAAACTCACTCAGAACCGGACGAATTTTGCGAAAATTTGTATCGCAAAACAATAACGCGCCAACGCACCGTCAAATTACCATTCAAAAAGGAGTTTCCCAGAGACTCAGCCCTAAGAGACTCAGCCCCGGAGTCTCATTTGCTAGATGCCGACTTTCTTAAATTCAGCGACACAAGCTCAACAAAAACTCTAGGAATACGCTGGAACGCGCTTACAGACACCTTCTCATACTCATACTAACCTCAACCCGCTGCAAAGTGTAGAACTAAACGACAGATTTTATCGGCTGTGGCGAAACTATTCGACCCGGCAGGATGGCTATCACCAATTATGATAGTAGCCAAGGTACTACTCCAAACACTTTGGCTAGAAGGAGCGGATTGGGACGAAAACGTAAAATCCGGAACTCGTTTCATGAGAACCTCCCGGCAATCAAAGACATCCAAATACACCGATGGGTGCAGTACTCCCCTGACAAACGGATTCAACTCCATGGATTTTCAGATGCCTCAGAGAAGGCATTCTGCGCTTGTGTGTACATGAGGGTACAACACGGCGAAAACTCCTTCACCTCCCATTTACTAGCTGCAAAAACAAAGGTAGCTCTTCTCCAAACAATAAGTCTCCCCCGTCTAGAGCTCTGTGGAGCAGTTCTACTGGAAAAGTTGGTAAACCAAATACAAACCAAATTAAGTTTACCGCCTCTCGAACTTGTTCTGTGGACAGATTCGACCATCGTCTTAGCATGGCTAGAGAAACCACCACACTCTTGGAAAACATATGTAGCAAACAGGATATCCCAGATCCTGCAACTGATAAGTAATGCTACGTGGCGGCACGTATGCAGCAGCTACAACCCAGCTGACCTAGGCACACGAGGATGTCGACCTCAGGATCTCGTTGAAGACACCATCTGGTGGAAAGGTCCTGAATAGCTCGCCAAACCCGCCAATGAATGGCGTAGCTCTCGCCCCCAACATCCATCGCCTCCGGAGCAAAGGCACATCGTCGCATTCCATACCTCGCAATCCGAAGATATCTTAGAGAGATATTCTTCCTTCCCCCGAGCCCTTAGAGTAATTGCATATATATATCGTTTTATTCACAGGTCACGAAAATTGCCATCTCGGATGGGCATGACTCTAAGCCACGAAGAGATGAACGAAGTAAAAGCGCGACCCATAACCCTAACTCAACGGAGGCATTATGGTGAAATCATCGCGCAACTCGAAGCCTCAAAACCGATCAGCAAGGATCGCTTTAAATCCTCTACTCGACAGTAAAGGCGTACTGCGCGTAAACGGCCGGCTTAAATACGCAGCCCTTAGTTATAACGAACGTCATCCCATAATTATCCCAGGAAACTCGATATTCTGCACTCTGCTGTTAAAATTTCTGCACACCACCATGCTGCATGCTGGAAGCCAGTTAATGATGCGAATGGTACAACAAGAGTACTACATTCCCCCACTCAAATCCAAAATAAAAAGGTGCATCTTTCACTGCAAAACATGAATTCATATTCAAAGGCATACGTTTGTGTGTTTGTATGCTTCTCCACGAAAGCAATACACCTCGAAGTCTGCTCTGACTTGACTACGGAGGCTTTCCGAGCAGCCTTCGCTAGATTTGTTGGACGTCGCGGTCTCCCCTATAAGATAATGTCCGACAATGGAAAAACATTTGTCGGAGCTCAACGCACCTTCCACCGCGAGTTCGGCGTGTTCGTGAAGGAAGTAGCAGCTGACGTCTCCGCTAAATACGCCCCACTCGGCTTCTATTGGGAGTTTATTCCACCGTATGCCCCTCATATGGGTGGACTATGGGAAGCAGCAGTGAAGAGTTTTAAGCTGCACTTCACTAAAGTCGCCGGAAATCATAAATTTAGCTTCGAGGAACTCACAACCCTGATGGTAAGAATAGAAGCGGTTCTCAATTCCCGACCACTCTCAGCCATGTCGCAAGACCCGCAAGAGTTACTGGCACTCACCCCTGGACATTCCCTCCGCGGTGCTCCATTCTTATCAATACCCGAACCCAATTCCGAAGACCTCTCTCTGGTTCCCAAATGGCAGAAACTCAAGGTGCTTCACCATCAATTTAGTACCAGATGGAAACGATGGAACGAGTATCTTAGAGAATTACACAAGAGGTATAAATGGAAGAGGGCGGAAAGCCCGGTAAAGGAAGGAGATCTAGTTGTCGTCAAGGATGACCTCCTCCCCCCGAATGAGTGGTGCTAGGACGTATAACCAAATTGTACCAAGGTGCAAATGGAAAGATCCGTGTAGTCGACATAATCACGCAGAATGGAATGATAACCCGAAATATAGCCAAATTGTGTGTGCTGCCCGCTGTAGGACCCTCGAACCATATGACTTAATCCCAACATTTTACATTTACATATGCCAACCTACAACTCATATAAAAGCATCTCATGAAATCTCTTCATATACCCTTTTTTCAACCATATACTAAAGTTGTATATTTTCACTCTTCTCTCCTAGGTACCGACGAGACGCGACATCGGGGAAGTGCCGTTTATGCGGCCGGTTGCATTCGCTGCGCCATTGCCCTGCTTTCCTCGCCATGGCACCGGAGGACAGGTATAAGTGCGCAAGGGTGCACCGGTACTGCATCAACTGCCTGGCAACCTCCCATGCGACCGGCGAATGCCACACTAAGACAATTTGTGTCTAAAAACCTATACAACGAATTATAAATCTAAATTATTACTATTTTTTTTCTTATAACGTAAGAAATTGAAAAAAACCTGAATTGATACCATTTATAATCACAAAAGACCTAGACTTTCATTTGAAACGGCCCATTTTTTACCCCCACTCAACATTATACAATGGCTTTCGGTAGCACTTTTCTTCATGTTAAAGTAATGAAGAAGAACTCCCCGCAAAAACCCTTTATCTGGTACAAATTTCGACATTTTCAAATGAAAAAAACAAATGACATCTACTGAGGACGCAAAATGACAGTACCTTTGAAATGAATATAGCCACAGATGATCACGACGCGAAATAATACTAGTAGAGTCCTCTCTTAGAAAACCGCGCGAATTATTTAACAAACTAAATAAAAAAAATAAATTAAATTGAACTAGATAAAAAAAAAATAAAATCAAATGTATTTAGATAAAATAAAATGAAATAACGTTAAAAAATAAAATAAAATTTATTAAAAAAATAATAAATGTATTAAAAAATAAAAAAATAAATATTAAATTAAAATAAATTAAGAGAAAATAAAATGAAATGTAAAAGATAAAATAAATTAATTGAACTAAGAGTAAGGAGAGGGAAATAAATATACATAAGTAATTAAATGTAAATGTACATAAATACCTAGCATACCAATTTCGTTTGAGTTTGCTAAAATCTTAGATTTTTAAGACTTCAGCTGAAGTTATTGAATTATACCACATGCACTAAGCGCAGCGACAACTCGCTTTCTTGTGTTAGAGTTGGTATAGGCGCAGGCATTACTCGCAATAATTTGCCGTTGAAAGTGGAGTTATTCATATGGCTCGGGTTCAATTCCAACTCGAATTCTTTTAAGTTTTTTCTGAAAATTTTAATTTTGCTGAGATCCTGTGTTCACAGGTGATCATGAGGACAAAAATATTAACAACAATATGTTGGAAGGAAATAGTTGGCCCGAGTTGGAGACACATCACGTCAAATCTTTTTCATATTTTTTGTTTCTTATTTATTAATATTTTTCTTAACTAAAATTTAGCTACAATTTTTCGTTAATAATACTAGCTAATTAGGCTAAATCTCATCGTTAGTTCACCTACACATGCATTATATATATTATATATATTTGGCGTTTTGTAACCGCTGAAGCGATTTTCGGCCGAGCTCCTCCTCCAATTTGTGGTTTAGCATCTTGATATATTTCCAAAAAAGGGGGGACCTACAGTTTATACTAAGCCGCCTCCGAACGGCTGACGGTTTTTTATGAGGATCTTTATTTCTTGTCAGAATTAACTCAGAGGGGTTGACATTCCCTAACGAGGGGCGACCGCAGTTAGAAAATTTTACTTAATTTTTTATTTAAATTAATCTTCTATAACTTTTCTGGTTGTTAATACGACACCGGGATTTGAAACCGAGCCTTCCGAATGCCAGTACGCAATGCTAACCACTCGGCTACCACGGCCGTCATACACTACATACATGCAGAAAAGCTCGTGCATAAAAGCTAAATACGGCACTTTCAAGCAAGTTGAGCATTTCCTTCTTGCAAATTAAGTACGATATTGCCATTTTGCCAGTCCTTTATTGGGTCGCGTCTTCAATTTCGACCAGTTCCCCATTGGGTTATATACGTTCTAAGTGATCTGATGTGACTTAACATTTGCACCTTCTCATTATATTAACATTCTCTGATTTTACTTTTGCATTAACTGTATCTCTTCCAAATAGCATTTTTAAGTTTCTGAAGCTGAATATTCTAAAACAGATTCATTCTATAGGTCTATTCTTCTACACATATATACATTCTGTTAAATGAAATGAACAATATCTCTTAAAATTACTAATTTGACCGAAATCAAAACAATAATAAATAAATGTTTAAAAGAAATTTGTTCCTACATTAGGAGGGGATAATATAATATAAGTAGGAATCTACTTTAATATTTGTAACTTACAATTTTCACTTTTTCAATTTTTATGTTACCGAATTTTTAATTTCAAATATTTTCATTTTTCTGAAATATAATAATATTTTTCATTTTGAAGCTAACAAGAAGTATTAAATAAATTTTAATAAAAAATAAAAATTAATCTTAATTTTTAATATACAACAATAAATACATGTAATCCATATAATTAATATTTTATTTTATTTCTGATTCATTTTTACTAAATTGAAAATTAAAAAATTTATTTAATATTTCTTCTGATGCAGTAACATTATAACCATATAAATTATTTAATAAAGGATGAAATATTTAATTTTGCGGTTCAATAGATTTTATATTGGGTGTATGCATTAATTCGTGCTGTTTTTTCGAAAATTAAGACTTTGTTGTGAAAAAATTGTCTTGATCAACTCCTAATACTTTTGCAAGTTCTTCTTGCGTCTGACATGCATCTGCGTCGAGCAATGTCTCCAATTCTTCGTGTTGAAATTTTTTTGCCTGTCGTCTAAGTCGAAATTGCCACTTAAACCGTGCAAACCACTTTTGGCACGTTCGTTCGGCTACAGCATGGTCACCATAAACGTCCAGTAAAATATGATGGCTTTCGGTAGCACTTTTCTTCATGTTAAAGTAATGAAGAAGAACTCCCCGCAAAAACACTTTATCTGGAACAAATTTTGACATTTTCTAATGAATAAAACAAATTGTTGTTCACGCTAAAACAAATGACATCTACTGAAAACGACGCGAAATGACAGTACCTTTGAAATGAATATAGCCACAGATGAACACGACGACGAAATAATACCAGTAGAGACCTCTCTTAGAAAACCGAACGAATTAATGCATACACCCAATATATAAATACAATTCTTGAAATGACAAATTATTTAAATAATTATTATCAATTCTTGTACAACTTTTATTCAAAATGGAATTACTATTGCAAAATTTAAATTCAGAAGTTAACCAAATGAACGTGTTTAAAATATGATTATGTGGAGATGTTGGGTTTTTTTTTTTATAAAATCGATTCTTAATTTCATGACTGGTTGGTAAGCTGAAGCAAGAAATATATTATATATATATATAGTGTATATATAGTGTATATATAATTGGCGCTTTGTAACCGCTGAAGCGATTTTCGTCCTCCTCCAATTTGTGGTTTTGCGTCTTGATGTTTTTCCAACAAATGGAGGGACCTACAATTTATACTAAGCCGCCTCCGAACGGCTGATGGGTTTTTTACGAGGAGCCTTTTTATTTCATGTCCGACATACACTCGGAGGGGTGGACATTTCCTTCCGAGGGGCAACCGCAATTAGAAAATTTAACTCAATTTTTTATTTAAATTAATTTTCCATAACTTTTGGCACCGGGAAATATATTAGTTTATTGAAATACATATTCAAGAACAATTGCTAAAGTCTTTTGGTCTCGTATTAGCCACAAACTAAATTTACTTTGTTATTTTCCACCAGCTGATTGCAGTAGGGTTGTTTATCTTAACAAAATAGCATTGCTTACTTGACAATGAACTTAAGAACTGAATATAGGCCTTAAAGGTAACTGGGTTAGAAAAGTCGAACGATAATTCGCTTCCTTCCATTATTCCGTTTTTGGCTTTTTGCAAATCTTGGAAAAATTGTTTGTCAAATTGTATGTCAATATCATCAGCGTACGCCAGCAGTTGTATTTTCTTATAGAAGATTATACCTTCTCTATTTATCTATGCAGCTTGTATTCTTTTCTCCAGCAATAAAATAAAGAAGGCACACGATTAGGAATCCCGATCATGGCGGAGCTTTTGATGGTGCTTAACGTAAGTTTATATAGCCGTATAAGTTTTGCGGGGATAACAAACTCAGACATAGCGTCATAGAGGCAGCTCCTTTTCGTGCTGTCAAACGCTGCTTTAAAATCAACGAAGAAGTGGTGTGTGTCGATCCTCTTTTCTCGGATCTTTCCAAGGTTTGGCTCATGGGGAATATTTTGTCATTGGTTGATTAACCAGGTCTTAAGCCACACTGATAAGGTCCAATCAGTTTGTTGATGGTGGGCTTTAGTTTTTCACACAATACGCTTAATTTGACCCTAAATTCTATGGTAAAAATGCTTATCCTACGGTAATTGACGCAGACTGTGGATTGGGCAGATCACACTTAGATTCTAATCATCGGGCAAAGAAGCTGATGCATGCACCTTATCAGTTCTACACCGCCGTGTTTGATTAGCTCGGCCGGGAATCGGTATCTATCCCATCCTCGGGTTCACCATCTCCGGATGTTTCATTTTCATTTCCTGCCATTCAGCAGGCTGGAGAAGTGTTCCTTCCATAAAATCAGTATACTCTGGGCATCCAGTCTTAAAACCGTATCTTTTCATAGAACTTTCGAACATTATCGTTTTCGGCCAGCTTCTCAAGCTCTTCTTTTTTGCCTGCACTTGTATCTTGCTTCCCTCTTCAATTCTCGGTATCTATCCCATCCTGCACATGTAATAGTCGATCGCAACTTTTCCGAAAATCCAATAGTTTCGCTTGCAGCTGTACGTAGAGAGCTTGAAATGCCGTCCCTTTATACGGAGTTGCTGATGAGTACTCTCAGAGAGCAGGAGTGCAAGTCGAGTAGAAAACCGTTCGGCAGTCTGTTGTGATTGGAGTTTTTCGACGTCGAAACATCCTTGGTTTTGTTGACGGACCTTTTTAAATTTGATGTTTTGTTGTGGAGGCTAAATTTTCCTATAGTAGTGCCGACGACACCCCCTTTGTTCACCCTGCCGGTAAAGTCGAGAAGCACGATTTTCCCATCGTGTTAAATATCAGCTACGTTAAATGAGCAGGAAGTGAATAGTGTAGGGAGGTTTTCAATGGGTAGCTACTAATGTTTCCAATGAATTGAAAGAAGTGAGAGTGATGTAAGGTAACCCAAGCAGAATAATTTGTGTGTAGCTACGACGCAGAGTATGAGAATAATGGAACAACATGAACTTAGGAACGGACTGAACAGATACATACACCTTTACTTCATTAAATTCAAAATTACAAAAATATTATTTTACCGTCAATCGACCATATTCTTATAAAAAGACAACAAAAGGACAGGGAAAGGTACACAATCTAAGAAAAATTTGAGTACGGTAAGCCAGAAGAGGAAGATTTCTCGGCGGCAGACCAAGACATATCTGTTGTACAAAAAAATATAGAGAATCAAGATAACCGAGTGATCTCGTCAGCAGAAAGGGATACAGAAGCGCATTCAATGTCGAGCAATGAATAACGGCGTAATCAGCTGGAGGATATATACACGCCTAAAGAAACAGGCAGTTCGATATGTGACGAGTTGTTTAAGAAATTTGAGATAATGATTTCTCAATATCAAATAGATGTTAGTCGATCCACAATAGATAATATCCGTGTTATTCTCGTCGGGAATGTCCTCGGCCGCGGTAGCCGAGTGGTTAGCTTTGCGTACTGACATTCGGAAGGCTCGGATTCAAATCCAGGTACCACCAACATCCAAAAGTTATGGAAAATTAATTGCGATCGCCCCTTGGCAGGGAATGTCCACTCCTCTGAGTGTATTTCGGACATGAAATAAAGCTCCTCGTAAAAAAGTCATCAGCCGTTCGAAGGCGGCTTAGTATAAACTGTAGAAAAAAAGTCAAGACGCAAAACCACCAAATTGGAGTACCTCGGCCGAAAATCGCTTCAGCGGTTACAAAGCTCCAATTAAAAAAAAGAGCAGAAAAGACGTCAAAAAGGATAGGTTGAAAATAATTAGAAGTAGAGGCTTAAAATACGACTGTAGTTCGAAGGCAATAACAAAGGAAATATTTTTGTTCAGGATAGAGGTCTTACAAAGACGATATATCATTTCTCCAGAAGATGTTTATGCCGGCTACATTTGCTGTTGGACGGTACGGGGCAAGAGTGGTTTTGGCTGTATATGGGACAACGTGCTGGAAGTGAAAAGGATGGTTTTTGTAATCTTAAGTCAGCCCCTATACCAGTATCGCAAAGTGTACTGTGATGAAGAAATAAAGCAATCTATGAACGAGAGAAAGCAGGACCCAAGGGAATCGTTTGATGATTTTTATGAGAGCACCTGACGCACCTTTCGTATACAGTCAATGGCGAAAAAGCGAAAAGTATATAGTCGAATCGACCATTTTATGTTTAGTCAACAAAGTTACTATGTCGTTGTTGGACAGCGGTGCATCCGTAAGTTGGCTAGGTGCCAATGCGGTAAGACATGGCAACAGAGAAAATGTTGACAAAGACATGCAGATCTTATACTTGGGAATAGATTTCTGGGAAATTTTCGATACAATAGTTAGTGAGTTTTGTGTCGAAGATACTGGTATGGTTAAGCTATCGTCCGAGTAAAAGGTTAGATCAGAGCATATTAACTTCGGCTTGGACGAACGCATATTATGGAACATGTAATAAAGGTTTTTACTAAACGGTACCGGTGAAGTAACGGTAATATCCAATGTCGCCAGTGAAACATAAATGTACAAAAAAAATCTGGTTGTGTGTGGACATGTGCAAGCTCAACCAGTGAACGAAAAAGGATGCTTATCTAACTCAACATGTCGAAGGAAATATCAAACTTCATACCGGGCCTCAATTTAAAATGTTATTGCTGGAGAAAATAACAAGAGCTGCAGAGCTGAATAGGGAAGATGAAATCTTTTATAGGAGTGTACAGCTGCTGGCGTACGACATTGCTGACCTCAACAACCGCACCGAGAGTTCAGCTTTCTCCATACTGGGTAAGGAAGCGAAGGATATGGGTCTGATAGTGAACGAGGGCAAGACGAAATATCTCCTGTCATCACACAAACAGTCATTGCACTCGGGATTCGGCTCCCTCGTCACTGTTGACAATCATAACTTTAAAATCGTAGATAACTTCGTCTATCTTGGAACAAGTATTAACACCAACAACAATGACAGCCTGGAACCCAACGCAGAATCACCCTTGCCAACAGATGTTACTTTGGATTAAGTAGGCATTTGAAAAGTAAAGCCCTTTGAAAATTTTTGATGCAGTACCCGCCGGTGGAAGCAGAGGGAGCGGAAGACCTCCACTCCATTGGAAAAAGTAGAGAAGGATTTCCAAAAGGTACATAATGGTATGAGAGGTGTATACGCCAGTAAAGAAGAAGAATAAGATCCAAAGCTCAACTAGATGCTAAGCTTATTATTGCAAAAAAATATACAACAGTGTAAAAATTAATTTTTTAGTGTAAAACATTGTAGGACAGAAAATTTTAACACATTGTAAATTATAAAAATACTAATTGAAACTTCAACGGCGACCCTTCTTTAATGATTCACTCAATGACGTCTTTCTACCAGCCATGACGGACCCTTCCACTATAAATTAAAATGCCGAAGGGAGGCATTCCATGACTTGCGCTATCTGCAGGATTTTCTTGAAAATCTACAAGATATGTCTTCCGCGGTAGAGTCGTGTTAATTTAACTTGTTCTATTTCCCAGTTTCAGGGATCACCCTTATAAGACGAGCCAGTAGAAAGTCACTCTTATAAAAATATGTGAATATAAGCAGCAGACGGATGAAAATATATGAAATTTTCTTACGAACCATCGGCAAGCGCGCACCGGGCGACAATATTTAAAATTAAAGTAAATATATATGCAATAAAGTCACATAGAAATATTCATATATGTACATATTTTGTAAATAATCAAAACAAACACTTATACAAAAACCAGAACAAAAATTTTTCACAGACCAACGAATACTTCTTCAATAGAACAAAGTCAAAGATACCAAATTCGGAGAAAACTAATGTAATTTACTAAACTCAGCACAGTATTTCAACCAAATACTGCTACATACAGTGCACCTTTGTCACCGAATCATACTGCTCCTAGATGCACTGTTACTTGCGGAGCATCTGTGTCTGAACTAAAAAACACTATTGCCGCCTTAAATCCAAAAAAATCTCAAGGAGACGATCATATCTCACCAAAAATGTTAAAAGAATTGCCAAGCATTGCACTCGTTTTTCTTGCAAAGCTTTCCAGTCCCATTTTGATGCTAGGATATTATCCATAACTCTGGAAAAAGTCGCAGATAATTATGGTAGTTAAACCAGGTAAAGACGCAACCCTGCCGTCATCATATAGACTAATCAGCCTGTTGCCTTGCCTATCAAAACTTTTCGAAAAAGTGCTGCTATCAAAAATTACTCCATTTTTCAATCAAAATGATATTATTCCTACACATCAATTTGGTTTTCGGTATGATGACCTCATTCATAAAATTAAAAAATCAATACCTAACACGTTCCACAATATCCTTGAATCCTACTTAACCAACAGGCGATTCACAGTAAAAGTAAATGATTACATAACAGAAGAGTGTTCGATTACGGCAGGTGTTCCGCAGGGTAGTGTTCTTGGACCAATATTGTACATACTGTTTACCTTAGATATCCCTACAAAAGACGAAGTAATTACGTCAACATTTGCGGATGATACTGCTATACTAAGTCCGCATAAATGTCCCATTACAGCCACAAAAGTGCTACAGCAGCATCTTAAACAAATTGAAGAATGGCTAGCGCAATGGCGAATAAAAGTTAATGAAAACAAGTGCAAACACATAACTTTTACATTAAGACCTTAAGGCCAAAAACGTGTCCTACTGTTAAGTAAGTATCAATACCACAAGCTGATGAAATGACATACTGCGGAATCCACTTGGACAGGCGCTTAACCTGGAGACGACACATTGCAGCTAAAAAGCTGCAGCTTAAACTCAAATCTGCCAGTTTACATTGGCTTTTAAACAAGACGTCTGGACTAAGCCTTAACAACAAAGTCCTCTTTTATAATGCAACAATAAAACCGATATGGATGTATGGGATCCAGTTATGGGGCACAGCTTGCGCGGCGAATATAGATATATTCAAAGATTCTAATCGAAAACGTTAAGAGTAATAACGGGCGCACCATGGTACATGTGTAATGAAAATATTCATAGAGATCTAAATATACCTACCGTCAAGGAAGAAATTGAGATGGCAGCAAAAAAATGCTTAACAAAACTACGTAACCATCCGAACCCTTTGGCTAACACCTTGGCCCATGCAACAAGTCAAACCCGCCTGCGGAGAAGAGACAAAGCAGCCTTCTAAAGAACACCGTCAAGCCAGCAGCCCATTCCTACTAATGGGCTTTATGTTTTAATTTAGTTTAAGATTTTATTACATATTGTTAGGCTTCCGAAGTCGAAGCAGATTCAATAAATAAATATTAATGTTTAAAAAAAAATGTAACATACTTAATTACTTATGTATATTTATTACCCTTTTCTTAGCCTTAGTTCAATTAATTTATTTTATCTACATTAATTTAATTTAATTTATTTTATTTATATCTCTATTTCATTTAACTTTTATTTATTTATATAAGATATAGCTTACAACATAAATCTTATAAGCTATTTGTTTGGGAGCTATAGCTACTAGGCCTTAAGCTCGATCATTTAACTTATTTATTGCAATTTATTTAATTTCATTAATTTTAAAATTTTTTTTTTTTTTTTTTATAAATTTAGGTTTATTTTACTAGGTGGGATGAAAAGTTGACCACCAGAATGCGCTGCTACTGTAAAAAAGGGTATAGTGCCTTGTAGTGCGTTCATATTTAGGCAAACATACCAAATTAAAATAAATGAAAAATTATAAGCTGAAATAAAATAAGGTAATATAAAAAAAATCATAAATTAAATTAAACTATTGGGTGTATGCATTAATTCGTGCTGTTTTTTTCGAAATTAAAGACTTTATTGTGAAAAAATTGTCTTGATCAACTCCTAATACTTTTGTAAGTTCTTCTTGCGTCTGGCATGCATCTGCGTCGAGCAATGTCTCCAATTCTTCGTCCTGAAATTTTTTTGCCTGTCCGTCTTCTAAGTCGAAATTGCCACTTTTAAGCGGTGCAAACCACTTTTGGCACGTTCGTTCGGTTATAGCATGGTCACTATAAACGTCCAGTAAAATATGATGGCTGTTGAGGACATGGATCTCCTTTCGTTTTCGGAGTGATCCACCTCAGGTGGCAACGCCGCGATGTGTTGTCCAATGTCGCTCAATGTTGCTAACGTTCCGCACCAGCAAGACCGTTTGAATTAACTAACAGGCTAAAGTAGCCAACAGCGACACATTCAGTTTTTAATCGCTTTTCAACCCCCAACGAATCGACATCGCGACCACGGACCGCTCTTCGTCATTTGCATTTCAATCTTATATTTACTTAAATCTTTTTAATTGTAATTTCAAATAATTTCAAAGACCTAGTCTTGTAATAATTAAATGGTCTCAAAGACACTAAGACGATTTGTGTCTAGAAACTTGTACAACGAATTTTAAATCTAAATAATTATTTTTTTCAATAACCCATATTATAACGTAAGAAATTAAATAAACCTGAATTGATACCATTTATAAACAAAAAGACCTAGACCTCTTCATTTCATTGCAAACGGCCCATTTTTTACCCCCACTCAACATTATACATGGTCCTTCGGTGCCCCAAAACAAATTGGCACCACTGCTCTACCCAACGGCAACAGCGGCCATCACACATAATAGAAAAATAAAACGGAATCTTGAACCGAGCGGTCGTGTGTGAAAAAAAAACATATTAAAATTATGCTGTTAAAAATAATAGAAAGTGAACAAAATCGGACGAAGTTAATGCAAAAAAGCGCGAAATACCAAATACCAAAGTGAATATTGTGTGTGCTGCCCACTATGTAAGAAAAAAAAAACCATACAGACTTACAAAAAAACAAACGGTACAAAGTTAATAAAATATCAAACGGAATATTAAATCGAGCGGGCGTGCGTGAACAAAAAATAAGTTATAAGCGAAACGTGATTTATAGTTAATTAATAATATAAATTGAGCAAAACACGGTAAAAAGTTCAATAGAAAAAGAAAACATGCTGCAAATAATCGAATAAAAAAAATATACTCAAAATAAAATTCGAGCGGTCATAAACAAAAAAAAACAAATCGAACCGTCACATTAAAAACAACGAAAATCGGAAATTGTGAATTGTGAAATTATATAAATACGTTTAATGAAATAAAGGAAGTGATTAAAGAAATTAAGAAACAAAAAAGTGAACAGTGAAATGTACAAAAAGAAGCGTACCTAAAAACCTAAAGAGAAAGCTAAACGAACAAAAAAAGTAATAAATAATAACGACCAACGTGGTAACCAAAAAGTTTAAACGTGAAAAAGTTAAAAATGAGAAAAGAAAAGGTCTGTTACTAAGAATAAATTAGCAAACATCATAAGAAGAAACAAATTGCAGTGGAGAACAACAACAAACATTTCAGTAATAGAAAAAAAAATTAATTAAAAACAAAAATTAAATTAAAATTCACACAATTAAAAAGGAAAAATTATTGTATAAAAAACGACATAACAAAAATAAACTATAATAAAATCACATCCAATATAAGAATAAATTTTTAAACTCCTATTATCAAAAAAATAAATAAATAAATTAAATAATTTCATATAATCATACCGCCTAAAATAATTAACATTAAAATAAAAACTACATTATAAAAAAGGAAAAGTTACTAATTAAAAACAGAAATAAATGCCAATTATAAAGACAAACAAATAAATAATAATAACAAAATAAATGTAAAACATTCTTTAAGTGCGTAACACCCAGTGCTCGTTGCGATAAAAGTTTTTTCAAGAAAATAAAAATTATTGTATGTATTGTTACAAACTTTGACAATTCGATTTAAAAATAATATTAAACAGAAAAAAAGTAAAATAAAGTTGAGAAAAACTAGTACGAGAAAAAAAAGAAGACCCTCAGCTACGAACAACAACAATCAAGTCACACGACCAACAACAACAACACCAAGGACTCATCAACCACCAAGGCTAAGTACAACCCATGGCGGAGTAAGTACAACCTAAACTTCACCTAAATCATACATACATATATACTCGCATATAATAATATAATAATAAATTTTCTCAAGCCCTTAAAAATTATATAATTATTGGTGTCAACTGTACAAGCTTGTATAACACCAAAAAATCCCGTTAGCCACTCCCTCAAATTTGCAGTAGCTAAAGAATATATATTATACATCTCAGCACCGTTTTTCTCAAAAACGGTTGACATATACCCTTCAAAAAAAAAATTATATACAAATTAAACTGTACAAGCTTGTATAACACCAAAAAATCCCGTTGCCCACTAACTCACATTTGCAGTAGCTAAAAAATATATAGCATACATCTCAGTACCGTTTCTCTCTAAAACGGTTGACATATACCCATCAAAAAAAGATATATACAAGTACATACTCATACTACATAGCACATCTGTATTTGATTCCCCCTCAAACGCGCTCATAAACAGTAAACATATTGCGCTCAGCCACGCTGAGCCAAATAAACAAAAGGAGTCGCAGCCCAAGACACAGTGGGAAATCACCATTAAAAACCCAATTATTCCAAATAAATAAATTTATTATTTAGTTGGAATATATATACACTCAAAAAAAAATTTTTTTAAATTTGCATACCCACCCAAATATTTGCACTCAGACGCGCTGAGGCAAATAGACACATTAAAATTTGCTGCTGGTTAATATATACTAAATAAAAGCAATTTAAAAAAAAATAAAACTCACCCAATTTTTTTTTTTTACAAAACTTACCCATTTTTTTTATATAAAACCCACTCTAAATCAATTCAATTTTCATAAACCCCAATAATTCGAATCCCAAAAAATTCCACAAATGGCAGAAAAAGCATCAACCAAGATGAACAGGTATCTGCAAAAGTTCATCTTTGAATCCAACAGGCTGGAGGTCTTCTGCGCAAAATGGTCAATGGACTTGGCGAGTGACCAAACGGAAACCCCACTCAGCGTAAAAATATAGCAGCTGGACAAAAATTGGGATAGCCTCCTGGAAGCATATGAGGCTATTTACATGACGGACGCATACCCGGAAGTCAGCGAGTCAGTGGAGCAGAAATACGCAAAATATTCGGAAAGCTTCCAGAACTGTAAAGCGCAAATGCTAGAAGCATTGCAGCTTTTCACAGTTACAACACCCACCCAAACAACCCAACAATCAACAAATACACACACAAGCTCAGTTTCCAGTGGGGTGTGTCTCAAAGTACCAGCATGCGATACTGAAGCATATTACGACATTCCGACATTCCGGGACAAGTTTACGGCAGTCTATATAAATCACCCTCAATTAACACCTGCCCAAAAATTATTTCACCTTCGTCATAAGGCAAGAGATACAGCAGGCCTTATTGTGAAACAATACCCACTCACAGATGAAAGCTTTCCGCTTGCTTGGGAAGCATTAAAATCTCGCTATGAGAACCCAAGAATTCTGGTAGATAACCAGCTCAAAACCCTCCTTAATCTACAACCCATCTATGCAGAGATCATCACAAAAGATTTCCACTAAGGATTGGGATCCCATACTCATTTATATACGCTATTCGCGCTTTGGGAACAATTTCTCAGTTCGAGGAAAGAACTACCACTCTGGTCTTAAATGAACGCATTCCTGACCAGTAGATACGAGGTAGTAGAACGACTGGGAACATACCGCCCAGGTAAGCCCAAACCCCACATCAATACATTCACACCCAGAGCTGGCAATCAAAGCTCCCCATTTGCGAATAAAAGTCGCATGCAAACCTATCACATAGAGTTCCAAAACCCCGTTTCCTGCAAGTTATGCAACTCTAGTCACGGGATGAAAATGTGCATCCGATTTAGGAACCTTTCCGTCCCATATCGACAAAAATTCGTTCGTGAAAACAATTACTGCGAAAATTGTCTTTCCTGTTTACACCAGGGAAGGCAATATCAAAGCAAATTCACCTGCGTTTACTGCCAAAGGCGTCATCACTCACTACTCCATTATCAAAACACAACCCCATACTCAGAACCACTCTTATCGACAGCACTGGTAGCGACCGCAGTGAAAATAGCAGACGACAGACCATCAACATCAACAGGAATCAGCCACTCCCCCCAGACTCAGAAGAAGACAGTCAAGGTAACAACACACCACGGAAGCAGCAACGAAACCACACTTTTGTTCACAGCTATAGTCCCGATATATCTAACAGGAGAATACCATAACATCCGAGCAATGATAGACCACGGTTCGCAAAAAACTTTTGTCACATCTCGGATTCAAAAAACACTCAATCTACCCACGGATGAAACCCATTACGAAATCTCAGGAATGGGAGGAACTTTCGTCCAGAACTCAACCAAAGTCTGCGAACTAACTCTATGTTCGTCAGACTTATCATACCATGTAAAAGCTAGAGCAATAATATTACCCAGGCTCACACACCTACTATCCACAACCCAGGTGTCAACCATTGACATCAACCAAATAACCCAATTAGCGTTAGCCGACCCAAAATGTCTCACCCCATCTCGAATTGACATGATAATCGGCAGCGACTTAGCACCCCAAATCCTCAAACAAGGAGTGCAATACCTCCACAATGGAACCCTGTTGGCACAACAGACAATGTTTGGATGGATAATTAGCGGACCAACAACTCAAAATGTAGAGTCTTTTTCAACACAGGTCAATCCAGCCCAAAATGACCCGATCAGCATCGAACTAAAGAAATTCTGGGAGCAAGAAGAAGTCCCAGCTACTCAAACTCACTCAGAACCGGACGAATTTTGCGAAAATTTGTATAGCAAAACAATAACGCGCCAACGCACCGTCAAATTACCATTCAAAAAGGAGTTTCCCAGAGACTCAGCCCTAAGAGACTCAGCCCCGGAGTCTCATTTGCTAGATGCCGACTTTCTTAAATTCAGCGACACAAGCTCAACAAAAACTCTAGGAATACGCTGGAACGCGCTTACAGATACCTTCTCATACTCATACTAACCTCAACCCGCTGCAAAGTGTAGAACTAAACGCCAGATTTTATCGGCCGTGCCGAAACTATTCGACCCGGCAGGATGGCTATCACCAATTATGATAGTAGCCAAGGTACTACTCCAAACACTTTGGCTAGAAGGAGCGGATTGGGACGAAAACGTAAAATCCGGAACTCGTTTCATGAGAACCTCCCGGCAATCAAAGACATCCAAATACACCGATGGGTGCAGTACTCCCCCGACAAACGGATTCAACTCCATGGATTTTCAGATGCCTCAGAGAAGGCATTCTGCGCTTGTGTATACATGAGAGTACAACACGGCGAAAACTCCTTCACCTCCCATTTACTAGCTGCAAAAACAAAGGTAGCTCTTCTCCAAACAATAAGTCTCCCCCGTCTAGAGCTCTGTGGAGCAGTTCTACTGGAAAAGTTGGTAAACCAAATACAAACCAAATTAAGTTTACCGCCTCTCGAACTTGTTCTGTGGACAGATTCGACCATCGTCTTAGCATGGCTAGAGAAACCACCACACTCTTGGAAAACATATGTAGCAAACAGGATATCCCAGATCCTGCAACTGATAAGTAATGCTACGTGGCGGCACGTATGCAGCAGCTACAACCCAGCTGACCTAGGCACACGAGGATGTCGACCTCAGGATCTCGTTGAAGACACCATCTGGTGGAAAGGTCCTGAATAGCTCGCCAAACCCGCCAATGAATGGCGTAGCTCTCGCCCCCAACATCCATCGCCTCCGGAGCAAAGGCACATCGTCGCATTCCATACCTCGCAATCCGAAGATATCTTAGAGAGATATTCTTCCTTCCCCCGAGCCCTTAGAGTAATTGCATATATATATCGTTTTATTCACAGGTCACGAAAATTGCCATCTCGGATGGGCATGACTCTAAGCCACGAAGAGATGAACGAAGTAAAAGCGCGACCCATAACCCTAACTCAACGGAGGCATTATGGTGAAATCATCGCGCAACTCGAAGCCTCAAAACCGATCAGCAAGGATCGCTTTAAATCCTCTACTCGACAGTAAAGGCGTACTGCGCGTAAACGGCCGGCTTAAATACGCAGCCCTTAGTTATAACGAACGTCATCCCATAATTATCCCAGGAAACTCGATATTCTGCACTCTGCTGTTAAAATTTCTGCACACCACCATGCTGCATGCTGGAAGCCAGTTAATGATGCGAATGGTACAACAAGAGTACTACATTCCCCCACTCAAATCCAAAATAAAAAGGTGCATCTTTCACTGCAAAACATGAATTCATATTCAAAGGCATACGTTTGTGTGTTTGTATGCTTCTCCACGAAAGCAATACACCTCGAAGTCTGCTCTGACTTGACTACGGAGGCTTTCCGAGCAGCCTTCGCTAGATTTGTTGGACGTCGCGGTCTCCCCTATAAGATAATGTCCGACAATGGAAAAACATTTGTCGGAGCTCAACGCACCTTCCACCGCGAGTTCGGCGTGTTCGTGAAGGAAGTAGCAGCTGACGTCTCCGCTAAATACGCCCCACTCGGCTTCTATTGGGAGTTTATTCCACCGTATGCCCCTCATATGGGTGGACTATGGGAAGCAGCAGTGAAGAGTTTTAAGCTGCACTTCACTAAAGTCGCCGGAAATCATAAATTTAGCTTCGAGGAACTCACAACCCTGATGGTAAGAATAGAAGCGGTTCTCAATTCCCGACCACTCTCAGCCATGTCGCAAGACCCGCAAGACCTGCTAGCACTCACCCCGGGACATTACCTCCGCGGTGCTCCATTGTTATCGATACCCGAACCCAATGTCGGACCTCATATACCCTTTTTCAACCATATACTAAAGTCGTATAATTTGACTATTCTCTCCTAGGTCACGACGAGAGGCGACATCAAGGAAGTGCCGTTTATGCGGCCGGTTGCATTCGCTGGGCCATTGCCCTGCTTTCCTCGCCATGGCACCGGAGGACAGGTATGAGTGCGCAAGGGTGCACCGGTACTGCATCAACTGCCTGGCAACCTCCCATGCGATCGGCGAATGCCACTGTATATGCATGCAACACTGCTTAGTATTAAACGCCTCATACACAGATGTCGCTTCTGTACTGGAAAATGAGATGACGAATCGTTTTCGGAGTGAGTCCCGTTATCCATTCCGGTTTGGATTTCCACCTTCTGTGGAATCTATAAAGGCCGATGTTGCCGTACAAACGGTCCTCTTTTGATTCCAGCATTTACAGCAGCGACATCGATGTAAGTTACCCCCATTATTTTTACTGTTTTTATATTTCTTTCAGTTTATTCAATAAAGAGATTTATCATAATTAATGAAACCACGTCTCACCTTTTTTTGGAAAGAAGAGTAGGTTTATTCTTTTTGTTTAGATCGGATTATTGTGGAGGATCGGCCCCCATTTGATCCCCGTTTCCGGACTTCATGAGGAATTCCGGCCCCAAGTATATCCCGCAGTAACATTGGTCCTTCGAGCCGGATCCACCACAGATAATAAGGAAAAGAAAGTTGGTATTATTATTATTACTTTAGCTTGAAATTATATTTTTCAAGAAAAATAATAATAATAATACAAAAAAGCCGTAATACAATTTGCCAAGTCGTCAAAAAAATAATAATTTGAATAACATCCCTGTTTTCTGATATTGTGGATTACCATTTTTCCAGTCCATACAAGTTCCACATTTACAGTTTCCACAAGCGGCCAATTCCGTTAGAGTGGCTCGCATTCAAGACAAGGAGAAAAAGACCAGGAGTGAAAACCACGCGGAACCAGGAGCTTCACCCACCTTCCAGAGGATTCAGGAGCGGAAAACTAGGTAAGTAAACGATATATCCACGTATATAAAAGTGCAGTGAAAAGTGGGCGCGCAGGCATTTTAATAGCCAAAGGCGAAGCGCCCCACTATAAAAGTGAATACAAGAGTGCAAAGGCAAAAGACCCGAAAGAAGGGCAATAAGCGCCAGCACCAAAGTGGAAAAAGTGCTGTGAAAAGTGGGCGCGCAGGCATTTTAATAGCCAAAGGCGAAGCGCCCCACTATAAAAGTGAATATAAGAGTGCAAAGGCAAAAGACCCGAAAGAAGGGCAATAAGCGCCAGCACCAAAGTGGAAAAAGTGCTGTGAAAAGTGGGCGCGCAGGCATTATCATAGCCAAAGGCGAAGCGCCCCACTATAAAAGTGAATAAAAGTGTGCTAAGGCAAAAGACCCGAAAGAAGGGCAATAAGCGCCAGCACCAAAGTGAAAAAGTGCTGCGAAAAGTGGGCGCGCAGGCATCATCATAGTCAAAGGCGAAGCGCCCCACTATAAAAGTGAATAAAAGTGTGCTAAGGCAAAAGACCCGAAAGAAGGGCAATAAGCGCCAGCACCAAAGTGAAAAAGTGCTGTGAAAAGTGGGCGCGCAGGCATTTTAATTGCCACAGGCAAGGCGCTCCACTATAAAAGTGAAAAAAGTGGTGAGAGAAGTGGGCGCGCAGGCATTTTAATTGCCACAGGCAAGGCGCTCCACTATAAAAGTGAAAAAAGTGTGGCGAAAAGTGGGCGCGCAGGCATTATCGCAGCCAAGAACGAAGCGCCCCACTCTAAAAAGTGAAAAAAGTGGTGAGAGAAGTGGGCGCGCAGGCATTTTAATTGCCACAGGCAAGGCGCTCCACTATAAAAGTGAAAAAAGTGTGGCGAAAAGTGGGCGCGCAGGCATTATCGCAGCCAAGAGCGAAGCGCCCACTCTAAAAAGTGAAAAAAGTGGTGAGAGAAGTGGGCGCGCAGGCATTTTAATAGCCACAGACAAGGCGCTCCACTATAAAAGTGAAGAAAGTGTGGTGAAAAGTGGGCGCGCAGGCATTATCGCAGCCAAGAGCGAAGCGCCCCACTCTAAAAGTGAAAAAAAGGTGACAAAGTGAAAAAAAGATAGGAGCGCCGGCTGTAGGGCCGCAAGACGAGGCGCGAGTACTGCACGCCGGCACTAGGTGCCACACGTCAGGCGTCAGTGCGCAGTTAGCATACTCTTTTTTTATATATATATAGAATTAGGTGCGCCGGCTGTAGGGCCGCAAGACGAGGCGCGAGTACTGCACGCCGGCACTAGGTGCCACACGTCAGGCGTCAGTGCGTTTTTTCTTTTAGCATATTTTTTATTATTTTAAGGATAGAGCGCCGGCTGCTAAGCCACAAGGTAAGGCGCAAGTGCTGTTCGTCGGCAACTAATTTGCCACAAGGTCAGGCGACAGTGCGTGTTAAGTTACAAGGCCCATACAAACGGCCCAACGAATCTACAGCAACATCTGTAGCAAGGCCCATACCAACGGCCCAACTTATTTACGGCAACATCTGCAGCAAGGCCCATACCAACGGCCCAACGAATCTACAGCAACATCTGCAGCAAGGCCCATACCAACGGCCCAACGAATCTACAGCAACATCTGCAGCAAGGCCCATACCAACGGCCCAACGAATCTACAGCAACATCTGCAGCAAGGCCCATACAAACGGCCCAACGAATCTACAACAACATCTGTAGCAAGGCCCATACCAACGGCCCAACTAATTTACGGCAACATCTGCAGCAAGGCCCATACAAACGGCCCAACGAATCTACAGCAACATCTGTAGCAAGGCCCATACCAACGGCCCAACGAACCGTAAGCTACCAATAACCAGCATCAAGGGTGAGTTTTCACAAATCTGAATTATTAAAAAAAAAAAAAATTTTGCTATTTAAAAATATTGTATATTTTTCAATACGTTGATGCTTTGGTATTGCGAAAATACCATAGGGGATTCTTATTTAATAATTTTTGGAATTTTTGGAATTTTCAATAAGCTTTGGTATTGCGGAAGTACCATAAGCACTCCCCTCTTTACAATATTTTGAATTTTTCGGATTTTAAATACGTATGCAGCACGGTACTGCGGAAGTACCATAAGCACCCAATCTTTCAAAAAAAAAATTTTTTTTGAAGTTTCCGATTTTAGAAAATTTTATTTTGTTTCACTAGTTGTGATCTTGTGTACATTAAAACCCTTTCTAAGTTCATCTTGAAACTCTTGCTTAGCTTGACCTTCTTCTCGTATTACCGTAAAAATGGCTAGCGCTAACGATTTTTCCCGGGCGTGTGATGCACTTTTAGAGTTCGAGGATTTGTACAACAACACTTCAAGTGCAAATCATTCGGTTTTTTCTCTGGAAATCCAAAAGGAGGAACTCAAGGCATTATGGATGAAAGTTAAGGAGACATTTGATGGTTACTCGCGGATCTTATCTGGAGGAGAATCGGACACCACGGCAAGGCTTGCTGCAAAAAGTAGGTATCAGGATTGCTACGCAGCATACCTGACGTGCGCGGCATTGATGGGTGAAACCATCCACAACCTGACTTTTGTGCAGCAAAGTTCGTCGACGGTGAATCCTGTAGTCCGGGAACATGAAGTGGCCCCGCGTTCGAACATTAACCTTCCCCCTTGCGACAACGACATTTTTTATGGCGATTATATAGCGTGGCCATCCTTTCGGGATTTATTCACCGCTATATATATAAACAATTCGCGTTTGACCCCTGTTGAAAAACTATACCACCTCATTCATAAGACTCGGGGGGAAGCAAAAGATATTGTGAAAAAATCTCCACTAACCAATGATGGGTTTGCAACTGCATGGCAAAACCTATCTGACCGTTATGAGAATAAAAGAGTGATGGTAAATAGTCAGTTGAAGACCTTGTTCAACCTACCTACCGTAACAGCCGAGCGCGGTGGGGAGATAAAAAATCTGCAACGTGCAGTAAAAAATTGCATCTCAGTTCTCCAAATGTATGGGATTGAGATTAGCAATTGGGATGCTATTTAGCCACATTAGCACTCTGGGAACAAGGAATAGTAGACAAGGCCGAAATTCCGAGGTGGGAGGATTTAGATAGCTTCCTCTCAAATAGATTCCAGACTCTTGAAACAGTCTCTGACATTCAGAGCACGCGTGTAGCGAAGATAACGCAAAACCGTTCATCTGCAAATCCTTTGGGTAAAAGGGTATCGGCGCATCATTCTCAGTACTCGCAACCGGTATGCAGATTATGTCCAGAGGAATCCCATGTGCTTAAGGTTTGCCCAAAGTTTCTAGCCATGAAGGTAGATGATCGTTCGAAAATAGTGAGAAAATACAATTTATGCATGAACTGTTTGGCGCATTCTCACATTGCCAGGGATTGCAAGAGCACCGTCAGCTGCCTTAGTTGCCATCAAAGACATCATACATTGCTGCACAGGAGCCCGACTGGAAACCGGCCCGCAACCTCCGCCACTCGTCCCTCATCAGGAAATGGAGATGATAGGAAAACTCAACCCCCAACCACCTCCAGCAGTGTAAACGCACTTTTCGCATCAAGTACGAAGAATATAATCTTGGGTACTGCGATGGTGCACGTATGCATTTCAGGAGTAAATTATAAGGCAAGGGCCCTTCTGGATTCGGGATCGGAGGGCACATTCATAACGAAGCGGTTACAGAAACGCATTAATGTGCCAACTCAACCTGCTGACTTAAGTGTAAGTGGAATAAACCCGACAACGCCGGCTAAAGTGCGAGAAATCGCCAAATTTGTTTTAGGTTCACCTGTCGACCCCTTGATTAGAATTGAGGCAAGAGGCCTAATTCTCCCCAATTTGACAGGAAACCTCCCCCAGTTTTCAGTGGGCAAAGTGGATTTTGGACTACTGCCCCCAATTAATTTAGCCGACGTTAACTTTTACAGGAGTCAGCAGGTTGACTTGATCATTGGTGCAGATTTGTACCCAGTCGTAATAACGGGAAACATTATGAAAAATGTGTTAGGCTCTCTTCTCGCGCAGGAGACAGTCTTCGGCTGGATCCTAACAGGACCAATCCCTCAAGCCTCAAATAGAAATCAAATTTCATATGTTTCCATGTTCTCCGAAATTTCAAATTCTGAACTTACTCGGTTCTGGGAGCTTGAGCAGGTCCCAAGCAAGAAACCGGTCACACCTGAGGAAGCATATTGCGAGCAATACTATAGGAACACGACGGTGAAAAAGGACGGGGGACGATATATGGTGGCGCTACCTTTTAGACGAAAGTTCTCAGAGGAAATAAACCTAGGATACTCGCGAACCAGTGCAATGCATCAATTTCTTCGAAATGAAGCAGCAATGCTTCGAAAGCCGGAGCTTAGGACTGAGTATCACCGAGTACTACGAGAATACATAACACTTGGACACATGAAGCCAGTTGGCATCGACCCCGGAAGAAGCAGCTCAGGATCATCATATTACCTGCCACATCATGCTGTCATCAAGCCGGACAGCACAACCACGAAGGTGCGCGTGGTATTTAATGCATCAAATTCAACCTCGAGCGGTGTCAGTTTAAATGACGCACTCCACCCTGGCCCGGTTTTGCAATCTGATATCATTGCACTCTTATTAAAATGGCGATTTTTTAAATATGTTTTCAATGCAGATATTGAGAAGATGTATCGGCAGATACTGCTTCACCCCAACGACACCCGGTTCCATAGGATCTTGTTTAGAGAGTTGAACGAGGAAGAACTCATGGACTATGAACTGCAAACGGTGACATTCGGAGTCAACTGCGCTCCTTATTTAGCAATAAGGACACTGCTTCAGCTAGCGGAAGATGTCAGACTTCAATACCCACTAGCCTCCAGGGTCCTCAAGCAGCACATGTACGTGGATGATGTCCTTGCCGGAGCTCATGACTGCGACACAGATATTCGAACGCGAAACGAACTTGTCGAGGCCCTACAAGGGGCTGGATTTCCCTTGCGGAAATGGACATCAAATTCAAAGGAAATCCTGGTTGATTTACCAAGGGATCACTTGTTAAAAGAAGATTTCTTGGAAATCGACGATATGAGTGAGGCAAGGATGTTAAGTATAAGGTGGAATGCTGCTCACGATAGATTTCATTTTAATGTCCAAGAGGTCCAAATTAAATCAAGTTACACAAAGCGAGAAGTGCTATCTTGTGTAGCAAAACTCTTCAATCCCGCAGGTTGGTTAGGACCCATAGTGGTTGAAGCAAAAATTTTAATGCAGGATATATGGCTCTCCAAAATAGACTGGGATGACTGTCTACCCAGAGGAATTTATCTGCGTTGGGAGAAATTTCTGAAAAATTACGTCCACATTGGAACTATCAGAATTCCAAGGTGGATTAATTTTACACCATGGAACGAAATCGAATTTCATGGGTTCTGTGATGCTTCTGAGAAGGCATACGCTGCTGTCCTGTACGTAAGAGTACGGGAACGCACATCAGATGGAACACCTGACGTAAATCTGTTAATCGGAAAAACCAAAGTAGCACCGGTAAAAACGATCTCTCTACCGCGCTTAGAATTATGTGGTGCTCTACTGCTGGCGGAGTTAATTAACGCGCTTCTTCCACAGTTTGACGTGGCTCAACCAATCATCTGCAAATGGACCGATTCAACCATAGTGCTCTCATGGCTGCGAAAGCCCCCCTGTAGCTGGACTACCTTCGTGGCAAATAGAGTCTCGAAAATCGGAGAACTCGTCGGAGTGAATGATTGGAATCACGTGGATTCAAGTGACAATCCAGCCGACCTTGGTAGTCGCGGCGTATCCCCTCAAGAACTTGCAGAGAGTACTCTATGGTGGCAGGGCCCTAGTTGGTTAAAGGAGCAACCAGCTGAGTGGCCTCAGATGCATAATGAGCCTATGGAGACGGAACTGGAGAAAAAATGTGTTAGAACTCACGCAGCACGGATCATAGACACAGAAGACATTTTAGAACGATTCTCTGATTTCTCTCGCGCGCTGAGAGTAATTGCACGAATGTTGCAATTTTACCGAATAACACATCCGGTATTCAAACTATTAAAACAAAGTGATTCTGTAGAAATTACAGCTGATGAAATTCGTGAGGTAAAAACGCGTCTAATTCGGTTAACGCAAAAGCGTTGTTTTTCGCTTGAATACGATACATTAGCTTCATCAAAACAAGTAAACGCTAAGAGCTCCATCGGCACTCTCAATCCATTTCTTGATAATAATGGAATTATGAGAGTAGGAGGAAGACTAGCGCTAGCGTCATTGTCATATAATGAACGATACCCGACCATCTTACCTTATGATTGCCAATTTTCTCGACTCCTCGTTAAGTTCTCACACTTGATTTCCTTACATGGAGGAAATCAACTCATGCTGAGACTTATGAGGTCAGAGTATTGGGTCGTGCGTTTAAGAAATTTAATAAAAACTGTAATTAATAACTGCAAAGTTTGTGTCATTTACAGAAGAAAAACACGAGAACAACTAATGGCTGCGCTCCCACCTGAAAGAACGGACGTATCCAGGCCGTTCACAAACACTGGAGTGGATTTCACAGGTCCGTTTGAGATAAAAAATTACACGGGCCGAGCATGCCTAATAACAAAGGGATACGTCTGCGTCTTTGTTTGTTTCGCTACAAAGGCAATACATCTAGAAGCAACCAGCGACTTATCAACATCAACATTCTTGGGTGCCTTTGCCAGGTTTGTGGCAAGACGTGGCTGTCCGCGTAACATGTACTCGGACAACGGCACAAACTTCGTTGGAGCCAGCAAAGCTTTGAGACATGACTTTAAAAAATTCATGACTGAAGCTTCACATCTTACCATGCGGTCATATGCGCACGAAGAAATTAATTGGCACTTCATACCTCCAGGGGCTCCTCACATGGGAGGATTATGGGAGGCAGGAGTGAAGAGTTTCAAAATCCATTTTCGAAAGGTGGCAAATGCGATGCGGTTTACGATGGAGGAATTCTCGACACTGCTTGCCAGAATAGAAGCATGTCTAAACTCACGGCCAATTAGCCCACTATCAGATAATCCCGATTCACTTGAACCCTTAACTCCGGGACACTTTCTTATTGGAAGTCCGTTGCTCGCGATGGCCGAACCTGAAATCAATGGAAACCCGATGTCCATTATCAACCGATGGCAAAAGTTGAAAGCACTTCAACAAGGATTCTGTCAGCGTTGGAAGACAGAATATCTCAAAGAATTGCACAAAAGAGTCAAGTGGCAATGTCCTCAGCGAAATATAGAGGTTGATGATTTTGTAGTTGTCAAAGAGGACAACTTACCCCCCAATGAATGGCGACTTGGCAGAGTTGTTAAGGTATTTTTAGGGCCAGACAACTGCGTTCGAGTCATGGATATCTTAACGACGAGAGGCATAATCACCCGTCCCATTGTGAAATTGATTGTGCTTCCCGTCATGAAACCTTTTAATATTTCTACTTCCAGAGATTCTCAACATGGTTCGTGCACACAACAGCAAGGAGATGATTGTGAAAGAGCGACACCTGTGCCCCATTTGCAAGCATAATCATCGGCTACTGTTCTGTCGACAGATGCGACGAATGGAACCAGCGGAGAGACTTCGCGCTGTCCTCCTGCACCGCCACTGCGCCAATTGTCTGTCGCCGCATCATATGGCCAAGAATTGTCCGTCCACCAGGACCTGCGAACGATGTAAACAGCGACACCATAGTCTCCTGCATCTGTGGGAGACCGCAGAAAGTGTTATCTGGAGGTACTCCCTACTAGATGCCAACGATGCGGGCGACATTAAGTTAAGAAATTGTATTGTATAAAAGGAATGAACTCAAAATGAATTGTAAATGAATTACGAAACAAAAAAAAAAAAACAAATGAAATAAAATCAAATTTAATTATATGTAAAGAAAATAATTTGTATGCTACACACATGTACATATGTATATATCTAAGTATTTTTTTATTGCAGTGATGCTGCAAGGCGGGCGGCATGTTTATGCATGCAACACTGCTTAGTATTAAACGCCTCATACACAGATGTCGCTTCTGTACTGGAAAATGAGATGACGAATCGTTTTCGGAGTGAGTCCCGTTATCCATTCCGGTTTGGATTTCCACCTTCTGTGGAATCTATAAAGGCCGATGTTGCCGTACAAACGGTCCTCTTTTGATTCCAGCATTTACAGCAGCGACATCGATGTAAGTTACCCCCATTATTTTTACTGTTTTTATATTTCTTTCAGTTTATTCAATAAAGAGATTTATCATAATTAATGAAACCACGTCTCACCTTTTTTTGGAAAGAAGAGTAGGTTTACTCTTTTTGTTTAGATCGGATTATTGTGGAGGATCGGCCCCCATTTGATCCCCGTTTCCGGACTTCATGAGGAATTCCGGCCCCAAGTACATCCCGCAGTAACAGCCACACTAAGACAATTTGTGTCTAAAAACCTATACAACGAATTATAAATCTAAATTATTACTATTTTTTATTCTTATAACGTAAGAAATTGAAAAAAAAACCTGAATTGATACCATTTATAAACACAAAAGACCTAGACTTTCATTTGAAACGGCCCATTTTTTACCCCCACTCAACATTATACAATGGCTTTCGGTAGCACTTTTCTTCATGTTAAAGTAATGAAGAAGAACTCCCCGCAAAAACACTTTATCTGGTACAAATTTCGACATTTTCAAATGAAAAAAACAAATGACATCTACTGACGACGCAAAATGACAGTACCTTTGAAATGAATATAGCCACAGATGATCACGACGCGAAATAATACTAGTAGAGCCCTCTCTTAGAAAACCGCACGAATTATTTAACAAACTAAATAAAAAAAATAAATTAAATTGAACTAGATAAAAATAAAATAAAATCAAATGTATTTAGATAAAATAAAATGAAATAACGTTAAAAAATAAAATAAAATTTATTAAAAAAAAATAAATGTATTAAAAAATAAAAAATTAAATATTAAATTAAAATAAATTAAGAGAAAATAAAATGAAATGTAAAAAATAAAATAAATTAATTGAACTAAGAGTAAGGAGAGGGAAATAAATATACATAAGTAATTAAATGTAAATGTACTTAAATACCTAGCATACCAATTTCGTTTGAGTTTGCTAAAATCTTAGATTTTTAAGACTTCAGCTGAACTTATTGAATTATACCACATGCACTAAGCGCAGCGACAACTCGCTTTCTTGTGGTAGAGTTAGTATAGGCGCAGGCATTACTCGCAATAATTTGCCGTTGAAAGTGGAGTTATTCGTATGGCTCGGGTTCAATTCCAACTCGAATTCTTTTAAGTTTTTTCTGAAAATTTTAAGTTTGCTGAGATCCTGTGTTCACAGGTGATCATGAGGACAAAAATATTAACAACAATATGTTGGAAGGAAATAGTTGGCCCGAGTTGGAGACACATCACGTCAAATCTTTTTCATATTTTTTGTTTCTTATTTATTAATATTTTACTTAACTAAAATTTAGCTACAATTTTTCGTTAATAATACTAACTAATTAGGCTAAATATCATCGTTAGTTCACCTACACATGCATTATATATATTATATATATTTGGCGTGTTGTAACCGCTGAAGCGATTTTCGACCGAGCTCCTCCTCCAATTTGTGGT
The DNA here is from genome assembly GCA_037013455.1 of Ceratitis rosa. NCBI lineage: Eukaryota > Metazoa > Arthropoda > Insecta > Diptera > Tephritidae > Ceratitis > Ceratitis rosa. The sequence continues at coordinate 35,204 of JAWMAG010000091.1, read as the reverse complement.
TTAGCATCTTGATATATTTCCAGAAAATGGAGGGACCTACAGTTTATATTAAGCCGCCTCCGAACGGCTGACGGTTTTTTATGAGGATCTTTATTTCTTGTCAGAATTAACTCAGAGGGGTTAACATTCCCTAACGAGGGGCGACCGCAGTTAGAAAATTTTACTTAATTTTTTATTTAAATTAATCTTCTATAACTTTTCTGGTTGTTAATACGACACCGGGATTTGAAACCGAGCCTTCCGAATGCCAGTACGCCACTCGGCTACCACGGCCGTCATACACTACATACATGCAGAAAAGCTCGTGCATAAAAGCTAAATACGGCACTTTCAAGCAAGTTGAGCATTTCCTTCTTGCAAATTAGGTACGATATTGCCATTTTGCCAGTCCTTTATTGGGTCGCGTCTTCAATTTCGACCAGTTCCCCATTGGGTTATATACGTGCTAAGTGATCTGATGTGACTTAACATTTGCACCTTCTCATTATATTAACATTCTCTGATTTTACTTTTGCATTAACTGTATCTCTTCCAAATAGCATTTTTAAGTTTCTGAAGCTGAATATTCTAAAACAGATTCATTTTATAGGTCTATTCTTCTACACATATATACAATCTGTTAAATGAAATGAACAATATCTCTTAAAATTACTAATTTGACCGAAATCAAAACAATAATAAATAAATGTTTAAAAGAAATTTGTTCCTACATTAGGAGGGGATAATATAATATAAACATAGTATTTCTTATCATATACATATTTTATTTTATTTCTGATTCATTTTTACTAAATTGAAAATTAAAAAATTTATTTAATATTTCTTCTGATGCAGTAACATTATAACCATATAAATTATTTAATAAAGGATTAAATATTAAATTTTGCGGTTCAATAGATTTTATATTGGGTGTATGCATTAATTCGTGCTGTTTTTTCGAAAATTAAGACTTTGTTGTGAAAAAATTGTCTTGATCAACTCCTAATACTTTTGCAAGTTCTTCTTGCGTCTAACATGCATCTGCGTCGAGCAATGTCTCCAATTCTTCGTGTTGAAATTTTTTTGCCTGTCGTCTAAGTCGAAATTGCCACTTTTAAACCGTGCAAAATACTTTTGGCATGTTCGCTCGGCTACAGCATGGTCACCATAAACGTCCAGTAAAATATGATGGTTTTCGGTAGCACTTTTCTTCATGTTAAAGTAATGAAGAAGAACTCCCCGCAAAAACACTTTATCTGGAACAAATTTTGACATTTTCTAATGAATGAAACAAATTGTTGTTCACGCTAAAACAAATGACATCTACTGAAAACGACGCGAAATGACAGTACCTTTGAAATGAATATAGCCACAGATGAACACGACAACGAAATAATACTAGTAGAGACCTCTCTTAGAAAACCGAACGAATTAATGCATACACCCAATATATAAATACAACTCTTGAAATTACAAATTATTTAAATAATTATTATCAATTCTTGTACAGCTTTTAGTTAAAATGGAATTACTATTGCAAAATTTAAATTCAGAAGTTAACCGAAATGAACGTGTTTAAAATATGATTATGTGGAGATGTTGGGTGTTTTTTTTATAAAATCGATTCTTAATTTCATGACTGGTTGGTGAGCTGAAACAAGAAATATATTATATATATATATATACGTATATATATATATAATTGACGCTTTGTAACCGCTGAAGCGATTTTCGTCTTCCTCCAATTTGTGGTTTTGCGTCTTGATGTTTTTCCAACAAATGGAGGGTACTACAGTTTATATTAAGCCGCCTCCGAACGGCTGATGGGTTTTTTACGAGGAGCCTTTTTATTTCATGTCCGAAATACACTCGGAGGGGTGGACATTTCCTTCCGAGGGGCGACCGCAATTAGAACATTTAACTTCATTTTTTATTTAAATTAATTTTCCATAACTTTTGGATGATGGTGGCACCGGGAAATATATTAGTTTATTGAAATACATATTCAAGAACAATTGCTAAAGTCTTTTGGTCTCGTATTAGCCACAAACTAAATTTACTTTGTTATTTTCCACCAGCTGATTGCAGTAGGGTTGTTTATCTTAACAAAATAGCATTGCTTACTTGACAATGAACTTAAGAACTGAATATAGGCCTTAAAGGTAACTGGGTTAGAAAAGTCGAACGATAATTCGCTTCCTTCCATTATTCCGTTTTTGGCTTTTTGCACATCTTGGAAAAATTGTATGTCAAATTGTATGTCAATATCATCAGCGTACGCCAGCAGTTGTTTTTTCTTATAGAAGATTATACCTTCTCTATTCATCTATGCGGCTTGTATTCTTTTCTCCAGCAATAAAATAAAGAAGTCACACGATTAGGAATCCCGATCATGGCGGAGCTTTTGATGGTGCTTAACGTAAGTTTATATAGCCGTATAAGTTTTGCGGAGATAACAAACTCAGACATAGCGTCATAGAGGCAGCTCCTTTTCGTGCTGTCAAACGCTGCTTTAAAATCAACGAAGAAGTGGTGTGTGTCGATCCTCTTTTCTCGGATCTTTCCAAGGTTTGGCTCATGGTTGATTAACCAAGTCTTAAGCCACACTGATAAGGTCCAATTAGTTTGTTGATGGTGGGCTTTAATTTTTCACACAATACGCTTAATTTGACCCTAAATTCTATGTTAAAAAGATTTTTGTTCAGAATAGAGGTCTTACAAAGACGATATATCATTTCTCCAGAAGATGTTTATGCCGGCTCCATTTGCTGTTGGACGGTACGGGGCAAGAGTGGTTTTGGCTGTATATGGGACAACGTGCTGGAAGTGAAAAGGATGGTTTTTGCAATCTTAAGTCAGTCCCTATACCAGTATCGCAAAGTGTACTGTGATGAAGAAATAAAGCAATCTATGAACGAGAGAAAGCAGGACCCAAGGGAATCGTTTGATGATTTTTATGAGAGCACCTGACGCACCTTTCGTATACAGTCAATGGCAAAAAAGCGAAAAGTATATAGTCGAATCGACCATTTTATGTTTAGTCAACAAAGTTACTATGTCGTTGTTGGACAGCGGTGCATCCGTAAGTTGGCTAGGTGCCAATGCGGTAAGACATGGCAACAGAGAAAATGTTGACAAAGACATGCAGATCTTATACTTGGGAATAGATTTCTGGGAAATTTTCGATACAATAGTTAGTGAGTTTTGTGTCGAAGATACTGGTATGGTTAAGCTATCGTCCGAGCAAAAGGTTAGATCAGAGCATATTAACTTCGGCTTGGACGAACGCATATTATGGAACATGTAATAAAGGTTTTTACTAAACGGTACCGGTGAAGTAACGGTAATATCCAATGTCGCCAGTGAAACATAAATGTACAAAAAAAATCCGGTTGTGTGTGGACATGTGCAAGCTCAACCAGTGAACGAAAAAGGATGCTTATCTAACTCAACATGTCGAAGGATATATCAAACTTCATACCGGGCCTCAATTTAAAATGTTATTGCTGGAGAAAATAACAAGAGCTGCAGAGCTGAATAGGGAAGATAAAATCTTTTATAGGAGTGTACAGCTGCTGGCGTACGACATTGCTGACCTCAACAACCGCACCGAGAGTTCAGCTTTCTCCATACTGGGTAAGGAAGCGAAGGATATGGATCTGATAGTGAACGAGGGCAAGACGAAATATCTCCTGTCATCACACAAACAGTCATTGCACTCGGGACTCGGCTCCCTCGTCACTGTTGACAATCATAACTTTAAAATCGTAGATAACTTCGTCTATCTTGGAACCAGTATTAAAACCAACAACAATGACAGCCTGGAACCCAACGCAGAATCACCCTTGCCAACAGATGTTACTTTGGATTAAGTAGGCATTTGAAAAGTAAAGCCCTTTGAAAGTTTTTGATGCAGTACCCGCCGGTGGAAGCAGAGGGAGCGGAAGACCTCCACTCCATTGGAAAAAGTAGAGAAGGATTTCCAAAAGGTACATAATGGCATGAGCGGTGTATACGCCAGTAAAGAAGAAGAATAAGATCCAAAGCTCAACTAGATGCTAAGCTTATTATTACAACAAAATATACAACAGTGTAAAAATTAATTTTTTAGTGTAAAACATTGTAGGACCCTTCCACTATAAATTAAAATGCCGAAGGGAGGCATTCCATGACTTGCGCTATCTGCAGGATTTTCTTGAAAATCTACGTGATATGTCTTCCGCGGTAGAGTCCTTTTAATTTAACTTGTTCTATTTCCCAGTTTCAGGGATCACCCTTATAAGACGAGCCAGTAGAAAGTCACCGCACAACTCCAACCTAGGTAAAGAAACAATCTCCAAAGGCGCAACACGGGATTTAGCTGCAAACAGTGAATCAGTGCTCCTGCCATCATCAGCTTGTAACGAACCCGGTTCTCCGGTTCATACCTGGGGTATCACTCAGCAGCCTGATCATGGGTCTCTCCTATAAATTTCTTTCCAAAAGAAAAGAAATGGACAACACCAACAGTTCTAATTTCTCCCACAAACTATTTTTGTTCCTCTATTTATGGGTAGCATTTTCACGACACATCGTATGACTTATTTGAATCGTATTGGTAGCGTCTTCACGTCACACATATACTACTTAATTGTATTGTTTTGTCAGCATTTTCAGGTCACGCCTTATTACTTAACTGTATCGTTGTTTAGTTTTCACTAACTTATTTTGATTAAGTTTTCCATTTAAAGGAAAATGCACTTTCATTTAAATATATTAAGATGCACAATATTTTATTATTGTCTTTTAATTTAATTAATTTTGAGGTTTTTATAAAAGTATAATTTGAGCACAACCGTTTTGCCGTACAGGATACCGAACGAGATTTTTGGTAAGTGTAATAATACCAAAGTTTATTTATATTTTCCTTAGTTCTATTTACATGTTGTGTTTAAACGAGCACTTAAAGACGTAGCAAACATCACATCACATCACACTACACATAATTTTAATCTTTTGGGCGCACCATAATGCTCTTATAAAAATATGTGAATATAAGCAGCAGACGGATGAAAATATATGAAATTTTCTTACGAACCATCGGCAAGCGCGCACCGGGCGACAATATTTAAAATTAAAGTAAATATATATGCAATAAAGTCACATAGATATATTCACATATGTACATATTTTGTAAATAATCAAAACAAACACTTATACAAAAACCAGAACAAAAATTTTCACAGACCAACGAATACTCCTTCAATAGAACCAAGTCAAAGATACCAAATTCGGACAACACTAATGTAATTTACTAAACTCAGCATAGTATTTCAACCAAATACTGCTACATACAGTGCACCTTTGTCACCGAACCATACTGCTCCTAGATACACTGTTACTTGCGGAGCATCTGTGTCTGAACTAAAAAACACTATTGCCGCCTTAAATCCAAAAAAATCTCCAGGAGACGATCATATCTCACCAAAAATGCTAAAAGAATTGCCAAGCATTGCACTCGTTTTTCTTGCAAAGCTTTTCAGTGCCATTTTGATGATAGGATATTATCCATAACTCTGGAAAAAGTCGCAGATAATTATGGTAGTTAAACCAGGTAAAGACGCAACCCTGCCGTCATCATATAGACCAATCAGCCTGTTGCCTTGCCTATCAAAACTTTTCGAAAAAGTGCTGCTATCAAAAATTACTCCTTTTTTCCATCAAAATGATATTATTCCTACACATCAATTTGGTTTTCGGGAAAAACACGACACAATTGAACAAGTAAATCGTATAACAAACGAAATAAGGAAAGCTTTCGAAATGCGAGAGTATTGCTCGGCTGTTCGGCTGCTACAGCAGCATCTTAAACAAATTGAAGAATGGCTAGCGCAATGGCGAATAAAAGTTAATGAAAACAAGTGCAAACACATAACTTTTACATTAAGGCCAAAAACGTGGCCTACTGTTAAGCTCAACAATGTATCAATACCACAAGCTGATGAAATTACATACCTCGGAATCCACTTGGACAGGCGCTTAACCTGGAGACGACACATTGCAGCTAAAAAGCTGCAGCTTAAACTCAAATCTGCCAGTTTACATTGACTTTTAAACAAGAAGTCTAGACTAAGCCTTAACAAAAAAGTCCTCTTATATAATGCAACAATAAAACCGATATGGATGTATGGGATCCAGTTATGGGGCACAGCTTGCGCGGCGAATATAGATATAATTCAAAGATTCCAATCGAAAACGTTAAGAGTAATAACGGGCGCACCATGGTACATGCGTAATGAAAATATTCATAGAGATCTAAATATACCTACCGTCAAGGAAGAAATTGAAATCGCAGCAAAAAAATACTTAACCAAACTGCGTAACCATCCGAACCCTTTGGCTAACACCTTGGCCCATGCAACAAGTCAAACCCGCCTGTGGAGAAGAGACAAAGCAGCCTTCTAAAGAGCAACGTCAAGCCAGCAGCCCATTCCTACTAATGGGATTTATGTTTTAATTTAGTTTAAGATTTTATTACTTATTGTTAGGCTTCCGAAGTCGAAGTAGATTCAATAAATAAATATTAATGTTTCAAAAAAGAAAAAAAATTTACTAAATCAACATAAATCTAAGCTACGTCATCAAACGAATACACAAAACACAGCTTTGTTATCCCACTGTGCAGCCAGCAGCCAATCTCTCAATTTTGACGAAGTAAAAACTCTTCAGCAAGAACAACATTACAGTAAGCGGTATACATTAGAAATGCTTCATATAATAAACACGCCAAAAAACATAAGACTAATGCTGCAACTACCCATCTTGCATACCTGCCGTCCATAGCAACCTATCTTATGAGAGCGCCATGTAAATGAAAAAGTTGTCACCGCTTGCCCATGCCGTTACTAACGGTTGTCCCATAGAAACCAGCGGCGATTTGATTTTTTCCGTAGAACCGGCTCGCCTCATTTTTCGCTTTTATACAAGGTTACCAGTACTGACTTTTTAAACTAATACTAAATAAACTGAGGTAATGTGTAGTTTTTTCAAAAGAAGAGAAAACTGAATTCGTAATTAATTATTTATTACCATATAGATCATTTATATTTGATAGGTGTTTATATTCGAACATATAAATTATGAAATTTGTTGACGAAAATTTTAAATTTGTTTAAAAGTATGCAAACACACTGGCAGCTGGCAATATTTCGCCGCCGATCGCAGCGTCGATAACTCGTGTATGTACATCGCTCTTCCAGTCGGGTGTAATGGACGTTAGCTATGCAAGAGATGGGTAGTTGCAGCATAAACTTCAAAATGGACACTGATAATTGCGCTCAATTGTACAGACACTTGCTAACGAACGAATCGACAGTACAAAACTCCACGTCACACTGATAACAAAGATGACTAGATACGAAACTTACTCAAAATAACTCAAATTGCAGCTGAGAGCGTTCCCCCATCTCACATTCTAATGTTGGCAAGAGTGTCAGATCGGGGAACATTCAGCAGCTGATGTGCAAAACACACCAGTACCACTTTGTCAATAAAAAAATCCATTGCTTTTGTTTCTAAAGAAATTTGCTTCAGCAGTAAATATTAAAGAAATTATTGTAATTTTATTCTTAAAACTTAATATAATTAAATATTTCACTGTTTCTCAATAAAATATTTTAGTGAAATTGTATTTAAAGACGTCGTTGTTTGTAATAAAATACCCAAATTATACCTAATAATCCAAAGAAGTCACTTTTCTGTCACAGTGGCACTGTTCAGAAATGTTATAAAAAATGCGGATTTTTGAGCGCTCTCACGAAATAAAGAGTTTCGTATCTAGTCATCTTTGCTGATAAGACGTATTATTCAATGTATGTACACGTATGTTATGTTAAATTTATTAGATAATATAATTGAGTGTTTTTATGTTGTTATTCATTAGATATCCTGAAGATCTTTTAAAAATTGTTATTAATTAATACAAAATAATTAAACAAAATCGAATATGCGAGTGTTTTTATTTTAAAGAAACTCGAAGAAGGACCCTCGCGTAAACATGTTCATTCGAGGCTAAAATTGAGCAGCCACCATTAAACAAAAAAAAAACTAAAAATAAATTTAAATTTTTTTTTTCAATACATGAAATATTGAAGTAATACTAAATGTAAAATGACAATGGTCTTATATATTAATATACATATGTACATAAGAAAATAACTTTTGTTTTCGCAACAAAAGTAAAAATTTGCAACTCTACAAAATATTCTTACATTTTCCAAGAGCAATAAATTTTGATAACGCGAACTTGAAGGTATTTGAGTATTTGCAAATTAAGCATATGTACATATATACGTACATACATACCCAATAGAATTTATTACAGCCCTCTTCCCATTAGTGTTTCCACCGATTAAATTCAGCGTATATTCAAGCATAACAAAAACTATTGAAAAGTGACAATTTCTTTTATGTTTTTTCAGCATAATATAGTTTAAATATTCTAAAGCTTATCCTACACTCTTAAATTGTTTGTAGTGCATTGAAAGAGTAGCATAAACGCACAAATTCCGTCTTGTGCTCCGTTTTTCGATTTTATTTTTTGTTTTCTTAAGCATAGCTTAGGCATTACAGCGAAAACACAACCGCACGTATACTAACGCCTTTCAGCGAATTACAAGATCAATTGATATACCTCGCTCTTCCCTAATACTGTAACTACCCATCTTACATACCTTCCGTTCATAGCAACCTATCTTATGAGAGCGCCATGCAAATGAAAAGTTGTCACCGCTCGCCCATACCGTTACTGACGGTTGTCCCATAGAAACCAGCGGCGATTTGATTTTTTCCGTAAAACCGGCTCAGCTCATTTCTCGCTCTAGTACAAAGTTGCCAGTATAGACTTGGTAAATTAAAATGAAATAAACTAATAACTATTAATATGAAAATGCATAGTTTTTTCAAAAGAAGATTAAACTGAATTCGTAATTAATTATTTATTACCATATAGAACATGTATATTTCATTGGTGTTTATATTCGAACATATAAACTATGAAATTTGTTGACGAAAATTATAAATTTGTTTAAAAGTGGGCAAACACACTGGCAGCTGGCAACATTTCGCCACCGTTCGCAGCGTCGATAACTCGTGTATGTACATCGCTCTTTCAGTCGGCTGTAATGGACGTTAGCTATGTAAAATGGGTAGTTGCAGCATAAGCTGAAGCTTAACATTGGTATATGTACAAATATACATACATATAAACTGCGCCCCAGCCCAGCAGTAAATACAACGCTTCCTCTGCTATCGGCGATACCCAGATCGCTCGCAATTACAACAATACGAAGGACTATTATGCATACATCCAATAATTAGAAGCTAATATGTCTCGCAACTTCTACAATATGTTGAATTAAACATTATACATTTGGAAGGATCGCTCGCAATATTTGTGTCTACACTTTTTAAAAACTTTTATAAATTATTATTAATTAATTCAAAATAAACATTTTCACAAATATTCAAAATCGAATACGCGAGTGAGTTTATTTTAAAGAAACTCGAAGAAGGACCCTCGCGTAATTATGTAATAACGAAGAAGGGAGAATGTAGGGTTACAGGTGATTATTTGGTGTATTATTTGGAGATATTTAATGGGAGTAAAAGCTAGGTAAAAATAAGTTAAGTACATGTACTATGTAGAGAGAGAGATTGTTAGAGTTAGTTCTACAGGGTGTGACAGTTTGGTTTAAGATGCTGATGCTCAATTGTAGATGAGCTTAAAGAAGTCGATATTATCGTACTGGATGATTTTGCATCTATTCTTCTACTTTGTAGCCTCCCTGATGAAATGGAGAGCTTTGTAGTGGCTATTGAAAGCCGGGACAATTTACCGAAAATTGATGTGTTGGTATTTAAGATTTTAGAAACGGAAATTCGTCAAATTGACAAATGTGCGGTTAATGACGAAAAGGTGTTTTCGACTAAGTCCAGAAAGTTCGGTGGTAAAAGATATGAACACACGCGGTCGAACATAGTTTGCTTTAAATGTGGCAAAATAGGACACATGCGTTCACAATGCAGAAGTGTAGTTGATAAAGAAAGTTCTGGTGACAAAGCATGTTGTTTGTTTGAGACTAGGTCTCAGAATCGAGCACGTGATTATTGGACAGTGGTGCTAGCTCACACATGTGTACGGACAAAAAGTTTTTTAATGATCTTAAGCCGAAAAAGCAAGAAATAATACTTACGTCTGGTAAAATAATATATGCAGAAGGCATAGGGTCGGTGAGCTTAAAAACTGAATTTACGAATTTAGTGATAACGGTACAGAGTTTCTAATATTGCATTTAAGAATTTTTGTAACGAAAAAGGAATTGTGCATCAAACTTCAGTCGGTTATACTCCTCAGCAAACCGGCGTAGCTGAGAGGGTGAACAGAACACTTACTGAAATGGCGCGTTGTTTGTTGTATAGCTCCGGTTTAAATCAATATATGTGGGGAGAAGCAATTAATACTGCTGTGTAACTCATAGATAGGACAGTGACAAAAGTATTGAAGGACATGACACCTTATCAGGTGTTGTATGGTAAAATACCTTCAGTTTCACATTTAAAAATTTTTGGTTGTGATGTGGTGTCATTAAAGAAAGACCCACATAGAGGTGGAAAATTTGATGAAAATGGTGTAAAATTAAAATTCGTTGGTTACGCCGAAAATTCAAAAGGGTACAGACTTTATGACCCAAATAAGCGAAGTATTGTTATTGCGCGTGATTGCATATTTTTTGAAAACCCTTTTGAAACTTTTAAAGAAGAAAATAATCGTGAAGAAGAACCTTTTTATTGTGAACAAAGTTTGTCAAGTTCGAAAGATAAAATTAGTATCGGTAATCGTGATGACGGTATGATTGAAGAAGATCTTGAAAACGTCGACGACGACGATGACGTGTATTCGCTAGATAAAGATGGCGATCCGGTAGTTGCTCGAAAAAGGGGACGAGGTAGGCCGAAATTAGTAGGTGATGGTGGTATTGGTCGTCTGAAAAAACAATATAAAGAAGCAGAAGTGTTAAATTTTGTCGGTGAGAATCCAAAAACGGTAAATGACGCGCTATCTTCGAAAGAGCGCAAACACTGGAAAGCTGCTATGAAATCAAATCGACTTTTGTTAACACTTGCAGCAAAATACCAGCTGTTAGTTAATCAGGCCGATGTAGTGACAGCAAATAAATACGCGGGAGAGTGGAACGAAAAGGTTTCAGAAATTCTTACGACTATGGGCTTCAGGCGTTACCAAGGCAAGCAAGGCTCAATGTGTCTCATTGGTTTGTATGTGGAGGATATGCTTTTAGCATGTTCCAATACGAGGCAGATGCAACAAATATTCCAGCAGTTAAGTGAATATGTTGAGGTTGTGAATCGAGGGCCAGTGTCATCGTATCTGCGTATGCAAATAGAGAGAGATGAATCTACTGGTGCTATTTCTATCCATCAAGAAAGTTATGTTAGACAGCTCTTAAGGTCGTGGGGTATGGAATCGTGCAAACCGTCGACAACACCGTGGGTGGAAGATACTCTACTGAGGAAATGTGAAAGTCAGTGTAATAATATCGAGGCGAAGCGGTATCAAAATGTTTGGTCGGAGGTCTGATGTATTTAGCCGTAATTTCTAGAACTGACATCGCACACGTTGTGTCTAAGCTATCTCAGTACAACAATCATCCTCATGAAGAGCATTTTAAAGCAGCTAAGCACGTGTTACGATATTTGCAACACACGGCAGCGGCTGACTGTGCAGGTGTTGTAGCGGATCGAAAATCTTATACGGGCTACGTCGTTTTTATGTCCGGTGGCCCAATTTCCTGGGAAACCAGAAAACAGTCCATTGTTGCTCTTAGTACTATGGAGGCAGAACATGTAGCCTTATATCAAGGAGCAAAAGATGTTGTTTTTCTTCGAGCGTTATTAGGAGAAATGAGATTCACCGATTTTGTGAATGAATCAACAGGTATGTTTTGCGACAATTACAGCGCACAGTTTCTATTGAAAAACCCGATGGTACATAAACGCAGCCAGCATATAGATTTAAGATTTCATTACGTTCGTGAAGTAATTGAAAAAGGTTATATCCAGGTTAACTATGTAAGCTCAGAATTAAATGCAGCAGATATTATGACTAAATGTCATAAATTTAAAGAAGACAAAACATCAATATGGTTGTAAATTGTTGATAATTACAATGTACAATTGTAGATTTATGGATATTGGTAATTAAATTAAAAGAAATCTGAATTATATTCTTAAACTATTTGTAATATTTTTAATATCATAAATATTGTATTTTGCGTAATTGGGTTGAGAGGGAGAATTGTAAGCAAATATGGCAACCCACTTGCATTCATTATTGTGTCATCTTCCATTGTATTATCCTTTAATCTTTACTTAGTCTGAATAAACAAATCTTAGTGCAAAGACGTGTCGTTTCCTCCCGTATGTTGAACACAGGTAGAAGTATAAGCTAACAAAAATAAAATAAAATAAAATAAAATAAAATAAAATAAAATAAAATAAAATAAAATAAAATAAAATAAAATAAAATAAAATAAAATAAAATAAAATAAAATAAAATAAAATAAAATAAAATAAAATAAAATAAAATAAAATAAAATAAAATAAAATAAAATAAAATTAAATAAAATAAAATAAAATAAAATAAAATAAAATAAAATAAAATAAAATAA